>CP126890.1:192947500-193547500 GCA_030440675.1 Furcifer pardalis
GGTTTCTATAGGCATCTAGTTGATTGATAAATGCAGAACACAGGATTAGGTGCACCATGGAATGCTCTGCAAGAGCAATTCTGAAAAAGTATGTTACAGTGTTTAGAGTTCTAGGCTGCATTCCTGGTCTCTGATTAAGCTGAATGGGTGATCCTGGATCAGTTGTTCTGCATCAGTCCAACCATCTTACAGGACTGTTTCTGAGGATCAAATGGAGGAGAAACATGTCATTTTGAAAGAATATATATAAATTCAAAAACAATATAGTCAACTGTCTTCAGAATCTCCAGACTCAAGGCCATGTTGAAGCATTTTTATTTTTGTTTTATTTTTGTTCAAAGAAAAGTAAATTCCACAGAGTTCAGTGTATGGATATATTTCTTCATATTTTATCTGATACTTTATATTTATATTTTATATAATAGCATAGAATATCCTGGTAAGGAAAACAAATAACAAACTTTGTGATTATCACTGTGCAGGATTTTATGACTACTTCAAGTTCAGTTTCTTCAAGCTCCAATAATTGCATATCCTTATTTGTAGCCTGATTCAAATGTACCAGAACATTGATCCTGAAAATGAGGTATATTTGCCCTAATGCAGTTGGTACAGTTATAATGAAATTTATTAAATGAGCCATATCAGGTTCCAGAGAAACAGCTGTGAAACATGGTAAGCTGCTTTTTGGAAGGTGCTTTAATTAACTGCACCCTTCTCAATGCCAGTATATTGATTTATATGATATCGAGTGTGCTGATTCCAAATCTGAACTCAGAATTTGCTTATAATGTACAGATTTTAAGGCATGCTATAGCTGTTCAAATTGTCAGCAGTTGGGTAATGTATTTTTACATGGGAACATTATAACAGTTGCAGCTACCAATATGCCTGCTGCCATCTCAGCTGCATCATGTCACCTGGTGGCATGCATGTTCCAGCAGTGGCTGGGCATTTCTGGGCAAGTCAGTGAGCTGACATCAGAAATAGGTGTATAAGGCAAGATGGACATTGTCTCTTATTTATTTATTTATTTATTTATTATTCGCATTTAATACCCAGCCCCACTCGGGCAAACCTGACTCTGGGCGGCTTACAATATAAATTACCATAGTAGGTAATCTGTAAACAAACAATATAAAGAGCCTTAAAAATTCATAAAATTTATAAAAGTTTAAAACATTAAAAAACAGTCTCTTGTCTCTAGTACGAAACCATGTTGTACAGATAGGCCATAGTGCGTCTGTCTTGAGCTAAAGATGAGTAGGTGCAGTTGTGTTAATAAACCAGACAATTTTTGCTACACTTGTGGCAAATATACCCCATGTGATCAACACAAGAACCTAACCAAGAGGGTGAGATTTACTAATTTATGATCCTGATGTCCTAGACAGAATCAGACTTCAGTTTTGGATTCAGCCCACTCGATTTAGTATAGGACACATAGATTAGACCAAGTAGCAGACAATATTTATTTATTTTTGTGATGCCTTGCAAAATTGGTAGGCCTTTGGTGGAAGGGTGGCAAAATTGGGTGGCCTTTGGGCGGGGGGTTAGCAAAATTGGGTGGTCACACCCACCTCCCTGCCCTACCCAGACTAACACAGCTACCATTTAAAAAGTTTTATTCTGTCCAACCATATCAGAGAGTAAACAAAACAAAAAGACAAAAACGTTGTGGCACCTTAAAGACTAACTGCTGTATTTTAATGTGAGCTTTTATGGATCAAGTCCACTGGCTCTTTGGCTATAAACAGAGATGAGCACTGAACCCTAGAGTTGGTAATGACTGGCTTTCGAGAAAGGGCAACCTTTACCTAATAATAGAAGATCCCTGATTGGTATTCAAATTTGACATCATGTTTTGTCCCTGCAAGTGGTTCAAGGTCTAGGGTTCAGTACTCATCTCCATTTACAGCCAAAGAGCCAGTGCTGCCTGTGTTTGCAAATGTATACATGGCCATATGGCAGGCATGACTAGATCGCCCATGACACCCATGATGTAGGCTCCACCCACGATGTAGGCTTCTTCCACAACATAGGCTCCACCCACGGTATGGTAGCAACATTTTTTGCTGCCTATGACTGAATATAATTATATTTGTAGAACGAATAACAAGTTGCAAAAACAGCTGCTGTGAGAAAGTGATCTCTCCTTAAGTGAATGTCTGGATATAGCCCAGGCAAGAAAGAATCAGAAGGCAGGCTAAATATCTTTAGATTGCAAGCGTTGCACACACACACACACACACACACACACACACACACACACACACACACACACACACACACACACACACACACACACACACACATCACAGGAGGTGTCCCACAGGGTTCAGTGCTCGGTCCCTTATTATGGAATATCATGTATGACGGGGTGCTCCGGTTGCCTATGCCAGTGGGGACAAGAACAGTTGGGTTTGCAGATGATGTGGCAGTAGTGGTTGTCGCTAAACATCTGGAGGAAGTTGTCCAAACTGCAAACGAGTGTGTTGCCAAAATCCGCCAGTGGCTCTCATTAGCTGGTTTGCATCTAGCAGATCATAAGACTGAGGCAGTTCTCGTGACCAGTAGGAAAGCCAGAGAGACTATCACCCTTACTGTTGGAGGCTGCAGTATTCTCTCGCAACCGTCACTACGATATCTGGGTGTCCAGATAGACGCCAGGCTACGCTTTAATGAACATTTGCAAATTGTGAGTGCAAGGGCTGGAGCAGTATGTAATGCATTAACAAGGATCATGCCAAATATTGGAGGTCCACGGCAGACTCGCCGAAGACTCCTCTCGAGTGTTGTTAGTTCCGTGTTGCTGTATGCAGCCCTGATTTGGTTTGAAGCCACAGCAGAGACATCATACATGCATCAGATAAATTCAATATACCGTAGGAGTGCCCTGCGGGTGGCTCGGGCATTTCGAACAGTCTCGTACGATGCCGTGTGTGTCATTGCTGATATGATGCCGATCCATTTGATAGCAGAGGAACGGGCAGAGATTTACCAGCAGAGGCGAGAAAACCAGGAGAAGGAACGACGCACAATTGCCATAGAAGCCAGGAAAGAGAGGATAACACAATGGCAGCAGATCTGGGATAAATCAACCAAGGGACGGTGGACTCATCGCCTTATCCCAGACATCAGGGCGTGGTCGACAAGACAGCATGGAGAGGTGGACCACTACCTCACACAGCTGTTGACAGGACATGGCTGCTTCAGAGCCTATCAACACCGCTTCAGGCTGGATGATGATGCTTCATGCCCCGTCTGCCAGCCCGTGCAGGAAGATGCAGAGCACGTGTTTTTTCATTGTCCACGCTTTGATGCAGAACGGGAAATTCTACAGGGGCATTTTCGACAACAGCTGTCTCCAGAAGATATCATCAGTGAGATGTTGAGTAGGGAGACTACCTGGGTCGCGGTGTCCAATTATGCAGCCGGGGTCATCTTGGAACTTAGACGTGTGGAGAGACTGCGAAGAGGGCAGCCAGAGATATAGAGGAGAAGGAGGGCTAGGAGCCAAATTGGAGGAGGGTTTTTTAATAGCCATTTTGCCCCCCATGAAGTAATGCCTGACGGCGGTCCCGTGGGGTGGCAGGGCGTAATGGGAGGTGGTTTTAGTGGGTAAGAATCCCACACACTATGAAGCCAGAGCAAGGGCTCACAGTGTCTTTTGAAGATTTCCACCTGCCCTTAAAACACACACACACACACACACACACACACACACACCCCTCTGGGAGGACAGCAAGGAGGCCATGCATATGCACCAAGCACTGTAGGCGTGCATGCACACCAAGTGCTTGGCACGCATGCGCAGTGGGGGAACCAGTGAAAAGGTAAGCCCTGAAGGTGGTTCCCCACAAAAGCTGCTACCGGTTCTCTGGAACACTGGGAAAAGTTATTACCGGTTCTGGCGAACTGGTGCAAACCTGCTACATCTCATCACTGAATAGATACCACTTTGGGAGAAAAGGTAACAGTGTGTGCACACTTCAGCATCTAGTAGGCCTGCCACATGACCACACAGACATCTACATACAGTATTGGCACTTTGGTTGAAAATAGAGAGGAGCACACACCCCTAGAGTCAGACAAGATGGATTTTGAGCAAGGGAGATTTTTACCTTTATTTAAATTCAAAATTACTCAGATATATTGCCTAAGAAGCAGTCTCCAAATTTGTTTCTAATGTATCTGTCAACAAGACAGGTGGAAGAATATGGATGTACCCCTCTATGAAACCCAGCCAGTTCTGTAAATCATGATTATATGTGATTTTCTCAAAGACACATATAAACAAATGAGAAGCCACTCTCTCAAGTCCTAGAGTAGGCTCCTTACCAGTTCTAGCAATGGAGATCTTTTAAAAAATGTGTCAGAAGCACTCAAAGATGTTTTCTGGGTTGAAAGGATTTTTGCTGGAGGAACTCGGCAGGGGTGTGCTGAGCACCATGGGACGGCGTTAGACACGGGTGAGGGGTGGTGACCAAGGGACGAGGGAGAAGGCTGCCCTCAAGAACCGCTTGGTCACTGCCCCTTGCTTGCTCCGTCCAGCACTAGGCACTTTAGAATAAACCATTGCTCCAAGCTGAAGGAAGGAGCTTGGAACAATGGTTTAATCTAAAGTGCAGCACACTGGGTGGATAAAATAATAGTAAAATTATCATTTGTGCCCCAGGGCTCCAGAGGCGAGGGTGCATTGGGATGAATCCCTCTGTCCTGGTGGCCCAGCCCATGTCTGAACTCCACTCAGGGGATATCCGAATGAGGCTCCTTTCATGTCCCCAAGATCTTTTCCTACCAAAGTGGTCCCTATTTATCTATTTGCAATTTCTTGCTTTTGAACTGCTATGTTGGCAGGAGGTGGGACAGAGATAGGTGCTCATTCTGTCATACAGTACTCAGGACTTGAACTGCTGACTTGTTGACCTTCCAGCTAACAAAGTGAGCTTCTTAACCACTGAGTCACTGAAGTCCTTAGGTGATTTTATGTAAAGAACACATCATGTCAAGTGGGCAGAGCACCTTGTAGGTATCTGAATATCAGTTGGTGGGTTCACAGACTCTTTTCAATTATTACACCCTAACTGTAGAGCAATCTCTATAAGCAGAATTGTATCTTGTTATCACCTGCATTTCTATGGGGTTTTAATAGACACCTTTCATGGAGGTCATCATATTTTAGCTGCACACTGACATATTTTATGATACTCCTGCTCCCACTTTATTTTTCTATTCCTGGTGATGATTATCTTTCCAGTTGTTTTATCCCACACATTTTGCATTATCAGCCACTTTGAGTGTGCTTAGCTCTAGAAAACATAAAAGAATAAAAATAGAAATAAATCATAACAGTATAAGATACAATCACACCTGTGTGGCTAAAGATATATAGAAAGAAATCCTAAGTAAATGTTTGAAGTGTTTAGAATATTTTAATCCATAGCGGTCTTTGGTAATATTTATACTATCCAGGTCCAAAGAACAACACTGCATGACATCACATCGTATATTTATGCTGTTATATACTAATGAAGTGGGTTTTTCCCCTGAATCCATCTTGCAGTAAAATGGCAGGCTCAGAAGATGCCCAGAGGCCTGCACAATATTCTTATCATTGCTTACATTGTACAGTACTATATTGGGAATAATATTTTGTTATATCAATTAATGTAACAACGATATTGAAAAAGAATGACTACATTAGCAGACAATGAACCTGGTAATTAGGGGCAGGTCAATTTCTCTGAGGAGAAATTACAACCATTCTGAACTCCTAATTGTATTTGCTTACCTAAACATGATTAACATAGCCAAATGATGACCAGAATCCGATTCGCTGTTGGCACAACATAAAAGGTTTCCCATGAAGCTCCTGAAATCTTTGACTTGTCATTCTGCAAGCAAGAAATCACTTCCATTGCAACACCTGGGATTAACATTTGTACATTGTTATGTTGTGTTAAACGAAGGAACATTACATTAATTGAGCAGGTGAAGAAGATTTAGGTCTGTGTATCATGTTTTCTGATAAAATGGGACACTGTAAGGTTCATGTGACAAAAAGAAGCCTATATACATTAAGCAAAGAAAAAAGAATAAGAAACAATAAGAATGAAAAAATTGCCTCAACAGATTCTTCTTCTTTCATGACCCTGGACTGCCAAAATGAAGCCACTTTTAACAGATCAATTGTATTTTCCATTCATTGTCCCAGGTATATTAGTGAGTCATACAACAACTACAACTACAACTACAACTACAACTACTACTACTACTACTACTACTACTACTACTACTACTACTTAATGGCAGAAACTATTCTGGGTTGAAAGGATTTTTGCTGGAGAAACTCTGCTCAGGGGATGCCCGGATGAGGGTCCTTTCATGTCCCCAAGAGCTGGGACAGAGATGGAAGCTTAATAGAGAAGTGTTGTACTGATACTAGCAGGCTGCAAGAGGCCTCCTTATAAGCCTCCCAGCTAATCAGTATCAGCTGGGAGCCTTCTTTGGTGCCTCACCCGGTCCTGTCTGTGTCTCAGGTGTATCTGTTTCCTAGCCCTCTCCTGGACTGAGAGCTGATCCTGTCAGAGCCAGACTCCTGATCAGATCAGCTGTTGGGGAGAACAGACTTGGGCCAGGTGCAGGCTGATACCCCTGGCTCAGTGTGTCCTCAGGCTTGGGTCCTGGCAGAACCAGACTGGGTATAGGGAGTATCCCCTGATCCAGCTCATCTTTGGAGTCAGATGGCTGGATAACAACACTATCATCCCCCCAAAGGCCCCCCAGACCTTCAGATGTGGCACAACCCAGCTTCCAAGGGTACTGGTGATGGAACCAACATACCAAGGTGGGTGCATGCATGTCGGAGGCAGACTCCCATGTGTGGTCTTCCAGTTCGCACCCCTTCCAGTTGACCAGGGACTGGAGGGAGCCATACTGGAGATGAGAGTTGAGAATGTGTGCTACCTCATACTCCTCTTGGCCATTGACCAACACCAGTGGTGGTGGGGGCTCACCCTCAGGAGGATCCAAAGCCTCTGCTCGGTCCCATCACTTCAACAGCCTTTGGCAATGTGTATCACCACAATGGGAAAATTTTTGGAGACTTCCCCATTTCTAAATCCATGGCACTAGGAGAGCCCCTTGGCATGCCCAGGCTGACATTAGCCTTGGTGCACCAAGGGACTCTCCTAGCACCACAGATTTTGAAATGGGAAAGGCTCCAAAAATTTCCCCAACATGGCAATACACATTGCCAAAAGCTGTTGAAGCGATGGGACCAAGCAGAGGCTGCTCGGACCAACTGAGACAAAGCATGATCGCCTGTGCCACCGCCGCCACCATGGCTGATGTTGGAACAGTCAGTGGAGGGAGAAGCCTGCCTCCAGCCCCTGCATTTGCATGTTAGAGGTGGGACTGGACTAGTGAAAAAAGTTTGGGCACCACTGCCCTAGAGGCAAGAAGACAGAAGATTTTCCTATTAGTTAGTCAGGGATAAATTGTCATTAACAGCCCACTGAATACTGGGGTTGTCTAAAATACTCAAAAAATACTCAAAAGCCCCCCCACATACCTGACTCATTGAGCTATTCAGCCAGCTAGGAATTATATTAGAGGATCATAATTCATGAATTTCCATTTTAGGTGACTTAAGCTCTCTCTTTTTTCAGTCCTGTAATTTAGTGGGTAATTTCTAATTAGCCAGCCCTCTTCTTTTCTCCTTCCCCCTCTCTTTTTACTTTTTTAATCTCTGCAGCTCTTTTGTCTAATTACAATATTTTTTTGGCAAGAATAATATGGATTTTGGCCTTGCTTTACAATTAAAGAAAAAAAGAGTCTTACTGCCAAGGAAAGATCATTCCCCTACAAACTCAGACTTACTCTAAAATGGATTCCTTATCCATACTCTTTTGAATTTCAATTGCTTGAAAGTCTTGCTGCCTTTTCTAAAAATTCTATTCCCGTGGTAATTTAACTTTTATATTGAATCTTCTCTGATCCATTCTTACATTTAAAATCCCATTATAATTAAAAAGCATAATACTGTGTGAGGAGCATAAGTGAGGCATGAGATTCAAACTAGCCATTATCTCCATCATATTTTGTAAATGGCTTGATTTCCAAACTGATCTTCATTTAATTAAATCACACTAAAACCAATTCCCATAGCCCTCAAGTCAGTGTATATTTAGAAATTCATCCAATCCAAATACATGACTCTCTCTTCCCCCAAAAGGAAAAAAGGAAACAGCAGGTACTGGGGGAGTGTGATATGGGATTTGATTTGATTCTTTTTTAAAAAAAAATATAGAAATAGAAGGCACTGGAGTTGAGCATATCTCCCTCTGCAGTAAAATGGTTGGGAGAATTCATAGTGAAACTGCAAAGATGGGGGGGGGGGAGTGCCACCTCCTTAAGCTGTGCATTTTGGAGACCTCATGTCTCATACCTTATACTTTGGCAGTTCCAACCTTACCAGAAGGGACAAGCACTAAGATCTGATGCCTGAAATTCCACGATTTCTATTTCAGGGGAAATGTCACTGGTCCACATGCCCAAGGAGGGGTTGATGGACCCTGAATCACATGGAAGGGAAGCTCCCTGATACATTTAACTGTATGCTAGGTGTCTCTGGCAGAAAAGATAACAAACCAAGGCAATTAATATGAGAAAAATAAAATGATTTTATTTCATTGTGCGCCAAAGATATCAGTGAATCAAATTCCTCCTCACAGGATCACCCATCTAAATGTGAACGATCAGGTACCAAACAATTTGGGACCAGGTATATTTATACATGAAGAATAAAGGGACACAAAGAGGGGCTAGCTGCAGTTTGTCACGTAGGTAAAGGGAATCATAAAAGGGGAAGTTACATCATACAATCAAGCATTCATCACCAGCAAAACATTTTGACATTTGAACAATTACATAAGCACACAGGTAAGTACACATAAGCATAATCCATATAGTGTATGCACACAATTACATAATCCATACAATGCATGCACTCAGTTGCATAATTCCATATAATGTCTGCATTCAATTACATAATAAACAAATTTCATGTCAGAAATTACTCTGGGTTGAAAGGATTTTTTGCTGGAGATACTCCTCTCAGGGGACGTTAGAATGATGATCCCTTCATGTTTCCAAGGTCCATTGTACAGCACTCAGATATCAAAGCCTGACCTTCTACTCTTCAAGCTCAGTGTCTTATTCACTTAGCCACTGCAGTGCTGCACTCAATTATATAATCCATATAACGTATGCACTAAATTACTAATAAGGTCAAAAGTCTGTGACAGTTGAAGAGATAACAAGTTCATGTTGATTTTCCAAAAGCCCTCCAAGGTGCAGGGACTTCTGCCTTTTGCATATATCCTGAGAGATGATCTTCCCAATGGCCATGCCTCTCGGAATGTCAAGGAATGCCACAACATTGATAAGATATAACACTCATTGCTATCATAGGGATTCTGTTTTCTCCATATGAAAAATATAGCCTACCATTTGGAATCTTCTTCGTGCAATGTTATGCAATTTGCATGAGCCATTCCTTCAAAGTACCTCCTGATTGGTAATATGGTCAAAATATTGAATCTTTAAAATTCAGTGGAGGCACCTCTGCTGGAATATGTCAAGTCTCTTTTTGATACTTACTGATTGCCTTCCAAATCATCACAGACATAGATGGCAATTGAGATCACAATGGAGGAAAACAAATGGGGTTTAATTTTCAGCAATATAGATGGCCAGGACCATATTTTATTCATTCTCCAGAATACTTTTGCCTCTGCATATCCATTTCATGCAATCACACTGCCTAAATAAATAATCCTCTCCACTTTCTCTAGCTGCTGTGCCCCAAGTATGATTCCCTTTATCCTGATTGTGGAGTTCACATGTATGACCTTCAATTTCTCAGTGTTTATCCTAGGCCAATTTTCTTTGCTTCTCTATCCAGGGTGGTTGTTACCTGATTTAGTTTCAATTCACTTGCACTGAAGGAGATGGAGTCATTATTTACCACCATGCACAGGATGTAATCTTGGAAGTGATTTACACTGACCCCATGGATCTCTCCCTCGGCACAGTTGCAGAAATTACTGGTCATCAACTAATGAGATTGTCAACTGCCAATGCTTAGAAAGATCCCAGTTGTAAGATGTGTAACATCAGTGTTAGATGATAATTTCAGTTCCTCCCCTCTTCCTCAGGAGCCTTCTCTGTTGCCTATTGCCATTGTCAGTCATTCTCATCAGTCACATGCTGTTCTAACAAATACCAATGATCAAATTCTTCAACAGTGCAGAGCCATATGGTCCCTCACTGCTGCTAAAGAAAAATTGCTTTCTCTGCCAAATTTCCTTCTCTCTTACAGTGTTCAGGATATGCAGCTTGCCCCATTGTTGTAGTGTCTATGTGTTTGTTCTTCTGTTCCATTCAAAATAACTGCAGCTCCCCCAGGGCCTTAGTGGTTAAGATGCTGAGGTGGAGACTGGAAGGTCAGGTTTCAATATCCAAGGGCTGCACTTGGGGACATGAAAGAACCCTCATTCGGGCATCCCTTGAGTGGAGTTTCTCGAGCAATAATCCTTTCAACCCAGAAGATTGCTGGTATTCTGTATAGATGCAAGGTCTTCCAGAGTGGCCTTAATGAAATGAAATGAAATAAAATGAGGTCATAGGGGCCAAAGGATGAAGATGCTCTCAGTCCATGGAAAAGTGCCACCAACATTCCCTAGAGTGCACAACGGATAATTTACAGTCAAACCTCGCATAAAGAGCATCTCGCTTAAAGAGTAACTTGCTTAAAGAGCAGCATTTTCTCTGAATGTTCGCTTTGCTTAACAAATAAAACCAACCAAAAATTCACTTAACAAATAAATCGGGGTTCACAATCCCCCCACAATTGGTCATTTACAATGGTGTTTCGCTTAAAGAGCAAACTCGCTTAAAGAACACATTATGGAACTCATTATGGAACACATTATGCTCTTTGTCACGTAACCAGCCGGCCCCCTCTGCTCTGGAAACCTCCTTAACCAAAGCCCCCAGAGGGCGGGCTGGCCGACAATAAAGCTTTACAGCCCTTAGCTACTTCTCATCCACAAGGAGGTTTAAACAGGCTAGTGTGTGAATGCAATGCTTCTCTTACCCTTTTGGTCCAATGAAGACACGTTGCTCAGGCAAACGAAGGTTTATTGATCAGTTATACTGATCAGGTTCATAAAGCATAAAAGTCAGTAGCATAAGTCAGTAGCATAAGTCAGTCCAGCAAACAGAGTTACAGTCCAGGTTCGTTAGGTAACCATTTTGAAAAGAAGAGAAAATCCCACACAATAGCCAGGGTCTTAAGCCATTGAGATCCAGGATCGAACTAACTAACTTCTCTGCAAAATGAAGAATCTGTGGTCAGGTGGGTTAGCTTTAGCCAATCAGGTAACAGAGGAAAATATTCTCAAAACAATGGATTGTTTTTACACATGTGCAATCAGTGTTCTGGCATGTAGACAAAACATGGATCTCAGCTAGCTATAAAGATAAGGAACACTGGAAAACAGGCAGTCTTGTGACATGAGTCTATGAGGCAGAGAGAGACAAAGGATTTTTTTATGAGGCCTATTTAAAAACTGCAATTTCAAGCCCTGGGGAAACATGAGAAAATGTGTCATTTCCTGACACTCTTTAAGCGAGGTATAACTGTATTTCATTTCTACTTTCAGACAAGGAAATTCCAAATCATATCAGGGAGCTGCAGGCCCAAGAATGATTAGGCCACAAAATAACCCATGGAGCACCACACACCACTGCTTTAGAAAGTTATAGCCCTAAGTGAAAACAAAATTATGCCAGTGGGATTATTATAATAGCTACCTTCCAAATCCATTATTCTAGGTCAATAGTGTTGGGTAGCAGTTGAATACATTTGAAAGGTGGGAAAGGAGTTTCATTTACAAAATTGGTTGAAGATATCTACCTATTTGAGTAAAACTAGAAATCTGGGACATAAATTCACATAGGGTAGCAAGCCCAGGGCTTTTATGGTATCAGTGGTGGGTCAGAATGAAAAGTACATTGATTAATTTCCTTATATTTATCTACTTGTCCCAGCATGATGAAAAATGTAAAAGTCTTAACAGATTCTTTGCTTCTGTCCAAGACCAAGCAAGCAGGTCAGCTTTTCCCCCATCCAAGATCCTTGCATAAGATTAACACAACTTCCCTTACAGAAGCAAAGCACATATGTGTGCACATGGCAAACACAGAAAAGATGACTGATTATAAAGAGATATGCCAATAACACATCTAGTGCTTCAGCAATCACCCTAGTTTCGGCTAATTCAGGCAAATCATGCCATTCATGCAATTCAATAAGCTCCACTATTTGTGGCAAAATTCTGGCAATTTTGCACACAATTATAATTTTTCCTGCACAATTTCTATTGAGAGCTATTGGGAAATTACTTGCCATCCTTGCAGGTGAGAAGAATGTTGTAATTTCTTGTTATTACACAGAACAACAAGAACAGCCTTGCTGCAAGATGCTGCTTTGATTCAAACATGTCAACACTCATCGGAGAGTTCTAAAAGATAATAACTCCTCATAATAATTACATGCCACCAAGTTGATTCTAATATGTCAACTCTTTCCATGGCTTTCTGGGTATAAAATACACAGATGTGGATTACAATTTCTTTCTTCTGGGGACACTTCTGGGAATGTGCAACTTGTCCTTTACACAAGCTGGCTCTTCTCCCAGAAGGCAAAGTGGCTAATTGAATTCTCAACCTCTGGCACTGTAGGTAGATACTTAATCCAGTGAGCTATCCAGCTCCTTAATGTACACTCTACAACTCTGATAAATACAAAAGAGACACTTCAAATTGCCTCACAACATTAATGCATAGTTTATTTATTTATTACATTTATATACCATCCATCTAGGTGATTTCCCTACTCTAGGTGGTACACAACAGATAAAAAAAGTTCAGCAACATGTTTGTTGGATAAAGGCAAACTGGAAACCCCTTGATAAATGCAATCAAGGACCTCACAATTTTTTAAAAAAATAATCTGTAAAAGATTACTTATTTGACTTTTACAACAGAAAATAATCTGTGAGTGTATATGTCAGGAAACGACATATTTCCTAATGTTTCCCAAGGCTTGACGTTGTAGTTTTTAGCTAGGCCTCAAAAAATCCTTTGTTCTCCCTGTGTCTCACAGACTGCGTGTCACGAGACAGCTTGTTGACACTTTAGTGTTCCTGTGCTCCTATCTCTAGTTCCATGTTTTGAGAGAGTTTTCCTCTGTTCCCTGATTGGCCAAGGTTAACCCACCTGACTGCAAAATCTCCATTTTGCAGAGAAGTTAGTTAGTTCGTGTTTGGATCTCAATGGCTTAAGACCCTGGCTATGGTGTGGGACTATTCTTTTTCTTTCACTATGATTACCTAATGAACCTGTACTGCGACCTGAACTGATATCTGTTATTGACCTTTTATAACTACGCTTTTTCCATGGACTATGCTATAAGAACATGATGAATAAAGCAGCTGTTTTCCTCTGAAGATTGTTTCCTTTTTTGGCACACACACACAGCTACACTACCAAGACCTCCCTTGTTCTGCTCTATTGCCTGAGCATAGTAAGAGTTCTTTTTTACGCAGCTCGGCTCTCCCAAGTGTGTAAGGTAAGGGTTAAAAAGTTCCAGTATTGAGCGTGATCTCAGGAACGTGAAGGGAGGAGCCCTTACAGGGACGGCCGGTTGTCTGACAGTATATGTGTTGATAAGCAAGTCTAATAAATTCATTTTCTTCATAAGATATGCATTTGTCTTTGACAAGTAATAAAGTGTAATAAGCTTGAATCAAATATCTAACTGATAAGCAAGTGATCCAATCTTTTGGAAGCTAAATATGTCTCATGTCTATTAAAGAAGAACTCTAAATAGAGAATCATTAAGAAAAAGGATATTATTTCCTGCTGTGGAAGAAAGAAAACAAATAAGCAGGCAAAGAATTAAAGTAGAGAAAAGGCCTCCATTTCATGAACAGAAGGACTAATTAGCAACAGGTTGGGTAGCAGAGTGGATATTGCCTTTCATATCCGCACAGCTCCAGGAATTTACAGGGGGGGGGGATTGGACCAAATGTTCAATATACAGAATAATTTTATCCTAATACTCTCACATTTGGGAACGTTCACTAAAAAAAGCAAATAATCCCTGTCTGTTTAGCTATCAAAGATACACTTTTGTCTATAACCCTATTCTTCCTCCTTTATACTAAGAAGAAAGTCTCACTAAGTTTAATTGTAATGATTTCTGACCAGACAATGCAGAGGTTTGCACTCCTTGATTTTAAACAGGGACATAAAAGATTTCCTATTACTGCATCCCTCTTGATTTGTAATTATAGTGACACTCCATGCCCTGAATTTTACTGTAGTATTATTCAAATTAGGAGGCAGCCAGTTTTGGATGCCATAGAAAGTATTCCTTATTATTGTCATTGTTGCTGCTGCTATTAATGCTGCTGGCTTTTTTTTTTTAAGAGAAAGAGAGAAGCACTTGTGAAATGTTCTTTTTTCTCTGCCAAATTTTCTGTTTTGTTGGCTTTGGGACCCCTTTTCCTGGACTTAGATGGCAGAGGGAAATAACATTTGCAGCCTCTTCAATTTATGTTCTCTCCCCATTACAGCCTGCATAACAAGGAGGGAAGCGTTGAATACCTAACCTCATAACTAGTGTCCAGATTTGATCCAGAGCTACTTCTGCAAAGGATACAGACATGGCAAATCTACTTGTGTTAAAGGTGACTTGCAGTTTAATGCTTAGAATAAATATGGAGCAGTGCACAAAAGATAACTGCACGAGGGGTTTTTTTTTGTTTATAATTAACAGCAAAATTCTGCAAAGTTTGCTCTCCAATTTTTTGGGGAGGGGAGATGGCAACTTCTGCAAGTCCTTGAAAGCATAACCAATAGAAGAGTGTTAATTACTAGCCATTGACATCTGGAGGGTCATAGTGTGCCCAAGTCTACTCTCTCTTTGGTTTTGATGTATATTTATGCAAAATAAAACCATTCTCTGAAAAAGCTCCAATGGTAGTTATGAATGATCTTAGAATCAAACCTAGAGTTAGGGGCCAAGGTTAGAATTATTAAACACATAACCTTTTCAAATTACTATATGCTTTATGATCATATTTCCTTCTTAAAAATGGAGAACAATACACCATTTTCTGGAACAGCACATACTTTCAATCAGTGTGTGAGAACATGCTTTGGTGTCCCTTCATGGCTTGGGATAATGACCATCTTCTTCCATTTAAAGCTACCAAAAGTTTTGAATTTTCTCAAACATAATTTTCTGGCCCTATCTGCTAAACATGTGGGTGGGTGATGATTGCAATGTGGCTTTTATATGTTGTTGCTGTGACCTTGAATTTAGCAACAAAATTATTTCATGTTGCAGTGCAGGTGATATTGTTTCTGTTTTTAATAGCTTTTTCATAGTGGATTTAGTACTGTTTACCAGCTGGCAGGTTCTGAGAGCAACAGGGCAGGTTCTTAAGCCCATCTCATTTTCTATATCATGTTCCATTTTTAAGACTTTTCCCTCAGCACAACAAATAGCATATATCAATGACTACAAATAAAACTTTGGCCAGAATGGTATTGGCATTCATCTGACTTGTAAGTTGTTGCAACTTAAGGCATCATTGCAGGAATCTGCTGTCAGACACTAGTCATGTGACTTGCCATGTGGCAGCTAATGCCTATGCTGAATTCTTGTTGTCGTTCAGTCCCACAGTCGAGTCTGACCTTTTGCAACCTCATGGACCACCACATGCCAAGCTCCTCTGTCATCAGCCATCCTCTTTAGCCTGGCCAGGTCTACACCCACTGCTTCAGCAATGCCATACAGCCACCTCATTCTCTGCCACCCCTTCTCCTGTTGTCTGTGATCTTTCCTAGCACCAAGGCCTTCTCAAGGAAGTCCTCTCTTCTCATTTGGTAGCCAAAGTACTTGAGATCTTAATTCTTAACTAACTGTAATTCTTAATTCTTAACTTGCAGCAATTTGCCAATGGAATTATGCTGGCATAATTTTTCAGATGGATTCTGTCCTTCTTTTACAGAAAAAAGATGCAAGGTGAATGTTTGAAACTATTTTAAAAATTGCATTAAATTATATTTATAGCTTGGAGTTACAATCAAACTTGTTAGCACGCGTAATTAATATGCACATTTATGGTTTGGTCCTTGAGGGAAGCACCATAATATTAATTTCCCCAAGTAAAAGGTTTCCCTTGCTCGAAAGCCAGTCGTATCCGACTCTAGGTTTCAGTGCTCATCTCTGTTTCAAAGCCGAAGAGCCAGTGCTGTTTGCGTCTGCAGACATTTCCGTGGTCATGTGGCAGGCATGACAGACACCGGAGCAAATGGAATGCTGTTTCCTTCCCACTGAAGTGGTCCCTATTTATCTACTTACAATTGCTTGCTTTCGAACTGCGAGGTTGGCAGGACCTGGGACAAAGACGGGAGCTCATTCCGTCCTGCAGTACTCGAGAATCAAACTGCTGACCTTCTGCCTCCCGGCCACTTGAGCCACTGCATATTTTCATTGAATTGTGGTGCATACATACTAAACAAAATTTCAAATGCTTTCAATAAAACTAATAAAGGGTTCTGCAAAACCTAAGAAAAATGTATTCGGGCAATTTCCCCCTTTTCTTCCATCTCTTCTTTCCTTAAATCTATAGTTCTGAAGACTGTTGAGTGGGTTGTTTCCTAGAAATTGATAGGGTAAAAAAGGATGTTTGCCATTAAGAAACAGCTTCCCCCCCCGCCCTTTTCTATATACATTTTGTATCTACTTGCAGTTTGGCCACAACAATTGCTTATTTTTATTTATTAACCTGCTTTGCATAATTAAGAGGATTAATGTTCCTAATGAGAGCACTGCTACAGGTGGGATTTTATGTGAAATGGTTTTGATTATGATGCTTGCCTTAAGCCAAGGCAGGGCTATGGTGTAGCCCAACTCAAGATACATTTTAATGAAAAAGTAAATAGCAAAATTGTTTCCATAGAAAAAATAGTGTGGGACTCGATAATCCAGCACATGTGTTATGCGATGGGTAGAAAACAGAATTAGAAGATTTGAATGTCATCATCCCTATCTCTCCAGTGCATTTTATTTCTCTGTAGGATTTTTATGGAAGTGGTTATAATGTGCCTGTGTGATAATTAGAATTATGCTGATTAGCTCCAAAAGGATGGATAATCTCATTTGTTTCCAGTACGCAGTAGATAAACCACAACATATTTCTGTTGGATAGAATCCAGTACAGGCTCTACTGTGAACCTGGGATGAAATTCCTCATTTCCAAAAGAAGACAAAAAGAAACTTTATATTTGCCACTCAAATGATACTCCATCATCAAAATTGGAAATATTTAATGAGAAAGAAAAGTGACTGTACATCTTTTACTATCTAAAATATCGCAAGTTTTACATGTAAGTTTCTTGTGGATGAAGTTTAAATGGAGGCTGTTGGTGTTCTCAGGAAAGTAATGATTAAGTGGACCATTTCTTAGGTGAAATGGATGGACTGTCACAATGCATTCACGGATAAGGTATTAATGTTGGGGTCATCATAACTATGAAACATTTTGATTAACCTCCCACCAAATCTGACAACAATTTGAGCCAAGAAGTTACAATTTCTTTTGTTTCCTTGGTGTTTTTTCAATAGCAGACATTTAATATATGTCTTTGATTATTTATTATACAGTACCTAAAGCAAGTCAGATGTGAATCTCAACTTTTTAAAGTTTCCACTTGTTCTGGGAAACACAGTCTTATTTTAATTATGCTCACAACTTCCTTCCACAGGAGAAAACATAAAACAGGACCACTTTAGTTGTGACTTACTATACAAACAATAGGATGACAACTTGTACTTAGTTTCCCACCTTCCAGGTGCTCATCTCTATTTACAGCCAAAGAGCCAACACTGTCTCTGCATATGTTTCAGTTGACATGGGGCAGGCATGAATAGACATCAGAGTGCATGGAATGCTGTTTACCTTCCAACCAAAGTGGTCACTATTTATCTACTTCCAATTTCTTGCTTTCAGATTGCTAGGTTGTAAGGATCTGGGGCAGAGACAGGAACTCACTCTGTAGTGCAGTACTTAGGTCTCGGACTGCTGACCTGCAGACCTTCCAATCATCAAGTTCAGTGTACTAACCACTAAGCCACCACTGTCCTTATCTAGTTGGTCCTATTCTGAGCATGTATTTGAAACTTATTTGATTACCATACTCTCTCCATACTATAGAACAGGGTTGGGACCCCACCCCCTTTCAAGGACTACTTTCTTGTGGAAGTAATCTGTTGGAGTTTGCATGACAATGGTCAGCAGTGGGAATGTCATTCCTTTTCTTCCTCTTCATTTCCAAAGCCCCTTTCCACCTTTTATTTTTCCCTCCTACTTGTATGTTGTTCTGTACAAGAGAAAAAACTGATCACTTTTCATAGAGGGCTGGGCTGACAAATTACAGAGCACTCTCAAAAGTATCTACCTGAGGAACACAGACTGGCCTGAATAAAAGAAGCCAATATATCCAATTCAAAAGTTTCACAAGGATTTCATTGATTAATCTCAGCTTTTGGTAAGTATGTTCTTACATTTAAAAAAGTGGTAGGTAGAGTCTAAGGACACTACCGTCAGGGATCTAGTTTGTGAATTCGATGTGTTGAATTATGCTCATTAGTTCATTTATTTCTTTTGATCTGAATGAAATAAGAGAAATAAATGAACAAATGAGCATAGTTCAACTCATTGAATTCACGAACTAAATTCCTGATGGCAGTGTCCTTAGACTCTACCTGCCAGTTTTTTTGTTTTTTTGAAGGAAGGTTAGAAAAAAGTGTTGTTGTTTTTTTGTTTAAACCTTCATAGAAAATGTTTCTGAAGTCCGATACAAATTGTATAAGTGTCACAGTAAAGGTTATCATGTCCTCTATCAATTGCACTTTGGATCACTTTGATTGCTTGATTGGTTTGGTCACTGGCTCACTGCCAACTGACACCCCCCCCAAAAAAAAATCATTTTTACGAGTCACTTTTTCCTTAATATCTTTGTTGTTGATTCCTGTTTCAGCGTCATTCTTCTCCACATGTTGTATTCGAACTTCCACCTTGGGATGTAGTCCCATTCAGTTTCTAACACATTTTTTCCTTTTATTATTGCATTTTTATGACCTTATTTGAAATTATTATTTTTTTGTAAAACACTTCATAGTTTCCCCCCAAAGTCTGAATTCAAATGTAATAGTGTGACCACAAATGTTATTCTTTCCTCTTTCAAACACACTTTGGGTCACCTGAATCGGTTGTGTGGTTTGGTTGATGGGCCACCAAAAACCGACACCCCCCCCCCGCGCGCGAAGATTGCATTCTTTCAAGGCACCATTTGGAAGCAATGATGCCACTGCTTTATATTTTTGGCCAATGGCTCTTTATATTTCTGAAAGTCACTGTGACGAGCTTTCAGTCGAAGTAGCCATTATTTTCATGGGTGCTTTAGTTTTGTGGTGGCAGCTTGTCGAAAGTACATGATTTTCGTTACATCACAAAAGCTGCCAGACCACCCAACCGAAATGTAAGATGTCCATTGAATGCACGTCAAAAGAAAATGAGAGAAAAATTAAAATTGTTATATGCTGAAGTCACTGAATTTTCACTTGGTTCAAGAAAACAGGGTACATTTCTTTGTCCACTTTACCATTCTATTGGATGTAATCCATCTTGCCATTCTCTGCAGAGAAAGAAAATGACACTAAGAAACGATAGTACTATATTTTGGTAAGCGAGGAAGTGAGGCATGGAGAAGGTTACATAATTCAGGAATAGCATTCCTAAGTCGCCAGTCACAAAATAAAGCAAGGGATTTTGTAGAATCCAGCTGCTGAGAGAAGCTTTTACTCAACATGACTCTTCTACTTATGGCTTATATTTCTTACTAGTTTCTGTCCTCAGTTTGTTCAAAAATATATAGCTCTTTAAATGTGCTGCATGTATACAGGAACTATATATTTTTTTTAAAAAAAAATAGGCCCTACTTTACCTTTATTTCAACTTTTATTAAAAGAGAAACATTTATTCACGTGAAGATTATTATTATTATTATTTCGACTTATATGCCGCCCTACTTGGTGAAAACCAACTCAGGGTGGCTCACAACATACAATTAAATAAAATACAGTATAACAGTTCAATAATGATACAATATAAAATACAGTGTAACAAAACAAAATAAATATAACCACAATACAATCAGGATACAGTCCATAATCAATATTCAGTACCAAATGGACAATAAACAATACAACAACAACAACAACAACAACAACAACAACAACAACAACAACAACAACAACAACAACAACAACAACAACAACAACAACAACAACAACAACAACAACAACAACAACAACAACAACAACAACAACAACAACAACAACAACAATAATAATAATAATAATAATAATAATAATAATAATAATAATAATAATAATAATAATAATAATAATAATAATAATAATAATAATAATAATAATATATTAATTAATTTTGTGCTAATATATTGATTCCTACTTTTGGTGACCCTTTCCAAATGTCCCATGTTCTCAGAAACTGTTTAGCAGCCTTTGTTCCAGGCGATACTCTGAGGCCATATAGCTTGCTAAAAGCTTCACAGGTTGTCTCTTCTCTAGGGAGACAGAGAAGAAATGATTTCATTATTGTAGCCATATATTCAAATTATTGAGTAGTGTCCTGACTATTACACATAGCTATGAAACCTGATGGGATGGATAGAAGAAGGAGGAGGAGGAGGAGGAGGAGGAGGAGCAGCCATGAAACCTGGTTCTAAATGCAGTCAATACTAGGGGGGGAAATAAAAGGAGGGGAGAACAACATTTGGTGACGTCTTGAAGATATAACATATTAAGTTCCTTGTGAGCTTTTGGGATCAAAGTCTACTTCCTGAGGCACATGTATTTCCATTATGGAAAGGGTTGTGACCAATCAATAAGCAACATGACAATGCAATGTTAACAATGGAATGAAATTATCAAGAAGGGGAAAAATTTTTCCTTCTTGATAATTTCATTCCCATTTAATATTTTTACCAAATGTTAAAAATCAGTGTTCCAGTTTGTTGTAGTGGATAGAGTGGCAAATAGGATTTTTCAGTACTCTGAAAAGCTTTGGACTTTTATTTAAGTCTCTAGTGTTACACAGGAATTTATTTATGTACAATAGTACCCCGGATAATGTTATGACTTGGTTCCACAAGTCCTGTCATTATCCAGTTTTTAACGTTGTGCGATACATTGATCACACAATGTTTAAAAAAGCCCTGTTTCCCTGGAAGCTGCAGCAAGCCAGAACATCGGGATTTGAATCCTGACATTTTGGCTTGCTGAAGCCTCCAGGGAGGTGGGGCAACTTTGGAAACAGCTTGGATCAGGTCTCCCCACCACCCTGGACCCGGCGGGGGGGGGGGTCAGAGACCCCAAAATTGGTAAAAAAAATTGTCTTTTTTTACCAATTTTGGGGTCTCTGACCCCCCTGCTGGGTCCAGGGAGGTGGGGAGACCCGATCCAAGCTGTTTCTGGGCTTCCCTGACGTCATCAGCCAGTGCAGTAAGCCAGAATGTCAGGGTTCGAATCCCAACATTCTGGCTTGCTGCACTGGCTGAGGACATCGGGGAAGCACAGAAACAGCTTGGATCGGGTCCCCTGTCTGCTCCAGGGAGATCAGGGGACCCGATCTACAGCTGCAGGGTGGCTGGGAAAGCTGACGGGGACTCCCTGTCGGCTTCCCTAGCCACCCACCCTTGCTTCCGCAGCTGTGGGGTGGCTGGGGAAGCCGACGGGGGAGCCCCCTGTCAGCTTTCCAGCCTCCCCACCCCTGCCTCCGTAGCTGCAGGGTGGCTGGGAAGCTGAACGGAGAACCCCGTTCAGCTTTCTAGCCACCCTGCTGCTAAGAACGACTGTTATTCGATTTTTCCAAAAATCTTGTAATGTTATGCGGTTTTCACGCTATACGGTACTCGCGTTATCCGGGGTATTACTGTATCTTATATCTCCTTCTCCAATATCCCTTTATTATTGCTAATGGTGAGTGGACTGATGTATCTGAAAATATTTTAAATGAATTCACAGATGAAGGGAGAAGTAATCTTGGGATAAAGGTAAAGGTTTCCCTTGCTCGAAAGCCAGTCGTATCCGATTCTAGGGGTCAGTACTCATCTCTGTTTCTAAGCCAAAGAGCCAGCATTGTCTGCTTCTGCAGACGTTTCCATGGTCATATGGCAGGCATGACTAGACAACAGAGCGCATGGAACGCTATTACCTTCCCACCGAAGTGGTTAAGACAGGATGTAAACTAGCGATAACAGGATGTGTCCGGACCACAAGAGGCTTATTTGCAACTGTGTACAAAATGATAAGCATTCTAGCTGAAATTGTAACCAATGAACAATTCTAAGCTTGCGAGATATATTCTAAGGCAGAAAGGGTGTTAACTAATGATTAGATGGGTGTGTCCCACCCAGTGGTGGGATGTCAAAAATTTTACTACCCCACTGTGATGTCATCACAGTGTGGATGGAGCTAACGTCATGATGTCATGACATGGGCGGAACCAAAGAAAAAAATTAAAAAAATAAAATAAAATAAAAATAAGCACACACACACACACACACACACACACACACACACACACACACACCTCAATCCACCCACCCACCCACAATACAAAGACAGCAAGGAGGACAGCAAGGAGGTCGTGCATATGCACCAAGCACTGTAGGCATGCATGCACACCAAGTGAAAAGGTAAGCCCAGAAGGTGGTTCCCCTCAACAGCTGATACCGGTTCTCCGGGACACTGGGAACAGTTACTGCCAGTTCTGACGAACTGGTGAGAACCTGTTACATCCCATCACTGGTCCCACCCTTCCAATGTAACCATTCCCATTCTTCTGATGAGGTGAAACTTCCCCTTTTGTGTGGCTCAGTAAGAATAGATGCCCTGCTTGATGGCAGGCAGAGAAATTCAGAGAGTCAGACTGATTTTTAAGCACCAGATCCAAGACTGCAGTCTCAATTCCTTCACACCAATTGTCAGGGCCGGACTCTGACAGATAGATAGATAGATAGATAGATAGATAGATAGATAGATAGATAGATAGATAGATAGATAGATAGATAGATAGATAGATAGATAGATAGATAGATAGATAGATAGATAGATGACATAGTGAGTATGACTTCTGTTTCACAACAGAAAGTTATCTGTCTCCTTTTCTTTTTCTCCAAAGGCTAAATATTATTTCTTCATCTAGATTGATGTAGAGTTCTACGAGGGACATAGTTGGAAGAGAAAAATTACTTTTTCTAATGATAGAAGAGGAACTACCAGTATCTGTACTTGTCTTCACATTGAGAGAAAGCCACATAACTCTTATTCCAACATCATTATGGTGGTTGGAAGTGCTGGTTGACCATGCTGAGAGCACTGCTGCTGTTACTTACAGGAAGAGCACATATTAGAAGACTGGCCTTAGAAAGTGCTTATTTAATGATGTTATTTTTCTGTTAAACAAAGAGACTAACAAAAACCTCATGCAGATTGCCTAACAGTTGTCTGGCCCTAACACTCTTGCTGTGAAGTAGGAGAGGCACTTCTAGCTCAGCTCTGTTATAACTCTTGTTAAGATGGACACATAACAAAACAGCCTGGCAGCATCTTTAGCTGCAGGAGTACAGATATTTCCTGAAAGCTTTCTGAGTGTTATAACAACATGTTTAGTTTAGAAATGTGTTTATTCAAAAATCTACATTGGAGCATCCTGCTTTATTATTATTTACTTGCTTTGTGTGGACTGTATAGGATGGCATACCAAACAAACCAAACATAAAATATGTATTAAATTTATTTGTATCCCTTGCTATGAATACAGGGAATGGGGGATAAAATGTATCAATCCAATTTAAACACAATATCTTGGGATTCTATTTATTTTCATAACTCCTGCCTCTGATATCATCATGAGAAAGATTTAATAAGAATGTGTAGGGGAACCTTTCATGTTCTTTTGAGAGGCTTCTGATCCAGCTCAAACCCAGGAAGAGCTTTATTGCAAGAACAAACTTTCTTGAGGTTATTCAAGAGCAAAACAAAATTATAAGATGGAGGAAGGCACTCACTGGACAAGGAACAAAATTAAAGGAGGATATGGATGCAGAACTCAATCTCCTCTATGTCACTTGGAGGGCTCTGAATGGGGTGAGGGTCAAAGTGCCTAAATGCAGGACCAACATGCTCCAGTGGGGACTGCTGGTGGATAACAACACACTGTGTCAATGTGGAAAGATACAGAATTTGGCTCATTTACTGGCCTGCCAATTACTGACAGAAACATGCACCGATGAGTGGCCTCATTTTGGTAGTCCAGGTTTTGATTGGGACATGAAAGAAGAAGTAGTAAAACCTAAAATATCCAAAAAAGTTCATTTTTCACGCTGATTTTCTCACTCTGATTTTTTATATAGAGTCAATCAAGCCCTGCACAATCCTCAAAACTGCCCCTTCCCCTGTAGAAAGGCCAAGACAACTAACAAGCTCCTACTCTTAAAGTCAGCAATAAGAATACATGAGGGAAAAAATCATTCACAGACCTAAACATTAAAAGTGCTGTAAAATATGGGGGACTGAGGAGACAGCTCTACTCACTACCATATTGATGGTTTTAGTCCAACATTGGCGACTGTGGTTCACCAGACAAATAGGAGACAGCTAGGCACTCCAAGCAACAGTAAATGAAATGAGGAGGACAATCCCTTCAAAAATCAATAGAATAAAAGGTCAAAGGAAGCAGAGGATCTAAGTAATTAAAAAAGTAATTCAGATGCAGAGGAACAACAGCAAGAGAAAAAAATGTAATCTCCATTGGAGGAGCAGCAGCAAAAAGATTCCTGATCTATAAATTACACATAACCTATCATTATCATTTTAAATTTATTAACTGCTGAGAACATCTGATTACCACAAAAAGTTCCTTACTTACTTCACATAATTTACAAATTAGCTTATCTTGCTTTACGGTGGCTTGTAGGAGCTAGCCACAGGCTTTGCTTGCGAGCCTAATATCTCAGCCACAAAAATCTGACTAAATTACATCTCTGAAAAATGAGCATTACTGTAGCTATAATTCTCAGTTATCTGTAATAAACAGTTTAATCCTAAATGTCATGTAATGGGGCTGTTTTTGCTTCTATCCCTACTCTCATTCATCATGCACGTATGCACGCATGCATATACACACATACACACACAGAGAGAGAAGCAAACCAAACCAAAATAAAACCAATCTTCACTAAAAAATAATAATCTGTTTTTCTTCCAATGAGTTGGGCAGAAGTCACCCTCACATAGAGAATATAATAATAATAATAATAATAATAATAATAATAATAATAATAATAATAATAATAATAATAATAATAATAATAATAATAATAATAATAATAATAATAATAATAATAATTTCATATCAGAAAATCATTCTGGGTTGAAAGGATTTTTGCTGGAGAAACTCCACTCAGGGGATGCCCAAATGAGTCTCCTTTCATGTCCCAAAGATCTTTTCCCAACAAAGTGGTCCCTATTGATCTAATTATAATTTCTTGCTTTCCAACTGCTAGGTTGGCAGGAGCTGGGACAGAGATGGGTCCTCAAACACTGTCATACAGTACCTGGGTCTCGAACTGCGGACTTGCCAGCCTTCTAGCTAACGAGGCAAGCTTCTTAACGACTGAGTCACCGCAGCTCTTATAGAGAAGATAAGACCAAACTAACATGATACAAGCAGGCAACACATTACAAACATAATCGGCCAATAAATCATACCATACAGGATCACAGTATTTTGCTTCAAGAAATAAGAGACAGGAAATTTCTCTGTCCTTCACACACATGCACTGTCTCCCACATTTTTTGTTAAATATATTTTTTTACAGTAGCCATTCTTTTTATAAACATAAAATTTGTAGTTTTATTAGTAAAATTTCTTAGTAAAGTATTTGTGTGACCTTTTCTAACCTGATCTCATAAAGCACAATCATTCAAAAAATGTCCTGTCCTGTATTGCAATGTGAATTGCATACTTGTGACATTTCCACACTCCCTCCAATGTTTATCTCATATAATATTTGTTGAAATTTAAAAGCTTGGGCAAAATAATGATCAGGAATGATATGCATGCATAAAATGAAAGTATACACAGAAACTAATTTGTTTAATCAATTTTTAAATATGTCAGAAGCACACAAAGGTGGTTTCTGAACTGAAAGGATTTTTGCTGGAGGAACTGTGCTCAGGGAATGCCCAAATGAGATTCCTTTCATGTCCCAAAGATCTTTTCCCACGAAAGTGGTCCCTATTTATCTACTTGCAATTTCTTGCTTTCAAAATGCTAGTTTTGCAACAGCTTGGACAAAAATGGGTGCTCATTCCATCATGCAGTACTTGGGTCTTGAACAGCCAACTTGCCAGCCTTTCAGCTAACAAGGCGAGCTTCTTAACCACTGAGCCACTGGAGTCCTGTTTGATCAAATACTTCCCAGTCTTCTTTGTTGTTATTGTTCAGTTGCACAGTCGATTCCGACCCTTTGCGACCCTATGGATCATTGGCACCTTTCTCCTGTTTCTGATTCCGAGAAATGTTGTACTCATGAAGGAAAAAAAGTTTCGATAAGCCTTTTGAATTTTCCTCTGTGTTGCACAAACTTTGTGCAACTTTTAGCTGTGTTTTCCACATATGGGCTTTGGAGATTGTTAAATGTCAGTTAAGAAACTGTGCTATATGAAAATGGATTTTTTTTTTTATAATGGCAGCCATGTTAGTCTGTGTTTCAAGCATATCAGAGAGTAAACAAAACAAAACGACAAAAACGTTGTTGTACTTTAAAAACTAACTGCTGTGTTTTAATGTTAGTTTTCATGGATGAAGTCCACTTCGTCAGACATAAGAGACTTCATGGCATCAATTTATACACATCAGGTACAGAGGTACAGAATGGGTAGCATAACAGAGAAGCATAAAAGTCAATGTGTTGTTGTTTGTTGTTGTTTACAACTGGTAATATATGTTATTCAGGTTATTTGCAAAGCTTCACCAGGCTGAATCACAAATGTTTAGTAGATAGATACAATACAATATTGTGGCATTACACATTTGCTAATGAGTTTACCCGTAAGGCTTTGCATCTATTGATTAAATGGCCCAGGAGAGGCATCAAGTTCTTCCTTTGTTCTGAGAAGTAGCCTGAGGCTGTGGATGAAAATAGAACGTGATCCAAGGAAAGCATTTCATTCGTTTGCTAACAAAGTAATTTATTGGAAGGAAGAAATATGACTGGTCGGCTTTTTCCTTGTATAGATCTTATGAACATTGCCTGTAAGCATTCCCCCATCCAGGAGAGCTGGAAGTCTCTCCTTAGTCATGATTTCCATATGCTTCAAACTTTCAGAGCTGCTTGAATTTGATTTTATTAATGTTGTGGGAAGAAGTACAGGGAGAGCAGCAGCTGCACCCTATATACTGGGGGCTCAGTTAATCCCACTACCCCACTGTCAAGTTCAGTCTTTCCCAACCCCAGGTTTTCATCACTGTGATCAGGCCACTTACAGTCTGTCTGGGCCATCTACACAGGAGAGACTAAACCCACACCACAACATTCAATGCTAGCCATCAGTCAGCTGAGTCTCTATGTAGAGGATGTGGAGGCAGTGATGCAGGGAGACTAAAGATGGGTGCTCTAGTGCATTGTCCTCTCCCTTTTACACATAGGGACCTCCACAAAGATCTGTAAGCAGGGATTCAACTCCAGCGAGTGCTCTCTCTCCCTGGTGGTACAATAGATGGGGTCCAACTGTTTTTTTGCTTCCCACCATTCTCTGTCCTCTGTCCCCATTATGTCTGGTGATCTGCTTACCTCTGTTTATCTCTCCTATATTTCACCCATGACGAGTCTGCCTTGGCTTGGTCCCTGTTCCTTCTTCCAAGTGTTTTCCATCCTTTCCCATATCAGATAAGAAACAAAAGAAAAGTAAAAACAACAACAAAATCATTGTGGCAGCTTAGATTCTATCTGCTATATTTTAATGTGTAGGTAAAGGCTGCCCTTGCTTGAAAGCCAGTCATATCTGACTCTAGAGTCCAACTACCTCAGTGCAGTGGGGAGGGTGACAATGAGTCTATAGGGTGGTGTTCCCCAACCTTTGGTTTTTGGACTTCAATTCGCAAAAGCCTAAGTCAATTGTCCGAAGCACTTATCAGCCCATGTACTGACTTAGGCTTCTGGGAACTGAAGTCTCACTGTAGGGTTGGGGGAGGGGAACTACTGCTCTAGGCTGAGCATAATGCTTACTCGGAAACTGGTCATCACTGTAAAAAACAAGTAAATTTTGCACAATTCTATAGGTGAGAAAAGCTTGTGCTGTAAAACACAGGCATTAATTAAGATATCCCATCCTCCAGTCCCACCCACCCTGGACTTTTAAGAACTGAGCACTTAAACCCCTTGTTTTGGTGCATTTATCCTTCAGAACCCAGTTCTGACGGCATTTTAGTGATTTTAGAAATACTTTTGTCTCTGGGGATATAGATGTGTAAATGAAGCCTGTGTACAGCTCCCAAAGGCCACAAAAACACATAGATTGCAGAATGTGTAAGAAATGCTTTCCTTGTAACAGTTGCACATTTTCTGCAATTATGGAATTCCCTTTTCTAGTGACAGGTTATGTGAGATTCCTTTCCTCATACATTCCTATAAAAAAGAAAATACTAAATTCTTTATATCATATTTATGAAGGAATGTACAAATTTTGGAAGTATTAGTAACAATCAAACAATTCTCATCCAATTACATCTCCCTGTCTCATACACACATACACCCATTCCTCTTCTTTCCCTCCTTCCCACAGTACCCTATAACCAATCAAGTCAAATGATTCCCAGAATATTGACTTAAACAATACTTAGTTTATGGATAGCTTCAACATGTCATGCTATTACTTGAAACTTTATTTTGAAACACAAATAAATGATTTTAAATGTTCAGGGTTATGACATTGTTCCTGTGCGCCTGAAGAAATCAGACCTTAAATAAAATCCAAAACAAACACCCCAAACAAGCCACTCATCTTTCCCCACCATCAGTATGTATACATTTGAGCAAAAGCACCATTTCCTATATTAGTCCCTAACTGAATCCCGAGAATTATAACCTCTATTCATAACTTGGCAATCACAGCTTTTTGCAGAACATTAGCAAATTGTGATTCCCCTTTGCCGAAAGTAATTTATTTTCCACAAGCAGTTTAACATTTAGTTTCTGGGGAGAAAGGGACAGTGTTTATATTTAATGTCCTAAGTATTCAGCTAGAAGTGCAATTTGCTTACAAGTGCTCTCCCCCCCCCCCCCCGTTCAGTCAACAGCCAATTTAGCTTTTTGTTTAATCTCAGTTCCATTGTAAACAAAAACATAAAAGAGGAATATAAATCACATCTCCCACTTATGCTGACAGTGATTCATCTTCCCCCGACTGCTGTTTGACTAGCATGCTAACAGCATATGAAGAAAGTGAAGTAATGATGTAAATGCTTATGTCACAAATTGAATTCATTCCATCATAATACTAGGTTTTAAAATAAGCAGAATAGGCATTTTGTGTTCTCCAATCAAACTGACAGATAGTTTTCAAACTGACTTCTGAAAAAGCCTTGTCATTAACCATCTGCCATTTGCATCCAACAAGTGAAAGAAATAAACAAACCATATATCATATTTTACTCTTTATACAAAGTCAAAGTCACATCTGGAATTGTTAAGTCTTCTTTCAGGTGACAGATAGGAATGGGTCCAGCTAACCATTGTGGAATGACTGCACCATTTCCCTCAACAAAATTGATGCTTCAGCTTGACAATGGATTTCACTTGGCAATGCTTCAGTTAAGACAAATGAAGCATGTGATTAGCAAAATCTTCTGTCGTCAAATGAATAAACATTTAATTTTCTGATTAATATCAGCATAATTTATCTCGCTTTTCTCATTCTAAAGGAGTTAAGACACAGTCATTATTAAATGAAAAACTCAGGTTAGGTACTGTTACTGGACCATCTTCTATGCTGGTGGGAGAACTCAGTAAATTGGAATACAAGGGTCAGGAGGTTGAATCTTCACTTTGCCTCCCAGAACAACAGCCTTGGGCAAGCTGAACACTCCCAGAATGCCCCAACAAGAAAAGAACGGTAATCCATTTCTGAGTACTCAGTACCTGGAAAATCCTGGGAAAGCTCACCATAAGTCAGGATTGATTTGATGGCACATATTTATAATTATTATTTACTGTGGTATAACTTCACCAAATGTAATCAATTTGAGCATGAAATCAAGATGACACTTAATATCCACCAGAAGAAAGGCTACAGTATCACAAAGAATCCCTCAATACTCACAGGCAGCCTAGACAGAATTGTGAAAAGCTGTTCTTCCATTGGAGAAAGAATTTTGCAAAGACAAGGGATCCGACCCCAAAATATCCTAAATTTGTTTAATGCTGTATTAACAGACATCATTGCTTGGTTGCATCTCAGCTATTTTCTGGTCATTTTTTAATGGTTTGTGAATGCATGGCTCACATGCTGCATGCTTGACATCTTTGTTGTTGGTTTTTTTTTTAAAAAAAAATCATGTCAGAAGCACACAAAGGTGCTTTCTGGGTTGAAAGGATTTTTGCTGAAGGAACTCAGCTCAGGGAGTTCCTGAATGATGCTCTCTTCATGTCCCCAAGATCTTTTCCAACCAAAGTGGTCCCTATACTTGCAGTTCCTTGCTTTTGAACTGCTAGGTTGGTAGGAGCTGGGACAGAGACGGGTGGTTATTCCATCATGCAGTACCCAGGTCTTGAACTGCCAACTTGCCAACCTTCCAGCTAACAAAGCGAGCTTCTTAGCCACTGAGCCACCACAGTCCCACAGCATCTTTGGGTAGACTCCTGCTAGTGCCAGATCACAAGCATGCCATCCTACAACACTGGGTGTGTTGTTGTTTTTCTGTATTTTGAACCTGGCTGCCCTGGTTGAAGTCACTTTTCCATTTTTACTAGGCTGAACATGCACTGAATAGTTATGCTATTATGCTGGTCTTCATTCATTTTTCAATCAAACCATGGACTGCCAAAATTTATTTATTCATTTATTTATATTTGTTTATCGCCCTCCTCCCCAAAGGGTCCCAGGGTGATTTCCAACAATTTTAAAAACACTTAAAAAAATAAACTTTAAAAAGCTTAAAAACTTAATTAAAAGCTAGTTATTATAACTTGGACGTACTGAGGGTCAAACCATCCAACTGGCTGGGGAAATTGAACCATCCATTCCCCAGACCAGACCTGCCAGCCAGGTTTTCACTCCTTTCCTAAAGGACAGCAACTCCATCTGCAGGTGTAGCTCTATTGGGAGGAGGTTCCACAGGGCCAGAGCGGACACCAAGAAGGCCCTCCTTCTAGTGCCAGAGAGATGTGCCTCTCTGGCTGATGGCACAACCAGAGAGCCTCTCCGGTCAGCTCTAGTGGGCCGTGTAGATGTCCTTGAGACGATGCGGTCTCTCAAGTAACCTGGACCACTACCATAAAGGGCTTTAAAGGTAATAACCAGCACCTTGAATTGCACCCGGAGGCAAACTGGGAGCCAGTGCAGCTCCCTCAGCAGTGGTGAGGCATGGGCATAACGCCCGCATCCCAACACTACTCGTGCAGCTGCATTCTGGACCAGCTGAAGCCTCCGAATGGTCACCAAGGGCAGCCCCATGTAGAGCGCATTACAATAATCAAATCTGGAGGTGACCAAGGCATGTGTGACCATGAGCAAGGAGTCCCTGTGTAGGAACAGCTGTTACTGGTGAATCACATGAAGTTGTGCAAAGACCACGACTGCTACCTGCTCTTTGAGCAGTAGTCGCGAGTCTAGGAGGACCCCCAAGTTACGTACCGGGTCTGTTTAGGGCAGGACTACCCCAAACAGAACCAAAGGTGATAGTTCCCGAGATAACACAGAACCACCAACCCACAGCCACTCAGTCTTGCCAGGATTCAGTTGTAGCCCGTTGTCCCCCATCCAGGCCTTGACAGCCTCCAGGCACCTGGAAAGGACTTCCACTGCATCACTAGGGTCACCATGGGCTGAGATATACAGTTGGGTATTATCTGCATACTGATGATACCTCACCCCATGAGAACGGATGATCTCACCCAGTAGTTTCATGTAGATTTTAAATAGGAGAGGTGAGAGCACTGAGCACTGAGGCACCCCGTATTGGAGCCGCCTAGGACTGGACATCTCACCCTCCAACCACACCAACTGGGTCCGGCCCCTCAGAAATGAGGAAAACCAACCCAACACTGTGCCTTGGATCCCCAATCCTTGGAGCCTTCCCAGAAGGATACCATGGTTGACAGTATTGAACGCCGCTGAGAGGTCCAGAAGAGCCAGGACAGTTGGATGTCTGCCATCCCGCTCCCTCCAGAGATCATCCACCAGCGCGACCAATGCAGTTTCCGTCCCATATCCGGGCCTGAATCCTGACTGAAAAGGAAGCTACTGTCTTGGCTTTGATGTTGGGCAAAATTAAGTCCTCATTGATACATGTTTCTGGCAGTAATTGGCATGCCAGTAAATGAGCCAGATTCTGTATCTGTCCACATTCACAGTTTATTGTTGTCTGCCAACGGCCCCCAGTCAAGCATTTTTGTCTTAAATTTAGACACTCTGACCCTCATTCTATTCAGAATCCTCCAAGTGATGTAGGGGAGATTCATTTCTGCAGCCATATCCTCACTGATTGATTGATTGATTGATTGGTTGGTTGGTTGGTTGGTTGGTTGGTTGGTTGGTTGGTTGGTTGGTTGGTTGGTTGCATTTCTATACAGCCCATTTGGGTAGTAACCCACTCTGGGTAGTGAACAAACAAATAAAAGTAACAACAAAACACACAGCAGATCAAACAAACAAATACATCACAAACTAAACTAAACTAAACTCTATTTATTTATTAGTCATATTTATGTGCATTCGTGAAGAGAATCAGGGCAGCTAACACAGCAGTAAAAACACAATAAAAGGTAAAGATTTCCCTTGCTCGAAAGCCAGTCATATCCAACTCTAGGGGTCAGTGCTCATCTCTGCTTCTAAACTGAACAGCCAGTGTGTCTGCTTCTGCAGACATTTCCATGATCATGTGGCAGGCATGAATAGACACCGGACCACACGAATGCTGTTACCTTCCCACCGAAGTGGTCCCTATTTATCTATTTGGAATTTCTTGCTTTCAAACTGCTAGGTTGGCAGGAGCTGGGACAAAGACGGGAGCTCTTTCTGTCCTGCAGTACTCAGGAATCAAACTGCTGACCTTCCGCCTCCCAGTCAGCGTCTTAGCAACACAATGATCTCAATAAAAAATTTTCAATAAAATCCAAACCTATACATAAGATTTAAATGATTAAACATTAAAAAAATTAAAAGATTAAAATAGAATAATTGGAGTCTGAGGGCATAGGTACTCAAGCTGACTGACTAATTGATCTAATTTGCTTTTGCTCTTTTGTACCCTCAAGAATGTTTGTTCTTGCCATAAAGCTCTTCCTGGATCTGAGCCAGTGGACTTGAGGCTTATATCCATTCAGAGGATGTCAAGGGTCATTCTCTTGCTTAGTTTTCTCAGCTTCCACTGCTACTTCTATCCTTATCTTAGGTGGAGTGATGCCAACAAGAGAACATATTTTCTCAACTGGTTTACATTTGAGGCATCCTGTCAATATACACATGGCTTCATTAATAGCAATGCCAACTTATTTTGCATATGTGGATATGTTCCATACTGGATCAGCATACTCTGCTGCAGAGATACTCAGGACCAAAAATGATGTATGCAGCATGGATGGTTGAGTTTGAACTGAACAAACTGAAGAATGTTTTGCTGTTGACCAAATCTTCCTCTTTATTTTTATTGTAACTCCTAAGCATCCAAGGTACAGATCACTGCCAACACCTAGAAAATGTCAGTTTTAAATTTATGGGAGTATGTTCTGTGTTTGTTCTAAACCCAACAAAACAGAACTATAGGTGCACAACATCAATTGTATGGTGTTAATATTCTTGTTCTGTATTTTCATTTCCTGAGCCCACTACAACAACCAAATGTGGCATGTTGTGATGTGTTCTGCGCTGTTCTGGTACACTGAGCCTCAAAGAATGTTAGCGAAAGGAGGAGGAGATATAGCTACAAAGACTCATCATAGCTTCAATTTCATCATGCCTACTGACCTAGGAGCAGATTTCCCTCATCTCAGCGGGGCTTCCTTCTAAATGAACATGTACAACATTGGGATATAAAGGTTTCTTTATTCCAAGTAGCAATTCACCAGATTTGATGTAATAAATATATTGTAAACCCTGCAGCAGATCACTGGATAATTCTGGCACTATATGCTAGCAGTTCTTATCAGAGAATCTTACTTTGATTTGCCACTGCTGTAATGACACTTCCCTTCCTTTCTTCTTATAAAGATTAAAAGCAATTTCTGACAATATCCTCTTCTTCTTTCTTATTCTGCACAACGTTAAAGGCTGAGGTGGCAGTGTGATCAAAGCTGCAGTTAGCTTCTGCTCAGTCAGATAGCACATTGCAATGGTGACAGTGCACTTTTGATGTCATGCCTTCTGCTTCATGTCTATATTGGGCTGAGACAGCAAAGGAAGGTTTGACCTTGAGTGTCCCACTTAATTTTTCTTAAAGAAGTGATGACCATTCACTTGTCTTATCCTATTGAGCAATCTCCCATCCTACAATTTAATTGTGCTGTAATTCTCTTAAAATCAATGGCTTATTAATGCACCTTTAATCATGAATATGCATTAGCATTGGCATGAGAAACAAATGTTTATGGAGGAGTTGCAGCCTGACTTCCCCTACTACTGACCTTTGCTAGTAATTGTATGATCAATTATGCATGACTCTTCCTTTTCTAAGAAAAATAATAATAAAGTATATGCATTTTAATCTATCACCTATCCAGATAGAATAGCCTATCCCATGCAAAATGTCAGGTAATAAAGATCAGTAAAATAGAGAGCACTGGATCCAAAGTTATTCCCCAGTAGCACATTTAGTCCTCCAGAGGAAGCATTTTTCCTCCTAATTTAGAGACCAAGTTCCCCAATTGGTGATAAGCCCCATCCAACAGCAGGACCTCCATCTTATCGGTATTCAGTTTCAATTTATTTGCCTTCATTCATTTGATTATTAATGTCAGGTAACCCTCAAAGCACTGGACTGCATCTACTGTAGGGGATGTAAAGGAGAGATGGATTTGTATGTCACCAACATATTGATTTAATTTAATTTTAATTTTTTAAAATTTGTACCCCGCCCACCTCACAACAGTGACTCTGAGATGATAGGAACTCCAAATACAGTATAAGAATCAGAGAGAGAGAGAGTGAGCAGCTCTACATTGGGGAGATGATTGAGCCCTAAGGAAGTCCACACTGAAGTACCCACAGGGATAAAATAGCCTCCTAAAACTGATCCATTTGGGAACAGGCATTGAAGATGGACTAGAACCATTGTAATGTTAGGCCTCTGATCACCTAACCTTGACAGCCCACTTTAAAAGATACCATTGTTGATATTATCAAAAGGCACCAAGAGCTCAGAATGTCCATATTTTTCCCAGCCAGTCTGCCTCTTGTCTCCATGCAATGAAATGGCCTGAACCACAACTGGATAAAATCTAGGCATTTATTTTTAACTAAGAATGTTTACTGCTGACTGTCCAGTATCACCTTGCTCAGCTTACCCATGAAGATTGATGCAGATACAAAAAGGATGCCAGTCATACTTAAGAGCTTTTGGTTATAGTAAGAATTTTATATGAATAAGAAGTGGTAGAAATGATAGCACAGGGTTAACATAAAGAAGTTTGTGCTCACACATACAAAGTACTTTCAATATCCTTAAGGAAAGTCTAAATACATGTTAATATTTGTGTCATGAGTAAGAACATATATATACCTGTTAAAATGATCCAACACTAGCAAGACCGAAAGTTCACCATAGTTAATTGTATTCTTGCCCAAAAAGAAATAATGATTTTCAGTATTTTCTACCATAATTAATATGTCCTTTTTTGTTGTTGTTCAGTCGCACAGTCGATTCCGACCCTCTGCGACCCCATGGACCACTGTCCGCCAGGCACTCCTGTCCTCCACCATCCCCCTCAACTCGCTCAGCTCTGTGACCATTGTCTCTACAATACCATCTAGCCATCTCATCTTGGGTTGTCCCCTTCTTCTCTTGCCCTCGACCCTTCCAAGCAACAAGGCTTTCTCAAGTGAATCCTCTCTTCTCATTTGATGTCCAAAGTACTTTAGCTTCATCTTTATTATTTGACCTTCTAAGAAGCAGTCAGGGTTGATTTCTTCTAAGACTGGCCTATTTGTTCTCCTCGCTGTCCAGGGGACTCTCAAAACTCTCCTCCAACACCACATCTCAAAGGCGTCTATTCTTCTGCGCTCAGCTTTCCTAATGGTCCAGCTCTCACAACCATACATTGCCACAGGGAATACCATTGCTTTGACTATGCAAATTTTTGTTTGCAATGTGATGTCTCTATTTTTCACTATGCTCCCCAGGTTTCTCATTGCTTGCCTCCCAAGAATCAGTCGCCTTTTTATTTCATGGCTGCAATCACCATCTGCAGTGAGCTTTGATCCTAGGAAAGTAAAATCTGTCACTGCTTCTACTTCTTCCCCATCTATTTTCCAGGGACTGATAGGGCCTGTTGCCATGATCTTGGTTTTCTTGATATTGAGTCTCAAGGCAGCTTTTTCACTTTCTTCTTTCAACCTAATCAGGAGCTTCTTTAGGTTCTCCTCACTTTCTGCCATTAGGGTGGTATCATCTGCATATCTTAAATTGTTGATGTTTCTTCCAGCAATTTTGATCCCAAATTGTGATTCCTCCATCCCTGCATTGCACATTATGTGTTCCGTGTACAATTTGAATAAGCAGGGTGACAAAATGCAGCCTTATCTTACTCCTTTTCCTATTCCAAACCACTCCATCATTCCATTTTCTGTTCTAACTGTTGCCTCTTGATTCATGTACAGATTTCTCATGAGGCCTATAAGGTGTTCCGGTATTCCTATCTCTTTAATTACTTGCCACATTTTGTTGTGGTCAACACAGTCAAAAGCCTTCGTGTAATCAATGAAACAGAAGTAGACTTGTTTCTGACATTCCTTTGTTTTTTCCATGATCCATCTTATGTTGGCGATGTGGTCTCTAGTCCCCCTGCCTCTTCTGAAACCCGCCTGCACTTCTGGTAATTCTCTCTCCACATACTGTTGCAGTCTATCCTGTATTATCTTGAGCATCACCTTGCTAGTGTTATACTCTTAACATGTGTTCTTAAAATTAAATTATATCAGCTAAATTGTAGATATTTTCTCTCCCCCCAAGCTTCAGATTCTATATGTCTAAAGAATTATATGTACAGTACTCTTAACTTTAAAGGCACATGGAACTATCTAGATTATATCTGCCTTGCAATTTCAGGTGTAAGTATGCAAATCAAAGTAAAGAAATGGCAATGTTCCATTCTTGAAAAGACACAGAGCTTTATCTGACATCATTTAAAATGTGTAGACTATGTAGTGATCAAAATTGCTGGAAGAAACATCAACAATTTGAGATATGCAGATGATGCCACTCTCATGGCAGAAAGTGAGGAGAACTCTTGATTAGGTTGAAAGAAGAAAGTGAAAAAGCTCGATTGAGACTCAGTATAAAAAAACCAAGATCATGGCAACAGGCCCTGTCAGTCCCTGGAGAATAGAAGGGGAAGAAGTAGAAACAGTGACAGATTTTACTTTCTTAGGATCAAAGCTCACTGCAGATGGTGATTGGAGCCATGAAAAAAAAGGCAACTGATTCTTGGGAGGCAAGCAATGAGAAACCTGGGGAACATAGTTAAAAGTAGAGACATCACCTTGCAAACAAAAATTCATCTAGACAAAGCAATGGTATTCCCGGTGGCAATGTATGGTTGTGATAGCTGGACCATTAGGAAAGCAGAGTGCAGAAGAATAGATGCCTTTGAGATGTGGTGTTGGAGAGTTTTGAGAGTCCCCTGGACTTAGAAGAAATCAACCCTGAATGCTCCCTATAAGGTCAAATAGTAAAGATGAAGCTAAAGTACTTTAGATATCAAATGAGAAGAGAGGATTCACTTGAGAAAGCCTTGATGCTGGGAAAGGTGAAGGGCAAAAAACGAAGGTGGCGGCCAAAAATGAGATGGCTAGATGGTATTGTAGACACAAAGCTGAGCGAGTTGAGGAGGATGGTGGAGGACAGAAGTGCCTGCTAGACAGTGGTCCATGGGGTCGCAAAGGGTCGGAATCGACTGTGCGACTGAACAACAACAAATGTAGTGATTAGCTTTCAAAGACAGATGACAATAAATCTGTAGCTTTCCATCCCTGCATAACATTAAATGCAAATAAAAATCTAAGGTTGAATGTATCATACAGTTAATAAATACAGCATTGCTACGGTAATTATTCATTTCCCCCCCCCCCCATTCTTTTCCTTAAAGCAGCCACTGCTGAATTGATTTTCAGGAATTATAGTTCAAAGAGCTGTGACTATAGTTGGAGGAATACAGAAAGCTATTATTAAATGCAATTGTTTTCTTAAAGAAATACCACAGCACTCCAAAACAAGTCATTTTGTTTCATGTAAGTGTCAGAATGAAATGCTTGTAAAACATGAAAGTGAAAACAAAGCTTGAAGGTTATAAAGCAGAGATATGTTTACAGTTCACAGCTTGAAAGTCTACAGTTCTCTGCCCAGTGAAGTTGTTTTTTAGAACCATCCTGCATAGAAGATAACAAAGATACCCTGCTGCTATTCCAGTCGAAATGCCACCATCTCCTTTACAGACAGAGTTCAGAAGAGAGATGGAAAAGATATAACCAGAACATGTGAAAGGAGAGAAGCCTTTTCTATGTCAGGTTTGGTGGTGAACTTTCACAGGTATTGTGGAGACAGTTGGAGTATAGAAATTATGTATATGATTTAAATATGCTTCTCCCCTCCACTGGCCATGTGCTGCCCACAAATTAATCTCATGTTAATGATTCATATTTTCATTGGCTACACTGTCTAATGGCAGAGTTCCACAAAACATATATGAGGGGTTCCAACAGCATCTTTTTATGCTAATGTCATATCATAGATTGGTCATAAATAACAGTGTACCATAGAACATTTTCAAATTATTGAGACATAAACAGTCTCACTTCTTATAGAATTGCAAAGCAGTGAACTACTTTAATGGTTATTATAGGCAGGGATTCATGTGCTGTCAGCAAATTTTATAAATTAGCACAGAGTGACAATGGTAGTTTGTCAGATATGCCAATCCTGATTATTAGCTTCTACATTAGTTCTTACTCTGATGTGGCAGAAGGATACTCTCGAGACCATTTCTATACCCTGAAACACAAACTAAGTGAATTTACAAAATGAAAGGTGATTAATTGAAGATTTTCTCCAAACTCACTACTGCTTTAGCTGTGTTTGGGGTTTAGGACCTGGCTGTAGTAGCCAATCAATATGACTGTGTCCTCCACTGTCTGCAAAATCGAGAGGCTGCTGATGTATTAGTTTCTCTCTTTTCCTAGAGATAACTTATCTTCCTTCTTTAAAAAAAAGAGCAATAAAATACATCCATACATTTAATGGATGTAATTTGGAGATGGTTACTGCTTGAACTAGATTTTTAACATTTTGTAGTACACATAAGGCATTGTAGCAGTATTCTGCCTCTTTTTTTGTGTCATATAAACTGTGTTTTCAAATGAAAAGCATGGAGCTAACATTTCTGCCTGGAGCAAAAAATGTTTTTATATTAAAGAGTATCTTCTACAGTATTTAACCTCAGTATTTCAAGTTTGACCCTGTTTGGTAAAATCAATTCCAGATCAATGACAACATTAGTTGTCCAATTCGGTGAACAAACCTTGTGCTGACCAGAGAGATTTGCTTGGTATACTGCATGGGGAAAACATTTGAGTATTAAAAAGTTTTTCGAATTTGGAGTTGTGACTTTTTTAATTTAGTACATTTACAGACATTGTCAGAGATAACACAGAATAATGTTGGAGAAAAATGAAGGAGGACAAAAGAGGCAATCCAAACTCTTCTCTGGTTATTGTTGCCTTCAACTGAGAATCATAATTCCCTAGTTTCCTATATTAAAGAATTTATAAACTACAGCACTTACTCACTTGCCAAGCCATTTTTAAAGTAATATCGGTGTTAGTCTTTTGAAGCATATCAAACAGTAAATAATGCTGAGTATTTTAGACCAACCCCAACATACAATGGGTTGTTAATGTTAATTTAACCCTGATTAACCAATAGAAATGTATTCTGTCTTCCTGCCTCTATGGTCACCTGGCATGCTTTTTATGTATTAAACCAGGGGATTCTTAACCTACAGCCCATGGGCTCTATCCAGCCCATGGGACCAACTCATCTGGCCTGCGACCTCACTCCAACCACTGCTTCTACTGCTGCCTCAATCCTTGTCTCCTACACTTGGTTTGGCATGTCCTTAATGGTGCTTAATAGCAAGGCAGATGTTGTAGGTGGTTGTGGCAGAAGTGGAAGCAGCAGTTGGAGTGAAGTTGCAGACCGGATGAGTTGGTGCCATGCAGCTCCTCCAGGGTGGTAAGCAAGGAAGTGGCACGAGTAGAGTGATGGGCTGCTGGGGAATGGTCCAGCTGCTACCGCTGCTGCCACTGCTCCCGGCGGTGATGGGGGAGTGGTGGGGGCTTGGGGTGGTACCTCTGTCACCAACAACCCTCCACCATTTGCACCAATACAGCCTGCCAACATTCTGAGAGGGTGTGATCTGGCCCCCCACTTTAAAAATTTGAGGACCCTTGTATTGCACCCTTATTCTGGTCTCTTCCTTCCTTTCTTATTGCTATTTTTGCCTTACAATCAGAAGCATGAATGATAAAGATCACCATTTAGTTTTGGTGACTTTTTTGAAAAGACTTTTATAAAGGAGAGCACATGTTTATCTCTCTGAATTAATTGTAAGCAAAGAACAAAAGGAAAGGAAAAAGGAAAAAATTGTGGCATCTTAATGAAGAACTACTATATTTTAATGGTAGCTTTCATAGATCAAGTCCACTTCTTCAGGCATAAAAGTGAGACTTTATGGCATTAATTTATACATAGCCCCATGTTCAGGTGGGGATACAGAGTTACACAATGGTTGGTTAGTATATCAGGAAAAAATGCAAATCACTGTGGCCATGGGATTAGTAACAGTGCCTCAGACCATGTTATTCTAATCAAATGTTGCTTCTATTGGGGAAAAAACTAAAACAGGTCAATCAGTTATTCTGGTGATGTTTAAAATGAAGCAAAACAAAATTTTAAGAGTAACTTGATCAGCTAACAATAAAAGTAAATAAAAAAGAAGCAGAGAAGATAATGTCTAGCTAAATTGATTCATTGTTAAGATGAAACTAAACAGCAGGAATAATCCAATGGTTCCACTGTGAATTTTGCATCTGTCAACTCAAGCTTTCCCAGATGAATTAATTTTAGCAGGCCATACAGCACATAGCAGAGATAATTTAGCAGTCAGTGCTTGTCTGCAGCTTGTTAAGGTGGCTCTGCTGTAGTTGTCCAGATGCGCAAAACACATGGCTACAGCAATCTTAACCAGCTGCAGGCAAGAACTGATTGCTAATTTCTTTCTTTTTCACCTTTGACTCTTCACTTTTTCTTGGTCCTTTTTTGTCTCCTAAATGTTCTAGTGCAGGGGGGGGGGGGAGGTGGCCAACCTTGGTGCTCCAGGTGTTCTTGAACTTCAATTGCAAGAAGCCCTGATCAGCTGGTGTGCTGACTGGGGCTTCTGGAAATTGAAGTCCAAGAACACCTGGAACACCAAAGTTGGCCACCCCTGATGTAGTGCAACAGTATTAACCCTTAAAAAAGAAGGCAGGGAAGCAGAGAGCCAGAACAGAATGCGAATAGAAAAAAAGATGAAAAGAATCAAGCACCATGTTTGGGAAGAAAGGATTCAAATGGAAGCCAGTTTCTCATCAAAATGGGCCTGTTACCTTGCCTCACTTTTGCTGTAAAGGTAAAGGTAAAGGTAAAGGTAAAGGTTTCCCTTGTTCAAAAGCCAGTTGTATCTGACTCTAGGGTTCAGTGCTCATCTCTGTTTCAAACCTGAAGAGCCAGCGCTGTCTGCTTCTGCAGATGCTTCTGTGGTGATGTGGCAGGCATGACTAGACACTGGAGCGCATGGAATACTCTCACGTTCCCATCAAAGTGGTCCCTATTTATCTACTTGCAATTTCTTGCATTTAAACTGAGAAATGGTTTGAAATAAAATGGCTTGAAATAAAATGAAAATGACATTGACATCAATAGAACACAAATGAAGACACAAAAGCATCAGCTTCCAAAGTATTAGAACTAAAATTGGGGAGGGGATGTACATGTTCATAAATATCCCCAGTGTCCTTGTGTATTCTCATGTTCTTACAGATTTCCATAGACTTAGTACAAAGATCTGAAAGGAGGTAAACATGTTCTATTTAGCATTTTTATAAATCTTCTTGTAACCATATGGGAAACATGTTCATCTGAAAATGCTTACAAACATTTCAGGCTAAACTAGCAATGATTTTACAGATTAATTGAACAAGCATATCCCCTCTCCAGCTTAAGATCTCCAGTCTTGCAGGCAAACCACCTGAATCATTGGTGAAAGTGTGACAGATAAATTTGTGGAATGGAAGAAAGAGAACAAGAAGGCTGTAGGAACATTCTCCATGCAGGCAATATAGGTTCAAGAGCTGGTGAGAGGGACACAGATTGGTTTTGAAAGCATGTCTCTGCTTGGTGCTCTGCAGAGATGGATCGGTCTGGTATTTTCTGGTGATCACATGATATAATCACTAAAGTCGACCAATTCTCCTTGATCCCTATCCTCACCTTTCTAAGTCTCTATTAGGGGCTTCTATGTTTTTGATGCAGGTAGGTGACCTCTAAATTAGTCTGTTATCAAGGTGAAAACAGACAAAAAAATGAGTCTTATAGCTATCAAAGCTGCCAAAGGTCCTTCCAATTTGAATATCTGGTAAACAATGTATTAATAAACGTTAGCTCAGGATCGAACACTTCTGATCCTTTATGGAGGGGTAAGGGAAGTGAATTTTTTACAATTAGCAGACCACTGCTTATATGACCACTTGGGTTATTTTTTAAAAAAAAAACAGTTGCCTTTATCTGATGTTTTGCAGCTATTGATAGTTTCTCCATTGGCACTACATATCAGGGGAAGAATATATATTTTTATTTAATATAGGTGGTTCAGTGTATGAACAATGGTCTACTAGATGTAAAAAACAATCACTTCCTCAGCCACTCTGCAGAGGAACAGGGGAAGTGTTTAATTTACCAGTATCTTCAAGAAGCTTGTTATTCAAGATACTGGAATAGGATCACTTGAGGTTGATATGCCATTTTGACATGAGGAATATGCAAAAATACACATTACACTTTTCCCTGACCTCAGCCAACCCTATTTAGACCACACGAAGCAGCATCAAAAATGCTAGTGTGGTCATAATCTTGGTATAACTTCACATGTCCCATCCTTTGTTCACATCAGTTTGAGGGGAAAATATTTCCCGCCTTCAAATACATTTTCTATATGTGTTTTTCATAAGTTAGCAAAAAACCCACAATAGGTAAATATACAGCTTTGCAACCAATGGTGGAGCTACCTTTAGCTGTAAAGTGTGCACTAACTTTGAGAACAATTAATTAGATCACTTTTGTTTCCCCAGTAGACTCTGTTCACATGCTTATTTTGCAATGACATCAGTTTGAAGATGCCTCTTTAGAGGTAATAACAAATCATCACCTTTCATGATAACTGCCTGATCATCCATTATAGCCCAGATATTTTGTCAGAAATACAGAAGAGAAATCAGGAAACAGCTGGAATTATGAGTGGATCTAGAGAAGGAAAATATCTCTACATAGATTATTTTCCTTTTATAGATAAGACAGGTTTTAGAGCTCAAAGATGTGGAACTCTAGTCTGTTCTTTTTCACATTCTTTCTTAAGCCTCTGAATTGGGTCTTTAAACAAAATAGAAAAAGTTTGATTTAGCTTCCTTAAAATGAAAAATGCCATCATTAAGTGTCATCAAGCTGCTTCTGATGTATGGCAACCTATGAATCTCCAAAATATAGTGTCCTCAACAACATGAGTCAACTCTTGTAAAATCCAGTCTGTGACTTCCTTTATTTGGTCAATCCATCACATATTTCTCCTACTTTTCCTGCAGCTTTCAACCATTCCCAGCATTATTAGGTTTTTAAAAGACAAGCTTGCCTTCACATGATGTGCTCAAAGTTTTCAGAGATAGTTAATATGATCCAATTCTTCATCTTTCTGGAGATGTAGTGTACCCACAAGGATCTCATCCAGCACAACATTCTTTCCTGACAGCTTTCAAATCTGTGCATATTACACAAGAGAAGCTGAATTGTCTTGGCTTTTGTTTCCAGTGACACATCCTTACACTTGATCATCTTTTATAATTATTTCACTGCTGTCCTTCCAAGTCTCAGCCTTCTGATTTCCTAGCTGCAGTCTCTATTTGGATTAATGAGTGAACCTATGTACCTAGCAGTTCAAAAGCAAGACACTGCAAGTAGATAAATAGGGACCACTTCGGTGGGAAGGTAACAGTGTTCTGTGTGCTCTGGTGTCTAGTCATGCCTGCCACATGACCATGGAAATGTCTACAGAAGCAGAAAGCACTGACCCTTCGGCTTTGAAACAGAGATGAGCACTGAAACCTAGAGTCAGATACGACTAGCTTTCAAGCAAGGGAAACCTTTACCTTTACTTATGTATACAAAATGATAACAATTGCAGTTTTTTGTCAACATTAATGTGGTATAGATCTCCTGTAACCATGAATTTTTGTCTTCTTAATGTTCAACTGCAATTCTACTTTGTGTATCTTAAATTACTGATGTTTCTTCCATCAATGTTCACTTCTTCATATTGAATCTAGTCCAGATTTCCATATATGTTCTACGTACCAAGTGAACAATGAGATAAAATGCAGCCCTGTCTCACACCTTTGCCTATAGGAAATCTTTCTGCCTCTCCGTATTCTTTCCTAACAGTAAATTTTTGTTCACAATAAAGATTAAGTATAAGAGCAATTAAGTGCTGAGACACATCCATTTCTTTTAGAACACCCCATAGCTTCTCATGATCTTTTCTGCAGTCTAAAAATAATAGGCTGATCTTCTTTGGTGATAATGAATAATTGAATTATTTGGTGATAATGAGTAATTGCAATATGAACTCAAGTGCCTCTTCTTCTTTTGCATTCGAACTTGGACATCAGGCATTTTTTGCCCCATATATGGAATTATATTTTGTTGCTGGCAAGAGGAATTAAAGCAGGGGTTCCCAACTCCCAGCCCATGGACCCAATCCAGCCTTTGCATATCATTAATCTGGCCCACGGTGGCCACTGGGGACCTCTAGACCTGTCCCCCACCTGCCCCACCACCAGAAGTTGTGATGTATCACTGTGGTGGCTGCAGAAACTGCATGGTTTTTCTGGGGTTTTGAACAGCCTCCACCACTTCCCAGGGTGGCAGGAGGATTTTCAGAGCAATTTTGCTCCAGTTTGGTAATTTTCCAAAACTCTTCCACTGCACATTGGCAGCTGGATCAGGACGGTGAGTTACTCCTGGAGCTGGGCAGAGCTTACGTAGCTCTCTGGGCTTCCAGCACTGATGCAGGAAGTAGCTCACCACCCCACTCTAGCTGCTGAAGCACAGTGGAAGAGCGTCAGAAAATTACCAAAATGGAGTGAAATTGCTCCAAAAAGCCTCCCACCGCCCTGGGAAGCAGTGGAGGCTGTACAAAACCCCAGAAAAACCACACGGATCCCACTTCTACCACTGATTATGATGACGATGACAACAAAAATGTAAGTTGTGGGTACAGCCATGCCTCTGGACCCCACAGCTGAACATGGTGGCGTGAACTGGCTCCTGGTGGGAAAACATTGGGAACCCCTAAATTAAAGCAAATGTCCTATAGTTATATTACTACATGATATTTATTTTCTTGGATGATGGAATGTAGATTGAATGTATCCATCATAGGGGTTTTTAAAGAAAATTCAGCAGTTGTTTATCATTTTCACTATCTGTACAATAGCAACAACAATTAGCTTGGGTGTCACCACTGTTGTGTGTGAAAGGTCCTCTGCCACTATTACTTTCAGCTATTGCTGCTTTCTAGTAACTGTCCTCCAGAAACTCTTCAATTCCTATCTGTCAGGTATTGAAATAGTGGTACTGAGTATTGCATAAGATAAATATGTGCCTATAGTTTTTAGAGCCTGTATCTGTATTGCACAGTTGATACCACTGATACGGTTAGCCACAGTAAATGAAGTGCTTCCAGAGCACTTATTTGGAGGAATTATCAAGGAGTCATCAAGGAGTTCATGCTGGAACTCATGCTGGAGTTACTAGAGCAAGAAGAGAGAATACAGAAGGACTGTTTCTGCAACTCTTGCTGAAGTTGCTGGGGAGGAGCTCAGGCAGAAACTCTTTTACAACTAAACCTGCACTGGAACCTGGAAACATTCAGTAAGCAATAAGTATTCTCATTTGTCAGTGTGTGTGTGTGTTTGTGCTTGCAAGAACTGAACTGCTTATGCCATTGAACTTGAGAACTTGGAGCTGTAATCAGTCTTGACTTTCATTCCTGTTGGACTGTTGCGAATGAACTGAACTGCTGTTCTGAATCTACCAAAGACTGTAAGCAAATCCACAAGCCTCTAATCAGCCTCAGAAGGACCAGAGGCGAGACTTTGACTTTTTTGTAAATACATTATGTGAGAAATTCTATCTATATTTACATTTTGCACTGAAAGATAATTAACACAGAAAAGTAAATGCCATTTGTTTTCTGTTGAGCTATGCTGCCGTTCTTCTTTTGTGTGTGGGCAGTCCAAGGTGCACCGTTTCCACTTGTGTTACCCTGACACGCTACTCTGCTAAACACGCACACACATACAATAAAACTTAACATGATTACTATTGAAATTATCAATTATTTTGTTTATGTGGCCATGACTCCTGAACAGAGTGGATACATCTCAGTCTTGTGCTTCAACTGTGAACATTTGGCTGTAGATCAGGAGTTCACAAACTTTTAAAGGCAGGGGCCGGATCACGCTCCCTCAGACAGCTTTGGGGGCCGAATGGCCATTTTGCCCTTCCTCCACCACATGGCACTTCCTGGTGTGGTGGAGGGAGTGGGGAACCACATGAAATGGTGCTGCAGGCTGCATCCATCCCCCGGGCCGCAGGTTGAGAATCCCTGCCTTAGGTTATCATGCTATCAGTTTAGGGTTGAAATGAAGTATAGTATTTTGATGGCATATCTCTCAGTTTAACTGCAATTGCTATATGCAACAAAAACTTAAAATTGGTTTAAGAATGTGCATTGTATGGAGCTATGTATTCCTGGTTTTACTGCATGACATGAAATCAGAAACCAATTAGGCTACTATAAGAGAGAATGATTTAAAATGTGGATTTATTACTGAATCTTAAGAATTTGTTGGATGAAGAGGAGGAGATAACATTAAAATGGATGACTAAAGTTGAAGAAATTTTAAGATAGAGAAAGTAGAGAAATTTAGAATGCCTCAGACTTGTAATGGAGAATAAAAAGTACAGACTAGAATAGATAATACTCAAGATAAAATAAATTGGAAAAGAAGGGAAAGAATTTAATGGCCAAAATCCTATAACCTACTTATGCTGACATAAGTACAACAGCATAAATTACAGTGATAAATTGCTGATAAGGAATCAATGTGTGTTTCTCATTGTATACAAATGTCCGACTCACTATGCAGAATACCATCATCAATTACTAAACTAGCTATACTTGTTGCTGCAATTTATGCTATCACACTTATGCTGCCATATGCAAATCATAGGATCGTAGACCCTGACTGAAGAATTTTGAAGACAGGTTTGGATACAATTAGTGTATACCTCCAAATTGTGAATAGCTGGTAAGAGATTCAACCTCTAGTAAAGGGGAGGGGGGAGAAGGCAGCCGTTGCATCCCATTATTTTAAAAGAGAAGAAACTAGTCTAGACATATCAGTTTTTATAGTTAACAGAAAGTAATCAGGAAGCAATATTTAATCTTATTACCACAGCGAGGCATGCTTTTACAAATTGCTGAAGAGCAAATAGCTTTTTGACTGAACAAGAAATAGTTACCAAAGTTGTGACAAATTGCAAGCTTGGTGAAGCTAACAGCCAACAGAAACTTGCTTAATGGTACATTGGGCTCTTACTATAGTTCTTTGTCAGTATTGGTGATTAATTGCTTGAAAAGATTTAGCTCAAATGTAAGACCATCCTCCAAACACTATATAGAGCTGTCCAAAATGGGCTTTTAAAACTATTTGTATTGTTTCTATTTTGCATGGTTCTTCTTTCTTAGCCACCATTTGTTTTTAAATAGTAGATACATTACACAGCAATCCTACAGTTTTTCCAAATGTCAGAATCTGAGGTAGCTCCAGTATTCACAGATGACTTTGCTAGTGGTAGCTTGATGCTCACAGGATTGGACCCCCAGGCTGGAGGGCAACTCTATTGCTGGCAGGGTTGGACCCTCACCCTGCTGCTGCTGCTGAGGTTCACTTGAGAACCCTGGGGAAGGTTCTGGACCATCATAAGCTCTACTTAGACACTTAGCTATATAAGAACTGGCTCTTCTTCTTAGGAACAGCTTCAGTGATTAAAGTTACTGAATTTGCTGTTGTTTTGTTTTTGAATTACTTGCTTGCTCCTGATTCCTGCCTTTGAAGACCTCTTGCCTGGTTCCTGGTTCTGAAGACTTCCTGCCCTGTTTTTGTTCCTTTGGACTGTTGTGCCTTATCTGTATCTTTGCTTCTTCAACACTCCTCTTATCCTGCTCCATCTCCTGAAAGTATGTTGCTTTATCCATTCTCTCAGTCAACTGACTTCTGGCTTGCTTGTTCTTTGCTCTATCATCTGGACCTGAGTTCGGTCTTGGACCCTGGACTGAAATATGGCCTCTGTTTGGCCTGTTACCTTCTTGACATGGGTCCTTGTGCTACTTTGCAAACAGTCCATGCCTCATACTCTGACACCAAGATGCTGGTGGCTTTCTTCTTAAGGCTAATGCTGGCATGATGATCAACCAGTAGCAAAATCAACAACATTACCAGAGGAACAAGGACTAATTTAGTCGTGCTTATAGAAATACTCCCACTAATGAGGTAATGTATGCTGTTTATATCTCCTGAAGCAGCCATGCATGGCTTGCATGATCTTCAATATTCTACACTTGGAAGATGGCATCCTATCAAATATAAACTGCTTGTTTATCAGAATATATAAGCAGCCTGCTGAGAAGAACTGACACCATCTTTTCTTCTGTTCTAGGTCAGCACCTTACAGTAGATATGATGGTAGATCCTGTTATATAACAAACCACAGCCAGCTTTATTCCAGCTGCATAAGAAAGGTCTGCAATTCAAATAATCGTATAAAAAGCATTAAATCCTCTGGGTTTCATGCACTCTGAACTCATAGCTTTTTCAGGGGAACTGAGGGAGAAATTTATGTCTTTGTAGGAGAAGAGTTTGATCATCCTATGAGAATAAAACTCCACAGTGACAGCTTTCTGAAAACCCTGCTATGGTCCTAAGAGTAACAAAAGCAGAAGTATGAATATGTTGCAACTCTCACTGCAGGAATCAACAGTCAATACACATATAAACTCTCTTTTTGTTGTTCTGTTACATATAACAATGAAGAACTATGAAGTTCTCCTCCTTAGCTAGGATTCTTCTTCTGATAGAAGGGAGTATTTTGCTGCAATTATACTTACACCACAGCATGTTGCCAGTGCCTGCAATTGTAAACTGATGGGAAGAGAGTAGTCTTGGCAAAAGCCATGTAAGGTAGAATCAGCTGCATCTCCTGTGATGCATGTGTAGTAACTCTACCCCTAATGAAGAGCTAATGCCCACAAGGCCCAAATGACAGGAGAAATGTGTGTTTGGCAGAAGCCATGAGAAGAACTAGATAACCCAGGGTATTGTATTACTATGAGAAAAAAAGCCATAGTAAATATCCAAAATTACAGTAGCAAAAGGAGGGTTTTGTTTTGAACAAACGGAAGAAGATAGCTCCAACTCACAAATGTATAATTTTCGTCTGGCAGTTTGGGTTTCAGGTTATTATTTTTCTCATCTCAGCCAACAGAACAAAAGTGAGCCTTCAAAACCTGAAGAAAACAACTCAGACAGAAAGAAAAGCAAGAAAAAAAAAAACAGGAGTGGAACATCATTTGACAGAGAAAAATGCTAGTAAAATTAATCTGCACTCATTCAGATCCTATGAGGGGAAAAACCTGAAGCAATCTGGCAGACCATTACACTGGCCTCTTGATTTCACAACCTGAACTGAAAAATCCAGACCTAAATACATAAACAAAATAGCGATAAACACTGCTCATCTGAACATACATGACCAATGATTCATCACATGGCCCCTTCTCACATGCATGGTGATTGGCGAACTCTAGCGAGATCTTTCTTGAGACTAGGGGGTAAAGTTATCAGTCAGTGAGAACAACTACTCCCCTTCACCAGCCCACAGACCTTTTCATCATTTATCCAATATGGTCACTTGAAGACACTCTATCTGTCCCCCCCCCACTGCTTTTCAACATTTACATAATGTTTGGGGTCATGAAAAACTAATAATTAAACCACTCCAGCCTAGCTCCAAAACTTCATTGAACAAGGCTACTTTGATCTAGACCTTTTCTGTATCAGTTAAATTTTCCTGTCTTGTTTCAAAGTTTAGGATCTGCATAATGCAGCTGTTAATCACAATTTGGCCATGGAAAAGATAAGGCCAAGGGATAAAGTAGATGTGATATCAAAATGCTCTTGGATTGTAAGTCCTATCAGCCTTAGACAAAACAATCTATTACTAGGAATGCAAATAAATGCAATGTAAATAACACTGGCTAAAATTAAAATTCATGACAAATTTCCTTGATGTGTGTGTTGGGAGATCTTGAAGGGGAAGTCTTTATTCCGGAAAGATTTCTGGCAGGAGTACAAAAGCAAGATAAGTAGACTTTATTCATGATCAGCTCTGATAATATTTCCTCTCCCTTCATTTGTTACCAAAACAAAACTTGACACTAGAACCTCAGTGCAGTAAGCATTCTTTATGTCCCTGCTTTGTGTTGATTCATGGACATAAGATACTCCCTTATATCAAATTAGATTAGCTATTGAAGCTTTTAGAGAAAGTTACTTTTCAACCCTTCCATCTTCCTTTAGTGATGGTGGATGCTGGACAGGATAGTTTTTACAGAGAAACATCTAGTCTCTTCCTCAGTTACAACCTCTATCTTTCAGAGAACAATTATCTTTTGTTGTTGTTGTTCACTAGCACAGTCGATTCTGACTCTTTGCAACCCCATGGACCACTGTCCGCCAGGCACCTCTGTCCTCCACCATTCTCCTCAACTCGCTCAGTTCTGTACCCATTGTCTCTACAATACCATCTAGCCATCTCATTTTTGGCCGCCCCCCCTTTTTTTTGTCCTCCACCTTTCCCAGCATTAAGGCTTTCTCAAGTGAATCCTCTCTTCTCATTTGATGTCCAAAGTACTTTAGCTTCATCTTTACTATTATCTACTATGTATGAAATGTTGCCAGTTTGGTCTGAAGTTGTGAGTTATTATTTTGCTGTATTTTACATTTCTTTTTTAGTGAGTAAAAAAAAAAAGAATTAGAATGTAGTGGAATATTTCTCATAACCAGTAATTAATACAGTACCCTGAGACACCAGTGGATTCACTCCATTTGTCCGTCCCACCAAAGTGGACCAGAAAGGGTCTCTAGTTGTTCCATTGGCCAGAGAGGTGCATCTCTCTGGCACTAGAAGGAGGGCCTTCTCTGTATCCACTCCTGCCCTATGGAACCTCCTTGGAGCTGCTGCCCTTTAGGAAGAATCTAAAAACATGGATGGCGGGGCAGGTATGGGGTGCAGGAGTTATGATGACCCCAGGTCGCTGGATGATCTGAGCCCCTCTCTCCCTCTACTTTTTTAATTAGTAAGATGTAGCATTTGGTGTGCTTTTAATCTTTTTAGATTTAAATTTTAAATTTTAATTTTAACAGTTTTCAGGTTTTTAGGTAGTGTTTGTGTTTTATTGTCATTGTTTTTTTTTAAATTATTATTATTATTTGTAAACCACCCTGAGTCACTTCGGTGAGAAGGATGGTGAAGAAATACGAATAAATAAATAAATAAATGTTTTCCTTGTTCAAGAATGGCTAAGCATACCCATAAAGAGGTTCATTTTCTACAGAAAGCAAAACCAGTGTCTGTTTACTTTGTGTAAGCAAATTTAGGTGATTGATTAACAGCAGAAATAGCTTATACATTTGCAATGTTCCCTAAAAATAATGTGTGAAACTTACATTGAAGCACTGTGTCTCTATGTTGTTACTTTGAAGTGTGGTGATTCATAGTAATTTCTCTGTTGTTCCAAATGAAACTGTTCATGATAAAATACATGGTCCTTCAGTTGTATTCTTCTGCATACCATGTTATTATCACAGGGGTAAACTGGCATCAATCTGTATGGAACTGTTTCTGCTTTGGATTCATTTAGCAGCAGCTTTTTATTCCTCATTGTCTTAAAAGGGCAAGGATGGAAGACAATTATGGAGCAAAACAAACCAATGAGAAAAACAGAATGGCCCTCAGGAGTGTTTAACTAAAGTATGACTGGAAAATCGTTAGCATGGGTTTGTAGTTTCTGTGTTTCACTATTGCAGTTGCAAATTTTTCATATGTATTCTCAGAAACTGGAGTTTTTTGCGCAAATATTGTACCTCACAAAACTAATTCATTAAGCTTTGTATGTGCATCAGACATATTGATTTGTCATGGGCCTTGCACATTTTTGGTGGTATGTATACAAGGAAAGAAAATCTGAACATTCACCCATGTGCCAGTATAACTGTATAGAATTTTAGCATGCCATTACCAGATGACATAATAAACACCCTGGCAAAAGCCATGAGCTCAGTAGTAGGGCAGATGCCCCTCATACGGAAGTTTCCTGTTATCTTGGACTGGAAAGTAATAAGATATAAGGAAAAGACTCTAAATTAATGCTAAGATACCCAAGTCAGAGAGGCCTGACTAATTACTGAGCCACACAGTCCTGTTTTCCCTGTGGGTAATGCCCAGGAGAAACAGGTGTGTGGATGGCTGGGGAAAATCTCCCTGCAACATTCTAGTCCACTCTGACTCAGCAGTGCTTCTAGGGAGTTAGTAAAACCACAAAATGATCACATAGTCCCTTGCACCAAACGTGCAATATAAAAAAATGACCACAAAACACAGAAATCCACATACATGAAAAAATTGTAAATTTTTTATAACTGACTATGGATGGTTAAAACAAAAATAAAAAATAGTTGTTAGCAAAGCAAGCATATTTATATACTGTCCCATAGTGCTTTGTTCACTCTCTGTGAGGTTCACAAGTTAATTAGTATTTTGCCCCAACATGCTGGGTACTCATTTTACTGACCTCAGAAGGATGGATGGCTGAGTCAACCTTGATTCCTGGTCAGGATCAAACCCACAACCTTTTGGTTTAAGGAGAGCAGTTTAACCACTGTGCCACCTGGGCAATTACAGAACAGACAAATACTGTGAAGGAAAGTAAACAATCCAAAAAGTTGAGATAAGAATAATTGCAAAAATTTACACACAGGAAACAAGAAAGCTAGCTCACCTATGCTAATGGTTACAATCTGACTCTGCTTCAGCATAGCCTCAACTCATACACAAAATGCAAGTCAAGCAACAAATCAGGAGAGGAATGTAGCATTCTTCTCAGAATTATCTAGCCTAAACTAAGTAACTTTCACTCTATTTTTATACCGGGCATTCCTGTTTTCAGACCTTTCCAGAAGTTCTGCCAGTCACAAATGAAGAGAGTAACCTCTTCCCCTTCCCCACATTCAAGCTGTAAACAGTCCTACTAATTAATGACATACCAAGGAGTGAACTCAAGCTGGCCTTGAAACTTTCTTTCTCACCAAGGTAAGTTTTGGGGGTTGCTGTATTTCATGTATCCCAGTGGGCTTTCTTTCTCCCTACTTCTCAGATTCAGGTTACTATAGGCACAAAACACAAAGCCTATGTTTCTGAAAGATTAACAGAAGCCATAGTCTCTTATTTCTGGTCTGTTGACAGAAGGCTAGAAACCAGATGGGCTAGAGGAGGCCTTTAGAGAACATGGATTCAGAAAGTGTGTCTCTGGAGATGCAACTAGGCTGAAACCACCATTATCAATTCCATATCAATATGCAGGGAACCTTTTCTTGGATATTGTCCTCCTATGGAGCTTTTTAAATCTCAGTGAATCTCAAGATAGATCCTTAAATAACATAGGGGCTGTAGTGCTGACCACCATCATGTCCGATGTCCTAGGCCAACCTGTATTTATATCTATAGCAGCCACTTTTTATCTCTTTACTGGCAGACTCACCACATCTGGATCTACCATTTTGCTTGCCCTTTCTGCTGGGGCCCAGTTGCCCCAGTAGTGGCACATTTAACAGCTACCCAGGGCATTGGAACCACCCACTAGCAAACATGAGGAAAATAAAAATATTTAACATCCCCCCCCCCCGAAAAATCTGTATATAAGCAGAGCTGATTAGTTAAAACCTGTGCTCATAGATGGTAAAGTGTAAACTAGAAAGTAGAAAGGTGACAGTAATTTGCAAAGTAACGTGCATCCCCCCTAAGGGGGGATGCACGTTTTATTTGCTGCACCGTTTTAATCTTTTATAAATTTTAAGGTTTTGAGATTTTAAATACTATTACTATATAGATTTACTTGTGATTTTAAATTCATGTTGTAGGCCGCCCAGAGTCGGGTTTGCCCGATTGGGGCGGGGTAGTAAATGTGAGTTAATAAATAATAAATAATAATAAATAATCCACAATGAAGTGAAAGCAAAATGGAGATCAGAAAGGTGCTCTCACAACAAAAGAACATCTTTCTTGTTTTCTGGGGCCTTCAAATTCATCGACCACTTTACAGACTGACAGATATCCTGTAGATAGACAGGATATCCTGTAGATAATGCTGTTTGCTGGAATATCAGTGAAGTGATTTTACATGAAGTGATCAAATAGAGAAACTCAGAAAGAAAACAAAAAGGTACGAAATCCAGAGGTTTCTGCAATCCATTCCAGAATCCAAAATCTTATGGATTTTAGTTGCTCTGGTACATAAAGCCATGGAAGACTTTAAAAAAATAAAAGGAAAAACTTGTTTTGTGTGTTTTCCCCATTTCGGTTGACACCAACTTGTCAGTACTACCTTCCACTAGAATATTTCCCATTGTACACCAATTTGGAGACTGCATTAAATGGGAGGAAGTCCTTAATATGACAGAAGGAAACGTTTGCCTGCAGTGAAGCTGCCTGCAGTGAAGCTGCAGTGTCCTTGCAAATGCAGCATATGCATATGCAGCAAATAGCATTGTGTGACTCATATCTGCTAGCTATTTCCTGATTAGGCATGACAGCTTGGTGGCTGACATTCCTAATTAACCTGTCTGATAAAATATTTCCTCTAGGGACTACGAAACAATCTGACTTCCAAGATTGGAATTTAACTGGGACAGAGTATACTTATTATCTCATCTCCAAAAATGGCTGGGTAAGATCATTTCTGCCTCTCAATCATTTGAATTTCCATTGCAAATATCAAGTAAGCTCCCATTCCTTAAGTGAGAGATTGATTTCAGCATGTGTAATCCGGAAGAGGAAAATATAATTGGAGTGATTGCTGAAATGTATTTTTAACTAATAATTTATATACAGAGGATATGAAACAGGAAATTGAAGGTCTAAATCACATTTTTTTTTATCCTCTGCTAATAACGCTGTCACATCAGATCACAACTTTCTCCTGCCCAGTCCAGAATTTGGTATTTTTATAACAGTGTATCAAATCACACATTATAGAGTTACTTTTACACACATACATATCACAGATTTTTCTTTTTTACACCATTTGAAATGTCTATAAGGAAAGTTTGTGTGATAAACAGTCATGACTTTTCATCTGCTACATTAAACATGATCATTGCATTCTCCTAGTTGTTTCTGTTTTTTGTGTCTCCTAAAAGTGTCAAACCTCAGTTCTTGCTGTAAGATGCTTTAGGTCAGAACTAGACATGGCACAAAATTCCATGTTGCTTTGCCTGCAGCATTTCCCATAATGAAACACTTGTTAAAGACAATGTTTTCAAAATTATGAGTCACTGGTACTTTAAACCCTACATTGAGGGTGGCCAACCTGATCAGCAGGTATGATTACTTGGGCTTCTGGTAATTGAAATCCAAGAACACCTGGGGCACCAAGTTTGGCCATTCCTGCCCTATATGGTTAACATTTAGAAGTCAGGAAGAGGTCAACAGTAGATACACCAGAAGGGCTCTATCCTGTGTTTGTTGCAAGTGACCAAGGAGGATCTACTGGTCTGTTAGATCCTAATTAAGCTAATATATCTAGTGAATCTATATACAGTTGTACCTTGCTTAAAGAGCATAATGCGTTCCACAGGATTGCTCTTTAAGCGAGTTTGCTCTTTAAGTGAAACACCATTGTGAGTGACCAATTGTGGGAGGGATTGTGAACCCCGATTTATTTGTTAAGCAAGTTTTTGGTTGGTTTTATTTGTTAAGCAAAGCAAACATTCAGAGAAAATTCTGCTCTTTAAGCGAGTTACTCTTTAAGTGAGGTGCTCTTTATGCGAGGTTTGACTATATATAATTTCTGTCTTCTTAATAATTTCTGTCTTCTTAATTTTCAACTGCAAACCCACTTTGGTGCTGTCTTCTTCCACTTTTGTAAAATTTGTTTCAATTTCTTCCTACTTTCAGCCAGTAAGATGGTGTCATACGTGTATCTTAAATTACTGGTGTTTCTTCTATCAAATTAGCACACAGCAATAACATGCATAACAAATACAGGAATTTATAATTATTACTCAGACCTGCAAAATTCTAAAATGCTGACTAAAAACAGTAAGAGTGCCCTTTGCTATGCTCCTACCACTTCAGATGGTGTCAGACCATCATGGTTGGGCCAATTCCCTTTGACACAATGGCTGAGAGTGGGAGCCTGGGTGGTAGTATTCAGCAAGGTTTCTCATCATCCGGCCTCCTGCAAACAGGTTTTCAGTGGTGAAGAGTGTGTTTTCAACAACTCCAGCAGCTTCTTCATGCCCATTCTGGGTATCAGGTTTGATTTTAGAGGGTTGGAGTTTTTAGTCCTCTCTCTCTCTTTAAAATAAATTTTATTTAATTTTTTACATCCACCCTGAGGAATGTTGCCTGTTGGGCTTTCAGTTTGAAGAGGGACTTTATGTAGACAGGGTTGTTCAGCTTGCTGCACCCTTTTTGAATGTTTCAGTTCATTTCTGGAGTGGGTGGTTAGAAGAAGATAGGGATCCAAGGGAGTTATCCATTATGTGGATGATTTCCTGTTGTTTTTTGGTGGAGGGACAGCGACTTGCCAGGACTCTCTGGACTGTCTCAAGGTATCTTTCAAGGAATTGGGTGTTCCATTAACAGTGCATCACCTTCCTTTGCATGGAGCTGGACTCCATGTCTTTGCCTTCCCATTGAGAAGGTCAGGGATCTGGTGGACAGAGTTTGGCTGATTTTAGGGAAACATACTGTAAGTACACTGCGGGAAATACAAGTGTTGTTGGCTTATCTTAACTTTGCATGCTGGGTAGTGGCTCTGGATAGAGTGTTTCTTTGCTGGCTATTTGAGGCCATCTCATTTTTACTGGGAAGGGGTGTTTATTGCCTAACCTATAATGGTGGGAGTGGCTGAGGGTAGGTTAGTAGTTCCTGGAACCATGATTTTCCTCACCTGTTTTAGGAACTTCCTGCTGAGTGAGAGAGAGGTAAGTGTGTGCTAAACTGACATGTTCCTGATTTCCTAACCATGACTATGGCTGGTGTAATATTATGGTTAAAGTGGCTTAAAAAAAATCTGCAGGACATTCCTGAGTATTAGATATGCAAATGGCTAGGATCAGAATGTATATACAGTAAAACTCAGTTTACAATTTTAGTCTGTTCCAACAGTTTTGTTGGAAACCAGATCAATCATAAACCAAGGCATGTTTTCCGATAGGAATGCATTGAATTTTTTTTAAAATCCTGACCTTTTAAAAAAAAAATGCCAGACACAGTAAAAGGGAATATAAATGGGGGAGCTAAGCTCCCTGTCTTTCCCTACCTTGCCTGGGCTCCAGTGCTTCTTTCTCAGGGTCAGCATCGAGTGACAAAGAGGAATGGTTTGTCCAGCCTCTGGGGTCAGCCATGTACATGGCTCCCACACTGAAGATGCCACAGCCAGGCAAGGCTAACTGCTCACCTCTCCCCCTTCTGTGCCTGGGTCAGTGTTGCACCTCTTCTGGAGCTGTTACTAAGGCACGGGATTTAAAAGACATCCCACACCTTCGTGACGGCTCTAGAAGAGGCGCCGTGAACACACAAGGCAAGGCCACCCCACTGCAATTGATCACCTCTCCCCCCTTTGCAGCACCAACCTGGGCACAAAAGGGGGGAGAGCTGATCAATCACAGCAGGGCGGCCTTGCCATGAGCATTTGCAGTGCCTCTTCGGGAGACATTGCTAAGGCACTGGACTTAAAAGACATCTCAAGATTTAGAGACGGCTCCAGAAGAGGTGCCATGAATGTGCAAGGGAAAGCTGCCCCACTGTGATCGTGCCACCACAGCATGCAAAATGTCTTGTATACCTCCCAGCTGCAATGCACTCTGGGGAACTCCTGGTCATAAGGTGAAAAAACGTTATGAACCAGGAGGTCATTTCTTTGGGATTTCCAGTCATAAACCATGGCAAATGCAAGCTAAGGCAGTCAGGAACCAGGGTTATACTGTATAGAAAACATGAATGACTTTTCCACTTCCCTTTCTTTCCGCTGCAGTTTGACATAATGTAATTAATCCACTTTATTCTCCACCAGTCTTCAAAATCCACATTAGTAACTTCATTTTCATTGATCAAATAAGTGCAAATTCCTGCCTGGAATTCATCTAACATGGCTGAATCCATTTAAGGGTTCTTTAATAGTGTTAGATAGATTTAGCAATTTGGATCCAATCATTGCTTTCTCGTAAATTGCAGATCTTTCTTCTCCTGCACAATGTTCCAGATTTTTCTTTAATTCACCTCCGAAATGTTCTTTCCAGCAGTGAGACATATCATTACTTTTTAATTAAAATAAAATGAGAAAATACACTGTAAATAGCATTGCTGCAACACAATCACATGGCTTTCCTCCACTGTCATATAATTCACATATAGATGGAAACCAAGATTGGTCTGAAGTATTGGCCCGGTCTATATGATACATTCAGTCTGCATGGTATGTATGGTGGTAAGCCACTGTCCACAATTATACTTGCAGCATGGAATCCAGTTGCTTAGCATATCTGTAGAGTGGATGAACTACCATCAGTTGCCAGCTTTGTAGGAGATTTTGGATTTGTTGCAAAAGGGCTCTGCAAACAGCTCACACATGCCCCCATGGGCAACACAGCTGAAATACTATGTGACTTCTCTTGCCCATAAATTTGTGATTGCTTCTTGTATTGTTGCTATAGCAGCAAACTGGAAATAATGGTAGGAATCAAAGTCCATATATTCTCCTTACAAGGGGAAGGGGAGATAAAATGTGCAGGTTTTTTTCATTTAGTAAGAAAAAAAATTCTTTAAAAATTTATAAGAACAGAACAGAACATTTACAGTACATAAGATAGTGAAGAAAGTAAAAGCCTTCTCCCTTTTATGATATCTAGAAATTTGTGGTTACCTAGTGAAATAGCATCCCATTAGGGACAAGATAAACAAAAGAGGGTGCTCTTCACACAAGGCATAATGAATGTAGAGAAAGTGATGAGGGTGAAAAGGTAGTTATTGTGAATTTATATTTTGTGTTTCCTTATTTAGTGAAAGACATTTGTCTTTGTACTTCTTTTTCCTCACTTGATGAAAGGTTTTGAGTAAGTCTGGAGAACTCAAGAGAGGATGTAATCTGGGACGGGGGCGGGGGTCATGCAAGAGAAACCAAAGGCTGATATCCTATTTGTAATGTAAGTCCAAGCACAATTTTTTATCCTTCTCTTCGGGGGGGGGGGGCAATGTTGTGTCAGTGTGTGTACACACTCCCTCCTGAGAATCACTGCAGTAGCACTTTGTTTACCAGAAAGGAACAGATGGAAAGTTACACTTGGGTTTACACCATCAATAGTATTTCAGCCAAGGAGACATTGGGGACAGAGTGATGGAAATGGACATCAGTGAAAGTCAGAACAAAAGCAAGCAGTAATGTTCATTAATGTTGTGTGAATTGCAAATGATCCAAATCAAAAGAAAAGTCTTATCCCTCCTTATGTTAGCATTGTGTTTTATTCCATCTGACATCTTATAGCCAAGCATTTCACCCGGTTTTATTTCATCTTACTAAATTTTGCATTTGTTGGTTTCTATTTCTTTGCAAAGAGGATGCATTACTTACCACATTAAGCAACAGGATTTCAGCCAATTTCACTTAAAGCAAATATCAAGGGGGGAAATTTGCATGAATCTGCTGGTGTAAACAGGTGAAGAATTTTGGGAGGAGTGTTGTACTGTCTGGTCTCCTTATTATTTGTGCTTTAAGAAATAAGACTAGTGGGACTGCTGTGGCCCAGTGGTTAAGAAGCTCATCTTGTAAGCTGGAAGGCCAGCAAGTCAGCAGTTCAAAACCCAGGTACTGCATGACAGTTTGAGTGCCCATCTCTGATCCACCACCTGCCAACCTAGCAGTTTGAAAGCAAGAAACTGCAAGTAGATAAATAGGACCACTTCAGTAGGAAAGATATTGGTGACATGAAAGGAGTCTCATTCGAGCGTCCCCTGAGCAGAGTTTCTCCAACAAATGTCCTTTCAACCCAGAAAAATTTCTGATAGAAAATTATTATTAAAGCTGGCTTGAGACTCAATATCAAGAAAACCAAGATCATGGCAACAGGCCCTGTCTGTCCCTGGGAAATAGATGGGGAAGAAGTAGAAGCAGTGACAGAATTTACTTTCTTAGGATCAAAGCTCACTGCAGATGGTGACTGCAGCCATGAAATAAAAAGGTGACTGATTCTTGGGAGGCAAGCAATGAGAAAATTTGGGAGAATAGTGAAAAGCAGAGACATCACCTTGCAAAAAATTCATCTAGTCAAAGCAATGGTATTCCCTGTGGCAATGTATGGTTGTGAGAGCTGGACCATTAGGAAAGCAGAGTGCAGAAGAATAGATGCAGTGATGGGATGACACCGGTTCTGACCGGATCCACAGAACCGTTTTAAGGATTTCCGGAGGGCTCTCCGTGGGGGTAATACCGTTTTTGAGGCGTCCAGATCGGACGCCTCACCGGGAGGAAAATTAAAAAAAAAATTGGAGCAAAAATGGCTCCAATTTAGTGCGCATGCGCAGAAACTCAATCTGACACATGCGCACTAAATTGGAGCCATTTTTTTCTCCGATTTAAAAAAAATTGGATCCGGCCGCCCCTGACTGGAGCCTCCTGTGGAGCCGCTTGCCGCCGCTTGCTGCTGCCTGGTGCTTCTATCGCCACTGCCACCTCCTGCCATCGCTGCTGCCGTTGCCGTCCCCATCGCCGCCGGAACCGAGGAGGAGGCGGGGCGCTCCATGTTGGCTCCAATTTTTAAAAAACCGGACCCGGAGCCACTGCCTGCTGCTACTGTCGCCGCTGCTGCCGCCTCCCGCCATCGCCATCGCTGCCGTTGCCGCCGTCGCCCCAGGCCAGCGGAGCGTGCCTCCTCCTCCTCCGGTTCCAGCAGCGACGGCGGCAATGAAGAAGACGGGCTTTTTGGCATCACGTGTGAAGCGTCACTTCTAAAACCAAGCCACAGATCTCCGCTGCCAGATGGAAAGGCTGCCCCCCAATCCCTCCCCAGACCCCCCGTGAGGTTTATGGATGTAAAAGGGGAAACAACAGGAGGCAAGGAGAGGAAAGGGAACCCCCCCCGGGGGGGAGAGAAAGAGAAAACCGCATCTCCACCTCTTCCGTGCGAGTCCCGCGGCGGCGGCAGGACCTGTTCGCCCCCGAAAGGGATGGGAGCCGATCAACGGGCAAGGCGGGGAAGAGAAAGCTCCGGAACGAAAAGGAAGGAGGGAAAAAGCAAATGCATCTACCCGGATCAATTACAGAAACGCTCCCGGCACTCCAGTCCCCTCCCTCTCCTCCTTCCACCCCCCCGGCGATGGCGATGGCGGGAGGCGGCAGCAGCGGCGACAGTAGCAGCAGGCAGTGGCTCCGGGTCCGGTTTTTTAAAAATTGGAGCCAACATGGAGCGCCCCGCCTCCTCCTCGGTTCCGGCGGCGATGGGGCGTGCCTTGCCGTGTTTCCCCGGGCCATGGGGGTCGTCGGCCCCAAGAAGGGTAAGTGAGGGTTTTGTGTTTGGGGTGGGTGGGTGGTTTATGGTGTTTTGGGTGGGTGGGTGTACTTTTATTTAATTTTAATTTTATTTATTTATTTATTTTATTTCTTTAAGTTATTTACGGGTCTGTGTGCATGTTTATTTTTTTTATTATTTTTTTTATTTTTGGCCTTGCCCACAACGTCATGACGTCATGACGTTGGCTCCGCCCATGACGTCATGACATTGGCCACGCCCATGACGTCCATGACATCATGGCGTGGTAGTAGAATTTTTGACATCCCATCACTGAATAGATGCCTTTGAGATGTGGTGTTGGAGGAGAGTTTTGAGAGTCCCCTGGACAGCGAGGAGAACAAATAGGTCAATCTTAGAAGAAATCAACCCTGACTGCTCATTAGAAGGTCAAATAATAAAGATGAGGCTAAAGTACTTTGGACATCAAATGAGAAGAGAGGACTCACTTGAGAAAGCCTTGATGCTGGAAAGGTTGAGGGCAAAAGAAGAAGGGGGTGAACAAAAATGAGATGGCTAGATGGTAATAATAATAATAATAATAATAATAATAATAATAATAATAATAATAATAATAATAATAATAATAATAATAATAATAATAATAATAATAATAATAAATAAGTTTTATTGCATGCAGCCATAGGCCATTACAATTTGGTGTCAGATATAAAAAACTTCATGACATTTCAATACAATAATAATATAGGGAATAAAGAAAAGGTACACTCTCAGATAAAATACTAAACACCAAAAGACTATTCCTGTACAGCAAATATCTGCCTTCACATACACTTGTTCTAGTTATTTGCTCTCTGAAGAACCTCCTTGGCCCTTATTTTCTTTGCCGTGAAGGCAAATAGTGACATATTTTTAGAAACCCGTAAATTAGTATCTGCTAACAAGAACACCAGTATATCGTGAACGGATTTGTCTTTTCACCTATCAAGTATGCCGGCAAGAAATTTGGCTCTAGGATCTGTATATAATGGGCAAGTGAGAATGTAATGTGGGAGGTCCTCCTGGACTGGGTCACCACAGATACAGAAGCATTGATCTCTTGGTGTTTTGTGGTAACGCCCACTCAATATGGCTGTTTGCATTGTTTGAAATCGCAAGGAAGTAAGCACTAACCTAAGGTTGTGTTTTGAGAGGTGGGCTAAATAAAAGGATCTATGGTGGTTTGTTTTTATTAATTTGTACCAGGGGGAGCTTTTAGATTGCAGGATTGAAGCTCTGTCAATCAGGGAGTCTGAATAAAATACCCAATCTCTGATCTGCTTATTGTCTGCTGAATTATTTAGCAGATCGTCTGGAATGGAATAGCGTAACAAAATATTGTTTAATAATCTGGCGCGGGTATTATCTTTTGCCATCAAGAGTTTAAATGATTGTTCACTGAACGACTTTGAGCCTGGTGAACCATAATTGCATTTCTTCCATGCTTTAACGATGCCTAAATGTATGCGGGCCCTAATAGAGGGCAAACCGGTTTCTGCCCTCATGAGTGCTGGTTGTCCCTTTTGGAAGGGCTAAGATACACCTCAGAAAAAGATTTTGAATAGTTTCTAGGTTGGTGATTATATCTTATTTCCAGCCCCAGATTTCGGCAGCATACAAAAGATGAGGTACGACCTTACGGATGTATAGTTTTAGGACCGGATCAATGAGATGACCTCCCTTTGTGTAATAAAATCTAAGAATGGACCCAACTAGCCTCTGTGCGGATGACTTGATGGTTTCTATATGTTCCTTCCAGTTCAAGGTCTCTTTAAATATAACTCCCAGATATTTGAAGGAGCTACATTGAGCTATGGCATGTCCTTGTATACTCCAATGTGATTTTTTTGATCTTTTCCTAAATACGATCACTTTTGTCTTCTCGTAATTAATAATAAGTGACTCCTCCTTGCAGTATGTACCTAGCTCTTGCAACAGCCTTCTTAGGCCGATCGTGGTGAGGGAGATTAAGTCCATATCATCTGCATACAATAAAATTGATATTTTTTTGTTGGCCAAGTGATGGCGTGAAAAAATGGGGTCCAGACAACCTCTCAACTATGTTATTTATATAAAAGTTGAAAAGGAGTGGAGCCAAAACGCAACCCTGTTTGACTCCATTCTTTATTGGGATTCTATTTGTTAAAGAGCCTGAGGTTCCTACCCTAATTTGAGCATCAGTATCTGTATATAGTTCACGTATTAAAAGGAGTAACCATTTGTCAATGTTTGTTCCTGCTAATTTTCCCCATAAGTGGTTTCTGTCGATGGAGTCAAAAGCTGCTGCCAGGTCAACAAATGCAACATAAAGTGATTTGGTTGGACCATTTATACCTGTGAAAGCTAGTTGGTGTAGAGTTTGGCAATGGTTTACTGTACTAAAACCTTTTCTAAAACCTGCTTGATGGGGGTGTATAACTTGGTTTTCATGCACCCAGTCTTCCAATTTATGTAATAGAAATTTACTATACAATTTGGCTGATATATCTAACAGGCTAATTGGTCTGTAGTTATGTGGGTCCATTCTATCACCTTTCTTAAAATTGGGACGATAATACTCAACTTCCAGCCCGCTGGCATTTGTCCCAAATCATTTATTTGTGAGAAGACTTTGGCTAGCATAGGTGCCCACCATTCTGCAAGGGGTTTGAACAGGTCTGGGGGAATCAAATCTTCCCCAGGCGCTTTTCCAGAGGTCAGCGAGGAAATTAGACCCCTGATTTCTGCCTCTGTTACTGGGGGCCAGATTGGAAGATCTGGAGAGTCAGGGAATGTGATTTGCAGCTGAGGCCTAGTTGGAGTAAATTGGGTTGTTCCAAACACCTTACTGAAATACTCAAACCAAACTTTTCCTGGGATTTGTGCTTCAAAATTGGCGCAAAGAGTGCCTTAAACCATTTGAGACCAGTTCCCAGAACCGTGTGTCATTCTTTTCAGACACTGCCAGTTCCAGCTCTTTCCAGGCCTGTCTGGCATAATCAAGTTTCTTTTGTTTAAGTAACCTTTTATATTGGGATCTTAAATTAAGAAGGTGAGCCATCGAGATGCCAGAATCGCCACGTCTTACCTGTCTCATGCATGAGGACAAGATTTTTTTGAATGCTTTACAATCTTGATCAAACCACCCATTGCATGTATTAGACACAGTTTTGTTTATTAACAGTGGTTTGAGGTGGTTAACTAAAGTCACATAACAACTGATAGCATCGTTGCTGGAGTGTAAAAGATCTGGTCGCAGGGACTCCCAATCTGGATTTTTAAAAATTTGAAGTAATTTGTTATTTAGTTGTTCAGACCATTTAATTCTTCTGAAACCTGGTACAGTATCTTCTGCAAGGCCTGGAACTGGTTTCAGTAAGATATTATCACTAGTATAGAGCAATAACCTCAGAGGACAATGGTCACTCCATGGGCAGTTGCCGACCTCAAACCTAGATACTATATTCAATAAGCCCGGAGATATGGCAATATAGTCAATTGTGCTTGCCTGGCAGGTTGACAAATAAGTATATGTGCCCCTGGTTCTATCAAAATTAGTTCCATGCAGCACATGTAAATCAAATAAAGAGAGCAATTCCAAAAATCTCAAACCAAACTTATTAACAATTGTATCCTTAGCTGAGCGGTCCAGCTGGGTAGCATGTAGAGCGATTTGGGCGTTTGTGGCAGGTCTTTTGTCTCTTGAGCCTGCCCCTATTCAAGCATTAAAATCTCCACAGATAATAAACTGAGCTTTTGGATAGTGCTGTGACAAAGACTCCAATGTGGTAACCAAGGAGTTCCAGGGATTCTCCTCATCCTGAACTAGGGAACTCTTGGGAGGTATATATACATTTATACACACTAGGTTTCCTGATAAAAGACCCTTAATTAAAATTGTCTGGATTTGATTGGAACAACAGTTAGCTAACACTTGGACATCAATTTTTAAGTCGACATTAACAAATATCGTTAAGCCATCGCTACCCCTGCCTTTTGAGTTGATCCTAACTGCTGGTACTGTATAGGCACAATATCCTTGTAGAGTGAGGGAAGCACTTTCTGGGGCCCAGGTTTCCTGAAGACATATGAGATCATGTCTCTGTAGAAAAATTAAAAAGTCTGAGTCATGGAGCTTGTTTTTCCAACCTCCAAGATTCCAGGATAAAACCTTTAGTTGTCAATCCAGCCTGGAGATGTTGTTAAAATCTCCATCGGTATCCGAGAAGACACAACCATTTTTGGTGCTATTCTAGGGGCAGGATTAGTCTGCAGATTAGATACAAACTCTGACTCCATCTCAATTTGAGAGCTGTTGGGTGGTACATTTTTCTGTTTCCCAAAGTTTCCGACAACTATTTCGGGAAGGAGTGGAGGTGAGGAGGCTAGGTTTAAAGGATAGCAGTCCATTTTCCCTTTTCTTGTCAGTAAACTTGGCATCTGTGGAGACGATTCGTTTTTGGTGCTCAAAAGTTTTCGCCTTAGTTGATCCAGTCTATCAGAAATCTCAGATTGTTCAGTAGATGGTGGAGCTGAGAAAGGGTTGACTGGGTTCTCTTCTATGGGGCATTCTGAAATGAAAGGTTCACATTTCTTATTGGTGGATTCAATAGGATCAATCCAATTTGTCAGATCTCCATGGACAACGTCCTTCTGGGCATCCTCAAAAAGTTTTTTGTCTTCCGTTGCAGCTTTAAATTGTGGTGACTTTGGTAACAATGAGGTTGGAATTAGGTTCTCAAATACTCGAACTGGAAATATCCCTTTAGTACTCAAGAAGGATTTTTGATGCAATAGTGCCAACGGCACCTTAGGGTAGGGCTAGATGGTATTGTGGACACAATGGGCACAGAGCTGAGTGAGTTGAGGGGGATGGTGGGGGACAGGAGTGCCTGGCGGACAGTGGTCCATGGGGTCGCAGAGGGTCGGAATCGACTGTGCGACTGAACAACAATAAGACTAAGTGAAGCTCTATCAGCTCCTGCGCAGAGCCTTTAAACACAGCAGCAAATTTTCTTCTAGATTAAAAGGGAGGGGGGTATCCTGTGGTCATCCTGGTGCTTTTTGCTCTATTTTCCTAACTGCACCAGGCAATACTGTCAGAGGCAAGAAATGTTGTAACTAGAAGACTCCTGGCCTCCTAGATCAAGAAATGAGTCTGCAGGGAGTATCTGGTTTGACCCTAAAAAGTAATGGGGACTCAGCAGTGCAACTTGAATGCAACAACAACAAAAATCTAATCACATGTGAATGATGAATTCTGCTGTATGGAAGAAATTGGATGAAATTCATTAGTTTAGTCCTATTGGGCTGGACAGGTTCTTGCATTTTAAACAAGTTGATGCAGACACTAAGGATAAAACTAGAGAACCTCCCAGAAATACAACCCAAAAGCTTCATTTGGTAAGGTAAATAACTGGAAAGGGGAGGACATCGAGCTTTTCCTTATCCTACAACAGTCTCAACACCTTCATCACAAGCTATTTGCATTTCAAGGGCAACAGTAGTAACACAAATAAACTCTTGAGATGTTTGAAGTAATAACATATACAAATAAATTACCAAAGACTTGAATCAAATAGCACCTTTCAAGTGGATGCTTCCCAAAAGATGGTGATCAGATGAATCTACAATGAAATACCTCTGATTTTTAAGGCATCTGGCAGCACAGTTGGAAGCAAAAGACAGTGAGAAGTAAAGTAAGACTCTTCAAAGAAGAAAATATATTATCAAATATATTGTAAAAAAATTAAAAAGGACCATGTGAATGAGTAGTCTGGGCACTGAGAAAATGACACATTCAGAAAGCTTCTTGAATACTTAAAGTATGGCTATTTAAGCATTTGAGATTTCCTTTTCTCTATACTTTACGTTAATGTCTTGAATGTAATACTTCCAAATAGACCATTTGCCAAACTGCAAAGTTTTCCAGAGCTTTGTGAACCTTTTTTGGGATAAAGAGATGTTCTCTGCCTCCTTTAGTTCACTTGCTTTTTTTTCCCATTCTAACTTCACAACTTCAGATTCATCCATGGAAGTAATACAGAGAGTAAAACCTGACATGCTCAGAAACAACTGCATTAACATTGATATTATAACATATTTTGTTGATGAACAGTTGGACTCTTCTGAATTGCTAAAACCTTGTATGAAGGACAGATTTTTTTTTTAAAAAAGAGATAATTTGCAGTACCCATCCATCTCCCTACCAGAGACGATGGGCCTCATTTCAGTGGCAAGGCTGAAGTCTCTCAAGCTTTTTACTCAGGTGACTTCAACATCCACACAGAGACCATGTTGCCTATGCCATCCATGGGCCTGTCCTGATATGTCATCAGTTCTATACATTTGTCAGGGCATGCGTTAGGACTGGATAGAGAGATGATTATTTGAAGGTGGCTTTTTTTGTTGGGCAAACTGAAGTCTTCATCTGCAGACTAGTAAATGAACTGGATTCTGTATTTCTCCATAGTCATACAGTCTGTTGTTATCCATCAGCAACCCCCACATGAGCATGTTGGTCTTACATTTAGGCACTCCAACTCTCCGCCTATTCAGAGTCCTCCAAGTGTTGTAGGAGAGGTTGAGTTCCTCAGGCATTGCCTCCTTTAATGTTTTTCCTTGTCCAGTGAGCTCCTTCCTCCATCTTCCAATTTGGTTTTGCTCTTGCATATCCTCAAGAACATTTGTTCTTGCCATTAAGCTCTTCTTTGATCTGAGCCAATGGACTTGAGGCTCATATCTGTTAAGAGGATGTTAAGAATCATTCTCTTTCATAGTTCTTTTGGCATTTGCTGCTGCTTCTCTCCTTATCTTATACCCAACAAGAGGGTATATTTTCTCAACTGGTGTTGGTTTGAAGCATCCTGGTAGTGTAGTGGTTAAACTGTTGTCCTGCAACCAAAAGGTCGTGAGTTTGATCCTGATCAGGAATCATGGTTGACTTAGCCTTCCATCCTTCTGAGGTCGATAAAATGAGTACTCAGCATCTTGGAGGCAAAATGCTAATTAACTTGTAAACCACCCAGAGAGTGCACAAAGTGCTATGGGGCAGTATATAAGTGTGATTGCTTTACTTTGCTATATGCATGGCTTCATTAGCACTGATGTCAACTTGTTTTCTGTGTGTGTATGTGATCTATACTGGATCAGCATGTTGTGCTGCAGAGACACTCAGGGCCAAAGCTGATGTATGCAAAGTGAATGTGGTGAGAGAAAATAGTTTGAACATCTGTTAATCCATGGCCACTTGCCTGAATGGTGTGATATTGAGGACTTGTTTCAAACAAATGATAAGGCTATTCAAACTGCTGGATATTGGAAAAGTAAAGTATGAATATATAAACATGTTGTTTATGTGTAGACACATTTTTAGATAGTGGTTTTTAAAATTAAGTTAGTTTTAAATTTTAGTACTTAGTACTTGAATAAATAAATAAATAAATCTGATGAGATTTGTACATTAAACTGCAGTCCACCTCCATTAGGAGGATAGACTATTATGATACTTAGCCCCTGAAGGCCATTGGAATCAACTGGCTTCCAGAATGTCATTTGGGGCATTCCAGTTTTATCTGGTTGGCATTCCTATCATAGTTCAGGTCACTCAGACAATGACATGTTTGCACCTAAGCATTCACTTTGCTGCAGAGCCCATTTCTCATCATGGTAGTTTAATTGAGGGCAAAACATCAAGCAAAAGAACAGCTAGAAAGCAGATGGCTGAAAGCTCCCATGGAATGCAATCTTGCTACATACAGGAAAATGTCCAGAAAATGCTGCAATGTAATCAAGACAGTAAAAAGAGGTTATAATAGCAAGTTAATTAATGAGGCTTCTAATCAACATGCTGATTTCCTAAGGGAGGCCAACAAGGGGACGGAAACATCACTGGTGTTCCTAGATTTTTCTGTGATTTTGATACCACCAATCCTGATATCCTTCTGGGATGTCTTCTGGGAAGGCTATTGAGTATGGAAAATGGGTTCTCTGCTGTTTACTGGTTTTGGTCCTTCCTTGATAGCCAATCCCAGTTGGTAAAATTAAGGGTTTTGTTTTAACCAGTGAGACCTCTGTTATGAGGCTCTGTGGAAATAAAGTATTTTCCCAATGTCTTTTAACCTCTATATAAAAACACTAGGTTAAATCGTTTGGTAATTTGGAGGGTGTTGCCATGTGTGTTACTTCATCTGGAATGGTTGCTGGTCAGGTCCTTGAGCACTGTCTGACATTGGTTGTGGACTTGAGAAGCACTAACAAATTGAAATTGAATCCAGACACAATGGAGATCATACCGTTAGGTGAGCCATATGACAAATTTGGGTAATTCTGCTTGGCTTAGATGAGTTTGCACTTCTCCTGAAATATTGAGCTCACAGCTTGGAAGTATTCCTAAACCTAGCACTCTCTATGGAGATTCAGTTGATTGGCCAATTTCACCCCCTTCCTGGATAAGAAAAGCTAATATTAGTAGTACACATATTGGTAATCCTAAAAATAGACTACTTTAATGTGAGGGCACCCTTGAAAACAGTATGGAAACTTCAGCAAGTTGAAAATGCAGTGGCCAGACTAATATTTGAACTAGTAGATGTTATCATATATTCCTTATCTTGGTCTGCCTACACTGGCTTTTTGTTAGTTTGTGTTCTTAATTCAAGATGTGGTTATGACGTTAATGGCTTTGGGTCTCAATATCTGTTAACAAAACTATCTCCTTCCCCCCAAAAAAACAAAACAAAACAAAAAAACCAACCATGTCATATGCTCCTGTGAACCCACAATGTTAAGGGTAGCCCAGCTAAGGAAGGTTTGAAAGGTAAAAATGAAGATTTGGTCATTTGTTTGTTTTTTGCTAATAGTTCCACCTTCTAGAATGAATTGCTGGTTGAGGTGTACAAGACTCCATCATTCCCAATATTAAAGAAAATACTTACTACTGAATTTTATAGGACAGTCTTTAAAAACATGTCTCTGAATGGTGTTAATTTTGATGTTTGAATTCTAGATTTCGCTTAGTTCACTGCACTCAGTTTGATTATAGTGTCATCAGATTATGCTTGTTATAAGCATGATGTGGGTGTGGTTAGAAGGATGTACTTTTGATTGTATGTATGCTTATATATTGTCCTGAGTAGTGTGCTCTCATTAATCAGGTGGTATAAAAATTATATACCGGTATATGGGACAGGGAAATTATAGATGTGGGACAGGGAAAGCCAAATTCAAATCTCTACTATGGGTCAGTTTTCATACTCTGAAAGTCAAGATATAAATCAAATAAATGATTTATACTCTGGCTCTGAAAATCAAGGTATAAATCAAGCCAAGTCAAATCCATCAATCAGTCTCTGTGATATTGTATTTTTGGTCTGAGAAAGTAACAAAGTTTGTACTTATGGTTTATTTCCTACCTGAATGCAATTCAGCATGGGATGGCTAACAATAATGAAAGAAGAATAAAAAATAAAATAAAACATAGAACAAATTGAAAATATAACAGAGGAACAACAACCATCTTTTTTAAAGTTCCTTCACCAGCTACACAGCTATATTGCTAAGGTAAATGTTGCCCTTGCTCAAAAACCAGTCATATCCAATTCTAGGATTCAGTGCTCATCTCTGCTTACAGCCAAAGAGCCAGCTCTGTCTGCGTCTGCAGAGGTTTCCATGGACACGTGGCAGGCATGCCTCAATACCAGAGTGCACAGAATGCTGTTGCTAAAGCTCTGTCTAAATAAAATGGTATTTTTCTATATATGGAAACACAGCTGGCAGCGGAGGAAGAGTGGGGGAGATAAAAATAGTTTTTCTTTATTAAGAAATCACCAGTCCAAATATAAGGGACTGAGAAAAAACCTACTAATTTCCCTTTCAATTTGTACCTGTTCTGATCCAATCACCACAATTAATATTAACTAACTTAATTAAAACATATTTTGTGTGACATAAGATCAGAAGATGATCCCATAGCAAGACAGATGGAAGATTGACTTTGTGCCTGACTGACAGAATACAGGTCACCTCACCTCCCCCCCCAAAAAAATCCAAAGGTTCAATATCCATGTTTTCAGGTATCCACCAGTCTAAAAATATTCAATTAAAAAAATCATATATATTCCATCAGGACTTTAGTTATCTTTCTCTTTTTCTTTACTCATTACATGTTGTCCCACATATCTCCAGGAATATGTCCCATGACCTACTGTGGATACCTGAAACTGCTGGTAACAGTTAATGCACCATAGAAATGTGTGTGTGCGTGCGCGCGCGCGCGTGTGTGTGCACCATTATATGCATTGGCTAATGCACCATAGGAATATATATATATATATATATATTCCTGCAGATATGTGGGACAACATATAATGAGTAAAGAAAAAGAGAAAGATAACTAAAGTCCTGATGGAATCTTACTCAGAACCAATTACCCCCTAACCCATTAAATGAATAGATAGGACACAGATTTGTAGCAAAAGGCATTGTACCACATTATTATTGAATACCTTGACCTTAAGAGGGGCTGGTAGTACTATTCCTGATACAAGAGCAAGAGAAACCTTGTTCCCTCTCCAAACTGGATGGGTGAATCCCTTGCCCACAGTCAGTGCTTTACCTTTGACAGCTACTGTTCAGGCCAGATAAGCCAGGGAGGCATCTCCACAAGTACTTCTAACTTATTCCCAGGAACAAAGTTGTACTGCGGAGATAGCTCTGATGTCCCCAGGTGCCCAATTAATTTACCCAAATTGTGCCCTGCACCTAGGCTTCACCTCATCCAAAGGTACCCTAAACCAGGAATACCCATCTAAATGTGACCTATTTAAACAACTGCACCCCTAAATGGCAAAAGGTCTCAAGGCCAGAATGGATTAGGTGAAAAACTACCCCTCTTCCATACATGCCAATCAGAAGATAGCCTTAAAATGTTTCTATCCAGTCCCAAAGGTAATCCAAACATTCTAGCTAACAGAGTGGGTGAGTGGGCCATCATGAATATTCAAAGAGGGTTGACTCAGGACATGACAGGCCTATAAATCAACCTGCCTCACCCCTTGACCTCTGAGTGTGGATGCTAGAATGTCCTTCCATCTATCCTGCTCTATTTAACTAGTAAAAGTATAGGTCAGCCTTGCCAGAAAGCCAGTCGTATCTGACTCTAGGGTGTAGTGCTCATCTCCATTTACAGCCAAATAGCTAGCACTGTCTGCATTTGTTTCTGTAGTCATATGGCAGGCATTATTAGATGCCAGAGTACGCAGAATGCTATTACATTCCCACTGAAGCAGTACCTATTTATCTACTTCCAATTTCTTGCTTTCAAACAATCTCCTGTCTCTAGAAAAAAAAGGCATAGGAATCTCCTGCTCTGGCTTTTAAAGAATCCTGCTTCTATATCTGGGTAAGTTTCTGGATCTATCAATACTAATTACTTTGTTTTCCAGAACCTAGGCTTTGAAAACATGCAACTCTAGATTTTGGCTATTCTTAGTAAAAGTGATCCTACTATTTGTCTGGTTCTCAGTCAGGTGAATTCCAGTGATGCCCAAGGTCAAAATGTGGTGGATTAATTTTTTTAAAACATCATTCCCCAGTCAAGAAAAGGACAATCTAAAGATACCATCAGATATAGAACAGAGGTAGAAGCCAAGTTTTAACAATCAAGATGTTCAGTTCCAAGCAGGGTATAAACACTTCAAATTCAGCAAACCAGCAGAACAATTACAATGCAATTGGACGAGTGGCCGCGGCGACTGCCGTGGCCATGCGCTTTGCCCCAGTGCCGGTCAAAGAGACGGGCCTGGGGATGAGCGCAGGGTGCGTGGCTGAGCGCTGCCCTTATAAGGGCAGCACGCTCCCTGTGCTCGCCGCCAGTCCCCGTCTGACCGGCAAAGCGAGCCCCGCCCTCCCTCCCTAGATGCAGTGTGACAATTTTTGGATCGCTTTGGGGCTGAATGGGAATTTTTGCTTGAGACCTTGATTGGCCGGTAGGTCTCTTGGCGTTTTCGCCCATCCCACACTGCGGAACCAGGTTGAGTTGGAGTGATTCGGTCTTTTTGGGCGGGTAGCACTGGTTGGGAATAAATTTGGTCCCAGGAGAACCTGGCTGGAACGTGTTTTGATCGGCCACTCTGCAAGCAAAGAAGGGAAGAGAGAAGAGTGGGGCCCGGTCAAAATGCGGACCATGAACTTGGGAACTGCCAAGCTCGACAGCAGGCAGCCCCAATATACAGTTCGCCCGGTTCTGGGTCAGAAAGGAGAGAACAACAGGTTACTTCTGACCGGGACAGTTAATTGAAGTTAAACAAATGTTTTAAGGATATCCAAGTTAAGTTGATCAATGGATATCCTTGTACCTTACTAGTGCTACTGCGGCCTGCTGCATAAAGTTATTGGTTAAAAAGGTTAAAGTTAAAGAAGCTGAATTTAAAATAAAGTGGCCCATTGTTTATACCATCAATACTGTGGTCAGTCTCTTTTGTGCGGGCATGTGGGGGCAATTAGTTTTGCAATGAATTCTAAGCAATCCAAGATTTTTTGCTCACAAAATCTGAGAACACCCAGACAGTGTTCTCAGCAACCCCTTCAACCTGCAATTGAGGATTTTTAACTAAGTTGCCCTCAGGTTCACCTAGCTCTAGCTGTAGCTTCTTAGTAACATGTCTAGCTAGGAATAGGGTAATTCTTAAATCATGGGTCCTCAGCCTTTTTAAAGCGGGGGCTGGATCATGCCCTCTCAGATCGTTGATGGCCTGGATAGGTGCTGCCAGCGCTGCAGCAGTGGGATCAATATTGAGTCACCTACACCATTGCTGCTGCCACCACTGGTGACCACCCTGAGCCACCCACCTCTCCCCCCCCCACCACCACTTCCCTGCTTACCAGGCTGGAGGAACTGCATGGCACCAAATCATCCAGCCAACAACCTCACTCCAGCCTCCACTTCTGCTGCTGCTGACTCAGTTCTTGGCTTGGCATGTCCCTAACAACACTCTGTAACAGGGGAGATGTTGTAAGCCTTACAGCATTTGCCCTGCTATGAAGCACTGTTAGGGACACAACAAGCTAAGCAGAGGAGACAAAGATGGAGGAGGAGGAGGAAGTGGAAGTGGAAATGGCAGAAGCAGAAGCAGCGGCTGGAGCGAGGTTGTGGGCTACTTGAGTTGCTGCTGCAGGCTGGATCTGGCCCATGGGCTGAGAACCCCTTTCTTAAAGAAACAATTACTCCTGATGAGTCCTCATATGCAGACAGGCAGTTTGCCAGATTGCTTCCAGTCTTACTTACATCTTCATTCAGCGCTGCTGAATTATTACCATTAAGTTCTGCTGAATGAAGAAGGCTCAGATCTTCTGATTTCAGATCTGAGCCTCCTACCTTTTCAGAAGGAGTATCTTCACATTCCCTCTCTGGGTACTCCAGGGATCTTAAAGGCTGAAATTTGTCATCTGTCTTTGGAGGATTCAGATTGTTCTCCAAAGAGGATTTCACCAGCTTTTGATTATGAGTTGGGCTTTTTCTAAGTAGTAATTATAGCTGCCTTCATTTATTTATTCCTGGGGATTACTTATGCAAAAAAGAAAAGAATTTGTGTATCTGGAAATAAAATTAGTATTATCATTAAACACATACACATGCACACATTATAATTCCATGATTCATACAGATTGATTTTCAAGAAAGCAAATGGTATTTGATTGGTATAAGATTACCAGCTTTGTAGTGATGCATCTCCCTTTCAAAAAGTCAGGCATTCCAATAAACTAAACAAAATGTTGTTTTAAAATCATATGTTGGCCCATGTTCCACAAATATATCCTTGCGGGCTTTTGAGATTATCACATGTTGGTTCATGCTTCAAGTCATTAAATGAAGCATATCAATTCCACAACAAATATTGAATGTGAATATATCCAAAGAGAGTAGAAAATACAGTCTTATAAATATCCAAAGCAAAACTCTACGTTCTTGTTTAAATCAGACTGGGGAGTAGCTTTATAATTTGGATACCTTGGAGTCGTTATTTAATGACGAGTTATTTAATGACAACATTCCACACATGCAAATGGACTTGAGAAATCAAGTACATTTGCATAGGTTTTTTTTAGCCATTTAGATAGTACACCACCCACTGACTAGGCGTGCCATTATGTGTACCCTCCGCTTTCAACTGGCCCAAAGGATCTGACAGAAGACACTTTGGTGAGTTGTAGTCCTGGCCTAACATCATTAACAGAGATAGGCAACACTTCCTAGTTAGACCACTTTAGCCCCCATGCCCTGACAAGGCTCTCACTTAGTGGGAGCTAGCTTTATTGAGAGACAAAGAAGTGCTTATGAGTGAAAGAGATCATGGGTTGATCATGTGACTAATGAAGACATATTGAGCTGGATGGCTAAATAACAAGAACTGATTAAGACCATTAAACAAAGAAAGCTTCCATACTTTGAGCATATAATGAGGAATGACTTAAAGTATAGAATACTCCAACTCATTGTGTAAGGGAAGATCCCTAGGAAAGGCCCTGGACATAGTCAAACTTCATGGCTGAATAACCTGAGAGACCAATGGGGAATGTCCTTGGAAGAAATGTTCTGAGGAGTTAAGAACAGGAAGACTTTTGCCATGATGATTGCTAATATTCAGAATGGATAAGGCACTTGAAGAAGAAGAGTGAAAGAAAGAGAGGAAAGGAGAAGCAGTTTAATGAAAACCACACATTTTTGTCCTTATCACACTTTGGTAATAGTGCATTTAATTCAGTAAATATCATGGAAACTTTCAGTTAGTTCCCTTCCTGGCTGCACTGCATAGAATTCTTAATCTGCACCTTAACAAATCAATATACTGTACTGCATAAAATCTTGCTATATATGGATTTTTTATGACAAGTTTCACTCTTTGCATGGCTTGTGATTTGTGATATGCATCACAAATCCAATAATTGTAAACCAGACACCAGCAGAAATATCAGTTAATTAGATCGTATCAGCCACTCAGTATCAACTGAAATACGTCCTCTCTTTTTCCTTGTCTACTCCTGAATGGAAGAGATGGGGCCAGAGCAAGTTCATGACTTTTGGAACAGAATGAGGAGAATATTTCAGTTAATTACCCCAATAAATAAATAAAATAAAATGAGTAGAGGAAAGGCTGCTACATTTACAATAATCAGGTGTCACTAGCAAACTTTTAAACATCATTTCCCACTTCCCACACTCTGTTCCTCTGATGTTTCTCTAGTGTACCCCATGTTGTATTCTAGAAATATGTAATAGTTAAAATGTGGGTATGTTAACAGATGGGTGAAATTAGTTATACATTTCAGTAAAACAAATATCCACAGATCCATTTTGCAAAACTGAATGAGAGAGAGTCAGGGTTGGGGATATAAATTAAATATTAAATAATTTGAAAGAAAACAGGTTAGTTCAGAAAATACCTGTACATCATCATGCATCTAGTGAATAAATATTTTGCCTTTGGTTGTTTGCACATCATTGTTGAACTTGCTTCCACTTTCATAACTAATTGCTGACAGTAAATGAGATGAAGATACACAGCAGGTATGAGGAACAAGCGAAGATGAGAATGCTGTGGGCCTTCTCAAAGCTATTTCATTCTTCTGATATTTGCAGAATGACATAAGATCAGACAGTGAAAAAGCTCTTGTATTGCTCAAGAAAAGGTAGTCACATCCATCACAGATGCACCTTGGCATAGCAGCCAAGAAGTAAACATGAAAGCTAGCTGTAATTTTATACAAAACACTATTTTTATACAAAGGGCTATTTTTGTACAACACACTATTTTTCATTGTTGTTCAGTTGCATAGCTGAGTTTGACCCTTTACGACCCCATGGACCACTGCACGCCAAGCACCCCTATCTTCCACCATCCTCCACAGCCCACTCAGCTCTACACCCATTGTGTCAACAATGCCATCTAGTCATCTCATCCTCTGCTGCCCCCTTTTCATTTTGCCTTCTGTCTTTTCCAGTGTCAAGGCCTTCTTGAGTGAGTCCTTTCTTCTCATTTGATGTCCAAAGTACTTTAGCTTCATCTTCAATGTGTGTCCTTCCAAGGAGCGGTCAAGGTTGATTTCCTTCAGGATTGACTTATTTGATCCCCTTGCTGTTGAGGGTACTCTCAAAATTCTCCTCCAGCACCACATTTCACTTATATGAACTTATATGTCTATTCTTCTGTGCTCAGCCTTACTTATGGTCCAGCTCTCACAACTATACATTACTACTGGGAATACCATTGCTTTGGCTATGTGGACCTTTTTTGGCAGGGTGATGTCTCTACTTTTTATTATTTTATTGGATCCATGCCCTGCCTGGCTAGTCAAGGCATCTAAGGCTGTGGCAGGCGGTTGGGTCGAGGCAATTATAAATTCATCTCTGCAGGAGGGGCTTTTTCCAGCACCCTTAAAACATGCTTTGGTGCGTCCCCTCCTGAAAAAGCCATCCCTCGACCCTAGGGTACTTACCAACTACCGACCTGTATCCAACCTACCCTTTTTGGGTAAGGTCTTGGAGAAGACAGTGGCGTGGCAGCTACAGAAAGTCCTGGATGAAGCGGATTATCTGGACCCTTTCCAGTCAGGATTCAGGCCCGGATATGGTACTGAAACTGCATTGGTCGCATTGGTGGATGATCTCTGGCGAGAACGGGATGGAGGTCATCCATCCGTCCTGGCTCTTCTTGACCTCTCAGCGGCTTTCGATACTGTCGACCATGGTATCCTTCTGGGAAGGCTCCAAGGATTGGGGATCCAGGGCACTGTGCTGGCCTGGTTCTCTTCATTTCTGAGGGGCCGGACCCAGTCGGTGTGGCTGGAAGGCGAGAGGTCCAGCCCTAGGCCCCTGCAATATGGGGTGCCTCAGGGCTCGGTACTCTCGCCTCTCCTATTTAACATCTACATGAAGCCACTGGGTGAGATCATCCGTTCCCACGGGGTGAGGTATCACCAATATGCAGATGACACCCAGGTGTATATCTCAGCCCGTGGAGATCCAATTGATGCAGTGGAAGTCCTATCCAGGTGCCTGGAGGCTGTCAGGGTCTGGATGGGGGACAACGGGCTACAACTGAATCCCGGCAAGACTGAGTGGCTATGGGTAAGGGGTCCTGCGCTATCTCAGGAGTTACCATCTTTGGTTCTGGATGGGGCAGTTTTGCCCCAAACAGACCTGGTGCGTAATCTGGGGGTCCTCTTGGACTCACGACTACTGCTCGAGGAGCAGGTGGCAGCCGTGGCCAGGAGGGCTTTTGCACAACTTCGTGTAATACGCCAGCTACGCCCACTCCTAGACCGGGATTCCTTGCTCATGATCACACATGCTTTGGTCACCTCCAGACTTGATTACTGTAATGCGCTCTACATGGGGCTGCCCTTGGTGACCATTCGGAGGCTGCAGCTGGTCCAGAGTGCGGCTGCTCGGGTAGTGATGGGGTGCGGGCGTTATGCTCGTGCCTCACCACTGCTTCGGGAGCTGCACTGGTTGCCAGTATGTCTCCGGGTGCAATTCAAGGTGCTGGTTATTACCTTTAAAGCCCTACATGGTAGTGGGCCAGGATACTTAAGAGACCGCATCGTCCCAAGGACATCTGCCCGTCCCACCAGGGCGGATCGGAGAGGCTCTCTTATCATTCCATCGGCTAGAGAGGCGCATCTCTCTAGCACCAGGAGGAGGGCCTTCTCCGTGGCCGCCCCGGCCCTTTGGAACCTCCTGCCAACTGAGTTACGTCTACAGACAGAGCTCCTGCCCTTTCGGAAGGGCCTAAAAACCTGGCTGGCAGGGCAGGTGTGGGGGTCCAGGAACATGGGGTCCCATGTTGGGTGGCTGATCTGATGGGAAAGCCACCCCTCCCTCACTCTTTTAAACTTTTAAAATCTTTTTAAACCTTTTAACCTTTTTAAATCTTTTAGATTTTTGTAAATTCATGGTTTAATTCTTTTTTAATTGACTTTTAAGTAATTTATGAACCTCAAGGTTTTAATTTATGAATTTTCTGTAAGCCGTCTAGAGTCAGGTTCGCCTGATTAGGGCGGGATAATAAATCTAAATAAATAAAAAATAAAATAAATTATGTTCCGTAGATTTCTCATAGCTTACCTCCAAAGAATTAATCATCTTTTTATTTCATGGCTACAGTCACCATCTGTAGTGATCTTGGATACTAAGAAGGTAAAATCTGTCACTGCTTCCATTTCTTCCCCTTCTGTTTGCCAGGAAGTGATAGGGTTGGTTGCCATTGTCTTGGTTTTTTGGATGTTGAGTCTCAGACTAGGTTTTGCACTCTCTTCTTTCATCCTAATCAGGAGGTTCTTTAGGTTTTCTTCACTTTCTGCCATTAGGGTAGTATCATCTGCATATCTCAGGTTGTTGCTATTTAATTCCAGCTTGTGATTAATCCAGCCTTGTATTGCATGTTATGTACTCTGCATATAAGTTAAATAAGCAGGGTGACAATATGCAATCTTGTTGTACTGCTTGTCCTATTCTAAACCAATCAGTTGTTCCGTAGTTTGTCCTAACTGTTGGTTCTTGACTCATGTACAAATTTCTCATAAAACAGATGAGGTGGTCTGGTATTCCCACCAATTAATTACTTGCCGCAATTTATCGTGGTCCACACAATCAAATGTCTTGGTGTAGTAAATGAAACAGAAGTAGACTTCTTTAATATTAATTTTAATTAACATTATATAAAAAATAAAATTGCTGAAGGATATTGATGAATGCTTTCTTCTATCATCTTCTGAATTGTCATTTTTAATGTAGTCATATTATTTTTATTAATCAGGTATAAGAAACCATGTAATATTAAATTTTTGAGACAGTAGCCATGTTAGTCTGTGTTTCAAGTATTTTTGTTGTACAGTCACTTCTGACCCTTTGTGACCCCATGGACCACTGTCCTCCAGGCACTCCTGTCCTCCACCATCCCCCTCAACTCGCTCAGCTCTGTGCCCATTGTGTCCACAATACCATATATCCATCTCATTTTTGGCCTCCCCCTTCTTCTTTTGTCCTCGACCTTTCCCAGCATCACCGCTTTCTCAAGTGAGTCTTCTCTTCTCATTTGATGTCCAAAGTACTTTAGCTTCATCTTTACTATTTGACCTTCTAAGGAGCAGTCAGGGTTGATTTCTTCTAAGATTGACCTATTTGTTCTCCCTGCTGCCCAGGGGACTCTTAAAACTCTCCTCCAACACCACATCTGAAAGGAATCTATTCTTCTGTGCTCAGCTTTCCTAATGGTCCAGCTCTCACCAAAACAAAACAAATAGACAAAAATATTGTGGCCCTTTAATTAATTAATTAATTAATTAATTAATTAATTAATTAATTAATTAATTAATTAATTAATTAATTTCTTCTTATTTGTTATTCCGCCCCAATCGGACAAACCCGATTCTGGGCGGCTAACAATATTGACTAAAAAATCACTAGGATACACATATGATAATACAAAGAATACTTAAACTAATACTTAGAACTTTAAAACTGATGCTTAAAACTTAAAACTAATGCTTAAAACAGAGCAAGAGATAAAACTGAGAAGAGATAACCGGAAAGGGTGGCTGTCCACTAGATCAGCCACCCTACATAGGATCCCACATTCCCGGGTCCCCACACTTGCCCTGCCAGCCAGGTTTTTAAGCCCCTCCGAAAGGGCAGGAGCTCTGTCTGAAGGCGCAGCTCAGTTGGGAGAAGGTTCCAAAGGGCCGGGGCGAACACAGAGAAGACCCTCTTCCTAGTGCTGGTGAGGCGAGCCTCTCTAGCCGATGGAACAACAAGAGAGCCCCACTGATCCGCCCTGGTGGGACGGACAGATGTTCTTAGGGTGACGCGGTCTCTTAGGTATCCTGGCCCACTACCATATAGGGCTTTAAAGGTAATGACCAGCACCTTGAATTGCACCCGGAGACATAATGGCAACCAGTGCAGCTCCCGAAGCTAGCTGCTGTATTTTAATGTTAGCTTTCATGGATCAGGTGTAACATGGGAGTAGGACTTCATGGCATAAATTTATACACATCAGGTATAGGGAATCAGAGTTATTAGCATAACAGGTTGTTGCTGTTGCTGTTACAACTGATGGTACCTGTTATTCAGATTCTTACTCACAACTCTTACATATCTTGTATTTGCTTGAAACTGGTTCATTATCTCAACATAACCGCACATTAAAAGTGTTATACTAACATTTTTCTCAATATATATTTAATAGTAACAGTTGTCTGTCATTGAGTCAAGGGTTTTCTAGGATATCTTAAGACTATTTAATAAACTGGCTGAATAGCTCATTGGATTAGGCACAGGCTGCAGAGGCAAAGGATGGGAGTTCAATTCCACACTGTTTCTCCCAAGAAAAGAGCCAACCTGCAAGGTCATGTGTATGCCACACACTCTCAGGGTATTCTAAAAGAAGGACATGATAAACTGTTTCTATACATTATTTACCTAGAAAATCCTGGAAAGTGTTGCCATAAAACAGATTTGGTTTGATAGTACACAGTTATTAATATAATACTGTTTAACACTACCACTGTTCTGTGACTTCTTTATGTTAAATTCTATTTTTCTCTAATGCATTCTATTAATTATATTGTACTTTAAAACTCTCCCATTCATAAAAGCACACTTTTTACTTAAAAAACATTTCAAGCCATTTTTAGAGCTTTATTTGAATAAAGTATAGTCTGTGCATCTATTGTGGTGTCAGGAACATGAGTGTTCTCTTCTCCTGCAATATTTTGTATCAGAGATAGGGGGTTGTTGTCACAAAATGGGGAAGGGTATCTTTCATTTTCAACAACCAAATGCTGTCAATAAAAACACCCTGACTGTGGTCAGTTTTTGAAATTAAAGCAAAGCAATCACACTTATAGTATTTAGTTCACTCTCTGGGCAGCTCACAAGTTAATTAGCATTTTGTCCTATGCATGGTGGGTACTCATTTTATTGACCTCAGAAGGATGGAAGGCTGAGTCAACCTTGTTTCCTGGTCCGGACTGAACTCACAACCTTTTGGTTTATTGTGATGAAAGGGGTCCCAAAGGAGCCTCAGGATTTTCAAAGGGAATTGGACATTTTTAATTTCAAAAACATTATCATGGCTGATAACTTCAGCAACCTTTTGTGGCATAACTTAAAATAACGGAATTTCAGCCATTATTTGGATAGTTAATTTGAGGGGGGGTTATAAGGTTCATGTGATATAAAATAAAACTCCCAAAGTATTTTAATGAACGTGTGGATAACTCTGGTTACTGAAAAAAAGTTAATTTAGCTGCATTGTTATCACAGAACTACATTGCTTCTAGAGACTGTGTTAAGATGTGGGCAAGCTATTTGTGTCAGTTTTTCTAACAACCAAATGATGTGTTTTTCCCCTTGAGCTGGAAATACTCTGAAAGGACATTTTGTTCATGGATTATGTGTTTAATGCCTCTAAATCATAATTAGATCATTAAGAGCCATGAACAAAATCTGTGACTCAAGTTTCTTGGAGCAGGATGAGGATTTCACACTGCAAGCTGTGCATTCTGTTTGTGAGTGCCTTGCCAAAAGGGGCATTGGGAAACATGCTACAGCACACTGTTTTGATTATCTTCCAGCCCAAGCCATATTTACACTGCTCTGTCAATTTGTTAATATTGTTTGGACCAGGAGACAATCACCCCTGATTTCCTGATACGTGCTTTGTTCAGTGCAACTGCAATATGAAGCAAAGTGATTTAGACACTGTTTCTGTGCTTTTCTTCTCCTTTTCTCTTCTAGTTATTGAATGAGGAACCTTGGAAATGCTGAATCACAAAACAGACTAGAACACAATGCCTTTATAATCAGATTCATTAATGACCAGAACTGAAGCAATTTATGGTACTCTGATCAGAACTTGCATTTTGCCCCAAACATGATGGGTACTCATTTTATTGACTTCAGAAGGATGGAAGGCTGAGTCAGCCATGATTCCTGGTCAGGATTGAACTCTCAACCTTTTGGTTGCAGGACAGCAAATTAACCACTGTGCCACCAGTGATTAAAGACTCCCCCTCCACATTCTGTTGTCCCCCAAGGGCAGTGGTGGGATGTTAAAAATTTTACTACCCCACTGTGATGTCATCACAGTGTGGGCGGAACTAACATCATGATGTCATGATGTCATGGGCGGAGCCAACATCATGACATCATGACATTGTGGGTGGGGCCAAAGAAAAATTAATTAAAATAAAATAAAATAAAAATAATCACACACACACACACACATCCCAGAGTTTTTAAACCAGATCTTAAAGCTTATTCTGGTTAATCTTTCTCACACTAGGTCAAATGGAAGGAACTACAGAATGAACTCAACACAAGATGGCTTCATTTTGGCACTTTTCAACTTTTCAACAGTTAAAGAAGTTAGGTACTAAGTCTCTGCCTAACCAGTTCTCTAGGATAATTTGCCTTAATGTAAATGTAAAACAACTGTACCTCCTTAAGGGTTCTCCAGTTGGAACAGCAATTGGAACAGCACAGGTGTAGCTTATTGATGAGGTAACTCCAAGACTTTGCTTAAAACCCCCAAGCCAGGCTGCTAGGGCTGCTGGCCGCCAGGCCTTTTTAGGAACTGTGGTAGTACGTCAATATAGGTAAATGTTAGATCCGGAGATCAGGGCGCGGGAGTGAGGACACGGAAGCCATTAAGGGTGAACCAAACAACACGTCTGTTTATTGTGGTTAGCCCAGACAACAACAACAACGGCTGGGTCAGCAGGGGATTAAATACCCTGCTTGACCCAGCCCACTGACCAATGGGTAGCGGCGATTTTCCCGCCGCTAGGACATTTAAATATCTAACACCCCTTCCCCCCAGAATGCCCCAGTCTGCTATTTGCATACAAAATCCTCCAGGTGACGGGGGCGTGTTCTTACTCGATCGGACCTGCGCAGTTCAGTCAGCGCTGGGGCATCGAGCAGAGCGGACCTGTCGCTCTCGCTCTGCCCTGGCTGGGCCGGGAGCGGATCCGGAATACGAGCGTCGGGCTCCGCGGTGACCGGGGGTGAGCCTGTTCCACACGGTAAGCTGGCCGGTGATGGTGCTGCATGAATGGGGCTGTTTTCTGGCCGAACCGGGTCGGTGACCGGTTCGTCCATCGGGTGCATGTCTGGCTCAGCGCCGGTCTGCACTCCCCGGGGGAGGTTGCCATCCGTGTTGGGACTCGTTCGCCTCCTGAGCTGGTCGACATGGCGTTTCCATGTCCGACCATCAGCGAGGTGAACCTTGTAGGTGTAGGGGCCCAGCATTTCGCTGACGGTTCCCTCTTCCCACGGGTGGCCCGACGCGTAGTTCCTAGCGAAGATTGGTGAGTCAATGGCCAGTGTCCGGCCCTGTGGTTGGTCCCCCCTGAACTTGTCTGGAGAGTACCTAGGGTGTAACCGGTCAAGCTGACAATGGAGTCTCCTACCCATGAGTAACTCTGCGGGGGCCCTTCCTGTGGCAGCGCAGGGAAGGTTGTGTTGGGCCAACAAGAACGTGTCTACGCGTTCCTGCCAGTCCCCGGGTCCTAGCCTTTCCAGGGCCTCCTTTGCGCTGCGCACGAATCTCTCGGCCTGCCCATTCCCTTGTGCCCTGAACGGGGATGTGAGAGCGTGCCTGGTTCCTAGGGATGCCAGGTACTGTTCAAACTCAGTGGCCGTGAACTGAGGCCCGTTGTCAGAGACTAGGGTGTCGGGAATGCCGTGTGTGGAAAAGAGTTGTCTGAGTTCCCGGATCATTGCTCTGGCTGTGGTGCTACTCAGGAGTCGGATCTCCAACCATTTCGAGTAGGCATCCACTACGATCAGGAATGTTTGGCCGTGGAATGGGCCGGCGAGGTCGATGTGAATCCTCTGCCATGGGCCCGAGGGCTGTTCCCATTCTCTGACCGGGGCTGCTGGTGGATTGGGTCGTGATGATTGGCAAGGTGTACATTTGGCCACCCACGACTCTATGTCCTTGTCGATACCAGGCCACCACACGTAACTTCGGGCTAACCCCTTCATCTTTACTATTCCCGGGTGGCTGGCATGCAGTGTTTCTAGGACCTTGGGGCGGATTTTCCTGGGCACCACTACCCGGTCCCCCCACAGCAAGCAACCCCCCACACAGCACAGTTCGTCTTTCTTGTCGAAATATACCTTGAACTCCCCTTCCCCCTTGTCCGGCCACCCCCGCTGAACCCAGCTGGAAACGGCCCGAAGTTCGGCGTCCCGCGCCGTCGCCCTGGCAACCTCGGCCGACGTAGTGGGGGCAGAGTCCAGGATGTCCAGGGCAATAACCGATGCTTCCCCCCGTTCCGCGCCTTCCTGGGTCGGGAGGGGGCATCTGCTCAAGGCGTCAGCATTTCCCATGTGTTTCCCGGGCCGGTAGACTAAGGTGTATGAGTACCCCGACAGGAAAATGGCCCACCTTTGCATCCGGGGGGACAAGGCAGAGGGTGTAGGCCGGTCGCCAGCCAGGAGTCCCAATAGGGGCTTATGATCAGTCACAAGTTCGAAGTCCCGGCCGTACAAGTAGTCATGGAATTTTCTTACTCCTGCCACTGCCGCCAGCGCCTCCTTGTCGATCTGGCCGTAGTTCCTCTCCGTCGGCGACATGGTCCTGGAGTAATAGGCGATGGGCGCCTCGAGGCCGTTGGGCAGTCGGTGGGCCAGGACTGCGCCGACGCCGTAGGGAGACGCGTCGCAGGCGAGGACCAGTGGCAGGGTCGCGTTGTATTGGATCAGGAAACTGTCCTGGGAGAGAAGATTTTTAACAGCAGCGAAAGCTGACTTTTGCTCGGGTCCCCACACCCACTCTGCCTTCGCGGTCAACAATCTGTGTAGGGGCTCAGCCGCGGTGGCCTTTCCTTTCAGGAAGGTCGCGTAGAAATTCAGGAGTCCCAGGAACGCCTGCAGCTCCTGCTTGTTTTTCGGGGCCGGGGCGTTCCGAATCGCTTCCACTTTTCCCTTCGTTGGGTGGATGCCCTTGGCGTCGATGTGGAACCCTAAGAAGTCCACGGAGGGGACCCCCAACAGGCACTTATCCCGTTTCACCCAGAGCCCAGCGGCCCTGAATTTAGCCAGGACAGCGGCGACCCTGTCCTTGAGCTCCCCGGGATCCCCCGCAATTATCAGGACATAATCGAAATAGGGTACCACCCCCGGGAGTCCTTGGAGGAGCCTTTCCATCGTGCTCTGAAACAGTCCCGGAGCTATGCTGACCCCGAACTGCAGCCTCGTGCACTTGAATGCCCCCCGGTGTGTGACGATGGTCTGGGCTTCGGCCGTAGTGTCATCCACCGGAAGCTGTTGGTACGCTTGGGCCAGGTCCAGCTTGGCAAAGATCTTGCCAGGGCCCAGTGAATGGAGTAAGTGGTCTATGACGGGAACCGGGTACGCGCTCGGCTCTAATGCCTTGTTGATCGTGCATTTGTAGTCTGCACAGATGCGCACTGACCCGTCCGGTTTGATGGGGGTCACTATGGGGGTCTCCCACCGAGCGTGGTCTACGGGAACGAGGATTCCCTGGGCGACCAGCTTGTCGAGCTCCTTCTCGACCCTGGGCTTGAGTGCCAGTGGGACTCTCCGGGCCTTAAGTCGGATGGGGGCAACGCTCGGGTTGAGTGCAAATGAAATAGGGGACCCCACATACCTGCCCAATCCTTCCCCGAAAACGTCCTGGAATTCGGCCATCAGGTCATCCCTCAGCGAGGCGTCCCCGGGCTGGTCAGTCGCAGTGTTGTGGATGCCAGCGATGGACAGTCCCAGGGCGGGGAACCAGTTTGTGCCCAGTAGCGTCGGGATGTTACCGTGGACTACGGTCAGCGGTAGGCTTTCTTCCTTCGGTCCGTACTTGACACGGACCCACTTCTGTCCTGCGACGGGGAGGAACTTGCCTTGGCAGTCCTTGATTCGGATCCGCTGGGTCTGGAGGTCTGATTCTTTTAGGGCCGGGAATGTCTTCTTCATCCACCTCCACGGGATGATGGATATGGCGGCCCCAGAGTCGACCTCCATCGGACACTCTGCCCCGTCGATCGTGACTGTGGCGTGGTACTTCTCTCCCTTCTGTGTGGCGGTGTGGCTTATCGTGAGCGTGTGCGTCTCTGCATCTTCGAATTTGCCGCTGTTGCGTCCCTGGCGCCTCTGATTTGTCCTCTGTTTGGCGGCCATCTTGCCCGGCGGGAACTTTTGAATCTGCCGGTCAGCTTGGTTCTCCGCTTGCCTTGCCCGGCAGACCTTCCCAATGTGTCCCCGCTTGTCGCAATAGCGGCAGATGGCCTCCCTGAAGCGGCAATGTGCCCGCTGGTGTGGCCCTCCGCAGCTGGCGCAGCGCTGGCCGCTCCTGCCCGAGTTTCCCCCGTCGGTCGCGCACACCTCTGCTTCTTCCTCCTCCTCCTCGTCAGAAACGACGTCTTGATGGTGAGCGGAGGCTTGGCGGGGCGCCGACAGGGACCGGTTGAGGGAGGATGCGGTCGACATCGAGAGCTCAAAAGCTCTGGCCTCCTCGATGGCCCCGGCCAGGGTCAGGTCTCTCCGGGCCAATAGCCTCTTCCGGAGCTTGTTGTCGCGGACTCCTCTGATCAGCTGCTCGGTCAGGGAGTCCTCGAGGAATGGCCCGAATATCGCCGGGATGGCTGCTGCCCTTAGGGCGGCTACGTACTCGCCGATGGTTTCCCCTGGCATCTGGTATCGGTCCCGGAACTGGATCCGGAACACGAACTTCGATGGCTCCGGCGCATAGTGGTTCTTGAGGGCCAACTGTAGTGCTTCCCATGAGACATCCAGGATTGGTGTTGGATCCACCAGGGACTGGGCCACTTCGTAGACTTTGGCTCCGCAGTGGGTGAGGAAGAACGCCTTCTTCCGCTCCGATGCTATCTCTCCCAGTTCCGCAGCTAGCAGGGAGAACTCAAAACGGTCCATATAGCTCTTCCATCTCTCGTCCTTCGGTTGGAAGGGAGCCGGTGGAACGTAAGCAGCCATGGCGAGGTGCCTTCGTGAGAGGTGGCTCTGGTGTGTGTGATGGTTCTGGTCCGTTCCTCAATATCCCACCTTCGTCGCCAGTGTTAGATCCGGAGATCAGGGCGCGGGAGTGAGGACACGGAAGCCATTAAGGGTGAACCAAACAACACGTCTGTTTATTGTGGTTAGCCCAGACAACAACAACAACGGCTGGGTCAGCAGGGGATTAAATACCCTGCTTGACCCAGCCCACTGACCAATGGGTAGCGGCGATTTTCCCGCCGCTAGGACATTTAAATATCTAACAGTAAAGGTATTAAATACACATTAGAATACACACAGACACACCACATCCAAAGGTGAGTCACTTACCCTGGGGAGCAGGCTATAGGGAGCTTCAGGCTAGCAGCTTCTCTTCCTCCTCCTCACTTGGGAGGACAGCAAGGAGGCCATCCATATGTGCCAAGCACTGTAGGTGTGCATGCACATCAAGTGCTTGGCGTGCATGCGCAGTGGGGGAACCAGTGAAAAGGTAAGCCCCAAAGGTGGTTCCCCCCAAAAGCTGCTACCGGTTCTCTGGGACACTGGGAAAAGTAACTACCATTTCTGGTGAACTGGTGCAAACCTGTTACATCCCATCACTGGCCAAGGGTTTATTGTGATGACAGGGGTCCCAAGGAAGCCTCAGGACTTTCAAGGGGACTTTCAAGGGGAATTGGACATTTTTAATTTCTTAATGTCTTCTTAAGCAAGACAATATTGTTAATATCTAGGAGCAAAGGTTTTTTTTTTATGTAAATCACCCTTGATTGATATTAGGAACATGGAATATGAGAAATATGAACAGGAAGACCTTCCTATGATCATCATGTCTTCTATGAATATGATGCATCAAGAGTTATTGTTTCTGTTTGTTTTTGGATGTGTTGTCCAAAAAACATTTTTTCAGTTGTTGGATTGTTTATTATTCTTTTGCTGTTGTATTATGGGTTATTACTACGTTGACAAATTCTGTTTTGTTTTATGTGAAGGCAATCAAGTGGATAGCAGACTGTGAAGTGATGTAAAGAAAGGTAAGAAACAGCATGTTAGACATCAAATTGGAAACTCATGAGCAGCTGAAATGGTGGCAACACAAATCTAGTTGAGTATATAGTACAGTAAAACCTCGTATAAAGAGTGTTTTGCTTAAAGATTAACTCGCTTAAAGAGCAGAATTTTCTCTGAATGTTCGCTTTGCTTAACAAATAAAACCAACCAAAAACTCACTTAACAAATAAATCAGGGTTCGCAATCTCCCCCACCAGTAGTCACAATTGGTCACTTACAATGGTGTTTCACTTAAAAAGCAAACTCGCTTAATGAGCAATCCTGTGGAACACATTTATGCTCTTCAAGCGAGGTACAACTGTACTTCCTTTTCAACTTTAATCAGGGACAGCCTGAGGGATTTTGCACCATTAATTTAATTTAATTTTAATTTAATTTTCACACTTGTATGCCACCCAATCAGGAAACCTGACTCAGGGTGGCTCACATGATTATTAAACAATATACACAGTAAATACACAAAAATACAATATACAAAGTTTAATCTACAAAAAACAGCACAAAATAATATATAAAAACACAATACTGTACAATGCTATAATATAATGATAAAGTCACAACCACATAAAAAAGTTCCCAAGCAAATAACAAGCATGCAGTGTTGTGTTTTTTTAAAAACCTCTAGTTTATGACTTTTGTCAGGGATTTCCCTGGCAGTATGTGTGTCAGCGTAGCAGATTAGTAATTAGGCTGTTGCACAGTGAAAGGTTCGGGTGCAAAGACACACACACATACAGCTTCAGTGAATAGTGTAGTTTACTTGTGAGTGAGGGAAAGGCAACAAACACAAAACTATATACACAGGTACCAGCCTGTCTCCAAGCCCCACAGTTGCAACAGAGCTTGGAATCCCCTGATGACTCTAGTCCAAAAGGCATGTACAGAGTCCTGGTAGCAAAAACACTGACTGCAGGTTGCCAAAGACAGTGTGCTTCTTCTCAGTAGTATGAAGTACCTGATAGTTCTCAGAGAAACTGAGCTTCACGCAGCACATCTTCCTCCCCTCGAGTCAGTGGTCAGTCTGTCACAGTTCTTCAGCAGTTCTTCCTTCACAGTAGAATACCCTCCTCAGTATAACCTTCCCCAGTTGGCCATAGTTATACTGTGGTGTTGCTATGCTAGTCCTCTAATCAGCCACAGCTGTGCTGTTGCAGAGGCACGTACACCAGGTAGACACAGCCGTGTAATCAGTCTGTGCCTCAATCCCAAACACCTGTGTTTAAGGCTATACTAACACATTGGGCAGAAATCTTTGTACAATACCAGTCAAAATGCCCTAACAACTTTTCTATCCATGCTTCAATGCAAGAAATGGCTAGGTAGTGCTGATTAATATCACATGGAAAAGGATGCCAAATTTTATGTAACAAAGGACAGTCTGAATGTTGATAAGACCAATGTTAGCAATCAATATTATCTAGAATACCCTGTGTTCACTACTATTCACAAGGAGACAGGAAGCCGAGAAAAATCCCAGAACTTTACTTCTTTTTTCACCAATTTACCACTTCTCAGCTGAAAACAAAGTAATTGCCAGAGCCATTTCTTAAACAAGTTCTCTAGTCAAGGACTTAACAGAGCTGTTAATGATAGGTTTGAATTCTAGCATTTCCAGTTAAATTGATGAGGTAATAAGCCATGGTTTAAAAAAAATCTCTTTCTGAAATCCTGCAGACCATCTGCCAAGCAGTTTATGAAAAATCATAAAAGGCCATGGGACCAATGGGCCTCTATATTTGGCATGCCACATGTTTCAGCTTCAGCTTCCTGAAACCTAACCATTGGTCATGGAGAGTAAACTCAGAGTAACTCAAAACCAAAGATTGGGGTTATCTCATCATCAGAGGCGTAGCTACCGCCGTATCAGCCATATCAATTATACGGGGCCCCCGAGCTACGGGGGCCCCCAACGGCAAAAAATAAAAATAAAAATAAAAAAGAGCAAAAATTTACTGCGCATGTGCAGAAACTCAATCTGATGCATTGCGCATGCGTCAGATTGAGTTTCTGCGCATGCGCACTTTATTGGAGCCATTTTTGGCTCCAATTTTAAAAAATAAAATTTCGGAGTCGGAGCCGCAGCTTCTCAGTGCGGCTCCGATGGTGGCCCTCAGAGGAGGGCACCTCCCCTGGGGCCGCCCAGAGTCCCACGGGCAGGTTGAGGCCTGCCCGGGCTGTCCGCTTCTGCCGAACCCCCATGGCCTGGGGATGCCTGGCAGAGTGCGCCACCGCCTCCTCCGGAGGATGCGCTGCTGCCCGTCCTTCGTCCGCAGCGGGTCCGGAGAAGCTCAGCCCTCTCACGAGCAGTGGCAGCGGGCGGGGAAGGCGGGAGCGCGCACCTTGCCCCCTCCCCCGGCCGGCTGCCGCTCACGCGCCTCCTGCCTCCCAGGAGCGCGGCTGCCTCGGAGCCCGGCGCCGTCGGAGGGCACCGCGGTCGGGCTCGGCGGGGCGGGAAGGCGCGCCTCGGAGCCCGGGGCAGAGAGCGAGGATGGAGCCGAGAGGGTAAGTGAGGGTTTTGTGTTTCGGGTGGGTGGGTGGTTTATGTGTGTGTTGGGTGGGTGGGTGGATTTTTATTAAATTTTTATTTTATTTCTTTATTTATTTTAATTATTTAAGTTATTTAAGGGTTTGTGTTGTGGTTGTTTGGGTGGGTGGGTGGGTTGAGGTGTATGTGTGTTTGTTTGTTTATTTTAATTCTATTCTATTTTATTTATTTATTTATTTTATTTTTATTTTTGGCCCCGCCCACGACATCATGACGTCATGACGTTGGCTCCCCCATGATGTCATGATGTCATGACATTAGCTCCGCCCCGCATATAAAGGGCCCCCAAACAATTTTTATACGGGCCCCCGCCAAGGTAAGCTACGCTTCTGCTCACTGTATACGTAATATTTGTAATTTAGTATTTGATATCTGTAATTGCTCTTGTGCTTTGGTATGTACTATCTAATTGTAGCTGTTTCTTCTGTAAGCCGCCCAGAGTCGCTCTGCGAGTGGGGCGGCATATAAGTCGAAAATACAAATACAAATACAAATCATAGGGTCTTCAAGATAAGAAATTCAGCAGTGGTTTACCATTTCCTTCCTCTGCACAGCATAAAAAAATAGCTGGAGTGTCACTGCTTTTGTCTGTGAAAGATCACTCACAAGTGTCACTTTTGCTACTGGTTCTGCCCAGAATTAATTGGCTAAGAAGATTTCATGATAGTCACTATATCACATACATATATCACTGACAACTCTGTAGAGGGACTGAGAATGTGATTTCTTTTTTAAAAAAAAAATCATGCTAGACCATTGTTGATTCACGGAACCAATGAGATTCTCTTTGTCTTATGTGTATTGCCTACCGAGTAACTGCCATGATTTCTCTTGAACTTCATAAAAAGGTATGTATAAATGAACAAACAATAAAAATCAAAGTAATTCAGTGCAACTGTTAATGCCTAACTGTCGTTGTTATTGTTGCTGCTGCTGTTGTCCTGCCTTTCTGCAAAACACCAGTGAAACAAATGTCCATCTGATCATGTCCATACTTTTTGGCCTTACCCTTGATCAGTTTTAGATGGCTTTCATAATTGCTTATTTGCCAAATGGAAATGTATTCCACAGGTGCAGAAATACTTTATAGGACTTCTGCTTTCTTAATATCTTGGAGATATTTGGACAATACTAAAGCTTTTGTTGTTCAGTCGCACAGTCGATTCCGACTCTCTGCGACCCCATGGACCACTGTCCGCCAGGCACTCCTGTCCTCCACCATCCCCCTCAACTCGTTCAGTTCTGTGCCCATTGTCTCCACAATACCATCTAGCCATCTTGGGCCATCCCCTTCTTCTCTTGCCCTCGACCCTTCCAAGCATCAAAGCTTTCTCAAGTGAATCCTCTCTTCTCATTTGATGTCCAAAGTACTTTAGCTTCATCTTTATTATTTGACCTTCTAAGGAGCAGTCAGGGATGATTTCTTCTAAGATTGACCTATTTGTTCTCCTCGCTGTCCAGGGGACTCTCAAAACTCTCCTCCAACACCACATCTCAAAGGCATCTATTCTTCTGCGCTCAGCTTTCCTAATGGTCCAGCTCTCACAACCATACATTGCCACAGGGAATACCACTGCTTTGACTATGCGAATTTTTGTTTTCAATGTGATGTCTCTACTTTTCACTATGTTCCCCAGGTTTCTCATCACTTCCCTCCCAAGAATCAGTCACCTTTTTATTTCATGGCTGCAATCACCATCTGCAGTGAGCTTAGATCCTAAGAAAGTAAAATCTGTAACTGCTTCTACTTCTTCCCCATCTATTTTCCAGGGACTGATAGGGCCTGTTGCCATGATCTTGGTTTTCTTGATATTGAGTCTCAAGCCAGCTTTTTCACTTTCTTCTTTCAACCTAATCAGGAGCTTCTTTAGGTCCTCCTCACTTTCTGCCATGAGGGTGGTATCATCTGCATATCTCAAATTGTTGATGTTTCTTCCAGAAATTTTGATCCCAAATTGTGATTCCTCAATCCCTGCATTGCGGATTCTGTGTTCTCTGTATAAGTTGAATAAGCAGGGTGACAAAATGCAGCCTTGTCTTACTCCTTTTCCTATTCCAAACCACTCCGTCATTCCATTTTCTGTCCTAACTGTTGCCTCTTGATTCATGTACAGATTTCTCATGAGGCCTATAAGGTGTTCTGGTATTTCCATCTCTTTAATTACTTGCCACATTTTGTTGTGGTCGACACAATCAAAAGCCTTTGTGTAATCAATGAAACAGAAGTAGACTTGTTTCTGATATTCCTTTGTTTTCCCCATGATCCATCTTATGTTGGCGATGTGGTCTCTAGTCCCCCTGCCTCTTCTGAAACCCGCCTGCACTTCTGGTAATTCTCTCTCCACATACTGTTGCAGTCTATCCTGTATTATCTTGAGCATCACCTTGCTAGCATGAAGGATGAGCGCAATTGTTCGATAATTTGAACATTATTTGGCATTACCCTTTTTGGGGAGTGGAACGTATACAGATCTTTTCCAATCCTGTGGGCATTGTACAAAATGTTTACTTCCACTCTCAAACAATTGTTCACTCACTTGCCCGCCCGCCCGCCCACCCGTTCATTCGTTCGGCTGGCTGGCTGTTAGGTTGGTTGGTTGTTGCATTTGTTTATAACACATTTGGGATATTTCCCACTCTGCATGGTGCACATACTAATAACAAAATAACATAATAATAATAAAAACAGAATAAAATAAAACAAAACAAGCAAATAAGTAAATAATAAAATAAAATAAAATACATGGTGCCTGTGGGCACACAGGATCAACACCACTATTTGTTTTCCAAGGAGAGTAATAGTTCCATAATGAGCCCCAGGTTGTGAACCTAGTCCCTAGGGGTAACAGTAGTTCCACCCAGGGTAGGGACTAGCCCTCCCATTTGGGCAGACAGTTCTAGCTTTACAATATGTAAACAATGTAACACATTTAATGTACACTTTTGGGTCAGACATTTATGCCAGGAGATCATGACTGGTATTTGTTGAGCTGGTGGGGCAGAACATAAGAAGGCAGGGACAAGAAACTGTAGGAGACTAGATATTCTTTCTTTCATCTTACCTTGCAACCTATACACAAGGTATACTTAACAATGGCTGAAATCCTACTGTGCAGTTATGCAAATGGTTTAATGATTAGATGAAAATTGCCACAAGGTAGAAAATCTATGTAGACATTATCTGTTGCACACAGAATTGTCGACTCAGTATGCAACATTTAATGTTTATGGAAATTGCTTAACTTACAGCAATTCACATTAAAAATATATACTATTTGCATAACTGCACAGCTGGATTTCATTTGGTGACTGGCAATTAAAGGGTGTCTAACTAAGGTAAAGAACAATGTGTTCCGGAAATTTGGACTGTTTAGTATTAGCAATAACAATGCATGACTGCCATCAAGCCCTGTAAACTACTCTGATCTTCCAGCATGTTATCAAGATAACTCGACAATAGAAAAAATGTGATTGAAGCAGTTCCTGTTTGGAGCAATTCAAAGTAGTGGGAAACCACAACAACATACAAAGTACTTATTTAACCCACATTTCACTGCTCCGGTATGAGGTCCATGGTGCAGAAAGGGCAAACTGAGGTTACAGGCCTCCCATATCAGTCAAGATGTTCCTGCTGTGAGTTCCTCTATACTTTTATTACATTGTCTCTTTCTAAGGTAGTGGTTGGTTTCAGGATTCTTAATAGATGCTCTGTTCCTATACTTAATAATTGCTTCATGAGGATGAAGATTGAGGATAGCAACAAGTCAAACAAACAACGGAAGAGGAAAAGAGGTTTCTTGTTGAATATGCTTTTTAGGAGAGGATGTTGAATGTACTTTATAGTGAAGGTATCATTAATTTCCCAAGTCAAAAATGAATACAGGGAATAGGTTTTTAGTAATAGGATAAATACTCGGAATAATAAGCCATTATACTCTATATGAAAAATATCAAAGGTAAAGTAGATAGCGCTAATAATTATTTATGGATAAAATCTAGTATCTGAAAAAAGGAGACAAAAGACTTACATTTGCTGTGCAAGAAAAAAGCACTACAAACCAGCATTATTAAAGTAAAATTGAAAAAAGCAGAATTGACTGTAATGGTAGACTTTGTAAAGAAATAGATGAAACATGGATTACTTTATCAGTTGATGCAGTAAGATCACACATACTGACTACAAAGGACATCATAACCTATTCTCAGGAATGTTACATTGCAATATGTCAAAAAATATATATGGAATACCATTTTTGAAGTACTGGTGGGAACAAATGCCTAGCTGTTCTTGAACTTCAATTCCCAGAGGCCCTGATCAGCAGGAGTGCTAACTTGGGCTCCTGGTAATTGAAGTACAAGAAGACCTGGAGTGTTTTTGCCATGACTGACCTAGAGAATGAGGATAAATTATTACGAGATTTTAAGATCCAAACCGATGAGAAGCTTGGAAACAAAACTCTGGACATTACTGTGGTTGAGGAGATTTTTTGTTTGTTTGTTAAATGGAGTGATGTGGCAATCCCAAGTGGTGATCAGATAGAACTAAAAGAGACTGAAAAAATCATGAGATGTCAGGTTTTAAGAACTGAAGCACAGAATCTCTGAGAGAATAGATCTATCATGATACCAGTAGTGATAGGAGCACTAGGAGCAATATCAAAAGTGATTTTAAAAACTGAGTGTGATTTGCATTAATAAGATCGCAATAGACCAGTTACAGAGAGGCACACTGCTATGTACCAGCTACATTATCAGGCAATACCTTACTAACTCTTACGTCCATGACTAGGGCCTGAACAGTAGGGTTTCAAAACTATGGTCTGAACATCTGGTTGACCGTGTACCCCTTTGATGATGATGATGATGACAGCGATGGTGATGGCAGCGGCGGCAACAAACCTATGCACTGTCAATACTTGAAAAAAAACATAGAAGCATTTATCTTTGCAGCTCAGGAACATGTTTTGCCAACAAATTGCATAATAACAAAAATACAGCATGTATGGCTAGATGGTATTGTAGACACAATGGGCACACAGCTGAGCGAGTTGAGGAGGACAGTGAAGGACAGAAGTGCCTGGCGGACAGTGGTCCATGGGGTCGCAAAGGGTCGGAATCGACTGTGCAACTGAACAACAACAACAATCCAATGATAGCAAATGTCAACTTTGTAATGAAAAGGATGAAACAGTAGATCAGTGTTTCCCAAATGCTGGTTTTTGGACTTCAATTCCCAGAAGCCTAAGTCATTTCCCCAAAGCACTGATCAGTCAATGTACTGACTGACGCTTCTGGGAATTGAAGTCCACTAGTGGGCTCTGTACCCCTTGTTGGGAACCACTGCAGTAGATCATCTGATCATCAGATACAGCAGAATTTCACAGAGTGATTATTTGCAATGTCATAACAGGATTGCAAAAATTACCCTTTAGAAACTTTGCCAGAAGTTTGGATTTGAATGCAGTAGAAATCATGGGGAACATCAAGTAGAGAAAGTTTTTAAAAATGAGAGAGTCAAGATCCTGTGGGACTTAAAAATCCAGACAGGTAGACATCTGCTTCACAACACACTTGATGCAACTGTTCTGGAAAATAAGAAGGTCTGGTTTATTGACATTGTTATACAGTAATACCTTGGATAATGATTGCCTCAGATAACAGATAAAATTGGATAATGTTGTGGAATTTGAGGCAAACATTTGCATTGCACAACATTAAGATAATGTTGTGTGATGCAATTGTTTGCTTCAAATTCCCCAAAGTTGAACTTTACCCCAAAGCTTGCAGGGCTAGAGAGTATTCGGGCCTTGGGGCACAGATCTACCATGGTTTAGACCATGTTGGGTGGAGATTGGGAACACCTGTTCCCTGCCCCAGCCAAACAGGCACTTTGGGCTCTCTGCTTTGGGATGGGGTGGCTGGGGGTGGAAGGCACCTCCACCCACCCCGATCTCAAAGCAGGCAGCCCTGGTGGGCTGCCTGCTTTAAGATTGGGCTGGCTGGGGGTGAAAGACAGGCTGCCTGCTTTGGGATCGGGGTAGGTGGAGGTGCCTCCCCAAGCAAACCGGATGCCCCTATGTTCTCTTTTCTCTTTGGAAAGAGAACAGGGCTTTTTTCAATGTTGTACAATCAATACATCACACAGCATTAAAAACATTATCTGAGGTACTAGTGTACCAGGAGATGCACAAATTGAAGACAAACAACTGAAGAAAATCACTAAATATCATGATTTGCAAATAGAAATCAAACATCTATGGAGGAAGAAATCTGTTGTTGTACCCATAGTGATCAGAGCCCTTGGAGCAATAATACCTAAAGGACTCCCTAGATATTTGGACATTTTGGATTTATTGGATTTAAACCTCCTAACTCTCTCTCTCTCAAAAAAAAAAAAAAAAAAAACCAAAACACCTCTACTAGGAACTGCAGCTATACTCAGACATTACCTTAACAGTTCTTAGGTCTTTGGTTAGGGCTTTAGTTCATCTGTGTGGTGTGAAATTAGGAACCTCAAGAGAGCAAAGTGTGTTGTTGTTGTTGCTGCTGCTGCTGTTTTTTTAGGGGGGGGAGGTAGAAGTCTTAAAAATATGGATTTACTCTCAAGATGCTAAGAATTTCTTGTGCTGAGGGGGATAACCAACTAGAAGTGTTAAAAGTGAATAGGTAAAATTCAAACAATTATAAAACAGGGAGAACAGAATATTTGGATCTTGTCATAAGAAAGAAAAGTTATAGATGTGTGGAGATTGTGGTTCAACAGGAAATAAAAGGGGAATATAATGCAGGAGAAACAAAACTGTATTGGCTCATAATATTTAAGACATGCCATCACTGAGTAGAACTGCCACATCCCAAATTAAAATAGCCATAACTGTGTTCAATCTCTTGTAAGAATAGATTGAGACGATGTCCTCAGTGGCCTGAAGCCTTCCAATGTCTAGCATGTTTCTGATTGCACATTATGTAAATACATTGTTTTCCCTCCAGAGTACATTGCTTGTCAATTGTCTAATCAATCTTTCCTGAATTTTATAGCATTAGGATTCCTCAACACTGAAGTCAAACTTTGCTACTTAACTATGTAAACATTTCATTATCATCTGCTTTGGCAATCTCTTATTTGCTCAATCAGTCTCAGTTTGTAAACTGAAAGCAAATAATTTCAAAGTTACTGTGCTGACATATTGCAAATGTAGAATAAAAATTAGGTGTAGTAGCAGGGGTTCTCGTACTTATCACTCAAATGTCAAAAAGTCATATTCTAAATTATTTCAAGTAATGTGTGGCAAGTGGAAAGAATTCAAGAATGGCATCTGTCATTTATCTGAGCCATCTGGATTTGTTGAAAGATAATGTTAGCTTTCTGTGATATAATTTCCATTACTATAAATTGGAATTAGAGCCAAAATGTGAAATCAGCAGTCCCACGCATGCTGTGTCTGATGCTCAACTAGTGTGCAGATTGATGATTCCATGTACAAATGCTACTGATTGTATAATTTTTAAATATATGGATAATTTTCTACATATGTTAATGCCAAACATGTTAAATACATTTAGAGAAAAATTTATGTGAAAAGGAAATATGAAAACAATTCAATTCAGATACAAATATTAGCAACCACAACCAGCAAAATAAATAAAATGCACAATATTAAAGAACAGTGGAATAATATTTTAGAATAAAATGAAGGACTAAAAGGTTCAGGGAAATATGAAGATTTGCATTTTTGTTGTTTTTAAATCTGTTTTTGCTAAGCATTTAATTAATATTTTTCATATGTTTGTTTAATTATTTTTAAATGTTAGAATGCGTGGTGACAGGATATTTCAAACCTACACCAATTGAGAAAATATACCCTCTTGTTCGTATCACTCCACCTAAGACAGGGAGAGAAGTAGCAGTGGACATCGAGAGAACTAAATAGGGAGAATGATCCTCAACATCCTCTCAATGTATATCTCAAGTCCACCACCTCAAATCCAGCAAAAGTTTTATGGCAAGGACATATATACAAGAGCAAAACCATTTTTTTAAATGGAGAAAGGAGCTCACTGGATATGGAATAACATTAAAGGAGGATATAGCTGAGGAACTCAACCTCTCCAATGCAACTTGGAGTACCCTGATTAGGTTGAGAGTTGGAGTCCCTAAATGCAAGACCAACATCCTCAAGTAGAGGTTGCTGTGAGAATGGGGAGAGATATAGAATCTGACTCATTTGTTGGTCTGCAGATAACTGCCAAAAACATGTACTGTTGTGAACTTGAGTTTGGCTAACAACAATGCCCAATAAGTGGCTTCATTTTGGCAGTCCAAAGATTGATCTAAACATGAAAGAAGAAGAAACATTAAAATAACATTTTGTTGTTAGCTTTTCTTCTTTTTCTTTTTAGTGAAGTAATCTGATGTAGGTCCTTTTTAGGATAAAGGAGAGGTTAAACAGACAAACAGAGAGGGAAACAAACAGACAGACAGATGGGATGTTAGAATACAATGAAAGGTGTCAGGTTGACAGCAGAATAACAGTACGTATAGTAAAATCTCGCATAAAGAAGACCTCACTTAGAGACTAACTTAGAGACCCCCAGTGCCTCTTAGCTGCAACACCTAGTTTTAATTTTTTTAAGCTTCTTTTATTTTTTTAATCTTTTAATTGGTTTTAAATTGTTGTTATTGATATGTTGTTAATCGCCCTGGGTCCTTTTGGGGAGGAGGGCGATAAACAAGTATGAATAAATAAATAAATAAACTTGCTTAAAAAGCAGTCACTTAACAACTAAATCGGAGTTCGCAATCCCCCCACCCCAGAAGTCACAATTGGTCACTTACACTGGTGTTTCACTTAAAAAGCAATCAAAATAGAATTCCCATGGAATGGAGTATGCTCTTTAAGTGAGGTACCCCCATATTATATAGATATAGGCTCATTGTGGAGAAATCCATCTCTCTTTTAGCAAATTTTCACACTTCAGGAGGCATAGTTAGTTACTTATAGAAGAGCTGTAAGAAGACATCTTAATTTTCCAGGAGACATGTTTGATAATATGAAAAGCCTTTTAACATCATAATCCACACTTTGAGTTTGGCCTGGAAAAAGAGACATAGCTAATGCTATCATCTGTATCATTAACACTAAAACAATAATGTCATAATGCATATATGCAGTTAGTAACCAAATAACAGTGTCCAAACTGTCATAAAAGGAAATCTGTGGGCCAAATTAAGGCCATCTGTGCACCATTCTAGATCATGGACTGGAACTGTTCTATAGTACAATATGAACATCAATTTAGTCTAGAACCACCCTGAAAGCCTTTCTCTTGTTTCAGTACAGATACCTTAAACCTTTCACCATAAACTATGAGGTTTGGGAGTTAATATCCATTAATTCAAAATTTTCAACCTTCTGCACTTCTTTTTTATTATTATTTTAATTTTGGATTTGCTGCACACCAGAAATGTTTGCTGAATTTTTTAATTCACTTCTTTCCCAGAAGACCTAAATATGAAACAAAGATTATTCTTGGCTCCAGAGAGCCCCTGTTATTGGTGGTATAGCACACATACACACACCAGCTGAAGGTCACAGGAAAGGCAACATCCTCCTTTCCTGGCTTCTGGCTGCTGGAAGAAATGCTTGAGTAGGCTGAGAGGCAGATGCAAGCTGTCAAATTAGGGAGGGTGTTGGTTGGTGTGCAAGTTGCAGGTCAAGGGTCAGATTAGGCGATGTCTGGGTTTTAAATTCAGCCATGTGTGGCAGCCTCCTTCTCTCTGTACATCACACCTGTGCTGGCCTTCCCTGCTACCCTCTCTCTCTTGTTAATAGGTCAGTCTTACAGTTCATGTATGAGTTTTGGTATTGGTGGTAGGGATGCTTTAGAAGGAAAAATTCTGTGAATTTGGTAGTAATTTGATTTGATTTCAAGATTTTTTAAATCTATCATAACAACATTGTCAGTGGTGGGAACACTGGGATGGATCTAGGTGATATCAGAGCAGCAGGATAGGGACTTGCATGTCCAGGTTGGAATGGATCCACCATCAAAAGAGCTGCAATAGGATAATCCATGACCTGACCTACCACTGGAAGAGGGGGACTAAAATCTGGCCAGGGCCAGTGGAGGGTTGGGAGACATGGAGTGGCATATACCAACAATGGGTTCCCAAGGAATAGCCATTACAGTAAAACCCCAATTTACGTAAAAAGTCAGTTCTATAGCTATTTATGTAAGTCAGTTTTTTACATAAATTGATACATCCCCATAGGGATGCACTGAAAGAAAAAATGGAATGTATGCATAGCAATCTCCCTACCTTTTACATGGTGCTGCTTCCTTCTGCTCATATGGGGAGTGGGGACCACCACCACCACTAGCGATGTCACCACCGCCACCTCCCCAGCTGCTTCTCCAGGGACTAGGAGAGTGCTTCCTGCATATCTGCTTGGTTCTGCTGATCGTCCAAGGCTTATTTGGGGTCTGGTTTGGCTGAGAAGCATGTTCCCAGCCAAACTGCTACATCCCACTTTTCGTCTGAGGCTTCTCCAGGGTGCAGTTTGGCTGGGAAGCATGTTTCAAGCCAAACTGCAATCCGAAGAAGCCTCAGACAAACAGTAGGATGCAACAGTTTGGCTGGGAAAAGCCTTGGATGAACAGTGGAATCAAGCATATATGCCCTCCCAGTCCCCATAGAAGCAGCGGGGACTCTGGAAAACACAGCAAAACTGCCGTAATCATCAATGCTGCCTCTGCCACCTCCATGGTAAGTGATGTCTTGCGACTTCCTGCTGTGGGGGCGGGTGACACAGGGTGGAATTTTAGAGTTTAAAATGGTGATGGTGCCATTTTAAACTCTAAATATGCAAGTAAACCCCTTACATGAATTTGTGTGTGTGTGTGTGTGTGTTTTCGGCAAAAAAAGAAAAAAAGAAACCCACAACCCTTTCATAAGTAGAATTTTACATAACTCGAGGCATACGTAAGTCGAGGTTTTACTGTACTTGTTTCTCCTTTCATCAAAAGCCTGGAGGAGATGATGGTCAACATCAAGTGCCATGGACTTCAATAGGGGCTGCTGTGGCTCAGTGATTAAGAAGCTTGCTTTGTTAGCTGGAAGGCCAGCATGTTGGCAGTTTGAGACCTGGGCATTGCATGATGGATTGAGCATCCATCTCTGTCATAGCTCTTGGGGACATGAAAGAAGCCTCATTCGGACATCCCCTGAGTGGAGTTTCTCCCACACGAAATTATTATTATTATAGACTCCAGTAAACCAAATATGTATAATGCTATGCCACAGAAACTTGTGCTGTAACCAATAAAGCTGTGGTACATTTCTTGCTAATTAAGCCCTTGTCAGTTTTATTTTGGAACTAGGGAGCCGCTAAGCAATAGGGCAGCAATGTACAGTATGTACCTTGATGAAAGCAATGTACTCAAAGAGAAACGTTCATACAATATAAGGTCTAAAGAATAGTGATTGATCAGTCAACCAATGCTAAGTTTTTAAGGTTCTTTTAAAACTTTTAAAACTTTTAATTTCTAAATTGGTTTTAAATTGTTATCATTCTGATTGTGTTGGGAATTGCCCTGGGTCCCTTCGGGGAGGAGGGTGATAAACAAATTTAAATAAATAAATAAATAAATAGATGGATGTTCTTTTCTTCTTGCACAAAACTTTAATCAGTGCATAAATGCAGTTGTACACATGGGTTGCTGATAAAAAGAAAGAAACTGTGAGCTTAAAACCCCAGCAAATTAATGGGAAAATAATTTAATCTCTTTATTTTATCTTTTATTTGATTTTTGTATTTTGCCTTAATATTATTTGTTTAGGCATCTCAGAAAACAAAACAAAACAAAATAAAAAAAATAAAAAACACAGTAGCACTTTAAAGACCAACTGCTATATTTTTATTGTTAGCTTTTGTGGATCAAGTCCACTTCATCGGACAAAGAGTGAAACTTACAAGCATGTTCTTTATATACCAAATTCAGGAGCTAGATGGGAGAAGGGGTGTGAGACAAGAGTGCTTAACTTTCCAAAGCCCTTGTTGACAGACCCCTACTCACTTATAGACAACCCCCCCAATCTCAAACAACTATTGACACACAACAGACTACACAAAAGTGGAGCAGATATGGGAACTAGACCCTGCTGCAAATCCAGATGTCAACTATGCCCCCACATTCGCTCTGGAAACAGTATTACTGGACCCAATGGCACCACACACAACATTAAAGGCAGTTTTACTTGTGCTTCTGCCAATGTGATTTATGCCATCTCTTGCCAGAAATGTCCATCTGTGCTTTATGTGGGACAAACAGGACAATCTTTACGCAAAAGGATGAATGGACACAAATCAGATATCCGGAATGGCAACACGGAGAAACCTGTCTCTAACCACTTCAATCTAACTGGACACTCTATCCAAGACCTGAAAGTTGCAATTCTGGAACAGAAAAATTACAAAACTAGGATTGAAAGGGAGACAGCAGAAATCAAATACATCCATCTGTTAGATACCCATTACAGGGGGCTAAATATTAGTGAAGGGATTCTGGGACATTATCAAATTTGATACAGAGATTGCTATATGATTTTATATTACAACTTTCCTGCCAATTCTCTTTAGCAAAACAGAAAGAAACCAGGTACAGGAGGTTCCCCCCCCCCCCCCGACATGCAGGTCACAAGTTGATCAGATACCACAGTGGGCTTACTCAGCAACCTTGAGATTGAAAGGGAGTCATTTAGAGTTTATCTGAATAATCTATTGTTGCTAATGGCTGTGTGAAACTGCATTCTTGTGCTTCCTTGTCTGTCGTCTTGCCCACACCCCTTCTCCCGACTTCCTCACACCCCTTCTCCCGTCAAGCTCCTGAATTTGGTATATAAAGAACATGCCTGTAAGTTTCACTCTTTGTCTGATGAAGTGGACTTGATCCACGAAAGCTAACATTAAAAATATAGCAGTTAGTCTTTAAAGTGCTACTGTGTTTTTTATTTTATTTTGTTTTGTTTTGTTTTCTGAGATCCCTGAACCACAGACTAACACGGCTACTATTCCAAAAAAATTATTTGTTTAGTTACTTGATTTCTAGTTAGTCAGTTTATTAGTTTATTTATCTCTCATAAAAATAAATATTAGGTGCAGAATGCAGTGCAGAACTAAGATGCATCTGGAAACACTAACAAAACAGAGTTATTTCTATCTGAAATAATAGAATCCACTCACCCTTAATTTTAGACATAGTCTAAAGTTGTGACTTTGCCAATCATGTTATGCTTAGGGCCAATAGGTAAGGACACTCAGAAATCACTGTTATGATACAGCTGTCATGACTTCATCCAGCTCTCTTGGTTTAACAGGAATGAGCAAAATGATATCAATTGACTGCATGACATCACCTAAAAAGGTTAATATCTGGCAAGACAATAGCAAGATTACTGAAAAACAACTTGAGATATCTTTAAAGTGAATACACTGAATTATTTATTTTCACATCTCTCAGACCTGGCTGGATAGCTAAGCAGTTTTGGTATTTGGTTGCAGAGGTACAGATTGGGAGTTTTATCTACAGGGAGGAGAGCCATCCTGTGTGGCCTTTAGGAAGCTGCAGTCTTAAAGAGTCCCCAAAAGAAAGGAATAGTAAATAACTTCTGTGTATTTTCTGCCTAGAAAACCCTGGGCATATTTGCCACAAGTCAGATTTGACTTGACGACACATGATTTATTTATTTTTTAATTTTATTATATCTATCAGATTTGAGGATCACAATGTAACTAATCCAAGGTCCAATTCATTGATGGCAGTTATTTTATGAGCTTTGTTTGTAAAGATGGCTTTGAACCCAGATCTCTCTGCAACCCAAACCTAACAATCTATTGGCTCTGCACTACGTACTTTGAATACATATAGTAAAACGTTCACAGTCTTTCAACTAACTGCAAAACAGAAACTGAACTGAGGGTTCCCTGATCTGAGATATTAAATGCTTTGATGAACAGTCCTGTTACCTGTTTGAAGCTGTCAGCTATATTCTTCTTTTCTGTCTTTCCTTTATATATTTTTTCTAGGTAAAAAGGGAGTTTTACTAAATGACATGCCAACGAAAAGATCTGAGCCAATCAGAATTGTTTTTTTTTTTGTATACCGTGTTCTTTTATTTCAACATTTTTAGATGACTATTGTGCCTGAACAGCACTCATGAAAAATTCAATTGCAAAGGCTGTAAAATGAGAGGTGGTGTTTGCATTTCATATATTTGCTATGAACAGATCACTTCAAATAGAAGAGGAAAAAGCTGAAAGATAATACTTCCATGAATGTCAGGCATGTCCAGAATAGGATATTGCAAGTATAAATCAGAATTGCTATATGGATAAAAACTTTGCTATGCATTTTTTAAAAGAATAACAAATAATAATAGAATTAATTGTACTTCTAAAGGCAACCAATCAGTGTGCTTTGCTGCCACAGCTGACATGGAGGCTTGCAAAATTAATTAATAAGCTAACAATCCCCTTATTTATTGATCTGTTAAAAAGCTTTTAGCAGTATTATATTAACCTTGACTCTCAGTCTGTACATCCCTGACACACGTCTACTCAAGTGGCTTTTTAATCAAATGAAACATAAAAAGAATAGAAAACAACTTATGCAACAGAAAGCTTAAGCCAACAAGATGACCATATTTATGACACCATTAAAGTGAATTTTAAAAGCACTGTACATAATTATCTATGAAAATATCATCAGATATTAATTCCAATCAAAAGCCTTTGGCAGCAACAGCCATGTTTAAGGAATCTGTATCTCTAGACCAGGGGTTCCCAACCTAAGGTCCATGGGCCAGATCCAGCCCACAACACTATTTCATGTGGTCCCCCACCTCCCCAAGGGCATTTGAGAAACAAAATGGCCACCCTTTTGAAGCTGTTTAGACAAAATGGCCACACACACTCTCATCCTGCAGGCAGGGCAAAATGGTCATCCAGCCCTCAAAGCTGACTGAGAGAGTGTGACCTGGCCTCTGGGTTGAAAAGTTTGGGAACCCCTGTTCTAAACAGTACAGATAATAGTGAAATGTGTTAGAAAACAGCAAGAAAGTAAGATAAAATTACAAGGAATTACCAAAGGGCTGGGAGAAGATGAATCTTGATGAAGGGAATGAAGAGACATAAAAGATGGCAGAGAAATAATACAAGCCAGAGTGAAATAAAGTATATAATAGAAAAGGAAGTAAATAAATAAAAAAGCAATGGATGGATGAAATGGAGGAGAGGAACAAATGATGCAAAATGGAAAACACCAATGAAGATCAATGTCTTTTCAGGAAATGAAAGTGAAAGGCAGAAAATATGGAGTTGTGTGGAACACTCTGGTTACAAGTCTCACTTTAAACATCTATAAATCTAACCATTTCTATAAAAAACAGGACTCAAGCTGGCTTGAGACTCAATATCAAGAAAAATCAAGATAATGGCAACAGGCCCTATCAGTCCCTGGAAAATAGATGGGGAAGAAGTAGAAGCAGTGACAGATTTTACTTTCTTAGGATCCAAGATCACTGCAGATGGAGATTCTTGGGAAAGAAGCTATGAGAAACTTTGGGAACATAATGAAAAGTTGAGACTTCACCTTGTAAACAAAAATTCACATAGTCAAAGCAATGGTATTTCCGGTGATAATGTATGGTTGTGAGAGCTGGCCCATAAAGAAAGCTAAGTGGAGAAGAATAGATGCCTTTGAGATGTGGTGTTGGAGGTGAGTTTTGAGAGTCCCCTGGACAGCTAGGAAACCAAATGGTCAATCTTAGAAGAAATCAACCCTGACTGCTCCTTAGAAGGTCAAATAGTAATAACGGAGCAGAAGTACTTTGGGCATCAAATGAGAAGAGAGGATTAATTTAAGAAACCCTTGATGCTGGAAAAGGTGGGTGGCAAAAAAAAAAAGGGCGTTGGCCAAAGATGAGATGGCTAGATGGTATTGTAGACTCAATGGGCACAGAGCTGAGTGGGTTGAGGAGGATGGAGGAAGACAGAGGTGCCTGGTGGGCAAAGGTCCATAGGGTCACAAAGGGTCAGAATCGATGGTGCGACTGAAAAACAAAAACTAGTAGAAACAGAATGTTTAGAAGACCTCTCAATCTGCAAACATACAGTTTCATTGTTGAGGACCAACAGTATGCATTTGAGTGAGATTTTCTGAAGAGTAAATATGAAAAGGGTTGCTTTTAGACCCTGTGCAGAACAGGTTCTAAGGTTGACACTGTGGGAGAGGTGAGGTTGATGGAATGTCAGAAATGATTGGCATAAGAGAAATAATAGCTCATCTGTTCTATCTGAAAAATTGCACTGTACTTGCTTTAAAAAAGTTTTACCTTTGTTTTCACAGACACCGTGACCACAAGGAATTGGGAGGTGGAAATGTCAGCAAAAATTAAAGATATTGTCTATCTTGAATTTAATTGTTAATTTGTACAAATAGATATACTATTACTAACTATAAAAACTGTATCACTAAAGGTTGGGCAGTCTTCTGCTTCGTAAAAGACTGTGTGCCTTTTCTTTCTTTACTGTTGATTTGGGTTTTTAACAACTGAGCCAAAAATTAGGACAGAGATAAAGAAAGATGAACATGTTTATGAGGATGCATGAAACTAGGAGCCATAACCATGTCGCTCCTTCTCAAGCTATCAAGTTCAAACAAAGGGAGTTCAGGGTGCCTTTTCTTACCACATGAGAGGGGCAATATTGTTGAGAAAAATAGGTGTATCATGGGCTGCTCCAGTGCTGCCTAAGAAATCTCCTGTGGCATAGGAAGGATAAGAATTTAAATTCCTCCCACTATTGTAAGCTATGTTTAGGGGGAAAAAACTTCAGGATACTGAGATATGCCTATCATTCCTAAAGAGCACTCCAGTTTGACTCAGAAAAACTAAGCATTGCATTCAGAATAGTATACATCAGAACCAACATGACGGTCCCACTTCTTTTCCCATGAAGTAAGTGCTGTCCTTCAGATTTCATTTCATGGAAATATAGTACAGACCATTAAAATAAGGAAGAATTTTAAAAAATGAAGCTGTGGGGAAAGCTGAACTTTGATCTCACAAAGGTAGGGATTTTGTTTTTGCCTTCCTTGCCTGCAACTCAGCAGCTTGTCTGCTATCTCCATCAGCACTTCTTCGATAATTACTTTAAAGTATGTGTTCCTTGCACATTCCTCTCCCACAGGAATTAAAGTTCAGAGTGAAAATTCAACCTCAAGCAACTGGGCAATGCAGCTAAACTGTTAAGGAGTTGTCTGACAGAACAGAATGCTAGCGTGAGAAGTCCCAAGTGGTTATTATCAGACCCACAGTAAATTCCAAAGAAAACAAATCCATTTCAACTCTCATGAAACAAAATTGTTTTTTAAAAATTCAAAAACCCAGAACTTAGTGAGTTCTAGATATTTTCTGAGCTTACAGAAGTTCCAGGGTACTGAGGGTTGTCAGGAACATTAGCACTGCAATGGAGGTTTGGATATATATTAGAACCCATCTATATTAACTTTAAGTTTGTTTTTCTGGACATTTTTCCAGTGGGTTGGTCCATTTTTCCCTATAACTGTTGGATCCTAGAGCAGACCAACTTTCCTCAAATCCCCATCAGGGGTTTCCACTATTTTCCATGCTTTCTTTTATCCTATTTGCAGATGCTGTGACTGTGATAAAACAGGGGGAAACAGCTAGGATGTGTTTCCTTGTGAGCTATTCTCTATGGCATAAGTAAACTAAATAACTCCTTCCTCTACCTACCATCACAAGAAAAAAAGGTCAGCCAATCAGCATTGGCATCAGTGGTGTCTAAAATAACCCCTGCAGCAGAATAGTAATGGCAGAATTATGCTGAAGCCAATTCTCCGATCAGTTGCTCAGAGGATCAGCTTCCTCATAACTCTGCCACCACTAATCTGTTGTTGGGGGCAATCACCCCCACCATCACCATGAACACTACCACCAAATATATGACCACCAGTAGACTGTAAACTGTCTGCTGATCAGCATCACCAGTGGTGGACCCACCAGAGGATCGAGATATTGTGGAGCCAATCCTCTGATCAGCTACTCAGCATACTCAGCTTATCAGCTCCCCTATAACTCTTCCACTGTCAATCCTCTACTGGGGCAATCACTCCACCACCTCCACTGGGAATGCCACTGTAGACAACATTGCTGATGCCCCCAATCCAGACCTGTGTATGAGGAACAAAATGCCATTTGGATGTGGCGATCACACCAAATGGCATTTGGTTGGGTCTTCTCCTAAGTAGCTTGTTAAGAACCATGGTACCCTAATCCTGAAGGGCTGGTAGAGACAGGTTTCAGTTCTTGCAGTCTTTGTTGTTAAATCCTCCTGAGCCAGTGAGATTTCTCATTTCCATTCCTATTCCTGGGAATGGATATTGGTCGTATTGAGGCACTTTCTCATGGTGTCCATGTCCCATTGTTTCACCCAAATTGTGTTGAACATACAACATCCACCTCATTCAATAGTGTCCTATAGGATTCACTACCCTATTTAAAGATGGTGCCCCTAAGGAAAGCCCCTAATGTCCCATAGACAAGACTGGGACTGGTGAAAATTTACCTGGAATCCTTTATTTCTTTAAATCTGCTGATCAGGAAACCAAACCACAAAATTCCTATCCTTAAAAGTGACCACTAAGTACTCATGTTTTCAGAGTGGGTGGGCCAGCTGTCTGAAGAAAATCACTAAGAGGCCTTAACAAAGGTGGGTCAGGCTTAAAAAAACAACCCTTGCAGTATTACACTGCTAGTAAAGAAAAGGACCCAAACAAGATAAATAGAAATGAAAGAGAATGTTCTAGTTATAAAACCCTGCTACTGCTATTACTACAGTCAAACCCTGAGATACAAATTTAATTTGTTCCTTGAGGTTGTTTGTATCTTGAATTTTTTTAATCTTGAAACACAATGAAAACACATTGCATTACCAAGAGGTGGCCACTAGAGGTATACTTTTTCGTATCTCAAAAAAATCCTATTAACAATTCATAGCTTGAAATCCCCCCCCCCAGATTTCTTTTCATATCACAAGTTTTACATAAGTCTAGCCATTCAAATGTCGAAGTTTGACTGTATTTTGTATTTATTGTTATTGTACATACACACAGAGACAATACAATATTTAGGTAAATATACACATAATTAGTCATTAATTAGCAATAATAACTTAATGGTGTTTTTTACAAAATAATCTGGCAAGGTATAAATGTAAGGAAAACCACTGCAATTATTGTTCAAAGAATGGTCATAGAAAGATCAATATTTCATGCTATTTTATTTCTGATTGATCTACCAATACTTGTCAATAGCCTTATGAACATAATTAATACAGGAAATAGAAAGCCACTGCAAAGACAGACAGCAAGATCTTAACAGACTAGTAGCAAATGATCTATAAATTATTTCTGCAATACTAGTTGTATGTGAACTACATTTGACAGCTTCATGAGATGCATAGTGGCAGTAAGGCAGCTATTTAAGCATAAAACCAGATTGTATAGCAAAAATATTTTCACAATAACCTAGAGGTTTTAATGACAGATATATAAACAAACAAACATGAGTCCGTTATTTAAAACTCTAGCAGAAGCAATTATTGACTTCAGATTTTGATTGACAAGTATAACAACTATTATACATTGGAATTAACTAGAGACAAGTATGTAGTTACTTGTAATTCATTGCTTTTTTTCCAAAAAGAAACATATCTAATTGTATTTTAATCGGGTTTTAACATTGTTTTAGCAAATTTTAATAAGGTACTATTTTAATTGTTTTTAATAGTTTTTAATAATACTCAGAATAAGAAGTAGTAGTAATAATAATAAAAGCAATTAATTATATTCCTTGCTTTTATTACTGTTTATTATAATATTGTAAACTGCCTTGGATCCTCTGTAGGAGAAAGGTGGATTGTAAATGATATAATAAAATTAAAATAAAATAACACAATAAAGAGATTATTATTTTTTAGTAATCAAATATATCTTACTTCTGTATCAAAAATTATCTGATTCCTGTGTAACTTGTTTCATCAAACACAAACTGTAGGACACCCAACAAGGACGGAAGGAAAATCAATTACCAAAAATCTCTCCCTGCCTGTAACATTATCACCCGTATACACATGTAGTTTATGCAACAAAATTTTTAGCCACTGTCTGCTTGATGGTGTTCCACAGAAATAATGTTGCACAGGTTTCCTGCTGAGAGTCTGCATGCACAGCAAAGATTAAGTATACAATTGAATGAGAACATGTTCTTCAGCAGGCTTTGATAAATGGAAGTCTGTTGCTGACATTTCTCTGCCACTGTGAATACAATGTTTTACTTTTGGAACTAAAGTCATGCATAGATACTACACTGCTAGCTCAAAGGTTATATTCCTAGCTCTGAGATTTGCAAATATTAATTCCTTGTAAGTGTGCCACTTTCCTATATGTGAGACAGTATATTCACACAAACTGTTGAAATAATTTCAGATTACAAATGAAAGAAATGACACTCATTGATTTTTTAAATGCTAGATTATGCTGCACTCATATTTACTTTCTAAATTATATGGAGAGCAAAGTTTAAAGAGATGTGCATTTACAGAGGAGAGCTAGAAGGAAACACATCTGTATTTAAATATGTCATGTTCAAGGGACAGTTAACATATATGTATGATTGATCAATTAAGTTAATGAGCTACTTTCAGTTAGCAACTAGAAACAGACATTTCATCAGAACATTTGATAACGAAGATATCCATCTTAGAGAATTTCTTCCATGCATTTGGTTTGCTTTGTGTTCCAATCAATAAATATCTAAATAACTTGTTGAAAATCAGCCATGTCATTTACTTCATACTTGGGTGAAATTAACTGTTGCAAATAAAGGCATCAATTTATGAGAGTTTATCTCACATAATGTCTCTATGTGAATGGGAGTAAACCCAAGATGGGATGTTGCATGTCACTTTAACTGCTGGCATCCGTGTTGTCAAGATTCACACTTTCCCTTCCACTGCCAAATATATCAATGTAGGCATGATACTGCAAGGTCATATTAGGCCACTTCCTGGAAATCTAAATCAGGATACAGAAGTAATATCTCACACCATTACAATGGGTTTTTTAAAAGACTGAACATTAATAATTCCCATTATTTTTGCAATTTCAGGTTAGCATACAGTATGTTGTCACAACAGAGATGCAATTAAAATTTCAAACAAGTATAATTTTAAATGTATGCATGTTAAAAAATAGTCTTGAGGAACAAAAAAAAAATTAAATGTAGCACCAAAATAAATACAAAGAGAGTGTTTCATAATCAGGGAATCATTGCTTAAAAAGCCTTTTCCGTTGTCATACATTGTCTTGCTGTTAAAAAAAGTGTGGAGGATTTTTGCAAAGGTTGGTATGGGGGAAAATGTTGTCCTATGTGGTGGCCTTATACATGTGCATGAGGACAGTTTTCAGAATGGATTCCAAAGAGAGCAAACTTAATTAAACCAATAGGACTTTCATAAGAATGAACATATTCAATTCAGGTTGATAGATCTTCTCTAAATGGGAATAACATTGGATTTATTTCTAATTTATTAGTATACCAATTATAGAAACATGTGGTTCAGAATCCTTGGAATGTTAGTACATGAAAAGCTGAAAGCTAATTCATAGATGACACTAAATGGGCTAGATCATCTGTTTATCTATACAGAGATATTTATGTTTTTAATGAGCTATGGGTGTGAGGAATGTCAATTAGTGATATTCAGAAGAGAGAACATCTTGTTAAGCCTCCACAGTCTTGTTGACTTATCAAGCTTTATACATCAAAGACACAAACACTGGCCCTGAGGCAGTGGTTAGTTTATGCAGCAGGGGGCTACTGACTGATTCACAAAGATTTGTCAGAAAGGCAGCCTTTGAAAAGAAGGGATTGATGATGCCAAAGAGTGGTGAACTTATGCATGGAGCTCCATGAATAGTTTCTGGAATCGCTTTATTTGTTTGTTGGCTTTGTATCCCACCCCAATTAGTGCAGAAGCACTACTCCAGGTGGCTAAAATTATTACATAAAACAAAAAGAAAGCATATTATATACAGAAAGCTTATAATCAAATATTTCATACAAATCAGAAAACACCAATACAACAATTAAACAGATACAATCAAATAAGCATTAGGTTTCTTTTGCATACCACTAAGGTTTGGATTCAGACCTTCTGCTCCAGCAATATAATATATTACAGAGTTTAGTAGGCTCAGAATGAATTGTACAGGCACGTAGAACCATCCCTGTATAGAAAGGGGGTTGGATTATGATTGGTAGGCAAATAGATATAAACCATATTAAGGATTTTCCTAATCACATATAAAGCAAAATGATGGTGGGATATGGATTTGTGTATAAGTCCACCTTACACAAGCCTACATTTATAAAATTATTTATTTTATTCAGTATACTTAATGCCATATTTTTCCTGGCAAAGGAACTCAATGTTGCTTAACCTACGTCCACTGAGCTCTTACTATGTTGTCCTCCAACCTGTTTGTTTGCTTCTATTACCTTTAAGGCATTCCCCCTCAGACCCACACTGTTCCATCTGCCAAAAGTAGCATCCTCTACTGCTCTTTTTCCTGTCACTTTCTTACAAAAATACCCCCACAAAAACATCATTTTTTTCTTCTAATCTCCATGGTGACTTCTCTCAGCCCCCTCTTGGTCTTATCCTCTGTATAAGCATTTTGGCGATTTTTCATGTTTTGCTATTCAGCAAAGCTCAGGTATCTATAACACCAATATTTATTCATTGAGCTTTGAATGTTTACATAGAAGTCATTTTCCTCGAATCTTCTTTTCCATACATATGCACAATGCCATCTTTTGCAAAGGAGAAGTTAAATTTTCAGATTTTCAGATATAATATGATTCTTACAACATCTGGCAGTATGATGGAGGCTTCAAGTGCATTTGCAGTTCTATTGTGAACTATTCTAAACTATACTATTCTGTTTCCTGACATTTGGCTAGATGGAGGGTGTGTGTGTGTGTGTGTGGGGGGGAATCACACTTCCCTTTGTTGTATAGCTGGCATGTTTAGCTTGTAAATGCCAGAAGAGTAAATAAGATTTCATGCTACCATTAGATCAGTGGCGTCGCACAGACTTCAGCCGCCTGGGGTGAAGAACAAACTCACTCCCCCCCAGCTTGCCGCTGCCGCCGCCGCCGCCGCCAACGCCAACGCTGCCACCCACAGGACCCAGGCAGAAGGCAGCCTTTTTGCTGATGAGCGCCTTTTTGCTGCTTCCTAAGCCCAGGCAGAGGGAGGCCAAAGCGGTGGGGACATTTTGCCGCCCCCTGAAAGCCACTGCCCGGGGCATCCGCCCCCCCCCCATGCTACGCCACTGCATTAGATTATACTTCCCCACATAAAATAATCTGGAGCTCAGGACAGACCTCATCTGATATATGAAAATCCATACTTTATGTATACATGGCAGTATTTTCTCTTTTTACCTGTTTGAAGAACTGGAGACTCTTCCTTCTCTTTTTTGCTCCAAAATGTTAGACTTGTCTAGAGAAATTCTTGGTGATTGGTTAATATCCACATTATGCCTCCACTGTTTTATTCTGCTGGTTCTCAGCCACTGACTCATATCTGACAATACACAAATGGGGGGGGGACACATTTTAAAACTTAAAACCTATATATATCAGTAGCCGCTTAAAGCTGCTCTATTTATTTTGTTCTTCAGAAGCAACCAAACCCAGTTTCAGTGGGGCAACTGTACACATACATCTTCAGGGACAAGGAAACCAATCTCCCTAATGTTCAGTGAAATCAGTCTTGCATGCTGTCCACCTGAATAGTCAAGTGTACTATAATGTTTTAGCTGATTGAGGAGTATTCTTTGAATAAGAAAAACATATATGGAGGCCTATACATCACACAAAGAAGAAGTGAGGAGGGAAACAAGTCCAGACCCCCCTTTGTCCTTCCACGTTTATATTGGTATTTTTATTTCTTGGCTTTTAATGAATAGTTCTGAATGCAATAATGTTTCCCTTTATTTATTTATTTATTTATTTATTTATTTATTTATTTATTTATTTATTTATTTATCTTCATTTATGGGAAGAGGGTTTCAGTGCAAAGCAATAAGCCACCAAACCAGTGGAAAACCAACCAAGCTGTCAAATGAACCTCACCACTCTCATATGCTTTTTCATGACCTACACCAGTAACTTGTTATTGGCTCAGTCTCATGTGAAACTATTGAGTTTGTCTTAAACACATGGTGACACACAATAGCAGACACACATCTATTTCTTATGCTGGGCCACACAACTACCCATCTCCAGGCTTCCATTAAGCCCTGGGCCTCTCCTACACTGGCTCCTTCCCCAACTCCCTTCTCTTTCCTTTCTTGACATTACTGTGTGACACAACCCATGGAAACTTGCATTGCCAGCCCCTTTTCTGGAGGTTGTTTGGATTCAACCATTGTGGGCTGTGGAGGGTAGCAGGTGCTTGTCAGGAAGCTCTCACGGACATTTTGTCCAAATGCCAATTGGTAACCTATAATTCTGTTCAGCATCCCTCTGCTTCCCCAGGGCCTTGCATGGTTGCAGGCTGATCTCTTCAGAGTGATAAAAATCTCCTCCAAAATCCAGTTATGCCTTTAGATTCTGTTGATGTACGTGCCTTTTCCTGGTATAGTTCAATTATTATTTTTCTACATACCCCTATATGTCCTGGTTTATATCCCTGAAGGTATGCATACTTCAGGTTGGGAATCACTGTCCTAGATAAAAACAACAGAAGTAATAATGAAACAAAGTTTGCCTTGGCCCAGAATATGTTTCTGAGTGACATAACAGCATTCATTTTAAATACAAATACGTTAGGGAAATCTATTTTTTCCTGTCTCTTCAATTGTCTGCTTATTATTAATTCACGGTGGAATAATCCTTTTTTTTAAAAAAAATAAGAATCTATGACTGACAAAGACTTACTATCCTACTGTGAGAATATAAACACTTATTGGATTAAATAAAAGTGCCACTTTGAGCAGTTTCTGTGTCAGTTTGTTGACACTTAAAGCAAGCAACAGTAAGAAAAAATAAATGATAGCTTTTTTTTTTTAGTGCCTACTTGTGCCAGCATCCTCACATGACATTTCTGGGGATGTGTGACTCTGTTAGTTTTTAGTTTGTTGTAGCAGAACTAATGAAGAGCCATGTGGTTCCTGAAAGACCAACAATGTTGTCTGTTTTTATGGGCCAAAAAAAGGCTTAGAAGCCATAGACTTTGTGTTCTTTTTATTCCAAAATACCCCTTCAGTCTCTAGATCCTTTGTCACTGTATGGTAGATTGAGTTGGCTGATACCTCTATGGTCCAATTGACCACATTTGGTCCCACAGATTCTAACTATCCAAAGAGGCAGCCATTGCAATTTCAAAATTCCAGGCCTTCAAAAATGTCCCAGAAGATGAGAGCCAAGGTCTTCTTCTTTCATGTCCTGGTTACACCCTGGACTACCAAATGAAGCCACTTTCTTGGCTTTGTTATTGGCCAAACCTAAGTCCTCATCAGTGCATTTTTTTTTCTGGTAGTAATCGGCAGACCAGTAAATGAGCCAGTTTCTGTATCTCTCCACATTCACAGAATGTTGTTGTCTGCCAGCAGCCCCTGCTGGAGCATGTTGGTCTTGCATTTAGCAACTCCAACCCTCAGCCTATTCAAGGTCTTCCAAGTGACATGAGGGAGGTTGAGTTCCTCAGGTATATCCTCCATTAATGTTATTCCTTGTCCAGTAAGCTCCTCTCTCCATCTAATTTGGTTTTGCTCTTGCATACCCTCAAGAATGAGGGGAAAGTACATTCTTCAGGGAAAACATGCATTTTTGGATATGAGTTGCAGTTGACAACCCTCAAGAATTATTGTTCTTGTCCTAATGCTCTTCTAGGATCTGACCAGGCAGATTTGAGGCTTATATCTATTCAGAGGATGTCGAGGTCATTCTCTTGCTTTGTTCTCTCGGCATCTGCTGCTACATTTCTTCTTATCTTAGGTGGAGCAATACCAACAAGAGGGTATATTTTCTCAACTGATGAAGGTATGAGGCATCCTGTCACTATACAAATGGCTTCATTAACAGCAATGTTAACTTGTTTTATGTGGATGCTCTTCATACTAAAGCAACATACTCTGCTGTGGAGACACTAATTGTCAAAGCATGGATGTTTGACTTTATCATGTATAGTTTGTGCATTTGCTGATTATGTTTTTCCTTGTACTAACTTTTGGCTTTGGTATTAAGGCAGTGCTGCTTAAAAACCAAGAACTGATCAATGGGACCATTCCATGAATCAGTCCTGATCCCAATCCAGGCATTTAACATGATGGTTGAGTATGCATGAGAGGAGAAAAGCCTTGTATCCTTTTTCTATCACATAGGCTCTTGCAACATGCAACAAGACTGTAGTAGAAAATTTGAGAATGTAAACTCCCCATGCAATTCAGATATCTGGTTTTCCAAGCCTAAGAATCACAAAGAGAACTTCCATGTTTTCAATAGTGTCTGTATCTCAGACTTATCTATTTTTATATTATCAAAGCATTAATGGATGGGGTTGGATTGCATGCTGCCTTCTTTGCAAGTCTGAGGCTAACTCCATTGGAGTTTAGCCCACTATTTTGTCTATTGCAGACTGGATGACTCCAAAAGAAAGTGATCAGGTAAGGTCTTTTCTCAAGTAAATCAACCCACCTCCAAAGCAGTCCTATCTGCATCTCTCTGAATCGCTGAACAGAAGATCACTCTGGTTTGGATCATTGGAAATGATCCAACCCTTCCTAACTCAATTTGCCAGTATCCTAAGTGGCTTAATAAGAGGCTGAGAAAATGAGGGGGGGGGGAGAGAAAAGTCTGCTAATGAGCCCTTGTGGCACAATGATTAAACTGCCACAATTTGACTTTGATCCTGATGGGGCTGAAGGCTGACTCAGCTTTCCATCCTTTTGAGGTCAGTAAAATTAGTACTTAGCATGTTGATTACCTGTGAAAAGCCCAGAGAGTCTTTAAGCACCGTTGGGCAATGTGTAAGTGTAATTGCTATTGCTACTAGGGCAATAAAATTGTGCTACATCATTTATACATTTTAAAAAACATATTGAGCGTTTCTACTCCCTTGTGTAACTCTAAGTTTCTTTTCAGTTCTGGTCATACATTCATGTGAGGGAAGCAGAGATGAAACAGGTTTCAGAAAATTAATATGGTTTCATATTAAAAAGCATATAATCAGTGTAAAATTCATATTTTTATTTGTTTAGGTAAAATAAACGAAGTGAAGAGTTAACAGAAGAGTTGGGTGGTGGAAAACACTGGAAATATGATACAGAAAAAAGGGACCTAAACAAAAAAGACACATTGTGTAATGTTGTTCAATAACCCACTGTTGAAAACACAAATATGCTGGAAAAAGATGGTTGGATTCATGAAGTAGTAGAGCAAACAGTGCTAAAACAAGGCATTTCATTTGACCACCATGGAATCTAGTTGCTAGGATTCAACCTGTGATATTTAAAATTCCACAGGGAAACAGTTGCATTTAAGGACTACTACTACTAATAGTTCCTCCTCGTTCTGGTGCAGCACTTATCTCTGTCACTATAGCATATTGGGTCACAAGGCTTAATGAGTAGGCAGCAAAAAAATATCATTTATTTATTTATTTGTCAATTTTATATAGCTGCCCATTCGGCAAACAACTCTGGGTGGCGTACAACACTAACAACATAAAATACATAAAATACATAAATCCCACATTAAAAATAGTTAAATCTGGTTTTTTTTTTAAATGTTTGTTGACAATTTGTTTTGGGCACCATTCAGTTTACCCAGACAGTGATGTTGTTCATTAAATTCATACACGGTGATAGTTAAAGATGGACTTTTTCAAAGTGTTCTGGATGGTAGCATTCTGGAATTGACCTTTTTCTGGTTTGTTTTGGAGTCTTCTGAAGCTGTTTGTAGAGAAATCCTTTAAATCCCAAGAATTTCTAATGCTGAAAACATTGACCAAATCTTATGTATTGCTTATATGTCAATAAATATTTCTCTGCTAGCTTTGATCATTCTTGTCCTCCTCCTTCCCTTGTTTACTGCTCCCATAGTTTTCCCACCTTCTTCTCCATCAACCATTGCCAGTCCAACCTCTTCTGTTGTTTTGCTTTCCTCACTTCCTCCCACTGCTCTTTGCTCTCCATCCTATAAGGGTGTAACTGCCCATAGCACCAGAAACTAAAAGAAGAATATGGAAATAGAAGAACTGTTTAGAAACACAGACTCTTACAGGTTTGCAAACAAAGCAGAAGTGGAACCACCTGGAAGACCTTAAAACATAATGAAAATGAAAAATTTCTCCCTGCACATCCCTATTAATTATCTAAAATAAATATTTGCCTTTTGCAAAAGCTTTCTCCCCACCCCCTTTCATAGAAGGAATAAATATGTATCAATACACATATTTATCTGAAGGGTTCTTCCTTGTTAATAGAGAAACAAGTCAGGCTTCAAGGTATAAGAAAGCTGTATAATAAGAATGGATTAGAACTATAGGAATCCATCCTAATATGGGTTGGGTGGAGACTTTGTCAGAGTCCACTACTGAAATCAATGGGACTTTAAATTGATATTAAGGGTACATTCTAAGAATGGGTACATCTGTGGTCGTTCAAGTGATTAAGATGCTGAACTTGCTGACTGGAAGGTCGGAGTTTGATACTCAGGTATTGAATGATGGAGTGAGCTCCTGTCTTTGTAGCAGTTCGAAAGCAAGAAATTACAAGTAGATAAATAGGGACCACATCAATGGGAAGGTAAACAGTGTTCCGTGCACTCCAGTGTCCTGCCACATGTCCATGGAAACATCTGCAAAGGGTGACAGTGCTGGCTCTTTTGTTATAAACAGAGATGAGCACTGAACCCTAGAGTCAGATATGACTGGCTTTTGAGCAAGGGTGACCTTTACTTTTACCTTACATCTTAATACAATCTTTCCAGTGCATTCTTTTTTTAACTACATATATTAACTATTTTGTCTCTTTCTGGAACCCTCTCTTTTTTTGCTCTTTTGAAACTAATACACAGAAATAGCACATGTGGACTAAATTTTCTGAGATCACTAGAGAGCAGCCAAAATTAATTTAATATAAATATAGCATATTATGTTATAATAAAATAAAATATATCAAATGAATAAAAACTTCTGTAGTTAAAGTTGTCCAACAAGGTTAAAGGACTTAATAAATATTTCATAAGGGAAAGAAGTATGAATGAAAGCCAGGGCTTCATGTAAACTGGGGGAAGAAAATAAAATCAGTGGTGATTTTAAAATGGATTAGCTGTTGAATGACTTTATAAAATCAATATCTAACAAGAACAAAAATAAGAAAATTGAGTTGTAGAGAGTTAGAAAGTAATAAAGATCTTGTCAATATGAATGTAGATAAAACACTGGTAAGTGGATACAGTGGATGTAAAAGTAAAGTTAAACACATCATTGTAGTTGGATATATTGTATTACACTGAGAGGAGCTATATAGCCATGTTGTCCAATGGCTACTAGTTAATTATAAAATATCACCAAGTATTGAGGCAGATCAATTAACATTCACTTCCCATACAGAGCACAAGCACATAATTTTAACCATTTGAGAAGAAATAGGTGGATTTTTTCACTTTGTAGTTTGAGAGGAATCCAGACTGAAAGGAGAAACATAGTTTGTCACCAATACTTCAGGCAAATAGTTCTCTTTGGTGTTGTCCAGATGGACAGTAAGTCCATTCTCCAGTGCTTTTAGGTGACAGTGTTTTGGTTTGCTTTTTTTAGGCACCCACACCTGATGTACGTTGGAGCAGGCCTAGCCTCCCAAACCCCAAGTGTGCCTTTTGAGACACCATATTACTGACAAGGAACCAAGCCCAACAGTCTATGCTGGAGGGCAGGGCTTTGCCCCATTCCCTGGGGGGGGGGGAGACTATTCCAGTATGCCCAGGGTATGCTGGGGCAAGAGAGAGAGGAGCCAAGTTGTCTACTTCTTTAAAGCTTATTGTCAGATAGACAGTAGCATGAAATAATGGATGCAACTTTATGCTTCCATCCCATGTGGCTCCACGGATGAAATAAAACCTGATGTGAAACAAAATTATGGTACATTTTTGAAGGGCAAGGTAATTGAATGTTCACTACTCATCTGCAAGGATATAAGAACGCAAAGTGCTCAAGTAATTAATGTTATGCCTTTACTTATAACATAAGGCTGTGCTTCAAATTTATCACCATTTTATTGCCACATTAACATCTTCATATTGTTCAGATAATTATTTAAATTAAGTTGGGGGTCCTTCTCCAACTAACTACTGTGTGCTTCTAATTTGTCTCATGGGTCTAGTAATCAGTATTATAATTCAAACAAGACCTATTCCCTGAAGAAAAGGAAGGATCTTTCTTTGAAAAGAAGTCTTTTGTCACTTTATAAAATATATCTTTGAAAGAGTTGAAATTCATAAGTTGTACCCTGTGAACAGGAATCCATATATTAATGGAAGAGGCTTTCATCATATACAGACTTCTCTTAACAGTACAGAAGGAACCAACTTTCGGCAATTCATATTCTCCTCCTACAAGTCACTAGTGACATCACTTAAGCCCTGGAAGCCTGTGGAGTCGATGGGAGGGGAAACCAAGGGGGTGCAGTAGGAAGAGAGGCAAAGTTTTCACTTCCCCTTTGCTAAGCACAGAATATAACTTTCAAAACAGCTGCATTACACTGTAGCTTGTATATCATAATCACTATATTCTGCTTATTGATGGGAGCAAATGCAGCAGAAGAAATGGTTTGCCTGTGGTGAACCATTAAGAAAATGGCTTAGATGAGATTCAAGCTAGGACTTCCTTATTCACAGCTCAATGATGCAACACAACTTCTCAAATGAAGAAAGATTACAACACAGAATCTTTTAGTAATAGTGAATTATGTGTCTGTGCCAGATAAATTCTAGAGGGACTGCTATTTCTACCATTTGATTGATGGTTATATTCCAGCTGTGGCATCACGTTGCTCTCTTGGTATAATTAAGCTTATTCTGTCATTATCTCCATGGGGTACACAGAAAGAGCCTCCTTGAAGATTGTTATTGCAATCAGGCATCCCTGGGCAGCAACCTTGCCAGTTAATCTTTCAAACACCAACTCAAAACAAAGCAATGAACCCACCAGAAAGGTCATTGCCAAAACCAACCTTAACAATGATCTCAATAAATATTGAGAGACTTTCCAGTAATAAGAGCACTCTACTGGTGGACATATGCAGTAAGTACAAATGTGACATACTTCTGGTCCAGGAAATACATTGAGAGATTGCATGGTACAGACCCAAAGTTTCTGGAATGGAACTAGTGATTAGCAGAATGGATGACCAGTATGGGAGTGCAATTTTTCTTAGACCTGGCCTTAGTATAATATCAGTAGTACTGACAAAAACCAATAATATTGAAATTCTTACCATCTGAACCCCACAATCCTGTTACCTCATGATTATAAACCACCTGAAGCAAATTTTAGTTTTAATGAACCAGACAATTTTACTTATGACCAAATAACTTTTGTTTTTGGAGATTTTAATTGTTATAACGAGGAATGGGAATATAACCAGACCAATGAAGATGGTGTATAACTTCTATCTTGGGCAGACACCAATGACTTCCAACTTGTCCATGATTCAAAACTGCCACATCCTTTAACAGTGGTATATGGAGGAGGGGGCATAATCTAGACAACATCTTTGTTAGCTAGAAGATAGAAGCACAGTGCATGAAAGTTGTTGATGATCTGATACCACACAATTAATACAGACCCATCCTGTGCACAGTAAATGCTGCAGCTAAAACCTAGGAGGTGCCTTTATGCAGACGGTTTAACTTTAAGAAGGCTAAATGGGTGATTTTTTAAGAACAGCTGGACAAAAGCATGGAGAATATCCACTTGCATCCAGATAATTATCCTGAATTTGTCCATCTTGTGAAAATAATATCAAGGAAAAATATTCCAAGAGGATGCCGCACCCAGTACATCCAGGGCCTGTCTGATAACATCAAACCTCTGCTGGATAGATATCAGGCACTCTACAACCAGGATCCATTTGGGGAATATACTGTTGAAACTGGGGAAGAACTGATGCAGCCTCTAGCTGAAAATTGTAAAACATGATGTTGCACATTAGTTGAAAACCTAGATATAAAGTAGAACAGTAGACAAGCTTCGAAACTCCTTAAAAACTTAGGTGGGGATTTAACCCAGCCATAGAAAAACTACATTGGAGTAACAGCAAACCAAATAGTTAATCAGCTCCAAAAGAATGGAAAAACACAAGGCAAAGAGGTGCAGGGGAAAGTCATCTGACTAGAGAAACAAGAGAGGAGTTTACTTCATAGCTCCTTTCTTGCATCTGACTTGGAGGACACTGTAAACAATATGAATCCAAATATAGCAGCAGGCATCAATGACACAAGAACATAGCAGATAAAGCAGTTTGGTCCTCACACTTTTGAATGGCTCCTGTAATTAATGAAAAACTGCATAGATTGACTTAAGATCTGGAGATTGTGGAGAAAGGCTAGAGTTGTTGCTTTATTGAAACCTGGCAAAGGTCCAAATGATCTGAAAAGCTACTGACCAGTGTCAATCCTTTGCCATCTTTATAAGACACTGGAACAGATGGTTCAAAATCATATTTCTGAATTTATTGATGGAAAGATCATGAAGGAGCAAGCAGGCTTCAGGTGGGACAGGTCATGTTGTAGTCAAAGTCTTAACTTTACTTAGAACATTGAGGATGGCTTCAAAAGAAAGCTTCTTACAGAAGTGGCTTTCATTGAACTAACTGCAGCATACAATACGATCAAGCATAGGACTTTGCTCCATAAAGTAAATAATCTTACCAGAAATAACAAGTTTACTAGGATCATTGGCAGCTTCCTTCAGAACTGGAGATTCTCTGCTGTACCTGATTTTGTCATATGCTCATTGGATATCAACTTGGAATGGACTAAGGATGAAACCAAAAACACATGAAACATTCTGAATGGCTACATTCTGCAGGAGGTGTAGCATTTAAGGGCAAAGCTTTAAGTATGTTTTTCTCCTTAAGTACAAGCCATAGAGCTATTTAGAGCCTGCTTAATAGTCTCTTTAGTTTAATGAGCTCTTGCATCATGCTTCTCAATCTTTACCAGGTTCAGCAGTTAATAAATAGAGGGGAACTTGGTAATGGAGAAAAAAGTATCTTTCAGGGAAGGGTGTCTGCAATTACTGATCCCTTTGCTAAGGAACCAGACAATATTTCTGGGGAAATGGAAATCTAGAGTTTACAACAACATATTTCTAAAATAATGATTTATTCTTTTAATGCTGTATATGAGGAAATCCAGGAAGGAGTGGTGAATGAAAAAAAATTGTGCCCATTGGTTCGATTCCTGCAGTCTGCATCAAGACTTTGGGATTATAATTTGTAGACATAATTTATAAATGTGTATAGACCCCAGCATACAATATCTCTGGGAGTCTTCTCAGGCAAAGAAAAATGTAATAGTGTGATAAATTAAGATTAGTATTTTACTGAGCTTCCACCAAACAGAAAGACCCTTCAGCATAGTCCTCAGAATCAACAGTGGTAGGTGGCTTTTCTTGATGAAAAGACTGCTTCTATAATGGAAATAATAAGCAAATTCTACAATTTAAAATGACTATACTAATGAGATTTCTACTTAGGAGGAGTCCTACAGAATACTTGTAATATAAAAATATCCTATTTATAGATATAGGCTAACCATCAAACTTGAGGCTGTGCCAGGGTGCCCATTTCCACTATCCCTTCCTAAATTCAAGGTTAATTATTGTTATGTATTTTATCTGCCTAGTATCTGCCAGATAGTATGAAATATTTTCCACCATTGATGAAGGCATTTCTTTGCAGATGGCAACTGGACATTAATTAAATCTTTACCTGCAATTTGCTCTCAGATACAAAAGCTAGTGCCTTTTTACAGATTTTCTAGCATTGATTACTCTTTCATTTCCACTTTCTTCTTGTTCCACTCTCTCCTGAGTTTGCGTATAATTTTGGCTATTTTGACTTCAGACACAATAACTCTAAGCAGTGTTGTTGTCTCCAAGGGTTTTTTTTTACTCAACTGGTTATTCTTCCTTCTAAACTTCTTTCACCATGTAGTTCATATCCAGTGATTAGTAAGGATAAGTATAGGGGGAAGTTTCAGTTTTCATTTATGGTATTTTGTGTTCTTTCAGGAGGAGTGTCTCATTCATTTTTATCACAAACATCAGTTTCAGGCTATTTCATTGTGGTTCTGACTTGCAGCCATTGTAAAGGCCTATAAACTATGACTTAGCTGCTCTAAGAAAGGATGGCAATATAAGAAACAGAGAATCAATTCAAAGGTCCTTGGGTAAAGGTAATGATGTCCCTTGATCAAAAGCCAATCATGTTCTACTATAAGGTGCAGTGCTCATCTCTGTTTACAAACAAAGAGCCAGTGCTGTCAGCATCTGTGGATGTTTCCATGGTCATATGACAGGCATGACTATATGCAGGGGTAAGCTGGCACCATGGGAAGGCGCTGGACAGGAAGTGATGGGGCAGGGAGGAGGCAAGGCACACAGGAGCCACACTGCCCAAGACTCTGGCAGAGCTTGGACAGAGTAACTCATCATCAGAAAGGCACCACACAAGCCCTTGGCATGTTTGGCCCCTTTAAGGTGCAGCCACTTTGCCACATTGCCCACTTGGAGGCTCCAGGGACCTATGGGGGGAGCTTGAGCTAGCAGAGGTAGGCTCTTTGGGAAGCCAAAGCAAGCATGGAGGGACAGGGGAAAAGACGGGGGAGGAAAGAAGGGCAGCACATCCACCCTGTGCCTCTGGAACTTCTTAAAAGCACCTGGAAGAGGGTGTGATTTGCCCCCCAGCTTTAAAAGGTTGAGAACCTCTGTTATTGAGGACCACTATCATGTGCCCACTAGTTTAGTTTAATAGTAGTGGGTGCAAATATGTCATATAGATAGACATTATAATCTGGGAAGTAGGAACAGTTGTTTGCATATATTATTCAATGGGTCATGTATTTATCTTATAAAATTGTGTTGTAAAGTATTTTCCTCTTCATCTCTTTCATTTTGGTGCTCCTGAAGTTGAAAAATTGGAAAATAAGCAAATTTATGTACAAGGCATCCAAGCTGATGGGTAGAATTAATTAAGATTTTTTTTCTTTAGAAAAACAAGTCTGATTTAGTCAACTGACATCCATAGAAATACTCATCTATTTAATTGTACTCTAATTTTTTCAAAGTTTATGATTAAGAGCTTTCTGAATGTAATTGCTTTGAAATGATACGAACACTTTAAAGATGTTGTGGACATTTCTAAAAATTATAAAGACAGCTCCCATAAAAGAACAATATTGATTAAAAAAGGAAAAAAGGAAAAAATATGAATATATTACACTACCTCCTTGGCAAGTGAAAATTGTAATAGAACATCTTCCTACCATTATTGGGAGTAAATGACACCACAATGGAGAGACACATTAATATAATATAATTTAAAGTATTGTTTTCCATTCTATCAAGCACCATCTCTGTCACAGATGCCACAAGTTTTGGAACCCCTGGCCTGCTGTATAGGTGGTCTTTCTTGATCTTTATTTGGGTTAATGTCAGGCCACAACTCCTAAGACCCATTTTGAAACAGACATACGAAGGCAATCAGACAATGGAACTCAAATGATGGTTGATGTTTCAGAGGAGCTCCTGTTTGCTGCTAGACTGTTGTTCTCATAGACCGTACATTTTTTGCATCTCACCATTGACAAGGGTCCTATTGAGTTTACTGGGCTTGCTGCCAGACAAATAGTTATGGTTTTACATCTTGCAAAATGGCAAATATAGCAAAGTGAAATATAGCTGTGTGTTGGCAGAATCCTACTATTCAATTATTCTCTCTCTCTCTTTTTGTCAACACATGTCTTCGTCAGAAAAATGCTAACTTCATGGATGCCAGTCTATTTAGCAAATGCCTTAAATTTACTAGTATTTTTCTATAAATGGGCAATACTCTTGTACTCACTGTCTGTGTCTTAGCATTTCATTCCCATCTGGAACTTCTATTTTTCTGTGAAGAGTCAATTTTCTGTGGTCACCTGAGACCTATGAAAATTCTTAGTACAAAGTGCAAAGTAATACAAGTATCATGGCAATGCATTTCATATTACATATTATCAGACTGTGGCCCATGTAATGTATAGCAAACATAATGTAAATTTGGAAAGTATATGGAGACCAATTATGATGATAATTTTGGTAGTTCAATCATTCCTATTTCCTCTATGAAACAAACATCCTTTCTTTTTCCAACATAAACCTAATTGTGACTATCCTATTCACATGTTTTCTATTAGCAGAGATAAAAAGAATATTGTCACATTATAAGACATATTGGCCGTAATTTATATAAACCTAATAGATAATAGGCCATTAAAAACAAGAATGAACAAGCAAAGGGAATTGGAGGCAAGCCAAGTTGAAACAGACAATGAAACCAGTAATATCTAAAGACAGCAGAAAAAAAGAAAATCAAATCCAAGATGGATCAACCCAATAAAGGGAGTCACAGAACCTTGAGTTGTCAAAAGCTGAGTGGGAAAGTTAATGAAAGGATCTTTTGGAAGCTACTTATTCATACAGTGGCAATAAGTAAGAATTTTTTGGAATAGTAGCCGTGTTAGTCTGTGGTTCAGGCATCTCAGAAAACAAAAATAAAATAAAATAAACAAAATAAAATAAAATAACACTGTAGCACTTTAAAGACTAACTGCTATATTTTTATTGTTAGCTTTCGTGGATCAAGTCCACTTCATCAGACCATAAGTAAGAAGTGACCTGACAGCACATAACAATAGTTGACAATTGATGGGCAGAATATTAAAAAGCAACATGTAATATTAAAAAACCCTATAGTGATTTTTCCAACTTCTAGAGGAGATGACTTCCGGCCTGATATATTTTATTCATCCTTAACTCTCATGAGCCCTAGCTGATATAGTCAATGGTAAGGGACAATGAGAATTGCACTTGCAGAACATATGGAGGGGTGCAAATTGTCTATCTTTAAGGAAGCAGAATTTGACTGCACTCCTTCATTAGCATTTAATCTATTAAGCTTCCACTCCTGTGCATTGAAATATGCATTCAGGACAATATTTGCTATATAGAAACAACAAGCCTCACATTGATCTCAGGTCATCCAGGCAATGGAGTTGCCAATTTGGGATTTTAGTCCAGCTGCACCACCAGGAAAAACAATAGAGATTACACTTGTAGGCCACCCCATAGTGCTTAGAGCACTTTCTGGGTGGCTCACAAAGTAAGTAGCATATTTTCTCCAACATGCTGGGTACTGATTTTACTGATCTCAGAAGGATGGAATGCTGTGTCAACCTTAAATTCCTGTCAGTATCAAACTTACAGTGTTTTGGCTGCAGTACAGCAATTTAACCATTGCACCACCAGAAGCATTGTGTACAACTCAACAGTATTTTTGAAACATTTGAGAGAAACTCAGTTTAATGTATAATCTTTAATCTATTTTTAACAACAAGGCAGAACATCTGTAGAAGAATGTGCCATTTTGCCAGTACTCTATAAAGGGTTTGCAATCTTTGTATAAAATTATTTCAGTATTGCTTGATTGCTTCAATTCTAACATAATGTATCAACTTAGAATGAACAGTATAATCATCTATTTTATTTGGAAAATAGTAAGGATCATCAATGTTTTCCAATATTTGTCAGACTACAGTCTAAGTTCCCTTAACTCTGGCTTTTAAAGACTGTTCATATCACCTGATGTTTCCTAAAATACAGTGCTTCTCAATGAACATGTCATTTTTAACACTTAGCTGCCAATCATGTCCTGAGTAATCAAATAATGAGAAAGGAAGTAGATTATGCAAGGAATGAAAATATTTTCATCTTTTTTATTCATTCTTTAATGCATGCTTTCATTGTTGTCCTTTTAATATATACTTTCAACCTGTCCTAGTATTGTGTGATCTCTCTTATTTGGTTTTATACCAGAAGAATTTTTAAAACAGTTGCAGCCTTACATTTTCTGCTCCTTCACATTACTAGTTATCCCATCAATAAGACATACCCTGTAGTATAAAATAATAGAAGTATAAAACTATTGAGACATTTCTGCTAAAGGACAGTTCAGTAAATTTTTACCCAATCTAGCCACTGTTTAACAATGCCTGTGAAGAGGATGCTTATCCTAATGGTTGAAATCTGCTTTTCTGAAATTCCCATCCACTGGTTTCCAGTCCTGTTCTTTAGAGAAATATGCCCTGTTCTATCTCTCCTTAATGTAGGCAAGTAGAGATTACAGTAGCAGAATTTAAAGAGAGGTGCTCCTTATTTGAACCATCAGCCAGCAGAGAAGAAAGGGGAACTGAATGAGTAAGCTGAAGAACTGAAAGCTGTGTTAAATTTTGCCTGCATTACATTCAGTATGGTATGATGAAATAATAGAATCACCCAGAATTTCTGATGCATCAGATAAAATTTAGCCTTGAATGTTAGGCTCAGGCTGCAAACCTATGTATTACAGACAGTTTCATTGAACTAATTGTGGTTTCCTTCCAAGTATTCATGCACAGATTGCGGCTATTAGCAATTTGCTAACAATATGAACCCAAAGGGGCCGTGTGTTTTGTACTTTTGTGTACATTGCATAAGTATATTGATACATTTTGTCTATCTTATCTTAGGCAGGTAAGTGACAGTGGGAGACAAATTTTGTATATATTTTGCCAGTAAAAAAATCATGTGAGTGTGTCTGGGTCTGTGCTTCTTTGTGTGTGTAGAAAATATTTTCTCCTGTGATATACATTTTAGTCATGACCTTATTTACAGAAGTTGCTGAAGTGAAGATAGCTATTCCTGACTAGAAAGAAAGAAACATAGGGCTCTGAAAAAAAAAATTAAACATTTGCTTTCCTTCACAGATATCACACAATTTTGTGACGTAATAAGAAATCTGTCATTTAACTAAAGTGATACAAATACTCAGACTGTGACACAGTTTCACAAAGCTGAACCTCTCTGTGTTGAATTTCATGACCATTAATCTCAAAACACAGAGAAATGTCTTCAGTTGTTTAGCATTCAGTCTGTTTTCATTGTGGGCATACCGTATAATATCTCCTTCTTGTATGATCCTGAAAACTTCTGAAAATTCATTGGGATAGTTTTCATGATTAGGAAGAGGTCATTTCAGCTTGATTTCCATAGCCTTTTACCAACATTATTAGCTTCCAGATTATTCAGGATGAAAAAAAGCTAGCTATTTTAAATATCTGAACATAGGAGGACCAAAATGAGGAGGTTCATCCATTCAGATCCAGGACTGTTGAGTGCAAACGTTGGTTAGAATTCTTCTGCAGGTGGATAAGCCCGTTTATGTGGGATGATGGTCCCCTCAGTGGAGGAAATGCCACTAGAAACCATCATATTGGGCCCAATAGCAAAATGACTGGAAGAAGAACTCTGTTTCCCAACGGTCATGTGGGCAGAAGAGGTCATGCCAGATGGATTGGCTGTGAAGGCACACCTTGTTAATATCCTCAAGGCTGCAGCAATACATTACAGTCCTGGTATTAAATCCTGCATGTCTCATTTCATATGTGCCTTAGGAGATGGCTTCGAGATCATAGCGTGTGGGTCACTTCATGGCAACCTGGGATCCAACTTAAACAAATCCACACCAATAGCATTTTTCCTGTTTGGGGGGAGGGGGTCATTCTCGGATATACTAATACATACTTAGGATATTATAATATAGTTGTATTCTTTACAATGAATACATTTTCTATCATGAAATATTGCCCAAGTATGACATCTGAAAAATATGTCTCTGTAGCCTTATTTGATTTGTGGTTGTTCAGTTGCACAGTTGAGTCTGACCCTTTGCAACCCCATGGACCATTATACACCAGGCTCCTCTGTCCTCCACCATCCTCCTCAGCCTACACAGATTTATGCCCATTGCATCGACCATGCCGACCACCTCATTCTCTGGCACCACCCTCCCTTTTTGCCTTCTAACTTTCCCAGCATCAATACCTTCTATAGTGAGTCCTCTCTTCTCATTTGGTTGCCATATACTTGAGCTTCATATTCAGTATTTGTCCCACCAATAAGCAGTCAGGGTTGATTATTTGATTACCCTTCTTTTTCTTCAAGAGATAACATTGGCAGAATTATTTGCTAAAACAACTCAGGAATAGGAGCTTCAATATAATAGCTATAATATGTGTACCTCAAATGTCCTAAAGAATATAATATATATAGATTCCTGAGCAATTTTACAAGTATCTGACTAACTGGTATTCTTGAAGGCCTGTTTTCTTCTGTTCAGTTATAATATGTAGATTGAGCTATTGTTTGAACCAATTCAATATATTTCCCCTAAATTCTCTTAATTCCACTACAGGTAGAATTACTCTGATTCTTCCTCCATCCTTCAGGTTTTGTATCTAAGGGTGATGATCAGATATATTGTATTATATTATTATATATGAAAATGTCAATGATCTATACACATAACTAAACATTAAGACGGACTGTCTCAGAAAATGTGAGCTATCCTTCTTTGGAATTTTTGAAATAAGAATTTGATGGCCATCAGTCAAGAAGGTTTTATCTGTTGATTTCCAGCATTGTTGTGTGTGTGTGTTGGCTGCTTAGAGGACTTTCCCATTTCTGCAATTTGATGATTTACAACTATGAGTTTAGCTGAATCATGAAGGTATTTTTAACAGTTTAAGTTCAATTCCCATGATAATTCATGACTCTTATATACAAAACCATTATATATTTAGAAAACACCAAAGAAGAATTATTTGCACACAGTATCAGTGCCAACAGACGGAAACCATTTCCAGCATTCTGAGATCATCTATCAATAATGTTTTGTTCATGCACGGTAGAAGAAAATGCTGGCTTTTAATAAGGGAAAAAAGGAAGAAGAATGTGCATACTTTGCCTATTCCATTTCTCATTCCCTGTGTTAAAGAATGCAATGTACAATTAGTGGATGATTAAACAATGCAGAACATGTTTAGAGGACTCTCACAAGAACCTATAGCAACCAGGTCTTGCTGTTATTACTATCAAGAAGCTGCTACAGTAGCTCATCTAATTAACAGCTAATTTTTCAAGATACACGACCAGAAAACTCTTTGTGCTATCTCTGTCTTACTTCTGGATCCAACAGTCAATAGACATGACCAATTTAATGTGTGTCTCCCCTTTTCTTTTCTTTGCTATTAAAAAAATGTTTAAGTAATAATACAAAAAAAATAAAATTAAAAGAAAACAGTGAAGAACAACAACATACAATCTTAATAAAAACACACTCTTAACATATTAAATACTAATTTGTGCACCTATCACCCATTGGAACAATGAATATGTGTATATACATTGTTCAATCTACTATCTATTTCTAACTTCTTTAAGTTGCAACTGTCCTCTTTCCAGAACAATGTACATTCTTGCCCTGGTTTTACTCCTTTCCCTTACTAAAACATCATCAAAAAATATTCCCATATTTTTCTAAAATCTGATTTCTTTAGTGTGTGTCCCCCCCTTTCCAGAGCAGATTGGCTTCAATAAGATTACATTTCAGCACAATATGCACTGACAATGACATTTGGCCCAGACAAGTTGTGAAACCTAAGATGTTGATTCACCCAGTGATAGTCCAATAGTTGTTATAATGATTATGAAGTAAGTAGCAGTCCCATGCTTCCTTGGAGAAAGTATGGAACATTCAACTGACTTATAATGAGACTGTATTGAATTATTCCGAAATGTGGCTTTTGTTACTGTGGATGAGGCTAGAGAGCTAAACCTTGCTTTTTGTTTCTTCATTCCTACTGGAAAAACTATTTACCATTTCACCCTCACATCTTAGAAAGAATATGTTCTGCAAGGTCATTTTTAAGCTGCATAATTAAAATACAAATTAGTTTTCAGCTACTGATCAACACAGTACACCTAAGAAAATAATGCTAGAAGCTATGTTTCTTTTCAGACACATTTTTTGAGAACAGTTAAATTAGCAATAATTATAGGGAGAAAAAGGTCTTAACATTGCCTAAAGCAAAGGAAACTGGTAGAAAGCTTGATGGAAACTTTCAGAGTGAGTGGATATTTTTATCAAATGACACATAGGAAAGTCCAAGGTCAGCTGCACAATTTAAAGTAAAGGTCACTTGTAATTTGTAATGCTTTAGAAACTCTATTTATTGGTTTAGCAAAATCCCTGACTAAGTAAGTTGCAAGACATTGCATCTTTTTCTCACTGTATAGAAAAATGTGCTCTATTGTCTATCTTAATATCCCTAGGCTAGATGGTATTGTAGACACAATGGGCACAGAACTGAGCGAGTTGAGGTGGATGGTGGTGGACAGAAGTGCCTGGCAGACAGTGGTCAATGGGGTCACAAATGGTCGGAATCAACTGTGTGACTGAACAAAAAATGCAATAAACAAATTTTATAAAATTATAAAACAATTCAAAACAATTATTTGTTGGTCTAAATCCAACTGTTATTTTCAACTAGTATATCCACATTGGCAAATGAGTGTTTGTGTGAATTTAATTGATTCTGTGGGTCTAACTTGAGTTTGTTGTTTCAGTCAATTTTTTTAAATAACTATTTTGCAGTAGCCCACATTTTAATAAAAATTCAGAACAATCATACAATAATCTTGCATTTAGACTTTACAATGGCTCACATATATCCTTCTATCACATGCAACACAATGCATCATAAAATTGCAGAGCTGGAGAGGAACCCAAGGATCATTTGATCCAACCTCCTGCTGATAATAAAAATCCACAACAAAGTAATTCCTTCAAATGATCATCCAAATTCTATCTTAAAAACTCTCCAATGAAGGAGAATCTACTGCAATCTGAGGAAGTTTATAACAAGGATGAACCAGTCTTATTCTGTTGTAAGATCCTTTCTCATAATGTAAATCTGTTAGTTTAGGTTATGTTTTCTGCATTTACCATAGCCTAAGAGCAGCATTGCTTACCATTCATTAGGGCTAATGAGAGTCCAATAATATCAGAAGGACTAAAACATCCCTACCACCACTGTGTTATGACATGGTTTAGCATTCTGACCAATGATGTGTATGGATTTAATCCTGCTTAAAGTTTAATTAACAAAAGTAAATAAAGAGAATGCTCTGTGTAGCACTCTCACCATTTGAAAAGGCTAAACATTTGAACAATACCTTGCCATATGTTTCTAGCACTATATATCAGAAACTCAAAGAAAGAGGAGATTTTACACACAGTACGGTGAAAATGCAAATCTTTGAAGCAGCCTATGCAATTACGTAACATAAAACAGTTTATCTGTATAGTAACAAATATCTGCTGTGTGCTTTTGTAATATGATTAGGATTATTCCTTCAACAAGTTGTTTTATGAATATGTTATTAGCTCAGTTTTATTTAATACAACAGAGTCACAATTCAGTTGACTCTAACCCTGTGTCTTGACTATGCATTGTATTCTGCCACATGCCTAACAGGCAAGCTTCTCTGTATTAATATGGACAAGAAATGAAACATGAATTTTAACAGATTTCCTGATGGTTTCCCTTACACAGCTGGTAAGTTACTCATCTGGGTCTATCTGTTATGTGGCAAAGGGGCAAGCTGAACCCATCTCCAAGCAAGCCTAGGTCAAACATGTCTCACCAAATCAGGAAAGTTCAGTCTATCCTGGTACAGTGAAACCCCTAACATACAAATGGTTAAACTTACAAAAAAATTGACATACAAATAGAAATTCTGGTTTTAAAAAATCAATATAAAAATTATTAATAGGAAAAATTCAACATACAAAAAATATACGGGGACATCTAATGACCTCTTCTGGTAATGCAATGTGTTTTTTACACACTTTTTTTTGGACATACAGATAACCTCGTGAAACGGGGGGAAATGTATGGAGAGGTTTCACTGTACTGTACTGTGTGTTGGCCTTTGTTTTTGAGAGCTATACCAGATGAGAAATGAGCATAATCCTTTATTTTACAGACTAGAGAGGGGGACATATACAGCAATTACACTTTTTCTAGGAGAGAAGTTACTATGATCAAAGAAGTACATTGACTGAATAAACCAATCCTAACCACATAGAAGAGTGTTTTCTACTCCTTTCACGAGTACAGTAGAGTATCACCCCTGTCAGAGGGCTCTGCGTGAAAGACAAATGGATTTTACATTTTATAAAAGCACTAGATAAAAATAATAGACTTTTCAGAGAACTGATAGGTACACAAAGGAAAGAGGGACATTGCCTAGCATACAATAAATAATAAAGGAAGTGTGATCGAGATATGCAAGGGAATTCCATCATGTCTGTGTCATCACAAGGTGTGATGAGGCAGATATCTCTTTCTGGTTTGGAACTGAGGGACCATAATTCACTGGCAGCAGATGTCTTGGCTTGTCATTCTCTACATTCCCTTAGCAAACACATTTATAATTCAAATCAGAAGTGGGGATACAATCATGGATCCTGAAAATGAAACAAACATTGATAGCAGATGTGGAAATTGAACATATGGGCAGTACTCCCAAACTTAAAGGTGTCCTATTATGGATTTTTTAAAAGAAATTGATGGCAAGAAAGGATTCAGTATTATCACCAGGTGAACATTGCTTGTATATTTGTCATACCCCCTTTTTTGTGGAAAATGTTTCTGGCATAGGATATAGTGTGAAAAAAAGTTTGAGATTGAGAAGAAAGTTGAGAATGATACAATATTGAATGATAACAGATGCAGGAAAAGAGAAGAATTTTTTAAAATTATAACACTGCATCACAGAAAAAAAATATTGTATGCTACTTGGTCTAATCTCGTGTCATATACTAAATCAACTGTGCTGAATCCAAATCTGAAGTCTGGTTCTGCCTAGGATGTCAGAATCTCAAATTAGCAAATCTCATCCTCTTGGTTAGGTTCTTGCATTGATCACCCAGTGTATATTTGGCACAAATGTAGCACAACATGTCCAGTTTATTAACACAGCTGCACATACTCATATTTAGCTCAAACAGACTCACAATGACCAATAAGATTGCAATTTCATCATTTCATTATTTTTACCTGCAAAGAAAGTTCAGGCTTTATTTTCCTGAAGACCCACTTGTTTGTCTTTCTAGCAGTCACGGAGCTCTCATCCAGCACCATACTTCAAACAAATAATTTTTATCTGCCAGTGTTCACAACAGAAAATTCATTTCTAAAATATTATCATGAGTAACTATGACAAATTAAGCTTCTTTTATAATTGAGAGAGAGAGACATACAAATCTGAGTTAAAACATTCCTTAGCATTACCTAGTCCAGTGGTCAGCAAACTTGGCTCTCCAGCTGTTCTTGGACTTCAGTTCCCAGAAGCCTTGATCAGCAGGAGTGCTGACTTGGGCTTCTGGGAATTGAAGTCCAAGAACACCTGGAGAGCCAAGTTTGCAGACCCCTGACCTAGTCCATACATAACCAGAGCCTCCAGGTTCTGTCCATAGTGGCCATTTTGATGCAGGCTGGTGTAGTGTAAATAGGGGCCGTATTGGAGGGTGGGTGGGAAGGAGTGATATACCATTTGGCACAATTCCCATGTCCAAATGGCATATGTACTTCAAGCAACCCTTTCTCTCCTTTTGGTGTTGGATATAATTTGAACACTTTCACATTCATTAGAAAATTATCATTTGTAAGGAGAAAAAATGTGGGAAATGTTTAGCAAGAGAGAGAGAGGAGAGAGAGAGAGAGACTGGCCTCACAAAGCCTCCCCTTGTTGGTGAAATCCAGAAACTCAATTTTTGTTGTGTTTAATAAAGAGTTCCCCCTTCTGATTGTTCCTGCCCCTTCACATGTTTCACACAAATGCTACATGTCCCAGTTTCCATAGACAGTACACAAGCCCAGTTGTATCCTCCCATTGTAAAAGGGGCCAGTGTGTTCAGTGAACCAGGAGAGGGCTCACCTATGGTAGCTCTACATTCTAGAAGGAATATTATGTGTAAATATATATCTTGCGAGGCATTGGGGGTCCTTCTGAAAAAAATGCTGATAATAAACTTTAGCTAACATGTTTCAGGCTTGTTTCCTGTTTTAGAAGGGTTTGAAAGGTTGAATAAATCAAGGACAAAAGCTGACATTTCAAGAAGTGCATCTGGCTGGAAGAGCTTCAGCTGGAACAATAGAGGTCATTGAGGCAGACAACGACTGCAATGAAGAAAGCAGTTAATCCCATCATCCAGTAGAAGAAGATAATTGATCTACATCAGGGATTCTCAACCTGCAGCCAGGAGTTCCATTTCCTGTGCCGCCGCCACCAATTCCACCACACCAGGAAGTGCCATGTGGTGGAGGAGGGGCAAAATGCCCGTCTGAGGGAACATGACCTGGGCCCCGAGTTAAAAAGGTTGAGAACTCCTGATCTACATTTTATCAACTCCTAGAAACCCTGGGGTCATTGCTATTTCCTGCACTAAAAGACACATGGGGATGGGCCTGGCTTCCTGAGAGGACATCATGAAACCATGCAAGGGGACTTCATAAATTCACACCATCTATGGCAGTGATGGCTAACCTTTTAGAGACTGAGTGCCCAAACTGCAACCAAAAAGCCACTTATTTATCTCAAAGTACCAACACAGCAATGGGGAGGAAGGAGACACTCCCATTGGGCTACTGGGCAGAGGGGTGGGGTGAACTCTGTGCTGGGGTGATTGCATGGGTGCCCACAGAGAGAGCTCCGAGTGCCACCTTTGGCGCACATGACATAGGTTTGCCACCACTGATCTATGCCTTTGTGGCAGATACTCCTCCTCCCTACTTGATATTCCATGTGATGCCCCTTGAACCAATGATATCCTTCCTCCCACTTGACCAATGGGATACCTCCTCCTACTTAGACCATGTGACCTCCTGGACCAATGTGATGCTTGCACAAGCTCCCCTTTTGTAAGGTCCCCTTTTGTACCCCTTTCTTATTTGTGTATATAAACTTGGGTTTTGAGTTGTTCTGGGCTACCCCGATTTTGGGCAGCCATTGTGGCTAGTTTTTTCTTGCATTTAGGGCCCTATGGAATAAAAACATTTATATTTCCACAGTTCTTTGGTTTACTGGTCTTTATTCCATTTCAGCCAGAGGGTTTTGAAATTAAATAAATTTAATTGATACTGATTTTTTTAAAATGCATTTTATTAACACATGTCCCAGGGTAATGGCATCCTTCCACCATGGGTATTTTAGATCTTGGTTTACAGGCATTGCACCCAATCACTTTGGGTGCCACAAACTGGGTTTTCAGGTACATCCAGGTAAAGAGGGGACCCAGCCAGCCGTGCCCCCAGAAATTCAGGTATGACTTTTGATCTCATTGACCTAATTTAGAGTAGGCTGTCTTGAGTTCTTTGGAAAAAGGGAGAGATATAAATGAGTGGAATATGTAATTGTTCCATTGATGGGATTTGGATTGCCCCCACCCCATTGAATACAGCCCTCTTCCTATAACATAGCAATCTGTATATGAAACGTCCGATCATTTCAAATAAGTTTGTCATGTGGTTGTTTCAATATTTTGATTAAGGCCAGAATGTTAAAGAGAAGCTCTGGGAAAAAAAATATGCATTATGTTTCATAATGTAACGTGCTTTGCTACTTTAGGATAACTTGAAGCCAAGTGGCAATACTGTAAATGGCTTCCATTGACTTAAACAATATGCTTGTGCTTTTTCAATTCTGAGGAGTGAAACCTGAAAGTAAATATTACAGGACTATGTTTGCAAATAAAAGCAGTATCCTTGAGAAATAGTATCACTTTTCTCTTTCATGGAGTGTATTCTCGTAAATGGAAGTTGTAATTACAGCTATACTCTCAATTATTATACACTATCAAAATGACTTCCAGTGGTTTCTAACCAACATAATTGACTTGACAACAAAATAAATAAAACACAGAATTGCAAATATATGTTTCATGGTACTTTTGCCAATTTTAATTAAATGCATCCTGTTAAATAAATGAAAATTAATTGTTCAACTCACCCGCTAGAGCTACATGTTACTGTTTACTGCAACAAATGTGTGAACAGTTTGGATTTAATCAGGATTTTCATGTTTTTGCTATTTTTCTTGTCATTTATGTACTTTAAAAACAAAATAAAACTCATCTGCTTAACATTAAAACATTAGATGTTGAGATTTAACTACACATTGATTTGAATTGTACACAACAGTGCCATTAAAGATTTCTCCTGATTGACCTTACATTCTTATATAGCTAGCTTCTGAACAAACCCTAAAATCATGAAGTCACCCAATGGTTGGCTTGTCAATTTTTTTTTTCTTACACACAAGAGACGTTATATTCACATTACAGAGAACTTGCAGGGAAAATACACTCTTTGTCTCATTCTCAACTACAAGAAAGAAAATCACATGGAACTTCAAAATGACTCACTAATATTTCTTATCCTGTTCAGATTATGTAAATCAGAAAAAACAAGTACAGTAATACCTCGGATAACGCTAAAACTTGGTTCCACAAGTCTTACCGTTATCCAGTTTTTAACATTATGTGATACATTTATCACACAACGGTAAAAAAAAAAGCCCAGGGTGATTGATCCACCTGCTTCTTTGGAAAGGGCAGCAAGGATGTGATGCATGGAATCCCTGATGCCCTTTCCAAAGAGCCAAGCAGATTGAGCCAAGCCCCAAAGTCTGCAGGACTGGTCTCCGCCAGGCAGGAAGGCAGCCCTGCTGACTTTGGGGCTTGGCTCTCTGGTGAATGTTGGCTTCCCCAAAAGGAAGCCGGTGTTGGGATGCTCAGAACATAGAGTTCCTTTTGTAGAAAGGAGTTCCCTTCCAGGGCGAGCTGTGAGTGTGTGTCTGCACATAACCTCAGCCCGTCCTGGAGGGGAGAGAGCCAAGTGGCTGTTTGTGCATATCTGCAGCCCTCCTGGAAGGGAAAGAGCCATGCACCTGGCCTGTTTCCTTCCAGGGTGACCTGCAGGTGTGTGTCTGCACACACGCACAGCCTGTCCTGGTGGGGAGGGAGTCAAACTCCTGGCCTGATCCCTCCCAGAGCAAGCTGCGGGTATGTTTGTGCACACCCGCACCCCTCCTAGAAAGGAAAGAGCCAAGCGCCTGGCCCAATCCTTCCCAGGGTGAACTGCGGGTGTGTGTCTGCACACACCCACAGCCCATCCTGGCAGGGAAGGCCACCAAGCATCTGACCCATTCTCTTCTAGGATGAGCTGTGGTGTGTCTGCATGCACATTCTCCCAAAGGAAATGGGTGCTACGGCACTCTGTTCACCAGATTCCTTTGGGGGAAAGCACACGTGCACCCACTTCCTCCCAATGGAAACTGGTGATCAGAGCATCTGATCCCCAATTTCCTTTGGGGAAAGCCTGACTCCCTTCCACCAAAGGAAGTTGGCGATCGGAGCATCTGAACGCCGGCTTCCTTTTGGGGAAGGGAGGCGAGCATCCGATGCCCGGTTCCCTTAACCGGGGATTGGACACTTGGGTCTACAGAGGTCCCCTTGTCCCCCCAGCAATGGGGCCTCCAGAGATCTCTTCCCCAAAGCCCTCAGGGCTGAGCTCCAGCCCTGTGGGCTTTGGGGCAGAGATCAACATTGGGAAATTTGAGGAAAACTTTTGCTTCACACAATGTTAACTTAATGTTGTGGGGTACAAAAGTGTTCCTCAAATTTCCCAACATTTTCCAGTTTCAGTGTTAACCAGTGCATTCATTAACTGGGGTACCACTGTACTAAGTATTATTTTCATTCCGAGCATCAACAAGTTTATCCAGTGCTTACAATATTATTGAATGGTTTCCATTATTTTATTTTATTTATAGACCACCCATCTGAGAGATGCTCCTACTCTGGTCTGTTTGTACTTGAATAAAACCATAAGACATAAACAACTTAAAAATGAAAAAAACATAAACATAGCAATATGATAAACCCATACCCTGGTGGTACCAGATTAAACTTTAGTCACTATACATAAAAGTACTTGTTGTATTACAATTTGCTGTCATTACTCATTGCAAAAACAAACATGAAAGCAAAAATTAAAAAAAGACTGCAATGTTTAAAAAGCAATTGTGTCATCAGTTTTAATTACTGGAGAGGGGCATTGCACTGATAATAAAATGGCATAACACATTCAAAAATTCACATCTAAAATACTTCTAAAGTGCCTAAAACAACTTGAAAACTAACAAAAAAACCCAATACAAAATATAGTAGTACCTTGGATAATGATGGGACTTGGTTCCACAAGTCTCGTCGTTATCCGGTTTTTAACGTTGTACGATGCATTGATCACACAATGTTAAAAAAAATCCTTTTTTTACCCATTTCAGGCTCTCTGACCCCCCCTGCTGGCTCCAGGGAGGTCGGAAGTTCCCCCACCCTCCAGCCTCCAGGGAGGTGGGGGAAGCCCAGAAACAGCTTGGATCCAGTCCTCTGATCTCCCCAGAACCAGCAGGGAGGTCAGAGAGCCCAAAAAGGGTAAAAAATGAATGGGTTTTTTTAACCCATTTCGGGCTCTCTGACCTCCCTGCTGGCTCCGGGGAAATCAGAGGACCCAATCCAAGCTGTTTCTAGGCTTCCCCAACGTCCCCGGCCAGTCCAACAAGCCAAAATGTCAGGGTTCGAACCTTGACGTTTTGGCTTGTTGCACTGGCTGGGGACATCGGGGAAGCCCAGAAACAGCTTGAATCGGGTCCTCTGATCTCCCTGGAGTCAGCAGGGAGGTCAGAGAGCCCGAAATGGGTTTAAAAAAAAACCTTGACGTTTTGGCTTGTTGCACTGGCTGGGGACATCGGGGAAGCCCAGAAACAGCTTGAATCGGGTCCTCTGATCTCCCTGGAGTCAGCAGGGAGATCAGAGGACCCGATCTACAGCTGCAGGGTGGCTGGGGAAGCTGACGGGGACTCCCTGTCAGCTTCTCTATCCACCCACCCATGCCTCTGCAGCTGTGGGGTGGCTGGGGAAGCTGACAGGGAGCCCCCCATCAGCTTTCCAGCCCCCCTGCCTCCGCAGCTGCAGGGTGGCTGGGAAGCTGAACGGAGAACCCCATTCAGCTTTCCAGCCACCCTGCTGCTACAAAACGACTGCATCGGATAACGTTAACAGATTGTTATCCGATGCAAAATTTCTTTGTAAATTTTGCATCGTTATCTGATTTTAGCGTTATCTGATGCAGTCGTTATCCAATATATTACTGTATTACTTTTCCTAGTCTTTTGGCCAAGGTCATGTGTAGTACATTATTACTCATTCCACAAAAGTTACTTGTTTTGTTTCTTTTAGAATGCTCTTAGGAATGAACAGGGGTATAAGTCATTGGGAATTATATTGTATGTTAGTCCCAAATAGAGTAGACAAATATGTTGTACCAATTAGCCACAACAAATGTAATATTACTTATTTCTTTGACTCTGCTCTGGTTAGGATTAACATTGGATTTAGCTCAAGATTCCTTCAAATTAATTCCTTTCTGACTCTCATAACATCCACATTATTTGTCCATGCACCATCAACTGGTTCTCAGTATAGACTTCAATATGAGACCCACTGGTTGAAATCCATTAGTAACTCTCAACTAGAGTAAGGCTATTGTCACGTACCAGCTGGCCCTCTGCTCTGGAAAACCTCCTGAACCAAAGCCTCCAAAGGGCGGGCTGGCCAGCAATAAAAACTTTACAGCCCTTAGCTGCTTATCATCCACAAGGAGGTTTAATTTGGTAGCGTGTTCAAAGGCTTGTGCGTGAAATGCAATGCTTCTCTTACCCTTTTAGTCCAATGAAGACACGTTGTTCAGGCTAATGATGAAGATTTATTGATCAGGTTCATAAAGCATGAAAGTCAGTAGCATAAGTCAGTCCAATACAGTCCACAGATAATCTAGGTAACCATTTTTAAGGAGCAAAAATGCATAGCTCCTAGGCAAAAAAATGTTAGCCCATAGAGATCCAGAAACAAAAAAACTCTAAAATCAAAACAGGTCTTAATCCATGGAGAGGCAGAAACGAACTCCCTAACTTCTCCCTAACATGGAGAATTTTCAGTCAGGTGGTTTAGCTTTGGCCAATCAAGTAACAGAGAACAACAGAGAATAACTTTCTCAAAACAACACATTGTTTACACACGTGCACAGAGAGTGTTCTGGTACTTAGACAAAACATGGATCTCAGCTAGCTAGTAAGAATTACTGGTAAACAGGCAGTCTGTGACACAGCCTTGAGGCTCAGAGAAGACAAAGGATTTTTTCTGAGGCCTCTTTGAAACTACAACCTAACCAAGCTTTGAGAACATTAGGAAAAAGATGTCGTTTTCTGAATAAATGGAACTCACAAAGGAGTTGGCTCAGAAAAATCTCCATTAATTCAGTGGTTCTACTCTAGTTGCAACTTACTGCTAGGGTTCATTAGCTATATTAAAAGTTGTATCTTTCCATAGTTAGTGCAAGGGTGGTATCCAATATAGTTCTGAATTAGCAGGTTCAAACTGTTCCACAACTTCTTGTAAAATAGTGTGATAAGGAACAATCATGCTAGCAGGGATTTTAATTATGCTGTCATTAGGCTGGATTTAGGAAATTACGACCAAATATTCCTGCCTTAGACCATTGATTTCTTATGTCAGATGGATTTTTTTCAGTCTGTAGGGATGCATGTTCCTCTTTGAGGTCAACAGATTTTGCATGTAACTCTTCACACAAGAGCAGAGATCAATCAGGAACTTTAGTTTCTTTTCAACTGTAAGAAACCAATTTTAGATTCATAATTCAGGAGGCCTCCTAAAATAGAAAAAGGTCATGATCTCTCTATCTCAGCAAGAAGACCCTGGATCTGTGATTTTTGTTGTTTTTGTTCAGTCGCACAGTCGATTCTAATCCTTCCCAACCCCATGGACCACTCCCCTCCAGGCACCTCTGTCTTCCACCATCCTCCTCAACCCGCGCAGCTCTGCACCCATTGCATCTGCAATACCATCTAGCCATCTCATTTTTGGCCACTCCCTTCTTCTTTTGCCCTCCACCTTTCTCAGCATCAAGACTTTCTCAAGTGAATCCTCTCTTCTCATTTGATTTCCAAAGTACTTCAGCTTCATCTTTACTATTTGACCTTCCAAGGAGCAGTCAGGATTGGTTTCTTCTAAGATTGACTTATTCTCCTCGCTGTCCAGGGGACTCTCAATACTCTCCTCCAACACCATGTCTCAAAGGCATCTATTCTTCTGTGCTCAGCTTTCCTTATGGTCCACTTCTCACAGCCATACATTACGACCAGGAATACCATTGCTTTGACTATGCGAATTTTTGTTTGCAAGGTGAATCTCTACTTTTAACTATTTTTCCCAGGTTTCTCATAGCTTGCCTCCCAAGAATCAGTTGCCTTTTTATTTCATGACTGCAATCACCATCAGCAGTGAGCTTTGATCCTAAGAAAGTAAAATATGTCACTGCTTCTATTTCTTCCCCATCTATTTCCCAGGGACTGATAGGCCCTGTTGCCATTATCTTGGTTTTCTTGATGGTGAGTCTCAAGCCAGCTTTTTTACTCTCTTCTTTCAACCTAGGCAGGAGCTTCTTTTGGTCTTCCTCACTTTCTGCCATTAAGGTAATATCATCTGCGTATCTCAAATTGTTGATGTTTCTTCCAGCACTTCTTAAATTGTGATTTCTCCATCCCTGAACTGCCCATTATGTGCTCTGTGTGTAAGTTGAATAAGCAGGGTGACAAAATGCTGCCTTCTTTTCCTATTCCAAACCATTCTGTCATTCCATATTATGTCTTAACTGTTGCTTTGTGACTCATGCACAGATTTCTCATGAGGCATATAAGGTTTTCTGGTATTCCCATCTCTTTAATTGCTTGCCACATTTTGTTGTGGTCTACACAGTCAAAGGCCTTAGTGTAATCAATGAAACAGAAGTAGACTTGTTTCTGATATTCCTGTGTTTTCTCCATGATTCAACATATGTTTTCTCCATGATCCAACTGTGATTTTAAGAGTTCAGGTTTTGTTTTCAAACATTCATGGGAGGAACGGCTCCCTGATGGATGACCATGTAATGACTGGGATATAATTCTGTCACATGACTTACACATGACTGTGTCTTTATGTGATTTCCATAAACGAAATGTTGGCTGAAATCCTGTTGTTCTGCTATGATTAAGGGAAGTGATTGCCACTAATTAAAGGTTTCTTTTTGCAATTTTGGAGTGTACAGGCTTGAACATAACACAATCAAGTAGTGTATATTCTGATGTCAGAAAAGGAAGCCTTTAATCAACTAGAATTTGTCACAGTCAATTACATCACCTCCATCATGCAAGCAGACCTCAAACAACAGGACTTCAACCTTTTGTTGTAATACAATATAAAGACCTTAAAATACTGTGAGTAGAAATTTTGCTACAAACCTATTCCAAATATACATATCAGATAATAGTTAAAAAAATTTTTTTGGAATGTTTCTTAATGGAACCTGTCTGACACTGTGTTTAATGAAATCCTATGATAAGTGCAGAAGCATATAATGCTTTTAACTTAAGAACAAAAATTTCCATCAAGCAATAGAAAACCATTGTCCCATGAGCACACATTGCAACTCAGCTCTCGAGCAAATATTATACAATGTGCAATTCATTCTGTGCTGGTTTAGCTCAATTATAATATAATATGAATAATGTAAACAGCCAAGTAATGAAGTGTTTCATTTTCAATGGAAGTATAACATAGGTTAATGTTTGATATAGATAAAAATGAGGAAAGCTGCAATATGCTTGAAATGTACCATCCCCAACTCATTCATTTGCATAGCATCATCCTGCATAGAACATTTAGCAAATATATATTGCATCAGACCACATGTTCCAATCATGGTTAAGGTTTTAATGTTTCCTTGGAATTGGAGTCATTTCTGTGTGCTGCTAGAGGAATCAACTGCTGTTTGCCTCAGGGGTAAACATTAAATAATGTTTTAAAACAGTAAAAGATAAAGCAGCAGAAAAAAGTCATCCCACTGTTTGGATGTGATACCTAACATACTTTTTACTGGGTTGAGAAAAATATTTCAAAGGAATTAATAAATATTGGCTGTGCTCCAGTAGTAAATCACAACTAGAGCAGACCCATTGAATAAGCAAGGATTTAAAGTGTCAACTCCTCTATAATCTCCAGTCATTGAATGAATCTATTTTAGTTGTGGTTTATGCCTGGATTTCAGCCAGTAAATGCTGCCTAGTAAGGCAAAGCAGCTTAAAACAAATGTCAATGGGTTATAGTCTTTCCTTAACCAAGAGAACAAACAGAAGCCTCTTAACCATATTTCCTCCAGTTAATTCGTCCTGTTTGCAGTCTTTGAGGTGTGTAGAATCTGATTTAATTCTAAATCCTATTTAATTTTGAAAATTTAGCATCAAAATAGAAAAAAGAACAGAATTTATCCTTAGCCACCTTTTCAGTAATGTTGTCTTTCTAGAAGCCATGAGCTAAAAACTGAAAAGTCTCGTGTTAAGGCAGTAATTTAGAATGTTTAAAAGGAATTTACATTACTGAGGATTGTGGCCAACAGAATTAAATTTAAAAGAGAGAAGTTCAAAAATTTTCACAGTTATAAGATGTGGGAAACTTGGTTCAGTAATACTATAGGTGAGAAAGATCTTGGAATTGTAGATCACAGGGTAAATATGAGTCAACAGTCCAACGTTGCTGCAAAAAAAAAAATCAATGCTGTTTTAGGTTGCATTAACAGAAATATGATCTCCAAAACCTTTGAGGTACTAGTCCCCCTCTATGTAACGTTAGTTAGACCACATCTAGAGTAATGTGTCCAATTCTGGCCACATCACTTTACGAAAGGTGCAAACAAATTAGAGCAGGTATAGAGAAGGGCAACAAGGATTATCAGGGGACTGGAAACCAAGCCAAATAAGGAAAGGCTGAAGGATCTGGGGATGTTTAGCCTTGAGATAAGGAGACTGAGATGGGATATAATAGCACTCTTCAAATACTGGAAGATGAACATAAAGAGGAAGGGTAGGATCTGTTCTTGGTCATCCCAGAGTACAGGATGCACAATAATAGGCTCAAACTAAAGGAAGGCAAACAGAGGCTGAATAGGAGGGGGAAAATCTTAACGGTTAGAACAGTATAACAGTGGAATCAACTGCCTCTAGAGGTGGTGAGCATTCCAACATTTGAAGCATCCAAGAGAGAACTGGACAACCATCTCTCAGATCTGCTTTGATTCAGATTCTTACATTGAACAGGAGATTGGACTCGATGGTCTAAAAGGCACCTTCCTAATCAGTGATTCGATGATTATGCCTAGCTTGCCTTCATAAGTCTTTTTGCAGTCTTTTGTAAGCTGTCCCTCCTTGACGAAAACATAAAACAATAAAGTAAATACATTGGCCAATACTCTCTTGTGGAGCTCGGCCTGTGCAGCAGGAATGGTGTCACCTACTGGAGCAGATCACTTTTAATAAATGAGTGTCTTTATTATTGTGGACGTATGCAATGTGGTTTCTTTGTGTCTGGCTGGACATCCTGCTATGGTAATGGAGTAGGTCATACAACCAGAGACTCAATCCTGAATGTTGGACAGTGGTAAATAACCTGACTCCCTAAAGGGGTCAATGGCTATGGGCAGATGAACCCCTTTAGGTGGGGTGATGCCCCCCTGAGTGGAGGAAATGTCACTGGAAACCATCATATTGGGTACAATGGCAAAATGAGCAGAGGAGGAACCACTTCACTATTCTGATTCCCAATGGTCATGGAGGAAGAAGAGGCTATGCCAGATAGTCCACCATTTTAATATCCTCAAGGCTATGGCCGTCCATTGCAGGTCCCAGTGTTAAATCCTGTATGTCTCATTCCATACATGTTGCAGGAGATGGCTCTGTGATCACAGTGTGTGGGTTACTTCATGACTAGCTGGGATCCTCCTTAAACAAATTCACACCAATGGCATTTTCCCATTTCCAGGGGGAAATGTATGCTTGGATACGAATAGCAGCCAACAATGACGACATCAAGTTTCTTTGGGCATGAATCACATGGACCCCATAATATTTGTTTGCAAGGTGAATCTGCACAGGCAGACATTATGGGCCATTGCTATTGCAGCTCTGTGCTTCTTCTATAACTTCAGAACACTGATCTAACTTTAAAACAATGACCAGTATTTCATGACTGATCATTAATTTGAAGCAGCACTTTATGTTTTCAAAGTTAATCTTTCATCATGTCTTTCTGATTGACTGGCTTGCCTTTTTTTTTTTTAAGATTTAACCATGATTGCAAAAAGTCAATGGACACAAACAGCACTGGCTCTTTGGCTATAAACAGCAATGAGCACTGAACATTAGAGTCAGATACAACTGGCTTTCAAGCAATGGCAACCTTTACCTATATATAGTAAAACCTTGGTTTACAACCTAGGTCCATTCCGACAGCCTTCATCATAAACCAAAAAAAAATTGTAAACCGAAGCATGTTTCTCCTTAGGAATGCATTGAAAATTTTAAAAATGGTCCCAAACTTCAGAAAAAATAATACAAAAAATAGAAAAAAATAATCAAAAAATTCCCCCAAAAAGCAGAAAATAGTGGAATGGAATGGAAGAAGAAGCTAAGCTCCTTACCTTTTTTACCACTTGGAAAATCCACCACGAGCACCACTTTTCTGGGCTTCAAGCAGGGCTGCCCACAGCCGAGGCTCTCTTCGGAGCTGATTTTTAAATTTTATTTCCAAGGCATATTTGTCACATTTCCATCAGCACCATCAATTGGCCAGTCCTACTAATTGAAGGAAAAATCTTCGACCTACAGCTGCCCAGGGGAATTTCTAGCACTTCTTGGTTGTGATAAAAGCTTATACCAGAGCTAAAAAGCAACGAAAAAAATCAAAAATCGAGTGAAAATGCTCCAAACATCCTCCCACCACAGCAGTAAGTGCTGAATCATAACTTCCATCAGTGGAGGGTGGGTACCATTTAGAGTTTAAAATGGCACTGGTGGTGAAATTCCCAGTCATAAAGTGAAAAAATGTTGTACACCGGGATATTATTTTAAAGGAATATATAACGATTGCATAATCATATAAGTGCAGCCCACCACCCATGGGACATTATAAACTTTCAATTTCCTATCCATATATCTTCTTCTTTAAGTGTCATATCCCATTCCAAATATTAGCTGTCCTCATGGCGATCAGCCATGAAGAGTGTCCTGGCTTCCATTTGCTTTCCGCATCACACTGTGACACCCATACTACTGATCCAGTTCTTTGTGTCACTTTCTGGTTGCAAGACCTTTTGGCACTCACAGTCCTCCTTGGCCCTAGGCCAGTATTTATGAAGCTGCTGCCAAGATGGATTCAAGTAGAATTTAATCCACTTGGGGACCATCACCCCTGTGGACTTTGTCACCCAAGGTCATTAGTCCTCAGGGTTGTCAGGTTAGTTAACCACCACCTGACAATCAGTGTTGAGTTGCTGGCAGTATGACCTTCTCTATTACCATAGCAGAATAACCTGGCCAAACTAGATAACCTTTTTTTAAAAAAAACATATTTGTCCCCTCTTTCCAACAGTTATTCTTATCTTGGTTTTGTTCCTCTTGCTTTATTTAAGACATACTCAACAAATTATCCCCAAATCTCCTTAAAATAATTTCTTTTTATTAATCCATTTTTTACCTTTAATTCACACATCAGTCTATCATTTATTGTTATATTCCATAATTCTTTAAACCAATCATCCATCTCAAATTCATAATCTATTTCCTTCTAACATTAAGTAATCTCATAGCTGTTACCATTACAATAATCATTTATTTCTTATTCCCTTTTATGTGATTATTTCCAAGATCCATTAAGAAAGCTATTAAAGCTATACAGTTAAGTGATCATATTCAAAATAAGCACAAAATTTAGGTAATGGAAAAGCTGATTTTAAATGCGAGAGGAAAAGGCAAATTCTACCATGCAACTAGCCTGGGGCTGAAGGCATATCTAAATAAAAAGGTTTTTGTTCTTCTGCCTATGTGCAGACAGTGAAAGATTCCTTCTTGCCCACGCACCAAACATATTGCCCCAGTATGGTGGAATTAGGAGTAAGACGCAATATTTTGGCTGAAAAATTGGGCCACTTTATTAACTTGTAATCAACTTAACTGGCTTAACCATTAACGCTTCTAAACTGCCCTGCAACGGGCCGAAGTAGCACTGGTAAGGATTGTTTAATTATACTTACCTCAATTTATCTTATTCAATTTACTTAAGTTACCGAATTAATGATCCCTTGTCCGAAGTCTCCTTGGAGCTTCGGACCCCAAATCGGGCGAACAGTTTACGGGATTGCAGTCTGTCCAGCCTGACATTCCCTTGTTCCCAGGCCGCATTTCATCAGCCAGTGCTATCCTTCTCTCTGTGCTTCACACCCCGCTGACTGATGATATTGAGGGATCCGCTCAATATCGTTACCAGTGCTACCCGCCACACGGGGAGGAGTGATAACTGTTAGGATACATGAGCTAGTGTTGCAACAAGAGCAAACCAATGACTGTACCTTTAAGGCTCTGCATGTTACCCCAGCCAGGTGCTATCATTAAGGGTTTGTAAGTAGCATAAATTCAGGCAACATTCTCAGCCACTTTGCTTCATGCCACTGTTTGCTTCGTGCCATTGTTTGCTTCATGCCACTGTTTGCTTCGTGCCATTGTTTGCTTCGTGCCATTGTTTGCTTCATGCCACTGTTTGCTTCGTGCCACTGTTGCTTGCTGTTGCCTGCCTGCTGTTTGCCACTACTGTTGCCACTGTTGCCAGCCAGCTGTTGGACTGCTTCGTCGTTTCCTGGTATGTTTGCCTTGCCGGATTGCAAGACATTGGACAACATACCACTGCCACATTGTGGTGCCTTAATCAAGGACTCTGTGTTTGGAATAGAGCTAAAAGGAACTGCTGACTATCTTCAAAGCCAACCTTGAAGGAACAGATAAGGTTTGGACTGTGTTTGCTTTGCTTTAATGAAGATAGAAGTTTAAAGCTCTCAAAGACTGTTTATAGACTTTGCTGCACCACATAGTCTGAGTTGAAGACATGTGTTACCTTGCACTTCGTGCACAGCTTTGTATATAGTGTAAATAGAGAATTCCTACAACCCAAGCTGAAAGTTTGTTTTGTCTATTACTACAGCAAACACTCTCACACTCTAGGGTGTGGCCATAGCCAGCCACTTCTAGCACTCTGCTATATCATTCCATCTCAATAACTACTCACCGCCCCACCCTCCAGAGGGTGACAGTTCAGCCCTCAGGCCCAGATGCAGGGCTTCAATAAACGCCGCCAAACCCTCTGCTAAAAGGTGCACCCCGTCTCAGCGGTATAAACACGTGTTCTCCACCCGGATATGGGGGTGCTCAACCACAGTGCCCAAGCCTTCACGGTGAAAAAAATGGGCCACCACCCGATTCACGCCCTGCTGGGCACGATCAACATGTCATGGGTCACCGGCGCCCCGGTAGACCACACACGGGATCATAGCCGACTAGATGAACCTGGTGGCGGGCCACCTGCCGTGAAGGCAAGCAAAATCTCGGCATATCGCCCTGGCCAAGTCAATGCACGGGCGCTGCCCAAGGTCATTGCCCCCCAGATGGACCACGAGGACGTCAGGTGGTGGGGCCTGGCTAGAAACAGCCACGAACTACAACAGATCACTCCACCGCATGCCCCGAAATCCCCGCCACATAAGATATGCCCGACCCTGGAAGCCCAGGTGCCTCCCACACCAGGATGCAGCGGTGTGGCGGCCGGCCCAGAAGATGTAACTGTGCCCGACAATCCACACCTGGGCAGGCATTGGCAGTGGGGGGGTGATCTGAAAAAGAAAGAAACTGTGCCAGCGAAACATCAAGCAGTCGCACATAAGTCTGGAACCTGTAGGACCCCCACCTACCCATACGCATAATGTCTGCATCCCCATAACCCAATGCTGCCGCCGTGGATGCGGCACCAATGCGAAAGGAATGTGACCCATAACGCACCCCCGGAAGCACAACAGCCACAAACGCAGCCCCAGTCACCTTCCAAAATTGAAAGCGGGTAAGCAGGGAGCAGTCAGCGTGTACAAAGAACGGGCGTGTACACTCCGGGTGAACCTCCAAATACTGGGAAATCGCCACAACCGGGCAAACATCCGCCAGGCCGCAAAAAAGCAGCAACAGTGATGTCCCCTGCCCCCGCTGATCCATCTTGGAAGACCGCATGGTCAGCCTGACCGACCCCCCAGACAAGATGACATCCCCAAAGGCCAGGGCTCTCCCCGACCAGTCCGCCTTGGAGGCGACCACAAACTCCCCAACCCGTAGAGCTGCAAAGAAGGCCACCGAAGCAACCACATGGAATAATCACGCCTCGTAAGGGTCACTGCAGAGCTGATGCCAAGCTGCAGCCAAACGCCGCAATACTTGGGGCAAAATAGGATGGCGGGAATCCAAACTGGGGCCCCGTTCCCTGCTCCACCCTTCCAACACCCTCCGAATACGGAAGTCTCCCAGAGTGTCGCGAAAACCATTAGCTTTGGCCACAAATGAGAGCGCGGAGAGATGCCCCCCTATGGTCTGGGGGCCCAGGCCAGTAGAGTGCAGATGGACCATAAAGTGCAACACATGGTCCACCGGCAAAGGCCATAAATTGGGGAGATGAGAATGGGTCCTGAAGTCTGCAAAGGACTGGCAAGCAAGCCTGTACGCATTCCGGGTTTGAGTAGAAAGCGAAAGACCCATGGCCCTGGTCATCTCAGCTCTCCAAGGTTCCAAAGCGACTCCAGCAGCTGCACGGGAAGCTCCTGTGCCCCAGGGGCCAACGCCCTGAACCGCAACATCTGTAAGCAGGACAGGGCGTCAGCAATAGAATTGTCCATGCCCGGAATATGGCGTGCCCGGAAAACAATGTTATGCTGGAGCGCTGCGAGGACAAATGGGCGCACCAGTGCCATAACCCTGGGAGAACGAGAGGTCTGGGTGTTCACAATCTGCACCACAGCCACATTGTCGCACCAAAAGGTGACCACAGAATCTGACCAAGACGTCCCCCAAAGGGTCATGGCTCCCAGAATTGAAAAAAAAAATCCAGAAAAGTTAGGTCCCGGAGGATCTCCGAGTCACGCCAGTGGGGCGGCCATTCGCCGCAACACCATTGGCCGTAGAAGAAGATGCCGTAGCCAAATGCCCCAGAAGCATCCGAGTGGACCTGAAACCTGGAGTCCAGTTGCAACTCGGTGCGCCAAAAAGAGACCCCGTGGAAGTAACAGAGAAAATCCGGCCAGACCCTAAGGTCGGCCCGCATACCCTGCATAACCCGCATCCGGTGGAAAGGCTTAGTCAAGCCCACCGTGGCGTCACAGATGCAGCATGAAAAAGCCCTCCCTGGAGCCACCTTGTCCGAGCATGCTCTGCGGGCCAATGCCCAGTGCAGGAAGGTGCTAAAGTGCTCGAACGCCACACAGGAGATGGAACAGCCGAAGGGCATGGCCCTGTCAACAAATTACTGGCCTTCAAAACGGAAGCCCAGCAATTCGAAGTCATCCGGGTGAACCGGGAGCAGCCGGAATGCCGATTTAATATCGCATTTAGCCAGCAACGCCCCCGGCCCACAGGAACGGACCATGTTCACGGCTTCATCAAACGAAGTATACCGGATGGAACAAAGTGCACCCTCAGGGTAAGAAAGGTGATGTATCAGACGATACTCACCAGGGGACTTCTTGGGCACCAGCCCTAACGGGGACACTTTAAGGTTACGATAAGGTGGCCGGTCGAATGGACCCGCCACCCTACCCAAGCCTACTTCCTTAAAAATCTGGGCCCTGGCCACATGTTCAAGACCCATGAGTGACCGCAAATTGCATGCATCCTGGGGTGATCTGGCACCAACAAAGGGAATACAAAAACCACGGGCAAAACCGTCTGCTAGGTAAGCGGTGTCCGCCCATTTGGGGTAAACTCATAACCATCTATTGAGAACCTCCAGCCGAATTGGGCTGGGCCCCTTTGGCAGAGGCAGGGCACTTAGCCCCGGACTGGTCCCTGCCCCGTCCCCGCACCGCGCCCGCTTTAAAACACGACGAGGCCGGTGTGGACCGGCGCAGAGCGCACACTCGTGCTTAAAGTGGCACGGCTTTCAGTTACAACGTCCTGTGGATGAAAAATCCCAGCACAGCAGTCGGGCTGGAACCCCCTGCCCCGCCGGCTGGCGGGGAGACTGTGCCGGGCCAGGGCGCTGAACCAAATGACCGCAATCATAGCGGTCGCCCAAGGCTGGCCGGGACAGTGTCATCAGCTGGAGCCACAGCTGCGAGTGCTGCTCATCCCAGCGCATGGCCAGGCATATGGCCGTGCGTATCCGGAACGTCTCGTTGTAGATCAGCCACGCTTGAGCAGGGAAGTCGACGTATGCCCGGTAGATGATGTCCAGGTATTGGAACAAAGGAATTGCCATATCCGGGTAAGCCTTCACAAGGACGCATGCATAGATAAGAAAACCCGGGAGCCAATTGGCCCAAGTCTGGGGAGGCTTCTTGTGCCGTGACAACTCCTTGTCATGGTCATCCTCCTTCTCCTGCTTCGTGGAGTCCCTGTTCAACAAACTAAAAATATCAACATACTCCCGGCACCATATTTTGTCCCTGGTGGCCGGCAGCAGGTGATCGCCCAGAGGTAACGACTGGTCCCCAAAGGGCATGGCCGCCCTAGGCACAAAGTTGTAGCCAGTATTGCCCACCATGCCATAGGGCCAACCCGCGGGCCAGAGGACCGGATGGCCAAATGCCCCATCCAGCAGTGGAGGTGGGTACGGGGCCTGCCACGCTGGGACCTGCTGGGCCACGGGCGAGGGCCACGTGGATGCAGCCAGGAGGGTGGGGGGCACCTGCGGTGCTGGTGCCGAGAGCCACGAAGCAGCCAGGGGCTGGTGAACTGTCCCCGAAAGGACTTGCCGTGCCATGGCCGGGGCCCACAAATTAACCACAGGATGTGGGCCGGATCCGGGCAGCACAGCAGGCGCGGGCCATGACGAGGTGATGTGTTGCTGAGGCCATGGCCACTGGACCGTCTGGGCAGCTGACAAGGTGGTAGGTGTAGTTGTGGTGCTAGCTGGAACTGTACACTCACCCATAGCTGTTCTGGCCGATGCCGGAGGATCCGCCGGGGGCGCAAGGTCCACCTCCTGCCCCACCTTGCCTGGAACCGCCATCACCACCGGCTCAGGATCGGTCACTGCCTGCGCCCCGGCCTGCAGCAGTTGCCCCAGATCAGCGGGCCGGATCGGAGGCTGGTGAGCCTCTAGCTGGTCCAGGCGCTGCCACAAGGCGGCCACCAATCCCCTCAAGTTGAGGTTAATCGGGTCCGCCACCGCACGTGCTGCTTGGTGGGCCGAACGGCATGTGGCCAGTAGGAGATCCAAGCCTGCAGCCCTCTCCAGGACTGCAACCCTCTCCACCAGACCGGCCATATTGATGGGCAGGAGCCCAACCCCACTAGGAGGCTGGCTGGCTGGCATCTGGGGCCTACGCGCAGGCCTGCGAGGCCTAGCCACCACTGCTTTCTTAGCAGCCACCCTCTTCGGAACCATGACGGGGCCTACTAAATCTGAAAGGGGCAACCACTGAAGGAAGAATAAAGTCAATTGGGGGGGGGTGATTGTCACCCCAACTGAGGCCGGAGCTAGATGCCGAGAGCAGACCACCAATACGAAGTGAAAGGCACCCAGGGAAAAAGGGCCGCCTGGAATGTAAAGGGGGGGCAAACCCTGCCCACAAAAAACCCCAAGTACGGAGACCCAAGAAAAGCTCCTAGGCCCCCAACTGGGTAAAGGGAAGAAAGAGTTCCCGGCAGGAACAAGCCAGCAAAGTGCCGCCAAACGCAGCCGCTGAAAGCCCCCGACGCACCCAAAACTGGCCCAGCAAGAAGGAGCAGTTAGGCCCGGCAGGCGCCGCACCGAACGCCGCACCAAGCTATCAGCGAGGCGCGAGGGGAGGGAAAATAGAGCTCACGGTCAGGGTAAGGCAAGTGAACGAAGGAGGCAACAGCCCGAGAGCCACAGGACTGCGCAGCACAAGCGCCGCAACGAAAGGTAGCGGCAGCCGCAGATAGCCCCGAGACCAACTCGTGCCCGAGTCACCAGTTAAGAAAAAAAAGGCGGCGAGTCCCCGGAGACGCGCAGCCCTTTTAAAGGCTGCACCTGGCTCCACCCACCGGGCTCGCCGCCGACGCTTCCTCCCCCTCCGTCGCCCAGGCAAAGCAAGCGCCAGCAAGTTAGTCCCACCGGCGCGCGATCATTAGTGAGGATAGTAGAACAAAAATTACAAGACTTGTACTAGGAGAAAGGAATGTAAACCTTTCAATGTTTCATTCTTGCTGTTGTGGGGGGAAAAAATCAGATGTGTTATAGCCATAGGAGATGCCATTCTTCATATAATCTGAACTCAAGCCTTACAATGCTTTAGAGATCACATTTGTAGGTTATGAACAGCATACTGTGTGAATGAAACACTAGATTAGGTGAGTGTTTAATCTGATCTAGTTGCTCTCCTCAGTATTTTATCTGTGTATCACACTGCCTTTCTACTTTGCTGTTTATGACTCTATTTTGGCCAACTATCTTTGGATTTAAAATTAAAATGGTTTAATACTAACCATTTTTTAAAAAAAATACACAAAAAAAGTAGAACCACTACATTGTGAACATATCAAATATACTTGTTGCAGTTATTCCGTGTTTGCCATGAAGAAGAATACTGTGTGCAATTGGTTTGTTTTGATTACTTTTTGGCTAGTTTAATCCAGGGGACGGGATCTATACCTGCATTTAAAAATCCAAGAAGCTGAATTAAATATTACACACAAATGCATCTAGGGATCAGTGGCATAGCATGAGTTTCAGCCGCCCAGGGCAGAGGCAAAGTTTGCCACCCCCTTGGCCCATGACACAGGCGGTGTCAAATTTTGCCATCCCCAAAATTTGCCACCTGAGGCTCCCCCAAGCCACTGTTTTTGGGAGTGAAGGAGGGATCAGGGTGCCCCAAAAACAAAACCCTCACTTTTTAGGAGGTTGGTCTCCACTGTGTCCTGCACCTGCTTCCAATACACCCACCCCAGGGGGCTTGTAGATGGCGAAAAGCCCCTGGAAACCCACTCATGGTGAATGAAGTTGCTTGCTGTGGGTGCCGCCTCCTCAAAGCTCCCTTGCGCAGGAAATGCCCTCACCGGGTCCATCGCCCAATGCAAAGTCTCCCTTGCCCAAAAGCAAGTTATATCTGACTCTAGGGGTCAGTGTTCATCTCCGTTTACAATTAAAGAGCCAAGGCTGTCTGTGTTTGGAAACATTTCCGTGGTCATGTGGCAGGCATGACTAGACTCGAACTGCTACCTGTTCAATTTCCAGGCATTAAGCTCATTGACTATACTAAGGCGTTTGACTGTGTGGACCACAACAAAAATTTGTATAGTGAAAGCAATGGTATTTCCCTTGGCAATGTATGGTTGTGAGAGCTTGACCATTAGGAAAGCTGAGTGCAGAAGAATAGATGCCTTTGAGATGTGGTGTTGGAGGAGAGTTTTGAGAGTCCCCTGAACAGCAAGGGGAACAAATAGGTCAATCTTAGAAGAAATTAACCCTGACTGCTCCTTAGAAGGTCAAATAGTAAAGAGGAAGCTAAAGTACTTTGGACATCAAATGAGAAGAGAGGATTCACTTGAGAAAGCCTTGATGCTGGGAAAGGTGAAGGGTAAAAGGAGAAGGTGGCAGCCAAAAATGAGATGGTTAGATGGTATTGTAGAGACAATGGGCACAAAGCTGAGCGAGTTGAGGATGGTGGAGGACAGAGGTGCCTGGCAGCAGTGGTCCATGGGATTACAAAGGGTTGGAATCGACTATGTGACTGAACAACAACATGAACCACTAAGCCACTGCAGCCCTCAAATGGTTAGTTAGGTAAAGGCAAAGGTTGCCCTTGCTTCAAAGCCTGTTGTATTCAACTCTAGGGTTCAGTGCTCATCTCTCTTTCAAAGCCGAAGAGCCAGCGCTGTCTGCTTCTGCAAATGTTTCTGAGGTCATATGGCAGGCATGACTAGACACCGGAATGCACAGAATGCCACATGATTTTCTTTAGTCTAAGCCTAAATTTTGTGATCAATAGGTTGTGATCTGAGCCACAATCTGCCCCTGGTCTTGTTTTTGCTGACTGTATGGAGGTTCTCCATCTTTTCCTGCAGAGTATGTGATCAATCTGGTTTCGATGTTAGCCATCTGGTGATGTCCATGTGTAAAGTCACCTCTTGTGTTTCTGGAAGAGGGTGTTTGCTATGACCAGTGTGTTATCTTGGCAGAACTCTATCAATCTTTGCCCTGCTTCATTCCATGTTCCAAGACCAAACTTGCCTGTTATTCCATTTACTTTTTGATTTCCTAATTTGGCATTCCAGTCTCCTATGATAATGTGTACATCATTTCTTGGTGTCTGTTTTATGAGGTGTTCTAGGTCTTTATAGAACTGGTCAATTGTGGTTTCATCTGCACTAGTGGTTGGTGAGTATATTTGGATTACAGTGATATTGAATGGTTTGCCTTGTATTCTGACTGACATCACCCTATCATTTTTGAGATTATATCCCATTACTGCTTTTCTCACTCTTTTATTGACAATTATGGTTACTCCATTTTTTTCTGGTTTTCTTGTCCACAGCAGTTGATATGATGATTTCCAGAGCTGAATTCACCCATCCCTGTCCATTTTAACTCGCTGATTCCCAAGATGTCAATGAGCTTAGAGAACACTTTTATGAATTCTGCAGTGTTTAACTGATAATTTGGTTAAATCTGTTAGAAATCATTTTAATCAATCAAAATCTAGACTGCTGCCAAGAGTGAAACACCTACAAGAACACACCTCTGGACATATTTAGAAAAATATTACAATACTGTATACAGTATTCTATATAGGCTTTAAAGAGTAAATTCACTACTGCATGCTATTTGTTAAGTCGCCACCAGGTGGCTCCAGCGAGTCATGCACGCGATCTAGCAAGAGAAGAGGACAGCCAGAAGACAAAGCAGTGTGAACGAGCTTGACTGACAAATTTTACTGACGAACTTTTCTGATGCAAGGCTTTTGGTGCAGATTTGCCGCCCCCTAGTAAGTGGTGCCCGGGGCAAATGCTACCCCGCCCGCCACGCTATGCCACTGGTAGGGATATTCTAAAGAGGTTTTGGAAAACAATAGACACAATGGTTGTGGATACTGGGGAAGCGGTTGGCATAAAAGGAGTCAAGTGCCCCTTTCCCTGCTGTTTTTCTACTACCAAGTCAGCATTTATTTTTCTTTGGAAAAACTATCATCCCAAATTGTTGGCTGGTTTTCCATGCCTTTGCACATAATCATCACATAGATCCTAAGTGGCTTTCCTTGTTTCTGGCCAAGAATATTGCTTAATTCTCCCAGTTCTCAAAGCAGAGGGCAGTTTGGTTTCACGTTAATATCTTTTTGAGCACAAAACACCATGGGGTTTTTTTTGTGTGTATGTATATATTGTGCTATCAATAATGACAGCAAGATGGAGAAGACCCCAGCAGTTAATGTCCAGTGTACACAGCTGCTGCAAAGGAGCTAAATAGTGATATGGGGAAGAGAAAAAGTTATTTCCATTTTTAAGAAATTCCCCTATTTTTTCTAGTGGACATTAGACTCTTAGTATTTCAAAGAATCGTGAAAATGTTGCCAACAAATCCAAAGATTAAAGTGCTGATACAGATGCCATTTAACCTATAAAATCCCTTCCCTTCCTCTGTTTGGATCATCATCTGGCCCTGAATTCTAAGACAAGGCTCCTGTCAGACCGGGAAGTTGCTCATTTTGAACTGCTTGTGGCTTGGTCCAGAATGAGCTATTTTCTAGTGACCACAGTAGTTCATGAAACTGCCCAACCCTGCTCAATGTCCAAGCTGAACCATGTTTTTTGTTATGTACTTGGAGTGGTGCTATAACAATTCAAAAATATTGAATTGCATTGTTAAAATTGGTGTTGTAATATGGTATCTTCTTTGTGTCGAGAATTGTACTTGTTGGATTGATATTGTATAATTTTAATAATGTATTATTATGAGTTGTTCTTGTAATTTGTTTTGGATATATTGTACTAAATTATATCTATTGTATTACTGTGCATTTATTGTATTTGGGGTGTTTACCTGTGATCTTTATATGATGTTATTGTGATTGTGTAACTATATATTTTGCATTCCCGTAAGCTGCCCAGAGACTGTATGCGAGTGGGGTGGGGTATACATCTTAATAATAATAATAATAATAATAATAATAATAATAATAATAATAATAATAATAATAATAATAATTATTATTATTATTATTATTATTATTATTATTATTATTATTATTATTATTATTATTATTATTATTATTATTATTATTATTATTATTATTATTATTATTATTATTATTATTATTATTATTATTATTATTATTCCTGCAAGGAGGGAAGGTAAATAAACTTTTCTAGCCCATCAAGAATAGTTCTTTATAACTGGTTTGATTGCATTCTAACCTGCTACTGCTGCTTTTTAAAGTTTTTTAAAGTGGTATCCATGATAGGCTGTGCAAACATATTGCTTGGGCTTAATTTGCATACAACAAATCATCTGCACTAATTTGTGTATTGTGCAGACTTACTAAATATGTGAAGTACTGTATGCAAATTGGGTGAAACAACTTGCATAAAATGCAATTTGTTTAATTTGCATAATGTAAATAATGTGAATTGGATTATCTAATTTGCATTAATTTGGCATAAAATGCAAATTAGTCTGTCAAGAGTTGGTAGGAAATCCTTTCAAGTAAAAGGGGTCCATGGTGGGTGGGAGATTCTAAACAAGGACATTCTAAAGGCACAACTTTTGGCAATTCCAAAAATAACTAAATAAATCTAGAAGACAGCAAAAGAACAAGCAAACAAAAATCAATGTGATTCCACAACAGGGTAAGAGAGGAGTTAAAATCAACCAAACAAAAAAGACACATATAGGAAGGAAGGCCAGGCTACAAAGGAAGAGCACAGATACGCCACCAGAAGCAAATTTTGGTTTTAAAGAACCAGACAAGTGAGAAGTAGCAGCGGAAGCCAAGAGAATTAAGCAAGATAACGCCCCTCAACATCCTCTGAATGAATATGTGCCTCATGTCCACTGACACACATTAAGGAAGAGGTTTATGGCAAGAACAAACATTCCTGAAGGTACACAAGAGCAAAATCAAATTAGAAGATGGAAGAAGAATCTCACTGCACAAGATGAATAACATTAAATCACGATATGGCTATGTAACTTAATGTCCCCTATGTAACTTGGAGGACCCAAAATAGGATGAGGGTTGGAGTGCCTAAATGTTAAACCAACATGTTCAAATGGGGCAGCTGGCAGACAACAACACACTGTGAATGTGGAGAGATACAGAACCCAATTTATATTTTGGTCTGCCAATTATTACCTGAAATATATACCAATGATGATTTAATTTTGGTGAATGAGAAAGACAAGAATGTGGTTTCATTTTGGAAGTTTAAATATTGATCTAGACATGAAAGTAAAAGCAGCAGCAGCTTTTTTAAAAAAGGAAAGTGAAAATAAAGTATGTTTGTCCCCCTGAATATCTACGTGTCTGAAATTTGGTATAGAGAATCTTCCCTTAATATGTACAACATAACGTGTTTCATAAAGCTATGTAAAATCACTCTAGAATGACAACTATTTACACATTCATATTGTGGTCTCTCTTGTGGTGAAGAGAACAAGGACACAGAAAAAGCAGATCAGGTCTGGATCTAGGAACCCAAATGAGCTTTCAAACTTCATTGGGAGACCTGTGCACAACCCTCATAAAAAGAAGGGTAGAGGTAGGTATTTCTTAAATTTCACAAAATAACAACAAACTCCAGTTTATGAATGTAAGATGTTCTGCTTCTGCATTCATTATTAAAAATGTCAGGAAATTGTCTGATATTAAAACAGAATATTGTGCTCACATTACCAGGGGAAGGGGGGAGGAATAGGATGCCAAGCTTTACATATCAAAACATTTAAAAGTATTGATTTGTAAGCCAACACATTTCATGTGGATGGCACAAAAATAATAATCAGGTTTTTAGAATAAAGTTCCATCCATACACCTCTAACTGGATAAAAATAACATGCTAAAAGTACCTTTTCACACATCCTTTAGTAGCAATTTAAATATCTTCTCATTACATTTTATCAGGTGTGCAAAACTGCAATTTACATAACTCCTTGTCCTCATTATGAAATCAGTTAAAGGAAGGAACTGTGACACTTTGCTTGGTTGTAATTGCAACTGAAACAGATGCTGGAAGAAGAAGAAAAATATACATGGAGCCTGAATAATGACTGAAGAGGGAAACAATAACAAGATGTTTATGGAAATCAAAACAAGATAGAATATTCTTTCTTTCCTCATAGCAGAACATTGCACTGTTTAAAATTATGGGTTTAAATGAAATCTACTATGTATCTATAAAAATATAGATTATATTCAAAACAAATCAAAATGTTAAAATAGACTGTTTTTGATCAGAACAAGGCTAATTTAGTAGCATCAGCTTGGACTTTTACTAGATCTTTTGTACATCTAATAAACAGCACTGGAAATTATATTATAAGAAAGCATATCTTTAGTATATTTTGATCCAAGAGCTGTCCATGCTATTATCACTGTATGGAATATTGCTGTTGTACTGTAAAATTCTACAGTAATGTCACCACACAGAAGCTGCCAGTAAAATTTGTGAAGTAAAACATGGCCATCTTACACATTCACTAATCATGTGGATCAGAAATATACATGGGCCTGAGTTACACAACCAATTCCTAAACTGTGGTTTAAGATCTATGAATAAGTGTTCAAGAATTACCTTTATGCTTTGTGTGCAAGAAGATAGTGGACACTTCTATTATTACTTTGCAGCAGTGTGTGCATAATTTAATCACATTTTAAGAAGTAAATCTGTGCACATACTTTTTTTTAATTGTCCATGCTTTTGCTGAGGCATCAAAATTGTAGGATAGTTTTTCTGACTTTCTCCCTGGATGGAAAAAATGCTTACAGTTTCTCAGAGTTGTATTCACTGTGATGAAGGCACGTATTCAATGCCTACTCCAGGACTTGTGCATTTACAATGAAAATACAAGCACCAGCAACAATGGTGTGGTTAGCCTCACCACCATTTTGCTTTTCTTTACAGTGCCCTTCATCTAGTGGTTTCTATAACATTCTGATATGGGTGGGAGTACCACAGACACAAAAAACCAGTAGGGGATATTTTGGAAGGAATTATGTCAAGTGATCTGTTTTGAGGAGACTAAGAAAAAACCTCATGGTTTTTCTTAGAAAAATACCATCTAAGGAATTTTGATTCAGCTTTTGTCATTTCTCAAAGTTCAGCAGTTTCTCCCCAGACATTCAAAATGTTACAAAAAGAATAATGAGAGGCACAGTCATGGGGGACCACTTCCGCAAAGTTCTACTCCACTACCTCAAAGTTGGTGCAGAAGTGGAAGGCTATGCCAATGGAGTGTATGATCTGGCAGGTTCTACCTTGCTGAAAAAGCTGGCTTGAGACTCAATATCAAGAAAACCAAGATAATGGCAACAGGCCCTATCAGTCCCTGGAAAATAGATGGGGAAGAAGTAGAAGCAGTGACAGATTTTACTTTTCTAGGATCAAAGCTCATTGCAGATGGTGATTGCAGCCATGAAATAAAAAGGCGACTGATTCTTGGGAGGCAAGCCATGAGAAACCTGGGGAGCATAGTGAAAAGTAGAGACATCACATTGCAATCAAAAATTCGCATAGTCACAGCAATGGTATTCCCTGTGGCAATGTATGGTTGTGAGAGTTGGACCATTAGGAAAGCTGAGCGCAGAAGAATAGACGCCTTTGAGATGTGGTGTTGGAGGAGAGTTTTGAGAGTCCCCTGGACAGCGAGGGGAACAAATAGGTCAGTCTTAGAAGAAATCAGCCCTGACTGCTCCTTGGAAAGTCAAATAATAAAGATGAAGCTAAAGTACTTTGGCCATGAAATGAGAAGAGATGATTCACTTGAGAAAGCCTTGATGCTTGGAAGGGTCGAGGGCAAAAGAAGAAGGGGATGGCCCAAGATGAGATGGTTAGATGGTATTGTAGAAGCAATGGGCACAGAGCTGAGGGAGTTGAGGGGAATGGTGGAGGACAGGAGTGCCTGGCGGACGGTAGTCCATGAAGTCTCAGAGGGTTGGAATCGACTGTGCGACTGAACAACAACAAAACCTTGCTGGACTGGCTTCCAGTAGACCCTGAGGTATTTGATCCTCAGTGGTCAGCTTATTTATTTATATTTATTTATAATTTACATTTATATAGCCACCCACTCGCCACATCGTGGCGACTCAGGGCAGCTTGCATATTAAATATAGAGCTAGAAAATGACAAGACAAGGGTTCCAAGAGGGAGAAAATACAAAAGTTTGAATAAAGGGGCTATGCTAAATAATACAGCTTGGCTAAATGTGGAGAGGTCAAGGCTGCCATTGGGTCACAAGGGGTGGCAACCCAAATGACACTACCGCAAGATCTTTTTGATAAAATATCCAAATACAAAATACTATCCAAACAATTTCTGAAGTAGGACAAACCGACTGGATGGACTATGATAAATTAATAAGGGAAGGGTAAACAGCATGGTGAAAAAATTCTTGATTGCTTTGGACAGTACTAGAACAATGTCCTCTTATAGACAGTTATATTGTTACCACAACAAAATTGAAGACTGATATCATTGGCATATGCAAAACAAGAAGAACCAATGACATCATAGCCAAATGGCACACAGGTGATCAGGTTTTCCATGGGACAGCATTCAACAACAGGTCAAGATAGGGGAGGTCAGTTTCATTGTGAAGAAAATGCCTGTAAACTTTATCAAAAGTTGTGACATCATGTTGCCTTGGGTCATCATACTGCTTATAAAGAAGGAGGGACATCACACACTGAAAATTATTCAAGTCTACACACCAAATAACAAGCAAATCCAGAAAGAGGCTGATGAAGAAATAGAAGGCTTCTGCCACAAAGTAGAGACAGCAATGTGGATTCCATCAACGTATACTATGGTTCAGAGAGACTTTAGTGCCATTGTTGGATGGAAGTTATATGACAATGAAAAATTTGTCGGAAGTTTTAGAATGGAGAAAGAAAGAAAAAAGGGTCATGTTTAGTAACATTTGCAACAAGTAATCAACTACATATTATGAACACACATTTCCAAAAGCATACAGAGATGCAGTGGAAGTGGAGTAGCCACTGATAAAATGCAAATATGTTCATAGAGGGTTATTTCTTCTACACACACTCCCCACCAAAGTGATGAACATGGGTGCCAATGGCAGAGGGAAAGCAAGTAGGAACAACCTCACTCTTCCCTTTCCATGTGCTTCTAACTTGTGTGCAGTGGACAATCATATCCAGTGCTGTTAATGATAGTGATGGTGATAATTCATGTGAGACAAACATGTGATGACTGAGGTGGATTTAGCAATAATTTCATTTCTGGGTGTTTCAGAGTACCAGTCTAGAGTAATTTTGACCTTTCCTTGGTGTTTTTGTGAACATTTGCTCCTCGTGGCTATGGAGAAAAACGTTGGTGTATTCATTTTTTCAAACAGCTTCTTCTGAATGGTGAAAGAAGGAAGAGTTAAGGTCACATTCCCTTGGGACAAGACCTCAGAAAATGAACCCTAGTAACAACTGAGGGCAAAACCAATGCTAAGTAAGGATATCCTTCTTATCCCCCCCCCCCGCATTCTTCCACACATGCTCTGTCACTCAAAAGGAAATCAGCTCTAACATCATTATAGAAAGTAAGAGCAACAGAGGAAAAATAGGAAAAGACAATATTAAAAATTCTCCTGTAGCAGCAGACATTCAGATCACCCCAGAAGCCACTTGTCTCTAGTCAGTTTCCCCCCTCCTTCCTCTTTGTGAGAGAAAACCTTTCTGAGCTTTAAAAATAAAATGTTCTCATTTTTGCAGGAAGGGAAGTCTCTCTCACAAATATCAGCATGGCAAGGCTTGGAAAATTCTGAGGGAAAAGAAAACATTTTCTAAGAACTTGCCACAAACCACCTTAGAAAAGGATACAGAAATGCATGCCTTGAATATTCGGCAGAACCATGTAGTTAGAATTTTAACAATTTTGTGTCTTTCTGGTTTAGTATGCTTTCTGTAAGTTAATAACATATGCTATATGTGCAGAGCAGGCAAGAGTAATATGCAACCTTCCAAATATTGTTGGACTACATCTGCCATCATTCTTCTGGTGTGGGGCAATAGTCCAATAAGATCTGGAGAGACATGGATTTCTATCCCTTCTGTAATGAAAACATGCATTTAGTTTTTATGCACTTGACTGTATCCTCCCTCTGTCTCCTGTATAGTATGTAGGGTGTAAGGATATCTAAACCATAAGGCTGCCTTTGACCAAGCCAGTGGAAAGTGAGGAAGAAAAGGAATGATGGCAGCAATTACATAGCTTTGCCAGAATTAAAAAAAGAAGTGAACCACAATTATCATCCCTTTGTAACTAAAAGAATGGATCAATGATAAGCTAGCTCAGAGTAACACAAATTTGTTCTTATTATTGGAAAAGAGTCTGAAGATGATCATGGCTAAGAGCTATTTTTACTTGGAATGCAGCAACTCTGAATGATGGTCTTATACATACAAACCACTTGCCAAGATTCTTTAACTATTTTGATTTTCTCCTTTCTGATGGCTTCCCACCCCACCTGGATTAATGAGCTAGACACTGTCATTGGTGTAAACTAAGGCCACACCTTTACTGACTTTAAACTGAAAGAAAAAACATTTTCCCAAATCTGCAGAGGGCCTAATGTATTTGGATGTCCAGGGTGTTCCTTCTGATCCTGCTTGTTCTGGACAAGTCCAAAGTCCCAGAAACAAGGTGCCAGAAGGCTGCTCTCCTGGTCAGCTACTTCAACAATGTTGTTTCCCTGCTTTCAGCCACCCTGACCAAGTGTCTTACGGCAGTGACTGCCAGTTGTGCCTCCACCCCCACTCTGTCAGCCCAATCTCAATATCTGGGCCAATAGGGGCTATAGCTCACACCACTCCCCCTGGACTCACTGTGACTATAATTCCTTCCACACTTCCCACTAATTGTGACCAATTTATACTCCACCCCCAGCCCCCCCCCCCCCTGCCATCACACCATAGACAATCGGCACAGGATAGGAAAAATGTCTCACTACCTTTTATGATGCCAATCAGGAATGAGAACCAAAAATTCCTATCAGAGCACACCGGAGAGGCTCTCTGGTTGTACCATTGGCTAGAGAGGCACACCTCTCTAGCACTAGAAGGAGGGCCTTCTCCGGCCCTATGGAACCTCCTGCCAAGTGAGTTGCATCTCCAGGTCTTAACCCCCTTTAGGAAGGGGGTTAAGACCTGGCTGGCAGGGCATATGTGAGGTATGGGCCAGATGGTTGCCTCAGCTTGTTGGCTCATCTAACCCCTCCCTCTCTGTGTGTGACATGTTTAATCTCTTTTAATTTTTTAATCCTGTTTAATACTGTTTTATACAATGTTTTTACTTTTTTAAAGTGTTTTAAACGTTTGTTAGCCACCCTGGGTCTTTGTGAGGAGGACGTCATAAAAGTTTGATTAAATAAATAAATCAATAAATCAGACCTTGGACATACCAGCTAAATCTCACACTGGACCCAAGGGCAGGTGAATGGGCTATCAACCCTATCAGGCCCAGACAAGGGTGGAGCAATCTAAAGAAGGCTCTGATACCTCACCCACCCCCATCATGGAGAGTTCTGCATGGTCTGACTCTACTCCGGGGAGGGATGTAGAAATATGCCCCCCACCCAGAGAGATTCACTCAGCAGAGACCAATCTTTCCTATTTAGTTCACCTTGATTGATCAACTACAATGTTTATACCTTTTGTATCTCACTCATGCCTGAAGCATTCCAGTTTTCTGCATTTGCATGTTTTATGATTTCTTTGTTCCTTCACTCTACTCACTTGCTTTAGCAGTATTTATTTGTCACCCTTTCAATTGAAGAACTTCTCAGCATCCTGTGATAAATTTGCATTTCTAATCCTCCCAGTGTTACCATTCACAATTCCACATTGTACAGAAGAACTGTGATGTACTTTCTCAAAATGATTCTAAAGTTTTCATGTTATGTAACATTCTTTGTCCAAAAGAAGCAGCTCTAGACCAACCCTATTCTAATCTTTGATGTTTGTTGTAGATGCCTGGCACTGTCAAACTAAAAGGGCCCAGTCATCTTGTTCACGTTGCCCAGACAGACATAGCAAAGAGAATCTGAGAATTTTTGCACAAATTGCTGAAATAATTCCAAGAATGAAAGAAGTGTTCCTTGTTTCAGATTCAGTTGGAAATGAGTAACTTTATGGAGTATGGAAATTCCTCACTGAGATATTTGTTCTTGTTGATGTAGCCTAAAGCAAAAAAAAAAAAAAAAAGAAGAAGAAGAAGAAGAAGAAAATATTTAGAGAACATTCTTCACAGCCCTGTCTGGAAGAGAGGATTAAGCTTAAACAGATAAAGGAAAGTATTGGTATTAAATACTGTTATTCTGTCACATGAGTCAACATGGACACATAATTCTTCCAAGGAGGATCAAACGTCAAACACAAAATAAATCTGAACTTTAAAAAAAAAAATCTGTTTTTTCAGGTAGATTGATATACTTGACTAAGAAACGCAATCTTGGAATGTTCTTCTCTTGTTCAAACAGATTATTTGCTACTGCACTTAACCAGGTCACATTGTATCTGGTAGAAGCAATAGATATTTTACGTAGGGAATAAATATATAGTGTGGAAAAGTACACAAATCCACTTGTCTAATGCCCATGCCCTATGCTGCACTGAATTTATACAACAAGCCCTCAGTTGCTGGCCTTATTTTCTGCCAGAATGTCAAGTATTCTCAGGATATTCCCCACAAGGTGAGGCAATAACAGACTTTGATAAGGCACACTGTATAACAAAATAAATAAACAAAATTCCTTTAACCTGCAGGGTACTTTAATTTTTTAAATCATCTATTTATTTATTATTATTATTATTATTATTATTATTATTATTATTATTATTATTATTATTATTATTATTATTATTATTATTATTATTATTATTATTATTATTATTATTATTATTATACTAATTGGTATGAAATTTTTAACTCTTTGGTCAGGGATTTACTCATTTTTTCAGATTAGATAGTAATATGATTAGATGCAGATTTTTTATTTTTATTTTTTAAAAAGAAACTCCACATTATTCCAGGGGCTAGCCTTCTTTGATTCAGTGTAAAAGCTTACAAAAGATAAGAACAAGTGGAGCAACATTTATTTATTTATTTATTATTTATTTTATTGAATTTATTACCCCACCCCACTCGGGAGAACCCGACTCTGGGCGGCTTACATCATAATAAATAAAAGTAAAAGATAAAAATATATAAAATCGTAAAAGTTTAAAAGTTATCTGAGCTAAAAACAGTGCAAACTGCACACCAGTATTCCCATAGATCAGCCCCAAAGCGGCACTCCTTAAATGAGCCACTTAGTATGGGAACCCATGTTCCCTAGTCCCCAAATATGTCCTGCCAGCCAGGTTTTCAGGCCCTTCCGGAAATGCAAGAGCTCCGTCTGCAGGCGCAGTTCGGTGGGCAGGAGGTTCCAGAGGGTCGGGGCGGACACGGAGAAGGCTCTCCTCCTCGTACAGGTGAGGTGCGCCTCTCTCATCGAAGGAACAACAAGGGAGCCTCTCCGATCCGCCCTGGTGGGCCGGACAGATGTTCTTGGGGTGACGCGGTCTCTTAGGTATCCTGGCCCCACTACCATATAGGGCTTTAAAGGTAATAACCAGCACCTTGAATTGCACCCGGAGACATACTGGCAACCAGTGCAGCTCCCGGAGTAGCGGCGAAGCACGAGCATAACGCCCACACCCCACCACTACCCGGGCCGCCGCATTTTGGACCAGCTGGAGTCTCCGGATGGTCATCAGGGGCAGCCCCATGTAGAGCGCATTACAGTAATCAAGTCTGGAGGTGACCAAGGCATGTGTGACCATGAGCAAGGAGTCCCGGTCTAGGAGTGGGCGTAACTGGTGTATTACATGAAGTTGTGCAAAAGCCCTCCTGGCCACGGCTGCCACCTGCTCCTCGAACAGTAGCCGTGAGTCCAGGAGGACCCCCAGATTATGCACCGGGTCTGTTTGGGGCAGAACTGCCCCATCCAGCACCAAAGATGGCAACTCCTGTGTTAACACAGGACCCCGTACCCACAGCCACTCAGTCTTGCCGGGATTCAGCTGTAGCCCGTTGTCCCCCATCCAGACCTTAACAGCCTTCAGGCATCTGGAAAGGACTTCCACCGCACCGCTTGGGTCCCCACGGGCAGAGATGTATAACTGGGTATCATCAGCATATTGATGATACCTAACCCCGTGGGAACGGATGATCTCACCCAGCGGCTTCATATAGATGTTGAATAGGAGAGGAGAGAGTACCGAGCCCTGAGGCACCCCATATTGCAGGGGCCTAGGGCTGGACTTCTCCTTCTCCAGGCACACCAACTGGGTCCTGCCCCTCAGGAATGAGGAGAACCAGGACAACACAGTGCCCTGGATCCCCAGACCCTGGAGCCTTCCCAGAAGGATGCCATGATCGACAGTGTCAAAAGCCGCTGAGAGATCGAGAAGAGCAAGGACAGACGTCTCCCCTCTGTCCCGCTCTCTCCAGAGATCAACCACCAGAGCCACTAGTGCGGTTTCGGTACCATATCCAGGCCTGAATCCTGACTGAAACAGGTCCAGATAATCCGCTTCATCCAGGACTTCCTGTAACTGCAGCGCCACAGCCTTTTCCAAAACCTTACCTAAAAAAGGTAGGTTGGACACTGGACGGTAGTTGGAAATTACCGTGGGATCGAGGGACGGCTTCTTCAAGAGGGGGCGCACTAAAGCGTGTTTGAAAGGTGATGGAAAATGCCCCTCTTTTAATGAAGCATTGATAATCGCCTCGATCCAGCCAACTGCCACGGTCTTGGAAGCTTTAATTAACCAGGCAGGGCAAGGGTCCAGTGCACAGGTTGTGGCGCGAACAGATACAAGAAGCCTGTCCACTTCCTCAGGGCCAACAGGGTCAAACCGATCCCAGATAACATGGCTAGACTGTGCCATGGTCAACCCCAGCTCCGTACGTTCCACACCGGGATTCAACTTCGAGCGGATCTGAGCTATTTTCTCCGCCAGATAATCAGCAAAATCCTCAGCCGATCCCTGCCACCCAGGGCCTGGCCCCCCTCTACCGAGGAGGGACCTGGTCACCCGGAACAAGGCCGCTGGGCGATTATCTGCGGAGGCAATAAGGGTGGTGAAGTATTGGCGCTTCACCACCCTTATCGCCACTAGGTAGTCTTTAATAGCAGCTCTAACCAGTGATCGGTCAGACTCGCTTCGAGTCTTCACCCAGCGGCGCTCTCGGCGTCTCTTAGCCCGTTTCAGCTCCCTTAGTTCTTCTGAGAACCAAGGGGCAGATCGATCTCCACGGACTCGGAGAGGCCGTAGTGGCGCGATTACGTCCAAGGCTGCCGTCGCTCTCTTATCCCACGCGGCGACAAGGGCCTCAGAAGAATCGCTATGCAGGTCAAGAGGACAATCCCCCAGTTCCCTCTGGAATCCTTCTGGATCCATTAGCCGCCGGGGGCGGGCCCACTTAATCGGCCCTGCCTCCCTGCGGTGGAGTCCAGCCCCTAGGAAGTCTAGAGCCACCAGATAGTGATCTGACCATGGCACTGGGGTGGTATCTAATTTTTGTAAAAATAGATCACTCTGCCACAGCTCCGACAAAAAGATTAAATCCGGGGTGTGGCCACTGCTCCTGGTAGGACCCTGAATTACCTGAGTCAGGCCCACGGCTGCCATGGAAGCCATGAACTCCCGAGCCACCTCTGAGCCGGTCCCCAATGATGGCAGATTGAAGTCCCCCAGGACCATCAGCCTGGGGGTCTCCAACGCCAACATGGAGACCGCCTCGAGGAGCTCAGGCAGGGAATCTGCTATTCTGCAGGGAGGCAGGTACATGAGCAAGACTCCCAACTGACCCTTAGGGCCCACACGCAAGAACAAGGCCTCACAACCCAGAATTTGTGGCGCCGTGGCCCTGGTGACTCCCAGGGACTCCCTAGCTATCACGGCGACTCCACCGTCCCTTCCCCTCTCCCTAGGCTGGTGCCAAATACCGAAACCGGCTGGGCATAGTTCAGACAGAGGGACACCATCCTCTGGCACCAGCCAAGTTTCGGTGATGCATGCCAGATCAGCCTGCTCCCCTAAAATGGTATCTGCAAGCAAAGGGGCCTTGTTGCAGACTGATCTGGCATTCACCAGCAGCAATCTAAGGGAGGGGTCACTCTTGACCTTCTGCTCAGGGCCTAGAGGTGTAGCCGGGGGGCCAGAACATGGGACAGCAACCAAGCATCTGACCCGTGTTCTCCGAGTGCGGCCCACCCCTCGGCTCCCGACGTAACGCCCCATGCCTGTTACCACACCAATATGGGCCCCACGGAAACCCCCAGCCCCAGCAGACAGAGCCCAATCCCCACCCTCTGGCTGGCAGACCTTCCCTTGTGACCCCCTATTTACATTCTCCCAAACCCGCTCCAGGGGCTGTCCATCCGCCGTAACTCCTAGCGGCAATGATAACGGTGGGGCCAGGAAGACCTGATTTGAGGACAGGTGCTGGTAGTGGCCATAGTAACAACCATAGCGACAGCCGGGAAGGTCTCTCCTCCCGCCGCAGGTGTTGCTAGAGGCGGCGGAGGGGGCGACAGAGGCTACAGAGCTGGACCAGCCGGCACGGGGGTTTCGAAAATTCCCGCCGCCGGCATGCGCACCTAGTCCCGGCGTCTTTTTTCCCCCGCCGCAGGTGTTGTTCGGGCCGGTGGGGGAGGCGGCAAAGCTGGACCAGCCGGCGCGGGGCTTTTTAAAGTTCCCGCCGCTGGCATGCTCCCCAGGTCCCAGCGTCTTCTTTCCCCCACCGCAGGTGTTGTTCGGGCCGGCGGGGGAGGCGGCAGAGCTGGACCGGCCGACGCGGGGCTTTTTTAAAGTTCCCGCCGCCGGCATGCTCACCAGGTCCCGGCGTCTTCTTTCCCCCACCGCAGGTGTTGTTCGGGCCGGCAGGGGAGGCGACAAAGCTGGACCGGCCGGCGCGGGGCTTTTTAAAGTTCCTGGACAATGTCATTCCCACCACATCTCTGGAAATCCCGGATGGTCGTAGAGTGCTGGTATAAGAAATAACAATATAGACAAATCTCACAGCTGCTACTCACACAGGGTACTAAAAATATTCAGATTTGGGGCAAAAAAAAAGAGAGAATGTTATAGAAAGCAAAAAATGATGGATTTCAGTTACTTAATTCTTAAAAATCCGGATTTTAATTCTCATGTACTGCACAACATTTGTGCTGAAACATTGTTACTTAATGTTTCCACTCCCTTTTTCTTGGCTGCTTCTCTTTAACAGGTACCTAGAAAAAAGGTACAAAAACATTCTGCCCCTGCTGCGGAAACAGCATACTTACTCAATTTGGTCAGTGTGAGCAGGTGACAATTTTTTGGAATTCATTTGGGAAGAAACTACGGTAAACAAAGTTTGTCATGTTCCTCAGGAATTTCACCGGGAAATTTTGATTTTTAATAAATGTAATGGGGAAGATAACGAAAATTGTTTGAGTTGCTAGTGTTTCATGATGTTTAATGAGGATGAAGGGATACTAAAGATCGCACATATATTAGTTATATTTTGCGATCCCATTTTATAATATTTCTTGCAGAAACCCCCCTCCCCCCATGCATTGGGGAGGGGGGAAAGGTTTTTCATGAGAGGCTCAATTTATGCATTAGGAGTGCAAGGGTATAGCTTCCAGAAGCATACCTCATGTGAAGTTCCTATACCACTCTGATAGCATCTTCCAAAAGAAACCACAAATCTCTGGCAGATAGAGGGTGCTTTGTTACAATAGAGAGCCCCTAAGAATTGTGGGCACTTGCAGGATAAGAAACCATATTGTTGACTTGATTATCTGCTTCTGGTTGAGAGAGTTCACTAGGGAAGCCTTTGACTGGGCAGGAGAAATGTAGCTTTCATGACAGTCTGGTTAGGCTTGGGACGGCTAATGTACTATGCCAAATGAAGGAATTGACATATTTTGTAAACGTGATTGCTTGATAATAGGCATAAATGGCATTCAGGTGGCTGAAGGTGTCTGCCTAATAAGCATTTATGGTTGGTTGATACTAGCATTTTTATTTTTTATTATTTTTAATACGATTAACATAAAAAAGAATAGAAAAACATAAATGAAAATCATCACAATACATATCTCTAACATATGAAATACATTACAATACATATTAAACATATTAAACATATTAAATCATAAACATATTTAAAAAAGGGGGGAAACCAATAAGGTATAACCTTTTTTCTTGTATCTTGTTTACTATTACATATATATTCCTTATCTTTATAGTTTGTAACCACTTATATATATATATATATATTTAAAAAAACAACTATATATTTTATTCCTAACCTTCGAATACTATAAACATTTCCACTTAAGTACCATCTTAACTTTATATAATAAAAAATAAAAATAAAACACTCCAGTGTTATTTACAAAGCCCTGGAGATTGTGATTTCCCTTTTAACACTTATCTTCCCAAATACTAAGTTGTCCTGGTACTGGTTTACCACCTTTATCCTTTATCAGTGTATATATCAGGAAGGGTTTCCATATATTCCAGAATTTAATTTCCTTAATAATACCCTTTTTCAAATTAATTCCTCAAGTTAATTTATCATTCAATGCAATTTCCCACATTTCTCTATACCAATCCTTCATTTTTACCTGGATATCGTTCTTCCGATTCCTTGTATTATCTTGTCTTGTCAACATAATATATAACAATTCCTTTTTATTCACATCTATATTAATATTATCCACTTCATTCAATAAGACAGCACCTAGCTTTAGGAGTCAGTGCAACAGAGCAGCAGGACAGAGATAGTGTGGCCAATTGGAAAAATGGCAGAAGTTTGTGTAAAGGGCTGGTGTTACCCTAAAAATCATGACTTCATGTCTGGAGGCTTCATTCCTCCCCATTTCTATATTTATAAAGAAATAATTTTGCACATTTTATAATAAGCTTGATGGTGTTTTCTTTTCTTTTTTTTAAAGAGGGAAATCAATTTTATCATGCTTATTCTTTTGAACTATCTTTGCCTAGGGAAAATAATCTGGTATAAACACACAGTCAAACAAAGATCCTGGCATGTTAAACTGTACCATCTCAGATTGCAAAAGTGCCATATTTTTACTAGCCCCTCACATTTAAAGGTATGCAAATATCTGCAGCACTAAAAAGAAAATACCCAATGATATATATATCCCTCACCTCAATATGTCCAGGTAAGTGAATCCTAACTGCAGTCTGATATTATTTAATCAATAATAACATAGTGGTGATCCAGAGAAATATAAAACATATTACATTAGAGTGAATCTAATCATTGATTTGCCAATAGCCAAGATGGACTCTTGAATTTATTATAAGGAGAGGGGATGCTATTAAAAATATTCAGCATCTTCAGATGTCTACCTAAAGCATACATAGGATATGAGTTGCCTCACACAGTATGTACTACCACGCTATCACAGCCAACTTGGAGGAGAAAAACAGGAAGAAGGCCAAGCACCATTACTCACAAAGAAAAGGCACTTGAGGAGTCTCAAGAAATAGACAGAGAAAAATGTAAAGGTGCAGGCTTATTAAATACACAAACATCCTAAAGCACCCTGCTTTGAATACATTTTCAGCCTCAATTTACTATAAGAAATATAGTTTACAGGAGAGGGTAAAAAGAAAGGATGGCCCAAGGCTGAGGACCTATACAACTGTCACTTTATTAACAGCATGAGAAGTTTTGAAAAATGAATCTTCCACCTGAAAAATAAACTGTGAAATAACCAACATTTTTGCCTATCTAACTCCCCTTACCTGTAGAGATTTTATTGTAGCATGGTGTCATGGTTTCCCCTTTAACACTGAATTTTGGCTTCCTTTTTGGAAAAAGTTCCACTTTTTTGATAACAATGTAGGCTGCCTTCTCTCTCAGATCAAACACACAATAATGCTACTGCTAACCACTGGCCTTTTCAGCACTTTGATTAAAAATATTGCATTAGGTTGCTTTGACCTATTATTATTCCACCATTGTGAACTTTACCAACTTTTAGCATATTTTAACAGAATGGGATATGGGTTGAAAAGAACATAGGGTTATTTCCATGCTTCAATTAAGAGACAACAGAAGTGCCCCTATCTAGTCAAAGGGGAAAATGAGAGCATGTACTCATCTTCTGCCAAAATAACCTGTCAGACAATTTCAGATAGTGTTAATGGGCTTCAAAGAGAGTTTAGTCTATTTGTGCTTGATGACAGATTATATCCATACCATGTAGTGCATTATGGAAACACAAAAAATTGGGAAGCAGTAAACTGAAAGGAAAATGACAAATGGAATAGCTTTAGGACTTGTTGAAAAGATATTAATTGAAGAAACAATGAAGGGGGAAAGAATAAGAAGTTAGCATAGAGTGTTTATACATTAGATTGAAAATTTATGTAGCCAGAAAAAAATCAGCTTCTGCCATTAGAATAAATAATTGCAAAAAATGTCTGCATACATCCTCACCTATCCGAATACTTGAATGCATCTGCTTTTGAGAGAATGTGAAAGAAATAAATCTACATTTCCATCCAGTGAGCCAGTAGACAAAACATAGAGAAGGGGCCCAGAAACAGGTAAAACTCTCAAAGTTAAACATGGGATGGATGAGAGTTTTCTTTGATGCCTTTTGAAAAACAATGCCTTCAGTGTTAAAAACATCCTCATGAGCTTAAGCAGAACAACTTGTGTTTTTTAAAATGGCATGTGAGTTGCCAGGTCCCTGGCATAAAGGTGGTAAAGGAAGAGGAGATGTGAGTTGAACTCAGGCCTGGCTGGTGACAGATGGCAGTGAGGGGCTATTGGAGGTAACCAAGATCCCCTGTGGACTGTGGGGATTGAGAACCTGGGATCCAATCAACCTTTGAAAACCATTTCCCATCCTTAATAAAGGTAACATTGAGTAGCAACAGTGGTGGGATTCAAGTTTTTTACTACCTACTCTGTGGGCATGGTATGGTGGCTGTGGCAGGTGTGTTGCACCTGAATTAAGACTGCTTTATTTCAAAACTTGGATGGGTGAGGCGAGCCAGAATTTTTGCTACTGGTTCTGGTGAACTGGAGCGAACCCGCTGAATCCCACCACTGAGTAGCAGTAGGAGTTTGTGGTGTTTCAGGCCAAGTAGTTCCTCCTGGCCACTTCCTTATCCTTGGGCAGGAGTTAGGGTAGTCACACTGGTACAACATGAACCTGCTTGTTTTGGAAATAGTTTTATATCACTGTATTTGTCCAGAGTGGATGTCTGAGAATGTCAATCACACTGCTTTTTATCATTCACTCAAGTCCTGGGTTAATCAACTCTGCGAAGTAATTTCTCACCATGGGTTCTCAGTTCAGTATTTGCTCTCAGTGGCCACTCAGGCCAAGGAAATTTTTAAACAGAGAGTCTTAGATATCAGTGCACAATCTGACTTGGAACTACTGGCCAAAAATGGTTCGTTAAGGTGGCTGGCGGCTAACAAAATTACATTTCAAACTGAAAAATATGTTTTGATGCGCCTCACTTATCCATTAAGAAGGGCATATTGTAGAGATAGATTCGAGCTATTAGACTCCATGAATAGATATGGGCGTTTTCACCACTTACCATATCACGAAAGAACGTGCATCTGCGGGTCTCCAAATGTTGAAAATAGCTCTCATATTATATTAGATTGCCAGTTGTACACTGATATTAGATCTAAATACCTTGCATCCCTATTGGAAAAAACAACTTTTTGGGACTCAAAAAACAAACTGTCTTATCTCCTTCTGGGCTCTAATATCCACGTTGTGTGTAGAACTGCCAAGTTTATAATTAAGGCATCAGCTAAAAGAATCGAATATGTCGATCAAATTGGGGTATCCTGCAAGGGAGATTCACTTATCTGACTATCAATATGCATGAATTAATTGTATTAAGGCACTTTCTCCAGTTTACATTCTTTAAAAGTAGTTCAGGTATGTATATATTGTATTTATTGTATTTTTATTGTATTTTTATTGTATTTTATCACACTTTATTGCATTGTACAGATTTTAAACTCTTATATTATTGATAAGGTCGAAAGACTAATCAATTAATAAATATTCATTCATTCAAACTTCTCCATAAATTCAACAGAAAAGATTGTATGTTGGCTCCAGTTCTTGGTTTGTTATTTTCTTAATTGAGTGTAGGTAAATTAGAAATATAAAGAATGTGAACTCCAGAGATTGGATGCTAGCTACCCTGATTGATAGGGGTACTTTTCCCTTCCCGGGTGAAGGAGAGGCGGACAAGGTAGCTGACAAATTATTTTGTCACCTTGCAAGGTGCAACAGTCAAGAGCAGAGTCTATTTAGGCTGACTGTGTCCCAGTTGAAGCCTCTTTGCCTGGTAGAACATTGACTACTCTCCCCTCCCCTTAATTGATCAGAGTACCTAGGAGGTCACTGTTGAGGGACTGGATAGGAATTGTTTAGCCTATCTTCCAACTGGCTGTAGGAAGATGGGTAGTTTGTCACCTATCCAACTCTGGTTTATGTCCTGTCTGTTAGTGGAGGTGGGTATGGTTAACAAATAGGTCACAATAGTTGGAAGGTAGTGCTTAGAGGTGAATTCTTTAGGGAATCTATTGACAAGGTGACACTAATTGCCTGGCACAATTCATGCAAATCAGTTGGGAATACAGGGCACATCATGAGACAACTTTGGGGGATGTCCAACATTCATCCACATGAACAGAGTTGGAAACAGCCTCATAGTTGTCTCCCTAACTAGCAGCTGGCCTGAGCAATAGCTGATAAGGATTAGCTCTGCACAGGGGCAAGGATTCACCCATCTGAACCGAAGAGGGGAATATTAGCTTCCCCTGCTCCAGTACCAGATATTAGCACTACCAGCCCCTCCCCCCTGCAGGTTAGGAGTTAATTCTTTTAAATTAAAATTGTGACCCCAGCCTTTGACCAAAATCTTGAAGGTGCCTCACCTCTATATTTCAACTTTGGGGAGAAATATTCTGCAAATTATTCTCACTGAATTTGGTTGCTAAATTCATTGGAAGACCTTGCTGAAGAATTTTCAAGCCATGCAAGATTCCTTGCCTCCAGATGAGAGTAAGAGGAATGATTTCCCTCAATTCAGGTCTGTGTAATCAGCACAAACTATCTCTGCAGAGAGAGAGAGAGAGGGAGAGAGAGAGAGGGAGGGATTTTTTTTTTTAAAAAAAGAAATAAAGCCCCTCAATGTACCAAGCATTAAATCACTGGCTAATTGTCTGAAAAGAGAAGCTGGCCCCCTGTTCTGGGGAAAATCTGGTGTGTGTGTGTGTGGGGGGGGTGTTTTCCACCCCTGTGATGAAAAGGGGACTTTGATGGCATGCAATGATGACGACACCTGACCACCTACCCCTGGGCAAAGGCTAACCTATGTACCTTCAAAAGCCTGTTCTGCATGAAGGAAACCCCCTTTGTATGGCCTACATAGTAAAAGGGTCTCCTTGGCATTAAGGGGCAGTGGGGGGAGAGGACCAAGCAGGTGCTGACCCCCTCTAGTGGCAGGTAGTAAGGGGTTTAGGTAATAGCGGTAATTCCAACAGGGCATCTTGGATGAGGTGAAGTCATGCTGTGCTGGAGTCTGGTGAACCAGCATGGATATGACTAACGCTATGCGGCAGGCATGTGGTATGACCAAGATCCATTCTTTGAGAGAAAGTGGAAATAGCCACAGCCATGACCACCCTGATAGGCTGGCCTACTAACCACTAGAAGGTGGGGAGGCTGGGCTTCACCCATCCGGCACGGGACAGGGAAAGGGTCACCCTTGTCCCTGGCAACAGGTTATGCACTGCCCACCATATCCCTTCACAACTCAACAATCAATGTTGCCCAAGCTTTTAACCACATTCATTTTGTGTCTGGTCTCCTTATTTCATGCTGGGGGCAGAAACAAACCATTCAGTGTTTCAGTACTTTTAAATTCCAAGTAATAAAGCAGCAACTATCATCACTTAACAGAACAAAAATGTAAATTGTAGTAAGAATTATTTGTATCATTTCCCCAGTTACATGCTGCTTGTGGGTACGGATGTATTCATTACCTATCAGACCCACAAGGAAAGACTGAAGACACATAGGCTGGGTTCAAATTTGGGATACAACTTTACAACTTTAAGTATTCAACCCCTAACCTCTGTTGGGGCCTAATTGTGAAACCCTGTGCTGGAACAGGTGGTTATTCCTTGTCCTCTGCAACATAGATGGGCAAGTCCCAAGCCCTGTGCAATGCCAGTCTGCTTAATTGAGAAGGCATCCTTGTTCCATCTCCATCCTAATCTTCTTGAATCTAGGCTGGACATATCTCAGATGTCTGAGAAGACCTATCCACTTTGGTCCCAGAAACAAACTATTCTGGATACCAAACAGGCCCAATTGCCAAATATGTCCTGTGGAACTCATTGCTACAACCATCTACCCACAATACCCACCAAAAGACATCTACTCATTACTAGTTTAAAAAGACACCATCAGCCCATCATGCCCTGTGGGGATCAGAAGGAGATAGGCAAATATATATCTCGAGTGTCTTTTATGAAATGTGCCAATCAAGGAAAACCAGGATCAAAACATCTATTTAGCAATGCAGGAGCACCCTGGCCTATAAGGCAGGTGAGGCATAAAAAAAAGGACCAAGAGTCTGGTTTTGAGACAGGGCTGTACATGTATAATTCTGACTAGCCCACAAACCTACATGCAGTGAAAGCTGTTGTTTCATGGCTCAGACATCATCCTTCTTTCTGCCACTGAGGGATACCCCTCTCCCCCCCCTCCCCAGCTGTGTGGCAGCTTTTGATAGCAAAAGATCCATGCTAAACATCAAAATTATTAAGGAAGAAGAGAGGATATATCATTTAATTTTTGTGTGTGAATATGTGATATCTGTGCCATTCATGTTGTTGTTAATATATTATGATGACCTACAGTTTCACTCAATAAAGCTTGTTCAGTTCAATTCGTTCCAGTTCAGGTTTTCATGGGACAGAATCATTCCAATATTCTTATCTTGCTCTGAGTGCCACCAAATACTTCATCCTCTTGCAGGGTTATGAGAATTATCTTGCCACTCTTTGTTGTCATACACAAGGCTTAGAAAAATGAGGATTTACATCTTCAGGAAAAGATGATGGCAATGGGCTCATTCATCTCTAGCTAATGTGAAGACTTTGCACTTCATTTCAGGCTGGGAGCTCCATTGATCCTTTTATACCATACTGAAATCGTAGTCTGGGAGTTTATCAACAGTCCACAGATGTAACAGTAAGGTACCACTTCAAATACCATGTCTCCATCAACTGGAACTGGTATTTGTAGTTTAATGAGGTGCTTAGCATTATCTGTGTGAGAACACAACACTTTTCCCCTTCACTATAACACTAGAGCAGTGTTTTTCAACCTTTGGTTTTTGGTCTTTAATTCCCAGAAGCCTAAGTCAATTTCCCAAAGCACTGATCAGCCAATGTATAAAATAGGCTTCTGGGAATTGAAGCCCCCTGTGGGGCATGGGCTGAATTTTGGGAACCACTGCACTAGAGCTCTCCACCAGAGATTCTCAAATGCATTGCCAAACTATGGATTTCATACTTCAACAAAAAGTGTGATGGCAGGTAAAAAGGTAGTTTATTTTCCTGATAGAACAGGGTAGCCCCTAACTGTGTAGTGTTACATTTCAGGGCAAAAAATATTTTTTTAAAAAAGTGGTGTAAAGAAATCCTGACAATGTCTTGTTCACTTGTTTCATGTCTGGCCTAGACATGAAAGAAGAAAAAGAAGACAGCCTAATGAGGGTTTTCAAGCCTGTGAGCAAGGCAAAAATTGCTTCCTCTCCCCTTAGAGTGTGCCAATTTGTGCAAATTGTCTTTGGCACATTTTCCCTTCCTGAATTTAAGTGTACATGCATGTACATGCACAGATGATATCTCTCACACATATAGAGCACAAGATACAACTTGCTCATTTAACTTAACACTTCCATTTTTTCAAAACCTCCAGAAATAAAACAGCAACAGCAGTTATTGCTGCAAATGTACAATAATTATTGCCCCGCCACCATGGAGTGAAGAGACGGACATGTGTCTTGATGGTTAAAATAATTGGGCCACTTTATTAACATGCAATTAAAATGGTAACTGGGCAGAAACTGTCTGCCAACTTGATCTGCTGCGGATTGGGAGTAGCACTGGTAAGGAATAGGAATGCACCCAATTGGACTGACCGAGTAGACCCCTCCCCGGAAGTTGGCAATCCTGCCACTTCCGGGCCATGACCTGTTGAACTGCTGGAACGACTGCCAGGCTGTCAGGCGCCAGCAGTCGCGTATTCCTGGGCCGCACTTGACAGAGACAGCAAAACTAGGCCCCAACTAATCCAACGGCTGCTCCATCAAGTACGTCCTGACAGGTTGAGAGGGGTCAGTGTATTCCCTACCAGTGCTACCCACCATTCGCGACGTGGACTCATGCTGCGTCCCCCTCCCAGACCGCCAGTTCAGCCTCCATTCTGAGCTGCAGATCGACCAGGAAAGTGCACAACCCCCACACCGAAACATGCACCCATCAGGTGCAAACATGCGCAGGTCCTCAGAGCAGATGGCGGGATGATGCAGGACTGTGCCAACAGACTTCCGCTGGAAGTACAAGAACATGGCCCGGTTGACCGCCCGCCGGGTGTGGTCAATGGCCCTCACTGTGCGGGGGAGGATGTCTGACCACAGAAAGCACACCGCCAGCCAGCGTTGCCGGATGAGGTCAAGATCCCCCGTGATAGCCCTGGCCAGGGCAATCCCAGGCTCAATCGCCAGATTGTTGCCACCCAAATGTAGGGCGATGAGGTCAGGGGAAGGGCACCACCACAAATCAGCCAGCAGCCGAAGGAGATGACGCCGCAATTCTGTTGTTGGCCAAAATTCTGTTGTTTAGTGTAGTGTAGTGAGTGTAGTGAGCAGGGACATTTGAATCAGTGGAATTTATAGAAGAGTATATTCACCAAATCTCCACAGCTTTAGGTGTGGCTTCTCTAGATTTGACTTTCTATACTAAGCAACATAGATTTAGCAATTAGTTTGTAAACTTCTGTCATGTTCCCCCTTCAGAATGATTTTCATTAGATACTAAAAATACTTCAACTACATCTTTTTTCCATGTAAAGTACTCCATGCCTATGGCATTTTGACTGTTTTTTCTGTATCTCTTCCATAATGATGTACAATATTCCAAAGGTAACTGCAGTGCCCATATACATAAAGATTCTTTATTCATATGAGAATGTTGCACAGTTGAAAATTATGAGTATATGTGAAGTTTATGTAAAATACAAGACAAATTATAATGATAAAATGTTTGCGACCTTGCTACCCGATGAAACATCTCCCCCTCAGATCAACTGTCCATATCACCAGGTCCTCACAGAATGTCCAGCTCTTAGTGCCAACACTGAAAGCAGACAAGAAGATTGTTACCAGGAAAAGAGCCTTCTTGGTGGTGGCACCCACTCAGTGGAACAACTTACCAGCTGAGCTGTGACAAGCCCATTCACAACCTTTTAAAGGGATCAAAATATATCTCTTCAGGAAGGTTTTCAAAGGCATTCTCTCTCCCTGTACCCAACACTAGTTGAACCCATATATTATGTTTCAAAGTTTTTAAAGTTTATTTAGATAAAGATATCCAATTTATTTTTTATTGTCATCTGGATTTATGTCCTTTTTAACAATTGGTATTGTAATATTTTTATTCCTTAACTGTTTGTTGTATACCACTAACAGTAGAGAACTCTTTTTGCCAATAGGGTAGTTTATAAGATTAAGATAAAATAAAATAAATAATTAGACTATTTTATGGTCAGAAGCAGGTTTTTTCAATAGTGCTATCTTGGTCATTTGCTATATGCTACTTTGCTTCAATGTCTGTAACTGTCAGACTATCAGCCGTTCCGTCGCAAGGGTCCTCCCTTTAGTTCCTGGGCACACTTCCCATTTAACTGGAACTTAACCCTTGCCTCACCTTTCGGAAGAGCTGAGCCGCATTTAAAAAGTACTTACTGAGCTCTAGCAGTAGAGCAGAACAAGGGAGTCTTCTTCGTCAGGTAGCATGCAGCCAAGTTGCCTTGTGTGTGTGTGAAACGAAAAACAACAATCTTCAAAGAGAAACAGCTGTTTTATTCTTCAGGTTCATTGATAGCAAAGTCCATAGAAAAATGCAGATTAGAGGGTCATAACAGGTATCAGTCCAGTACAACTAGATTCTTTAAGTAATCATTTTGTGAAAAGAAAGGAAAATCCTACTCCATAGCCAGAGTCTTAATCCATTGAGAAACAAAACCGAACTAACTCACTTCTCTGCAAACATGGAGAATTTGCAGTCAGTTGGGTTACTCTTAGTCAATCAGGTAACAGAGAAAACTATTCTCAAAACAATAGTTGTTTACACACGTGCACAGAGAGTGTACAGAATGTGTTCTAGCATGAAGTCTAAACATGAGGCTAGAGAGATAACAGCACGAACATTGGCTGAAAACAACCATCTCATGACAGTCTTGTGAGACACACAGAGATGGGAAAGGATTTTTATGAGGCCTAGCTGAAAAATAGCAATTTCAAGCCTTGGGAAGCATGAGAAAATAGGTCTTTTCCTGACACCCCCCCCCCCTTTTGAAAGGCAAACTATAGTTTGGGTTTACCAAAAGGCACTATTTTCTAATGTTGAGCAAGTGATTGAGCAAATAAGCTATCCTTTGTATATATAGGATATCAGCTTTAAAGCATCTTCCAGTTTTAGTTACTGGAGGTACACGTTAAATACAGTTACATTCTGCATTGCAAGCATACTAGCTCAGGTGTTTACGCACACACCTTTACACTCTGGCTAAAAAAAAACAAACCAAATCATGTAACAGGTACATCTGTTTCGATTTCCCCATCATCAGTTTCAGGAAACATTCTGCTAAGGGAATCTGCATGTATATTCTGAGTCCCTTTGATGTGCTGTATAGAAAATTGGTAATCTTGTAACAACAAAGTAGGCCAGTCTTTGACACTTTGGGCTTTAGCATGTCCTGGAACCATTTCAGAAGAACCAACTTCATGTCCTAAATAAATCACTTTTCCCAAACACCATTGGTATTTGGATGCTTTAACAGTTAAACCAGCATCCTGAATATGTTGTAGGACAGTTTCAAGGTGTTTAAGATGATCAGAAAGTGAATCACTGAAAATTGCAACATCATCAATGTAAGCACTTGCAAATGACAAACCATTCAACACTTTGTCAATCATTCTTTGAAAACTAGCAGGTGAAATCCTTAACCCAAAAGGCATTCGGATGAAGGCAAACTGTCTTCCATCTGCTAGGGAAAAAGCAGTTTTGTGTTTAGCACTTTCTGTTAAAGGTATCTGCCAGAATCCTTTAGTCAAATCTAGAACAGAAACATATTTAGAATTAGCAATCTTGTGAACCAAATCATCCATTCTAGGCATTGGGACAAGATCAGGAACAGTTACAGAGTTCAGCTTCCTGTAATCAACACAAAATCTTATTTCAGGTAAGATGTTACCAAATGCATCTTTCTTCTTAGCTAGAACAATTGGAGCTGAAAAAGAAGATTTAACAGGTTCAGTGAAACCCATTTTCAACATTTTCTGTATCTCTGCATCAATTTGTTTTTGGACTTCCCCCACTGTTCTGTAAGGAGGAGACCAAATTGGCTCATCTGTAGTGAGTTCTATGTTATGTGTTTGCAAATTACAGTTACCAGGGTGTGATGTAAAGAGATGTCTGTATTTACCTAGGACAGATCTTACCAACATCTGTTCATGTTCAGGAACCTTGCTATTAATATACAGATCATCAAAACTTCCAGCACACTGGTACTCATCACTGAGACAAGCAAGATCAGCTTTTTCTACATCAATAGGTATAGCTGTGTTCTTCATGACACTGGTGACCCTGGAAGAATACAACTTTAAAGAGTTAACATGATATACAACAACTATCCCAGAGTCCCATTGTACTGCATAGTTCACTATGCCCACACGTTGAATGACTTTGGCTGGTCCCTCCCACTCGAGGTTCAGCGTAGTCACAGGCAAAGGTTTAAGAACCATGACTAAATCTCCCACATCAAACTCCTTGTGTCTGGACTTGCGATCATGGTACGTCTTATAAGTCTCTTGGGCAACAGTCAGATTGTCTTTGGCAAAGGATCTCACTGATTTAAGTTTCTTTTGAAGTTCATACACATAGGTGGCAGCAAGTCTAGAAGGCAGTTCCTCTTGGTCTTCCTAGTTGGCTTTCAACAAGTCAAGAGGTCCACACAAATTCCTTCCAAACAATACTTCTGAAGGACTAAAATCACCAAGGGATGCATGTGGTGTAGAGTGGTATGCACCTTTCAGGAAAGGCAATGCCTCAGCCCAACCTTTGCCTTGGGCATGCACAAAAGTCTTGAGCATCTTCTGGAGGTTGGCCTGAAGTCGTTCCATGTTTCCATGTGATTGTGGATGATGCACTATTGAAAAAGCTTGGGTGACACCTACCAGGTGACACACCTTCTTCATTAAGGTGGAAGTGAAACTCGTTGCACGGTCACTCACTTTGTGGTAGCCCCCATCTTCCTATTATTTCCACAAAGGTATTTGCAACTTGGGTCAAGGAGCAAGTTGTCAAAGGAAGAAATTCAGCCCATTTGCTAAAAGTATCAATGTAGACCAAAATAAACTTCTTTCCTCCTCGAGAAATTGGCAAAGGTCCCATAATGTCCCATTCACAACGTTGAAATGGGGTGCCTTTAATCTCTGGGCATTGCATCTTAGCTTTGGTTTTGGACTGGTTATGACCTCTCCGTTGACACAGATGACACATTTTGACATAATTTCTGACCTCCTGAGTCATCGAGGGCCAATAAAACTTGTCTGCAATACGCTGATAGGTTTTCAGCTGTCCTTGGTGCATTGAGAAGAGGTCATCATGAGACAGACGTATAATAGCATCTCTGTATTCTTTAGGAACCACTAGCTGCTTTTTGAAAGGCAAGTCTGATTGCACCTTTACATATCTGTACAACAGTCCTTTGTCAGTTTTCACAAATTGAGCAGACAGATGGGGTACAATGTCCTTTTCCAATACTGCTTTATCTCTGAGTTCCTGCAAAGAGGAATCTTTTATCTGAGTGTCCAGAAACTGGTAGCTGGTGACTGACAAATCTGGGCCAATTGTGAAAGTTGTCACACTGTCTCCACTTTGTCCAGTAGATGGAGCAGTAACATCACTTGTGGTCTGGAAATCATCACTTAGTGAAGCATCAACAGATGAAGTTGGAACAACATTCTTAGCTTGTGCCCTGGTTACTACTTTCATGACTTCCACACATGAATCTGGGGCAATAGCTGGAGAATTTTGCATGTTTGCTTTTTGCACCTCTCTGATCAAATTGAGACCAATCAGAAAATCAGGCTGGCGTTGGCAATCATGAACTAGGCAATGGATTTCACCAGTAAACTGCTGGAAAGTAACCTTCACCTTTGCTAGCCTTGCAAAACAAGGGGCCCTGGTATCAGAAGAATAGGGTTCCACTTGAACTCATGCCCCTGGCACAATTTGGGATGGGTGCACCAAAGAGGAATGAATCGAAGAAATATCACTGCCAGTATCAAAAAGAGAGTCCGCAATCTCCGAACAGGTGCCATCTGGGCTATGTAGTACCAAACCTTGTTTTATAAGTTCTCATCCACTCCAAGTCTTCCTTATTAAGGAATTGCACTGGAGTAACTATATGCTCTGCCACTTCAATTGGAGTCTGAACACATAGAGACCAGGTACTATCTTGGGTCACATCTTTGATCAAATCAGCAATAGGGTCTTGGTGACTCATCACTTGAATAGAAGTCTGCTGAGCAACTTGAGCTTGAGAACTTTTAACTGGCAGAGACACTGCAGCAGATGGAGCTGACCTTTCCTGCTGAGGCTGTTTGGAATGCTGAACCATCTTAGCCTGAGTAGCAGGTGGAGAGTCTGCTTTCTCTTTAGGCCTAGCACCACTAGCAACAAACTTAGAAGTCTTCTTAGGTAGCTTACAATCTCTGGAAGTGTGGGCTTTCTTGCCACAGTTGAAGCAAACAAAGTCTCTGGTAGGCTGTGAAACAGGGGGTGCCTTGGAAGTAGGCCTCTCATCCCTTCTTTCTGACAAAACATGCCTTCTTTCATCTCTTTGTGGCCTTCTATAACCCACAGCTCCTGATTTACTCCCTTCTTGTGTACGCTTCAAAGCAACAAGTTTATCTGTACTTTGGGCCAACTCAGCAAGAGTTTCAGGCTACCTGGACAAAGATGACCATCTCTCTGGGTCTTCCCTAGGTGGGTCACTGTAACCTATAGCATTGCCAACATACATAGGCCCTTCATAAGAATGTTCAACCTACCTTCTAGCTTCTTTAAGCTGCAAGGCCAAAATGTGAGTGAGCTGGGTCAACACCTGGGCCGAAGTAGACTCATCTGGGACACTGGGTACAGGTAGGGCCCTTCCACACTCTGCATCACCACCATCTGGACAATCTTCACCCCCCACGGTCCTTTCTGCCCTCGCCTTCACCTGGCTACACATCATCTGGGGGTCAACCACCTGACACTCCCCTTTCTGCTTCATCCCCCCTCTTCCAAAACACCAGGTAGCATCTGGGTGGACCAATTTCTCAGGGTCTAAGCTGGGGAACTGTAGGAGCATTGGCTTACCTGCCATTTTGCAGGGCCAGAACACGAATTCCTCCTTCCTGGAACACGAGACTGCTTCAAGGGCCACTCTTCATAGGCCACACAGGAAATGTTGAGCAACTGCTGGAGATAGTTTACACAGCTGTGTAAACATTCCTGGAGATTTCCACTCTGGAGACACAGGTCACTGTCCTCTTCAGCACCTTTCCAAAACACAGGCAGTTTGTATTCCAAAATATACGCAGGCTGCCAACGAAGCACTTTCAGTTTCTCAGCCAAGGCACACACACATAGGAGAAAAACTTTTGAGAACGCTGCTCCACTCGGCACGTCTCACAAAGGCCAAAACAATATCAAAGGCAGGGAAACCATCACACATGTGCCACCATGTCGGACTATCAACCGTTCTGTCGCAAGGGTCCTCCTTTTAGTTCCTGGGCACACTTCCCATTTAACTGGAACTTAACCCTTGCCTCACCTTTCGGAAGAGCTGAGGCGTGTTTAAAAAGTACTTACTGAGCTCTAACAGTAGAACAGAACAAGGGAGTCTTCTTCTTCAGGTAGCATGCAGCCAAGTTGCCTTGTATGTGTGTGAAAAGAAAAATAACAATCTTCAAAGAGAAACAGCTGTTTTATTCTTCAGGTTCATTGATAGCAAAGTCCATAGAAAAACGCAGATTAGAGGGTCATAACAGGTATCAGTCCAGTACAACTAGATTCTTTAAGTAATCATTGTGAAAAGAAAGGAAAATCCTACTCCATAGCCAGGGTCTTAATCCATTGAGAAACAAAACCAAACTAACTCACTTCTCTGCAAACATGGAGAATTTGCAGTCAGGTGGGTTACTCTTAGTCAATCAGGTAACAGAGAAAACTATTCTCAAAACAATAGTTGTTTACACACGTGCACAGAGAGTGTACAGAATGTGTTCTAGCATGAAGTCTAAACATGAGGCTAGAGAGATAACAGCACGAACATTGGCTGAAAACAACCATCTCATGACAGTCTTGTGAGACACACAGAGCTGGGAAAGGATTTTTATGAGGCCTAGCTGAAAAATAGCAATTTCAAGCCTTGGGAAGCATGAGAAAATAGGTCTTTTCCTGACAGTAACATTATTTTCAAGATAGTCCAGTCAGAATCATCTCCTGGTGAGAGACATTTTTGGACATAATTGAGTCAGCAAGAAGTATCATTTTTTCCCTCTCCATAAGATTTGACTAGCCTCTTCTAGTTTAATACTTAAAGCTTGAGAAGTGTTGCAGAAAACATTTCCTCAATTTTAGCCACCATTTAGGAAATTGATGTCCATTAATTGGGTGGGTTTGATGATGTAATGCCATTTTTCATTCATTATTTCTAGCACATCTCAACATACTCAGGGGGCCAGTGCTAGACAAATAGACTTTTTCGGTGGGAATAGGTTTCAGTCAGCCAGTAATAATCCTGAACAATTCATTAAGAACTGCATCCATATTTTTTTTTATGTTTTATTCATACCACACAGTATTAGCATATTTGGCTGTGCAGAAGCACAGGGACAATCCTACTATTTTAATTGTTTGTGGGAATGTTCTCCAGTTTGAGATGCCTAGTTTCATAACAATGTTATTTTAGGTAACAACTTTCTGATTTGTGTTTGGACAATGTTTTCTATGGATCAGAGCTGAACAATCCTTCTATTCTGGAAGTGTTGTTCTATAAAAGCACTATTACAGTAATACCTCAGATAACTTTTACCTCGGATAACGCTAAAATCGCATAACATTAAGCAATCTGGGGAGGAGAATTGGATCGAATAACGTTAAGGTCCTATGGGATGCATCGGATAACAACCGCTAAAGCCTGTGCGGTTACAATGTATCTCTATGGAGCTTTAACGTTATCCGATCCACCCCATAGGATTTTAACATGCATTGGATAACACTAAAAATCAGATAACACCAAGACTTGTGAAACCAAGTCTTAGCATTATCCGAGGTATTACTGTACATTGTATGCTTTATTTCTAGTTCTGTTCCTTAGTACTTTTGACATAACATATATCAATGTCATTGTTGCTGAATAGTGTGTTGACAGAGGATCTTCTGTCAATTAGAGTTATCATATCTTGTCCTTTTAGACACTTAAGTCAGAATCCATCAGCACATACTTGAAACTCCCTCCCCAGTGAGCATTATTTCCTTTTGATTTTTTTGTTATCTATTAACTTAGTTGGACTTTTGAAGACTGTGTTTTGGTTTTCAACATTTTGATTCACTGGTGGCATCCAACAATTGGGCTATTCCCTCCTTACCAATGTCCAATAATTGGTTGTACTGGTGCTAATACACAACCTGCATCATTTTTTCAGATATGAAAACAGACCATTTCCCCCCTTTTCCTCTTCTTCTCCAACTGGTGACTAATCCATCAGACAACCTGTTCCTGTTGTCCCAGAACTGCTAAATTTATCTGCAAGTAGGAGGCCTTTAAAAAAAAAAAGTATCTATGCTTCTTTTTCTTTTCCAAGTTACCAAATGATGACGATGGTATAGGGTGGGATGAACTACTTGAAGAAATAAACAAGTTGTGATTATAGTTCCTTCCTCACAAAGGTTTGTCAAATATGTAACAACTCCTTAACAATGCTTTTGTCCAATTTCCACAGGAAAGACCTCAGACTGGTAGGCTTGTGTATACTCTTTTCCCAGTGACAATTATTCTAGGATCCCCTCTTCCTTTTTAATACTGGTAATACTACTCAGACCATTCTCCATTCCTCTACAAAAGCAAATCTTGGTGATAGTGTTTTTGGTGAGTTGGTTTTGGTAATAGAGTGACAATTTCACTCTTATGTTTTTAAATTACCACTATTACCTGAACCTGTTGGCTGGCTATTTCTTAGCTTTTTAATTTTTAAAAAGCTTTTTAATTTTTAAAATTATTTTGGGGACATTCCTTGTATTTTATAGAGTCCTTGATTATGCTATTTAACAAGTCTGTCATCTTTTCAGATTTACAAGTCTCTGACATGTTCATTTACATTTCTTTTTAGTGTAAACAAATTTCATCCAAACTTTCCAAGGAATTCATGTCTCCAAGATAGTCCTTCAAAATCCATGTAAATAATCTTATTTTTGATGACATGATCATATTAGAGGTTCTCAGTAACAGTCACAGCAAAGGAGAGATTTGAGAGTCCAGAGAGATCCAGATGTCAGAGAGATAGAAATGGAGAAACACATCTAAGTGTATACTTACATCTATTGTGAAATAAGACTCTCTGTGTGTTACACTGACATTAGTTGGCTGTAGAATATGAATGCCTCATTAATATTAATGAGTCACATGATACCCAAAGGTGTTCTCATTCTAATGGAGGTAACTAAAGAACTTAACAAGGTGCTATATTTCTCACTCCCTTAAGACAAACAGTAACAATTTTTGCTTGCATTTATACCCCATCCTTTTGGTGCTAGTGCCAGTCAGGATGGCATGCATTCATCCAAACATTAAATACAAAAACAATAAATTACAACAACAACAAAAGCAATTTCATATCAATAGTGTGCAAAATAAAAACACAATTATATTCAGCCCATAAAGTGACATTAAAAAACCCAACTTCACCTTTCAGAACCCGTGAGTGTCAAACAGTAATTACATCATAAAACCACCCTTACCGTAATAATAAAAATAAGTCACACTATGACAGCAATAAGAGACAATTATGGCAGCATTCAATTGGAGTCCAGGTCAATCACTTTAAAGGGAAATGTCAGAAGATAAATATCTGTTTTCTTTAAGCTTTTTTATGTGATAGCTTGGCCAATCATTACCAGGAAAAAATGTTCTTGTTCTTCAACACGCAAAGTTGGGGAAACACAAGTGTCAAAATCTAAACCAGCAATATGAGTGCTGAAGTAATGGGACTGGGATCTGATGCCAAGGATTCTGTAGTGCCACTAAAAGTGAACATGATAGACTGGGACTAAAAGGAGTCAAACCTCCATAACTGTGGCTCCTAAACAAATTACCTTTGAGAGGCAATAAAACAAATATAAAACATTCTCTATGTGGATGACACATTGCTTGGCAAGACGCAGTCTGAGGGGATCTTAGTGACAGATTTTAAAAATAAGAGTTCATGTCAGAAATGCTGTTTCAGTCACTAACACATTCACTGCTGTACTTTGGCAAACTCAATATGGGAGCAACTAACATATCACCATAGTTCTCCAAGGTGTTCATCAGGCCTGCTGTTCATATTAAAGAACAGAAGAAAAGTATTTAAGTTATTTTTCACAGAATGTTTTTAAGTGTCAACTTTACAGGACTGTCGAGATTGTGTGGAAAAAGAAATGTCCTAGGTTCATACTTCCTTGCAAAAATATCCATTTTGTCCCATCCAGGGGTGTCAGTGCAATGGAAATCTGTGCACTTCAGAATCTTGCAAGTTGTTTTGGAGATAAAAAATGGTGCATAAACCACATGTATGGTGAAACCTACACTTGACTATAAAAGGGCATTTTGAGATGGAGGACTCCTGAAACTGGCAATTAGAAGGCACTGTGCAGCAAAACACGTACTTTGAAAGAAGAGATGGCTATTGTTGGAGAAGAATTAATGTGAAGTTTCAGTAAAATTCAGGAGAGTGCAGCAGTGAAAAAACAGAATATAATTGTTCAAAATATATACGGGTGGGACCACATAGAAACGTACTGTAAAGATGAAGATGAAGATGAAGATCACCCTTGCTCAAAAGCCAGTTGTATCCAACTCTAGGGTTCAGTGCTCATCTCTGTTTCAAAGCTGAAGAGCCACCGCTGCCTACTTCTGCAGATGTTTCTATGGTCATGTGACAGGCATGACTAGACACCAGAGCACATGGAACACTGTTTACCTTCCCTCCAAAGTGATCCCTATTTATCTACTTGCAATTTCTTGCTTTCGAACTACTCGGTTGGCAGAAACTGGGACAAAGAAAGCAGTTAATTCCATCCTGTAGTACTCAGAAATCAAACTTCTGACCTCCTACCTTCCAATCAGCATCTTAGCCACTTGAGCCACTGCCGTCCCATCGATTTTAGGGGAAATGTACAAAAATATGTATATGCACATTTCTGTGCAGGGGATAAAGTCTTGCAACCCAGTACAAATTTTGGACTGGCAAATTTTTACTGACAAATGAAGTAAAAATAAGAGAACCAGATTTTCATTTCCCTACTAGAAATATTTATCCTATTATAACACAAAGCTAGGAGACAAGGTTTTTTCTTTTCTTTTTTTAAAAAAATATAAAGCCTGGATGCTTTTCCACCTCATTAGTATACCTTGTGTAAATAATTCAGAGAATTATCCGTGGAATATATAAATATATAAATCACTTCCCTTTCTTTAAGTTGTTCTTTCTCACTTCACAGAGTTCATCATGGATCTGTCCACTTTTGGGTATAAGAACAGATAGAAAAGGTGTGCTATCCTAGGGTGTGAAAGGCTATGCCTCTTCTGCTTGCCCTAACTGTGGAGAAGTACCCATGGACATATGAAGCTTTCTTATACAAAATCCTACCATTGGTTTATTGAAGCCAGGAGTTGTCTAGACGCTGATACACTCCTGTATTTGCCTTCCATTTCCCACAGTATAAATTGATCCCAAGATCAAGAATCACACAATGTACAGCTAAGCACACAATTTTTTTGTCCAGAAAGGTGTTTATTTTAAACCATCTGGTGGAAGATTTTATCCTGACTTAATGCCTGTCCTAGATATTTTTTAAAATCAGTTTTGGATGTGTGATAACCGGTGTCAGAGTAAAGTGTGTATCTGGCATTTCACAGTTTTTCTTTGCCAAGAGAACAGGTTCATAACTTTTAAAAAAAATTATTTAAAGTCCTGAAAACAGCAAGGGAAACTTTGTTCATTGTTTATCTTATAAACAACCACCACTGCTGGGCTATGTCAGTTCAAAAATTATTAAAAATGTAAAAATAATGGTCTCTTTCTTCTTGAAATATTGTGCACAAAGGAACAGCAGGATACAAAGGGAGAAAAGGGTGTATTTTCTTATAGGGCCAGATGGAAGGGAAACCTGAAAAAAAGGAGGAAAGACAGAATATATAGAATAACTTTTTTACCCCACCCTCCTTTCTCTTTTATTGTGTGTTGTGGGGTGTGTGTGTCTTTTTTAAAGAATGGACTGCATTGTTTACAATTGGATTACAAGGGTGCACTGATTCAAACATCATGTGAGATTAAATCAAATTTAGAAACCTGAAACAGCCCCGATTTATTTCTACAGTGTAGACAAGCCATCAGTGCTGTATATACTGATGAAAAGTGTCTGTCTAGGATTTCAGCCAGGAATTTTCTCATCTCTAGGACTGTCCTTAAAAATTTTTATCCACCAATTAAGTACATGACAGGCCTAGAGCCATTTTATTCTCTGAAACTGTACATAAGGGACTATTTTATTCTGAATAGAAATGCAAAATATATAGTGGCTCAAATCTTGTTGCTTGGCACAGTAAGTCACAATTAGAGGGCGGCTGTCAAATCAGTGGCATATGTGGAGACAGAGGCGTAGCTACCGCCGTATCTGCCGTATCAATTATACGGGGGCCCCGGGCCACGGGGGCCCCCAACGTGTATAAGCAAAACAAATCTTTACCCTTCCTAAGGGCCCCCAAACAATTTTTTATACGGGGCCCCGCCAAGGCACGCTACTCTTCTGTGTGGAGAAGACTCACCACAACTTTAGTGATTCAGTGGACCTACTCTCACTGTTGCAGTAAACAGCAGGATTTGACACAATGTTAAATAAGTCTGACTGAAAATGTTTTTCTGCCCAAGGACCAATAGAAAACTTCATCCTCACATCAAGTTGCATAGAATTCAAAGCCAGCCAACTTATTTTGGCACCTGAGGCAGGAAAATCCAATAGACATAGGTCCAAGTCCATGGCAGTAAAGATGTAACAGCAATTATTCAAGTAACCAACAATTTGCTACCCTTTCATAGCACCCCAAATCCTCTGTCTATCTCATTCTTCTCTATGTCAGAACCACTTATGGTGCAAACTACAAAATTACATTTGATAAGCTACACATAGTCTGTTTGCCAGGGTGGACTGAGATGAAAAACAGACTACATATGTTTCTAAAACTTACTTCAACTATTAATAAGGTGAAAGAAAAGGGGTTTCCTTCCCTTAAGTGACAGTTTAAATATAATTTCCTCTACTTTTGGTGTTTAAAAAAGCTCACTATAATTTTTCATCAGGTTGTGATAGCTTCTTTTTCTTTCCCTGTTTGGATTCAAAAAAGCTTAGCTTTAATGTCTTGCCTTCCACTGTGGATCCTGGTTTTCCGAAACAGAAATTTCACAAATCAAAGTTAGTAAACCCTTTTTAAGGGATCTGAACCAATCAGAACATGTTACTAATTGATAGTCACATCTCAATACAGCAGTCAAGTTCGTGACTGAAATACCCCAGTCCCCTCATGACAATTTGTATCAGAACCTAGTACCAACAGAATTCTGGTCTAACTAGTAAAATCAAATTACAGTAATAAATTTAAAATAGACACAATGTAAAAAGTAACAGTTAAGAACTTCTCCACGGTATCAGTGGGGGTAACTGAGGAGGAAAGCACTCTAACAAAAATGGGCAACTTGAAGAGAAGAGGGGCACTTGTGGTAAGACCAGACAGGATCTGTGGTGTTCTGCTTAAAGTTGTACTTGTGTTTCCTATCTATTTTGGTGTAAAAACCTATGGCTAAAGGAATAAAAAAAATAAATTATGCCTGAAAACTATGAGAAGTGATGAAAAAATTGTGAATACCTAGTGCCTTCTGTTTTTACCCTGCTTTAATGAGAGGAGTGTGTTGGTGTGTTCTTTATTTTATAAAGTCTCTTGTGCTTTGCAGCCTCCATGTCCACCCCCACCCCCACTTGAAGATTGGAACTAATGCTATGCTTCCTTGGGGTCTTCTACTGCTGCCTGCCTGAAAACTGAGTTTTTGTTGTTGTTTTGCTGAAACCATGGTGTGTCGTTTGACAATAATAAACTATGCCTATCTTTCATGCATTCTGCAGGCAGCAGAAATGGAAAACCCCAAGGGAGGAAGCCATGAAAATTTGTTTGCGGTACCATGTAGAAGACACAGGCAGGTAGAAAGCATGGGAAAAAGACACACAGTAGTAAAATAAAAGACATGGCCTGCTTCTGAAAGTAAGATAAGCCATGCCACTCTATAGCACTTTAGTCAGAGAAATTGCCTGGTAATTCTCATTATATATGTGAAGGAAGAAGAAAAACAAATGCTTCTTTCTCAGGCAGGGAAGCTCATGTGGTTGGTGATTCTGATTTTGTGGGGCTCCTAAATGTATTCCAAGTTTAAGTCTGAATTTTATTGGAGCTATTCAAAGTTCTCAACCTATTTGGGAGTTTATGGTTCAAGAGTTATCACTCTGCAAAAGAACAATTGGGACTTCGACATAGTACTAGTTCTGGGTGTGTGGCCATGGACAAGCTGCAGAGTCCCAGGATGAGCCCAGAAGAAGGATACTTCTGAGTACTCTCTACTTGGAAAACCCTGGAAAAGGTCACCATGTCAGAATTGACTAGATGGCACACAATAATGAAGAAAACTATATAAACATAGTCATTTCCCGTGGAAATAGTGCTTGCAGTCTTCTAATCATTCCAGTGAATTGCCAATCAACACTTATAATTTTATAGTGGTTCAGTATGAAAAGATAAGCATTAATTTGAAACACTCTTTAATTTTTTTGTGTTTTGTTTTGCCTTCCTCAGCTTTCTACCAATAGCAGCTATTTTAGCAGACTGTACTAACCACTCCTATTAATGTAGCCTTTCTTTGCAAAGAGCCTATTTTTTTCCTGCTCCTCCCTTACCAGCTTTGATACTCTGTATGCTGTAACTGTAGTTTCTAAAACCTGGATATCATTAGGGATGTTGTTAGCTCTTGTCAAATTATTTACCTAGAGATGATAAAGTCTTAACTTGTAGGCACGCAAGGTTGTTTAGAAATACTTCTATGTTGTCTTGAGTCCCTCAGTTAAAATGTATTTTTGCCACAGTGTGTGACAGGGACACTACCCAAAAGCCCTTGTCCCATTTCAGAATAGGATCACAATAAGTCATAAACTGTGATAAGAAATCATAGTACTGTAGATAAAAAAATCTCTTAAACTTGCTCACAGTTTTTCTTGAACACACTGTGTTTGTCACATTTTTCTTACTGAAGTGCTGGTTTTTTATGGAGGATGGAAGTCAGGTAATATGATCAAGAATGGTTAAAGCTACACACTTTTCTAAAATTAGGATGGTAATATTAGTGACATTGCTGTCACTACACTGTCCAAACTGATCATGATAGCCTTCAAAACTCTAAATTTTATTCTCTGAACTGTGCATCACTTGGTCTGGATGATGAAATATTTGCTAAGGCAATAACTATATTTTGAAAATGTAGTTTTATTTTAATCTGTACAGGGAAGATACAGTTAGCAATGACTATCAGTGATGATTGCTAGCTACCACCTCCACTTTCAAAAGAGTGTGCTTCATGAGGTGATTGCATGGCAGGAGAAATTTTTATGGGGGGAAAAAAGCAAAACATGATCATGGATACCATGTCACCATCTATTATGGACATTGAAAAATACATATTCCTGGCTTTTTATGTTTCTTTGATTTAGCACAGTGGTTCCCAACAAGGGGTACACAGCCCACTAGTGGACTTCAATTCCCAGAAGCCTAAGTCAGTACATTGGCTGATCAGTGCTTTGGGGAAATGACTTAGGCTTCTGGGCGGCAATATAAATTTGAAATAATAATAATAAATAATAAGTCCAAAAACCAGCATTTGGGAAACACTGATTTAGCACCAGGAGCCATTACATAAGAACAGAGAGATTAGCTTCCATTTGTTTTTAATTTCTTCATCTGAAAGTAATCACTTCTCCTCCTCCTCCCATGTCCTGATCAAACCCTGGATTGTGAAAATGAAGCCACTTTATTTGCCTTGTCATTGCCCAAACTCAAGTCCTCATCAGTGCATGTCTCTGGCAGAATTCGTCAGACCAGCAAATGAGCCGGACTCTATCTCTTCACATTCATGACATGTGTTGTTGTTGGCCAGCAGTCCCCACTTGAGCTTGTTGGTCAGCCTATTCAGGGTCCTCCATAGGGGAGATTGAGATCTTCAGCTATATCCACCTTTAATGTTCCTTGCCCAGGGAGCTTTTTCTTCCATCTTCTAATTTGGTTTTGCTCTTGTGTACCATCAAGAATATTTGTTCTTGACATAAAGATATTTCTGGATCTGGGCCAGGGGACTTGATGATGACAATGATGATGACAACGATGATGAAACTACTGCTACTGCTACTGCTACTGCTACTGCTACTGCTACTGCTACTGCTACTGCTACTGCTACTGCTACTGCTACTGCTAGGCTTCCCTTGAGGACTAAGGAAACCTCTAGGACAGTGGTTCCCAATTAGTTTTTTCTACGTACCACTTCAAGAAAGACCTCAAACTTGCATACCCCTTATTGCAGGAACGTTAAATAAAAAATGAAATCAGGTGTATTTTATATTTATTATCATCAAAAGACATTCTAATGACAGAGAACACATGTTTCATTAATGTGACAAATATGCACATTTTTCTTTGCACAACTCTGAAAAATCTGGTTGCATTTTGATCAGCTTCAATCTCAAGTCATCTTTGAGTTGAAGTCTGTGACGATGTTTAGTTTTTAAGTTTGTCATTGCGGAAAATCCACTCTCGCAAAGGTACGTCGTGCAAAATGGCAGTAAATCTTTTATTCCTACTTCGCTGACACGATAAACGTCTTTAAGACCAGCCCAAAAATTAACCAGTGATTGCTCTGCAAAACAACTTTTGAGTCTACTGTTGCATGAGATGTCTATTAATTCCTCTTGATCACAGATGGATAGGTGATCGGTGGGACAGTTTCCAAAGGGGTTATTTACCCAGTTCCATTGCAACGATATTTCAGGGAAATAAGTGCGTAATGCGGTCGACAAATTTTGCAAGTGTCATTTTATGGCTGATTTTACATCTTCATTCACTGATGAAGAAGTAGTTTCCAAAAAAAGTTTTAAATTCAGAAATTGATCATATTTACATCTGTCGATCAAAGATGTCCAGAGAGACATTTTTTGATTGTTGACTCAGCCTTCTCCTGCATAGTGAATATGGTTGTATCCTGGCCTTGAAGCCCCAAATTCAACTCATTCAGTTTTGTAAAAATATCTGACAAGTAAGCCAATTTTTGTAGCCACAAAGGATCCATCAGCATCTGTTTGTACTCGGCATGTCCCTGCTCGGTCAAAAATAATTCAATTTCATGTCTCAACTCAAATATTCTCGAAACAACTCTTCCTCTGGACAGCCAAGGCACTTCAGTATGTAACAACAGGGTCTCATGCTTGCTGCCAAGCTCTTTACAAATGTCTGTAAAAGTTCTTGAGTTTGTGGCACAGGCCTTGATTAAATTGACAATTTTCACAGCATTTTTAAGAGTACTATCTAAGCAGGCTGGATTTTTTTTTACAAGCAAGTGTCTCTCAATGAATACCACAATGGGTCCATTTTGCTTCTGGGGCTACATCTTGTATTCTCTTCACAAGTCCTGAAAAACGACTAGTCATGGCTCTGGCACCATCAGTGCATATCCCTACACATTTCGACCAATCCAATTTGTTTTCTTTTATAAAACCATCGACCATGTGAAATATGTCCTCCCTGGTAGTATGAATTGGAAGGGCATGACAAAATAGGAACTCTTCATGAACCTTTTTGGAATGAACATAACGAACATATGTTAAAAGTTGAGCCAAGTTTGATATGTCTGTGGATTCATCAAGTTGTATGGCAAAGTAATCACTTTGTAAAATGCGTTGAATTTGGTGGTTTTTCAGATTATCTGACATGTCTGCAATACGACGAGAGACAGTGTTATTTGACATAGGAATAACATCAAGTTCTGCTGCAGGCAGTATAAGGTTTTCCCCAATTGTATGCGGTTTTGCTTGCTTGACAATTAAATAACTAACTCGAAAAGAGGCTTGTAGACCGTTCATATTCATGTTTAAAGAAAGCGCCTCAGTAGATTTTTGTCTTTGTTTGAGGTCTTTTAATTTATGTTGAAAGAAGGATACAAATTCATCTTTCAAATTAGCATGTTTGGTTTCTAAATGGCGACGTAGTAAGGATGGTTTTAATGAAAGATTTGACAGCGTTTCTGCACAAACGACACATTGTGGCAATGGGGAATTAGGATCTCCAGAGCTTGTAAAACCAAACTGAATATAACTATCATCATATTTCCTTTTTTTGAGAGACGATTCCTTGTTATCAAGGTTTCTTTTTGTGTGTGTCAGAGTACTAGTAGAGGGTGACACATCATTAGCAGATGACTGTTCAGTATTTTCTGATACCTCCTCCTCAACCTTTTGGCGCCTTAGCACCCACTGTTCCATCTAAAAAACAAGGGGACTTATTAACTCAGCTTTTGTATGTTTGTAATGTAAGTAATTAAAAAGCTTAGAAAACGGGGGGGGGGGGGGAAACCAGAAACTACAAACAGGCAAATAATTGAATTTGTCCTTCTGTATTCGAAGTAGGTACATAGTAGAAAACAAATTAAACATTATTGCTTTGTATTGAAATTTACAATGAAAATAGTATTAATGTAACTTAAAATCTAGAAAACAGAATCCGTGAACATGCTTACAACTGAAGCAGCTTGAATATTATTTTTATTTTCTAAACATCATTACATTGCATTGCAGTTTATAGTGAAAGTGCAAATTTAAGCACAGTTTTAAAACATTATCTTACCGTTTACCGAGGTAGGTATATAAGGCTGATTGACGTGACACGGTGCGACGGATATTTATTAATTCACAATTAAAACAACACAACGAGCACAGTGACACGCTCATGCGACATAAACCGAACTGACTGATTGACAATGACGAACAAATAGGCGGGAACGGGGGCGGCCGCGATCAGGTGACACGAGATGCGGGAGGTGCGGGAAAAACCACCGCCATGAGAGAAAGCGCTTGATCCATACGATTGACTTACCTACTGATCGTTTAATTAAATTGAATAATTTTTTGGCAATTGTTATTGCATTTTTTAAAAGGATTTAATATTTTAGTTAAGAGATTGCTGCGCATACCCTTGATGCAATCTTGTGTACCCCTGGGGGTACACGTACCACTAATTGGGAACCACTGCTCTAGGGGCACTATTCCACATGATGTAATGCTCTCACGGAGAAGTCCCCCAGCCTTGCTGAACGAAAATGTTTCATTTCTCTGCACAGCAACTCACTGAGATCGAATTGATCGGGGTAAAATTTTCCAAACTCATGACATATTCTACCACAGAAATGGCTCAAATTCTTCCCAATGTGTAAAAATGTATAGTTACAATGTGTAAAGCACAAGGGGCCCCTGAACTGTGAGAAAGGAATAAATAAAGCTGGATATGTGCCACTCAGCTAAAAAATAATGAATAAGCCAAATCTTTCATGATAAAAAATAATCTGGAATCAAGAAACAAAATCAGAAGTCAAAGGAAGCAATTTTTCCAAATGGGCAAACAATTTTGGGAACTTTAAACCTTTCCTTCCCATTCTCTATGGCAGTGGTTCCCAACCTTTTATCCCCAGAGATTTTCAGACAACAGCTCCTAGAAATCATTGCCAACACAACCAGTTGTGAAGGCCAAGAAAATCTGGGAACCCAAGGTTGGAAACTCTGCTCTATAGTAATATTTCATTGTGATAAACTAGACATAACTTTCTTTCAAGTACATACACATTTAAGACAATACACTAATTTTATTTTAGAGACATTGCCTGTGTGGCAGATTTCTTCAACAAAGATAGCTGTTCATACTTTCAATTATACAGAAATATATTTCCTCACTATTTAAGGAAAGTATAAATTAAACATTTCTTTTTCTTTCTTTCTGCATGAAATTTTGTTCTAATTCTTTGAGCCTTAGTGGTTAAAAGAAGGCTTAAGGGATTTCACTGAGTTGGACATGAATGTGAATTTTGAAAACTGTATGTTTTTATTGCCATGGCAATTAGTATTTGAAAATCCCACTTGTAATAAGTTTACTTTTGCTGCATTATTCTCTTAGGCCTATAGTTACATGGAGTCTTGTGCTTAACTGTCATGTTAAACCTATGAATTAAAGTCTTATAGATTTTTCCTCCTTTGTGTGTTTTTACTTCGTGCAGATGTCTCCTGTGAGCCTTCTTCAAAAAGATGCATTTTCCCATTAAGAAAATTATAATATTCATTATGGTTGTTCAGTGCTTGAGTTTATTTCCCTTGCTGGCAGAATTTGCCACATTATTCAGGTATAACTTCCTCTCTCATTGTTGCTTTCCTGAAGCTATATCCAGTTGAAACTCATTAATGCTCTTATTGATTTCAAATGGATGGACTGAATCGATTTTTCTTCTCCCATGAAACCACCTATGTAATCTGCATTGAATTTATAAGTGTTAAATCAATAATAGGAAAATTTCATGAAATGAAATAGGCAGGAAGGCTTAAAAATAATGTGGCCATTATTTTTTTTAACTGTGATTGTTCTCAAATTATCATACTGGAAACAAGAAGTCACCCCAGGTTGTTCCAATGACTATTATTTTTAATTATTGTTAAAGGTTTTAATATGTAATACAATTAATGGACGTCATCATCCTTGCAACAAATCTATGAAATAGGTCACAATTATATATGTTTGTAGATGGGGAGCAGAGATTAGAATTAGACCATATAATGGGCCACACAAGTGCACCCATTAATTTTATGACAGAGCTGGTTGCTTTCGTCAATGTTGTGCCTCTGGCAGTTTTGTTATCAATTAATATTAATTTTTGAATAGGGAAGAACAAGTGAAAGTTTATGCCTCTCAACTGAATGCATGACTAGCAAAAACAATATGAAAATATAGTTTTCTCTCCTGTTTTCATCATTATGCCAGAAGTTTCTTTTCCCCCCACTTTAGTATATTATTTTAAAAAATTAGAGAAATAGTACAAAAGTATCTCAGTATCTTCTCAGAGTCTTAGTTAGGGCTTTATCAGTGTCCATCCTCTCCTCTGTACTGCATAAGCATAGCTTGCTCACATAAGGGGCTGTGCACAAATTGATACCTTTTACCATGTTGGTCTCTCTTTTATCCCATTGTGTTTTGTACAGAGGATGGTACTGTAGTATTGGTAAAAAGTACTGACATTTTGATTTAGCAGTGCTACTGCTGAAGTAGGAAGATGATACTGAGCTGCTGGAGTCTCTGTCAGGTCTCCTGGAGTGCATGGGATGAGAGCAAATGGCCTGCTAGGAGTTACTAGAGCATCTTCCTCACACTTTTTTTTGTATTTTAATTCCTTTCTAATTATAACCAGAGGTAAACTTTGAGCTGACATGTTCATCGACCCGTTCACTTAGCTGTGAACTCCCTTTTTGAGTTGTTTGTTAGCAGCTAAGTTCCCATCAGTGAATAGTTTATTGAGATTATTTTGCCCCAATACACATCAGTTTGCATTCTTTTATGTTTTTATGAGTATCCAAATATGTCAGTTATACTCAAGACACATTATCTTACCTTGACCAGTTTTTGAAAGATTTATTCAGTTGTTGCCTTGCAGCTCAGCTTGTGGGCCTTATACACAGAGGATGCAGTTGGAAACCAACCATTTAAATTATATTTTAACATCACTTGTTATGGCTTGTGTTTCAAAAGCTTGGCCTGTAACAAAGAAGTGACAGAGAGCAAAAGAGACAGAAGAAACCTCAGGAGATCTGGTTGAAAAAAGAAAACCACATGCTGGTACTTTGGTGAAATGGAACAATGAAACAAGTATTCAGCAAATGCTTAAAGAGAAACAGACCACATATTTTGTTGTGAGAATGAAAAGAAAGTGATGAGGTTGATTTTGTTTTCACCTCACCCCTGCCTTTATGTTCAATCTCTGAGTAAGAATGAAACAGGGAAATTGTCCACCCATTTTGTAGAAAACCTAAAGTCAATTGTATTTAATGCCATTTTTTTTGTTCAGCTGCACAGTCAAGTCCGACCCTTTGTGACCCCAAGGACCACTTCATGCCAGGCATCCCTATCCTCCACCATCCTCCGCAGCCCACTCAGCCAATAACTCTTCTCAATTTACCTTCCAACTTTTTCGGAAGATTCAGTATAAATTATTGAAGTCTTTCTCAGTTTGTTTATAGCATCAAAGAGTCCAAACATTGTTGCCATTTTAATATACAACCATGACTAGGAACATTTCTTAACTTAAATGTTCCAATAATCTGAATCCCAATACCCACCACACCACCCGCTGTACACCCTGCCCACATTCTCAGGAGTTCTACATCTTTACTCTTGTACAGAAATTGACCATCTGTGGAGTAATTTTCAGTTTTTTAACAAAAGTTGAGGAACACCTTCTGACTTTCATTGACAGGGGAGGCAGCCTGTAGTAGTAAGATTTTTATTACTTACTGGAGTTGAGACCAGTCTCTAAATGTGCTTTTTATGTTAAGGTGTCTTATTAAGATATCATTGTAGTATTTCTTATGGCAAAGAGGTATACTGTTGCATGCTTGAGTAAAAAAAAAACCCTGAGCTTTCTTTCTTAATGTGAATGGTGAGTCATTCCGCAATGTTATCTTGACCACAATTACTCTTTTCATCATAACAGAAAGTTCATAATTTTTTTCAAAATAATTAATCTTTTGTGATGATATAAAGATGTAACTTTTCAATTCCATAGAACATATTATGATAACCTTCCATGATTTTTGCAAGAAGACCTCACATAGTCATCCTTTAAGTTCAGGTTGTGTCATGTCCACCCATTATATAGTTTTCCCTTGCTCAAAAGCCAGTCGTATCTGACTCTAGGGTTCAGTGCTCATTTCGGTTTCAAAGCCGAAGAGCCAGAGCTGTCTGCTTCTGCAGACATTTCCATGGTGATATGGCAGGCATGACTGGAGCATGTAGAACACTGTTTACCTTCCAACCAAAGTGGTCCCTATTTATTCAGCAAGGAAAAAATCATCACAAAGAATTTTTTTAAAAAAAAAACCCCTTCTCTTAGGTTGTTTTGGTTATTCTTCAAGTAGTGGAGTAGCGTGGGTTTCAGCCACCCACGGCATATGCCAAATTTGCCACCCCCTGGGTGGGGTCCAGGATGGTGAAGTCCATTTTGTTTTTTTTGGTTTTTTTTAATTAGGTATAAAAAGTATTACAAATCAAAAAAAAATGCATACGACAACAAAATGCATACAACAACAAAGTACATACAACAACAAGAAAAAGAAAAAACATTACATAAATCCAAAGTATACATAGAGAAAAATCAAAAAAGAGATAAGACTTCCCATAATCAACAAAACTACATTTGTGTCATCATTCAAATATTATTACCTCATAATAAACCAACCTGTAAAACTTCAAACCATGAACTATGTCTCCCCCTATCACCTCAAGATTAATATATTTTATTCTCTAACACTACTATCATTCTTTACTTTAGAAACACCCTCGTGATATATACATTGTCCGGAGATTAATGTTTCCTTAATACTTCCAAAAATCATTTTGCTCAGATGCAGGGAATATGCCTTTATTCTTATCTATTACATATTCAATGAAAGGTTTCCAAATCCTCCAAAACTTATTGCCAGTTACTTTACCCTTGTTAAAATTTATCTCCCAGGTGAGCTTTTCATTGAGTGCCAAATCCCACATTTCCTTGTACCAATCCCCTCTTTGTAAATTTTCATTATTTTTCCAATTTCTCGCTATACATTGTCTGGCCGCCGATAACATTATCGCCATCAATTCATTGTTATCCTCACTCATTTTATATTTATCCACCTCAGTTAACAAGACTGTGTTTGACCCCAGTTTAACCTGCAATTCCAATATATTCTTAATTTCATCTTCAATCTCTCCCCAAAAATTCTTCAAAACATCACAAGACCACCACATATGCTCATATGTACCTCTGACTTTTTTACATCTCCAACATTTCTCACTCACAGTTTCATACATTAAATGCAATCTTACTGGGGTTCTATACCACCTCCAGATTAGTTTATAATTGTGTTCCTTCACTCTTATCGACATAGATCTCATAATACGTCTTCTCCACATTTTCCCCCATGTTTTCTCAGTGATTTTTGTGTTCAATTCCTGTTCCCAGCTGTCTTTCAATATTTGTTGAGCCTTCCCCCCTTTATTTAATATTTTATATATTTTACTAACTATCCCTTTTATTCCTATATCTCCTTTTCTTAATTTGACCAGCAATTTTTCAAATTCTGTAAGCTCCCTGTCTGATCCCAATTCCAAAAAAAATCTCTTGTTCCAATTGTTCATCTGGAGGATTTTGAACCAATCCAACTCCAATTGCCGATATAGCTCCTTTCTCTTCTCCAGATCCCTACAATTTTTGATCCAGTCTTTCAACATAGAGACCCCATTTTCTACTAAGATATCCCTAATCCTACCGTCTATTTTCATCGGAAAATTATTAAAATCCTCTAATTCTATAACCATTGAGATCCCTGGAATAAGATCCTTTCTTGCCTTGTTCCATTCCGCTATTGTTGCTCCTATCATCTTACCCTGAATTCTCATTTTTTTATCCTTATCCCCACATAAAAAAAATGCCTTCCCTTTCCTCGAAAACTCTTTTGATTCTAATTTTCCCCATATTGTTTCTTCTCTAATTAGTAATTTAAAAACATTTCGTAATTGAAAGGCTCTATAATACTTGCTAACGTTCGGAATACCCAGTCCCCCTTCTTTTTGCGATACGTACCACAGAAACTTAGATATTCTAGCTCTTCGTTTCCCATTGCAAAATCTATTTATGGTATTTTGGTATTTTTCCAATTCTTTATCTGTGTGTTTTATTGGCAGAGCATCAAATAAAAAATTTAATTTAGGTAACAACATCATTTTACACATTGCAACCCTGCCAAACCACGATAAATTCAACTTGTTGTACTGTAGTATTTTTTTGTCTATCTCTTTCAATTGTTTTCCATAATTCAGTTCCTTAAGTTCCCCAATTTTCCTAGCAAGTATTACCCCTAAATATCTTAATTTATTCGGAATTTGAATATTAAATTTTTGCTTTATTTCTTCTTCTTCCTTCTTACTCCCATTAACTAAAATCATCTCGGATTTATCCCAGTTCACCCTTAAACCTGTCATTTCCTCGAAATTTTTCAAGTGTTTATTAATCTTTGGTATTGCTTGTACTGGATGTTTAATTGCAATTAGTGTATCATCAGCATATAAGCTTATTTTATTCCCTTCTATTCCAAGTAATTCTTTATCTTGCCGTATTAAATTCGCCAATAGTTCCATAGCCAATACAAACAATGTAGGCGACAAAGGGCACCCCTGCCGAGTTCCAGCCTCCAATTTTATTTCTCCTGTATAGCTATCATTAAATTTCACTGTCGCTATCCCCTGTTTATATAAATTCTTAATAACTTTTTGAAATTTGTCTCCAAATCCCTAGAATTTAATTACCTCATGTATTGTTGCCCATTGCAAAGAATCAAATGCTTTAAAAATGTCCAAAGCTAAGAAACCTGCTTTATCCTTTTGCTTTTCAGCTATATCCAATAAATCCACTACCCTCCTTGTAAGATCTGACATATACCTGCCCTTTACAAAGCCTGCTTGATCATCTCTTATGTATTTGGCTATGAAACTATTTAGCCTAGTCACCATTATTGTAGAAAATTTTTTAGCATCTTGGTTAATTAGGGATATCGGCCTGTATGATTCTATCTTCTGCAAATCCTTACCCGGCTTAGGGATCAATGCAATAATAGATCTATTCCAAGATTCCGGTGTTGACTCTCCCTCTAAAATCCCATTAAACAATTTATATAATCTCGGAACAATCCAGGGCTTAAAATCCTTATAAAATTCAGCAGGAAGCCCATCTTCTCCTGGTGCTTTATTCAATTTTAGTTTGTTAATAACATCCTCAATTTCTTTTACAGATATTTGTTCCTCCATCCTATTTCTATGCTCTTCTGTTATTATTGATATGTTATACTTTTTAAAGTAATCCTCCAATTTGTTCAAGTCTACCTGCTTCTTTGAGTATAGTTCTCTATAAAAGGCCTCTATTATTTCTGCTTTCTCTTTCCTTTTATTGCATCTCCTCCCCTTCCCATCTACCAATACTTCTACCTGACCTTTATTCTTTTTATCCCTCGCTGCTTTTGCTAATAACTTAGAATTTCTGTTACTATACTCAAAATATTCTCTTTTTAGAAATATCAAATCTTTTTTTTACTCTTTCCATGTCCTGGGCTTCCAATTCTTTCTTTACTTTCTGTATCTGATGTAATACCCTCTGATCTTTACCCTTTATATATTCCCGGTGAAGTTGTTTTAATTGTGTTTCCAATTCCTGAGTTCTATTGATGTTCCGTTTCTTTTTCCAACTACTTAGATTTATTGATTCTCCTCTGAATACCGCTTTCATAGTATCCCATACCCCTCCTGAGCTAACCTCATTATTATCGTTCCATATCCAATATTCATCCCATTTCTCCATAATTTGTTTTTTCATACTATCCTCATTATATAATTTTGGGTCATATCTCCAAACATATCTTTTCTTATCACCTTCATCCAATTTTATATCTATACTTATCTTGGCATGATCTGATTCTCTAAATGTCCCTATTTTAATATCCTCTATATTTTTCAATAACCCTTGCGTTACAAATATATAATCAATCCTTGAGTACATATCATAAACTTGAGAATAATAAGTATAATCCCTTTCCTGTCCTTTAAGTTCCCTCCATACATCTTTTATATTCATTAATTTTACCCAATCGCTTAAGATATATTTATTACTTCTCTTCTTAATACTTGTAGTATCAATCTCAGATCTTAACAAATTAAAATCACCTCCAATAATCATATTCCTCGTTCCCTCTTTACTTAAAATTATTCTTAATTTTTCTAAAAATTCTGCCTGATTGGTATTCGGAGCATATATGTTTGCAAGAGTTATCTCTTCATCTTCTATCTTCCCCATAATTATTAAATATCTCCCCTCTGGGTCAGCTATAGATTTTATCACAGTAAAACCCAATTTTTCAGAAATAAGGGTTGCAACACCTCTCGCTTTTGATGTCCCATAAGCCATTTCATAAATATCGATTCCTCTCACAACTAATTTATTAGTATCTGCCGATTTTTGGTGGGTCTCTTGTAGAAAGATAACATCAGATTTGGATTTATTGAGCGCTATCTGCAACCTCCTCCTCTTCACGGCATTCCCGGTCCCTTTCACATTCCATGTTAACAATCTTAATATCTTAACCATTTATATTTGCTAATCTCTCTCCTCCATCACATTCCTCCCCGGACGTGCAATCCCCATCCCCTACTGAAGAACTGAAAAAAATACAAATAAGCAAAAGCAATATAATAAGAAAGACAAAAATTGTGCATTCTCAATATAATATCTCTCAATAAAATAAAATACTCGGTGAATGTTACCTGGTGCTACGACTACTAAAAAGAACAGAAAAAACAAATAAAACAGAAAAAACTTACCTACTCTTTCGTTTTCTGTTAACCTCCCCACACCTTGTTTCATGATGTCGCCTTTGCCTCTCAAAGAGGGGAGGGGGGGACTGGGGAAAAAAAGCATTATGTTCTTCTATGTGCCCCCTCCCTCCGCCACTATCAGTTTATTTCCCTTAATTACTTATTTGAAAAGCTCCGCACTCGATGCACCTGACACATCCCCTCCTCCCTCTGCGCCCTCCACCTCCCCCTCCTTGTTCAAGACCGGACTCATCACCCCAACTGCATACAGATCCGTTCTCATTTTGATCCACTCTGGACTAGTCACCTTCATAAACCCAAGTTGAGTCAAGTACTCCAATACGTCTGTTTTATCATCCAGTACATGCCATCTTTTCTCGTAAAAGAATCTCAACTGTTGTGGAAATCTCCAATTGTACTTAATGTCTTTTGAGGTCAAAAATTTTGTAACTGGTTTCATCATGAACTTCCATTTCCTCTCCTCTGGTGCTATGTCATTATAGATTTCCACATCAGTACCCTCAATCTTTAGAACGCCAGACCCCGCTTGTTTGATGTAAGCCATCACTTTTAACTTATCCGCCCAATTTGCAAATTTGACCAAAACATTCCTTGATGCTCTCCTATCTCGCCTTCCCCCCACTCTATACACTGCTCCAATATCTTCAGCCACAAAATCTTTCCCCATTTTCAAGGAGTTCAACCATTCCAAAACTCTATCTCTCAGCTTGTCTGGCGTTCGTTCAACCAATTTACGTATCACAATGTTCTGTTTTCTCTGCCCCTCCTCCACCATCATCATCTTTTTCTCTTGTGCCGATACTCTTGCAACCACTAGATGCTCTGAAATATACATTTCATTCATGGAGATCTTGACCTGTTCTAAATCCTTTTGCATTGTATCAGTAATCACATTAATTTTTTTTGTGTTCTCTGTAACCTCCTTCTGCATATCAGTCAGAGTCCTGGTCAGGCTCTCATGTTGTAGCCTGGCCAGCTCTCTGTCCTTTTTCATTTCTTCACAATTATTTTCCACCATTTTATTCAATTTTTGCATTTCAACCTTATTATCATTACCATTTTTAACCAATTGTTGTAGAATAGCAAACATATTGTCCATTCTTTCCGGAAGGTCTTCCAGTCGTCTTCCTGTAGTTACTTGAGACTCTGATGGTATTGTTGTAGTCTCCATCGTTGGTGACGGTGTATGCCTCTCCTTGTCCTTTTTATCTTTTTCTGGTTTCTCTTTCCTCACCTTTGGCTTAACTATCTCCCCCCCCTCCTGCATGGCCTATATGCTTGATTTTACTAATCAAACTTATAATTTTATTTAGAAATCTCTCCACCAGAATCAATTCTATTTCAATTAATTTTGCAATCACTTATAATCAAATTTCTAGCACCTATTACCAAAATAAACTTTATATAAAACAAAAACTTTTTCCCAATGATTCAGTAACCCAGTGTCTTGTTGTATTATATAAAAAACAGGCAGCAGGAAAGCAGGAAGGTCACTTATTGTCTCTTATCAACAAGTCTGTGCAACCACAAAGCAAAGGAGGGGGGAGGTGGGACGAAGAAGGAAGGATTGTTTAATTATAATATTATTAGGACCACTGCTATTTTCCTCTTGAAATGGGCTGGTTAATTATCATTTCACGGATAGCATTACTCAAAAATCTTGAACCGTCCACCAAAATCCATCCGAGGGAAGAAAGAGGGGAAAAAAAACAATCTCCCTCTCTTCTCCCCCTCCCTGCTAACTTAAGTTTCGTTTCCGCACTCCAAGTTAAGTTTCGATCAGCTCCGCCATTATTGTTGCTCCTTTCTGCGTACGTTCTTTAGCCCTGGATCCTGCCACCAAACCCAGGTCTCCTCCTCTCCCTTAGTACCACAGAGCAACAAAAACAAGATTTTTTTTATTCCAAAAACTGCTAATAATAAATCCACACCAAACTCGGTTCCAGGAAGCAATCCTTAGTTTTCAGCCACATTCAAAGCAATTTCGCTATCCGGTCTTCCCCTTGTCTTCTTCTTCTTCTTCTCTCCTCCAAGCCCCCTCCTTTCCAATTCCCCGACCAGCTCTCTCTCTTCAATCCTCTTCCTTTGCGTCCCCCCATCTCCCCTCTCACTGACGCTCTCCCTGCCACAGTTCACTCACAGTCACAGAATCTTGGGGCAGACTCCGGGGGACGCGCTATCCTCCAAACGCCAGCAATCGTCTTCAACAGCTCTCCCGCCTCCGCTACAGATCTCCTCTATGGCTTTGCGATCGTCCGCGGTGCGCCTCGGTTTCTCCTCCGGCACCGGGGGTGGCTCGACGGGCGGCGATGGGAGCCGGGACGCTCTTTCGAGCCTCTCAGCCCCCCCACCGACCGGAGCTTAACTCTCCGGGCCCCGCTCACCCGCTCGCGCCGATCCGCCGATCTGCCGCTCTACCTTTGTTGTTTTTTTTTTTTTTTTTCTCAAGCCAGGTCGGGAACACTTTTAAACCATGCCAGCAGTCTCTTTCCTCCAAAATCCACCTTATTTTTTTTACTTAAATCGCATTGAAAATCTCATTAATGGCGGAGGAAAGACAAGCCGCTGCTTTCCCTACTCCATCCAAACCATGCCCCGTGAAGTCCATTTTGTTGTGAAATTTTGCTGCCCCCAAAAAGTGTCACTTGGGGGGGGCACGCTATGCCACTGTCTTCAAGATTCTGGGAATATCAGGGCACAAACATACAGTTATCCATTTTTTCCTCAACTGGAAGAGTGCGTATATCTGAGGCTTCAGGGCCTTCTCAAGTTTTGCTTCCTTTTTTTAACATTAAAAATTTAATTTGCCATGCTACTTCCTAGAAGTCATCATTCTTTGGATTATTTTCTCTATGTAGCTTAATGGGCAATGAAACTTTTGACTCCCAGGAAACACCATGACAGGTGGTTCTTGTTACTTCATCATCATCATCATCATCATCATCATCATCATTGTTACCTGAATTTCAGACTCCATGCCTTAGAGTCCATGCCTTAATGCAAATTAATTCCCCCTCATAACAGCCTATATGCAGTGGTGGGGTATCAAAATTTTTATAACCCCACCGTGATGTCATCACAGTGTGGGTGGAGCTAACATCATGATGTCATGACATCATGGGCAGAGGCAGAGAAAAAAAATTAAAAATAATAATAAAATAAAAATAAGCACGTACACATGCACACACACCCCTCAACCCACCCACAATACAAACCCGTAAATAAATTAAATACATTAATAAATAAAATAAAAAATACATTAAAATACACCCATCCACCCCAAACACAAATCAACCAGAGCTTTTAAACCAGAGCTTAAAGCTTATTCTGGCTAATCTTTCTCACACTAGGTCAGATGGAAGGAACTACAGAATGAACTCACCACAAGATGGCTTCATTTTGACACTTTTCAACTTTTCAACAGTTAAAGAAGATAGGTACTAAGTCTTTGTCTAACCCAGTGGTTCCCAACAAGGGGTAAACAGCCCACTAGTGGACTTCAATTCCCAGAAGCCTCAGTCAGTACATTGGGTGATCAGTGCTTTGGGGGAAAATGACTTAGGCTTCTGGGAATTGAAGTCCAAAAACCAGCATTTAGGAAACACTGTTCTAACCAGTTCTCTAGGATAATATGCCTTAATGTAAATGTAAAATGGCTGTACCTCCTTAAGGGTTCTCCAATTGGAGCAGCAATTGGAACAGCACATGTGTAGCTTATTGATGAGGTAACTCCAAGACTTTGCTTAAAAACCCCAAGCCAGGCCACCAGGTCTGCCAGCTGCCAGGCCTTTTTAGGAACTGTGGTAGTACGTCAATGTAGGTAAAGGTATTAAATACACATTAAAATACACACAGACACACCACATCCAAAAGTGAGTTGCTTACCCTGGGGAGCAGCCTATAGGGAGCTTCAGGCTAGCAGCTTCTCTTCCTCCTCCCCGCTTGGGAAGACAGCAAGGAGGCCGTGCATAGACACCAAGCACTGTAGGCGTGCATGCACACCAAGTGCTTGGTGCACATGTGCAGCGGGGGAACCAGGGAAAAGGTAAGCCCCGATGGTGGTTCCCCCCAAAAGCTGCTACCAGTTATCCGGGACACTGGGAAAAGTTACTACCGGTTCTGGCGGACTGGTGCAGACCTGTTACATCCCATCACTGCCTATATGCTATGGGAAATTGCCACCACAAGACAGAACCAGAATGGAAGGACAATGGCCACATGCAGCTTTTATGTGCATTCAAAATGGAGCAGAAAGGGGCTTGCACAAATGCCATTGGTTCAAGGCATCACATGGGAGTGGAGTGGGTCTGCCCCCACATTTGAATTGCTCAGAAGTGTCCACATGGAAGAGGAGAAGTCCACCCCCAGATTATTGTTGGTCCAGGACATCACATGGAGAGGTGGGAGGAGTTTTGCCATGTGGTCAGCATGGAGGCTGCTAATGGGAGGAATTGAGGTCAGTTACAAGAGTCCATATATGGTGTTTCCCCAAAACACTCTCTTGATTGGAAATATTCCAAAGCCCAGCCCAGTTTCCTTTGCAAACAGCTGCAGACAGCCTTAAAAAAGGATTTCCTGATGGAATTAGTCACCTATTGTTCTCCCCTTGCCTCCAATCTGGCCTCCAGCAAATTTAAATGTTAGCTTTATACAGAGCAAAGGAAATATTTCAAAATATTAAAAAGAACTTTCATAAATACACACACACACACACACACACACACACACACACACACACACACACACACACACACACACACACACACACATGCATGCGCACGCACACACGTGTGTGTGTGTGTGTGTGTGTGTGTGTGTGTGTATGTATTTATGAAAGTTCTTTTTAATATTTTGAAATATTTCCTTTGCTCTGTATAAAGCTAACATTTAAATTTGCTGGAGGCCAGACTGGAGGCAAGAGGAGAACAATAGGTGACTAATAGGTGTCCACTGAAATGTCTACAGACACAGACAACACTGGCTCTTTGGGTGTAAATAAAGATGAGCACTGTACCGTACAGTTGGATATGACTGGCTTTCAAGCAAGAATGACCTTTGCCTTTAGCTATTTGAAAAAGGCAGGCTCTAAGAGCTGTCAAAAATAATAACCCCCACCATTATTTTTCATTTCAAATCCACCAATCAAAACCAAAATTTTCCTATTAAACAGATAACATGCAGTGTTTAATATTATGTAAAATATTATGCTACTAGTCAGAGAAGCTTACAATTGATATAATGCAGATTCAATGTCCTATAGTCATGATGGCGAACCTTGGCACTCTAGGTGTTCTTGGACTTCAATTACCAGAAGCCCAATTCAGCACTCCTACACATTGAAGCGGTATCTACTTGCAATTTCTTGCTTTTGAACTGCTAGGTTGGCAGGAGCTGGGACAGAGATGGGAGCTCACTCCATCATACAGTATCTGGGTCTTGAACTGCTGACCTGACGATCTTCCAGTTATGTTCATTGTCTTCACCACTAAGCCACTGCAGTCCACCCTTCCACAAACCATGGCACAAATTTTAATAAAACTTAGCATGCAATACATTGTTTTTAATACTATTTTCTGTCTATCTACATTCTTGAGAACACACGGTGGGTTGGGAATCCCTTTCATTTTATTTTTTATTAGGTATTTAAAGAAAAACAATTATAGAAATATATATAAAAGTATGAGAGTATAAGAATATAAAAATAAGAAAATAAAATAACTCAAATAAAAATACTGCATTAAATCTCCACGCCAATTAATCAAATATGGATAAACATCCCTCAGTTTCAGTTACAGATAGTAATAAAAAATATATCAATTCATACATCAACAAAATTTACCCTCATTTTTCTTTTTCTTTCTAATACATAGTATTTTCTACACTGCAACAATTTACATCATATTTATCACCCTTGTGCTATATACATTGCCCGGGGAATTATGTAACCTCATAATTTCCAAAAGTCATTTTGTTCCAATGCAGGGACCATGCCTTTCTTCCTAACCGGCGTGTGATCTATAAATGGTTTCCAGACCCTCCAGAAACCATTCCCATTCACTTTACCCTTTCTGAGGTTTATTTCCCAGGTAAGTTTTTCATTGAGAGCTAAATCCCACATTTGTTTATACCAATCCTGTATTCTTAACATTTCATTACTCTTCCAGTTTTTTGCTATGCACTGTCTAGCCACTGATAACATTACAGCCATCAATTCCTTATTATCGTTACTCATCTTGTATTAATCCACCTCCGTTAACAAAATTGTTTCCGACGCCAATTCGAGTTCCATGTCCAGTATATTCTTTATCTCATTTTCTATTTCCCCAAAAAAGTTTTTAAAACATTCACAGCTCCACCACATGTGCTCATATGTTCCTCTTACTTTTTTTACATCTCCAGCATTTATCACTCAGACTATTATACATTTGATGCAACCCTTTTGAGGTCCTATACCATCTCCAAATCAATTTGTAGTTATGCTCTTTTACTCTGACTGACATAGCTCTCATAATCTTTCTACACCACATTTTTTGCCATTTTTTTCTGTAATTTTTACATTCAATTCTTGCTCCCAACTTTGTCTCAAAACCTCTTGTATTTTTCCACCGTTATTCAGGATCTTATAAATTTTACTTACAATCCCCTTAATTTCCATATCACCCTTTCTTAATTTAGTCAACAATATCTCAAATTCCGTACTTTCCCTATCTAACCCATCTCCTGAGAAAAACCTTTTGTTTCAGTTATTCATCTGTAGGATCTTAAACCAATCCAGTTCCAATTGCAAATAAAGCTCGTTTCTTTTTTCTTGGTCTTTACAAGTTTTAACCCAATCCTTCACTAACAAAACCCCATTTTCCGACAAAATATTCCTAATCCTCCCGTCTATTTTTATTGGAAAATTGTTAAAATCCTCTACTTCTAGCACTGGTGAAATTTCTGGAATAAAATCTTTCCTTACTCTATTCCAAACCTCTGTGGTTGCTTTCAACATCATACCCTGAATCTTACTCCTATTTTTATCTTTTTCTTCCCCTAGTAACATAGCTTTTCCAATCTTCAAAAATTCCTTTCTTTCTATTTTCCCCCAAATTGGTTCTTCCTTAATTAATAATTTAATAATATTTCTTATTTGAAAAGCTCTATAATAATTACTAATATTTGGAATACCCAATCCCCCTTCTTTTTGTGGTAAGTACCACAGCATCTTAACTATTCTAGCTCCTCGATTTCCATTACAAAACCTGTTTATAATATTTTGATACCCTTTTAGTTCTTTATCTGTATGTTTTAATGGTAAAACATCAAACAAAAAGTTCAATCCCGGCAACAGCATCATTTTTGCACATAGCTATGCTGCCAAACCATGACAGATTTAATTTATTATATTGTATTATTTTCTTCTCAAGCTCTTTCTTTAGTTTCCCATAATTCATTTCTTTAAGATCCCCAATTTTCCTAGTTAACATTATCCCTAAGTATCTCACCTTGTATGTAATTTGTATATTATATTTCCTTTTTATTAAATCCTCATCTTCTTTATTCCCATTGACTAATATCATTTCTGTTTTATCCCAGTTGACTCTTAATCCTGTTACCTCCTCAAATCCTTTCAGATGCATATTAATCCTTGAGATTGCTTTTATTGGATGTTTTACCGTTAATAGAGTATCATCTGCATATAAGCTTACTTTATTCCCTTCTATTCCAATTATTTCCTCATCCTGTCGAATAGAGTTTGCCAAAAATTCCATAGCCAATATAAATAACATCAGTGATAGTGGACAACCCTGCCTTGTTCCAGCTTCTAGCTTTATATCCCCAGTATAATTATCATTAAATTTGACCCTTGCTGTTCCTTGTTTATATAAATTTTTAATTATTCTTTGGACTTTATCTCCAAATCCATATAATCTAATCATCTCATGAATTGTTGTCCATTGTAATGAATCAAAGGCTTTAAAAATATCCAAGGCTAGGAAACCCACCTTTTCTTTTCTCTTTTCAACCAGGTCCTGTAAGTCCAGAACCCTCCTTATTAAGTCTGACATATATCTATTTTTTACAAACCCTGCTTGATCCTCTTTTATATAATTGGCTATGAAACTATTTAACCTATTTGCCAATATCGTTGAAATTTTTTTTGCATCTTGGTTGATTAGGGATATCGGTATGTAAGATTCTATTTTCTCCGGATCTTTGCCATGCTTTGGGATCAAAACAATTATGGATCTATTCCAAGAATTTGGGATTGCTTCTCCTTCTAATATTCCATTAAACAGTTTATGTAGTCTTGGAACTATCCAGAACCTAAAATCCTTGTAAAATTCCGCTGATAACCCATCCTCACCTGGTGCTTCATCCGATTTCAGCTTTCTAATCACCTCCTCAATTTCCTTTACCAAAATTTCAGTTTCCATTCTATTCCTGTGTTCAACTGTTATTTTTGTAATTTTTTGCTTTTCAAAATAATCTCGAATTTTTGTCAAATTTACCTCTCTTTTTGAATACAGATTTTTAAAAAAGGGAATCCCTTTCATTTTAAAATAGATCTACTAGCATCAAGTTTTAGAAGAGGTGAGGGGAAGATAACTGATCAGAAAGAAATTGTCACATTATTATAAACTATCCTGAGGCTGCAGGTGAGAACGAAGAATGAGTGAAAATGAGGAAACAAACAAATACGTGTCATGTTTTTCAAAGGAAAGCAGACAGCAGACTGGAAAATGGAAATACAAGTATTTCTCCAGATGGAAACCTTGGGAAAATTCCCATTGATCAAATGTTGATGGATGAGTGAAAAGGCAATTCCTGTACTTAACAACTCAACAGATATAGCAAGCCAATCTTTCAGTTCCTATCTTTCACAATGGCATTTCAACAGTGGATACTTTTGTCATGGCTCTGCTTCAGCCTATTTATTTCTACATTTTGAATCTTTTCTTCGCATTAGCTGTACCTTGGGGAGTAATTCTTTAGTTGATCCAAATTACCAGCAAAACCATCTATTTATGTTGCTGCCTCTTAAGCCACACTCCTGCTCAGAATGAAACCCTATGGTTTTCTGGAATAACTCTCAAAGCATTGGCAAAACTCATGCATGTGGATCTCTCTGCTGGATCCTATTGCTAGTTATACCAGGATAAAAAAGAAAGGCCAAAATGGGCAGTGTTTGGGATACAGGGGTGAACACGATTTAGCTGCAATTCTGTGCTCATTCAAAGCTTAATCTTGTACCTGCAGTGGCTTATTACAGTACATCAGGTGGTGACTTAAAATACTCCTGTTAAATTTGACAAGATAACCTTTAATTGTGGGCTTTTACTGCCTTCTCTTTCTCCACCACAACCACAAGTACAGCATGGGATTTCAACCAAGGCAGGCTGAAGCCAACCTGCTGCTTGAAACAGGGCTGAACAGGTTGTCTCCATGTCACATACTCATCATAGTATTTAAAACAAACCATGTCATTTTAGCACCTGAGGAAGATAATCCAATAAATCCTGTTTCTTTGAATAAAAGGTCCCGAAAAATAAATTAATCTGTAAAATGCCTTTTTGCAATGTCAAAAATCTGTTGGCTGAGCAGCATACATGCATAAAATAACACACTGGCCTCAAAGTTGGCACTGGTGAAATTGATTCAAATTTACATGTTTACACAACACACATGCAAATATTTCATTATATGCACCCAACGTGAATTATCTAAACTGGTTTTGAGGGGATTGTTTATTTTAAATGGCTATTTGTGTCACATTAAATTGAACTAATATTGTTTGTTTGCCCAGCATATTGAGAAATGTATTTACCAAAGAACAAGTTCATATTTCAACACCAGAAGGGGCTGGCATACAGGTATATAAATAAAGCAATTTAGAAGACTTCATAATCTTCTTCTTCTTCTTCTTCTTCTTCTTCTTCTTCTTCTTCTTCTTCTTCTTCTTCTTCTTCTTCTTCTTCTTCTTCTTCTTCTTCTTCTTCTTCTTCTTCTTCTTCTTCTTCTTCTTCTTCTTCTTCTTCTTCTTCTTCTTCTTCTTCTTCTTCTTCTTCTTCTTCTTCTTCTTCTTCTTCTTCTTCAAATGGAAGGGTTCAACCTAAAACAAACAACAGTTGCTTGACTTTATTGTTCCAGTTTTATCTCTTGGAATGTCTCGTCTAGGAAGGGGAAGAGACTGCAGTGGCTCAGTGGTTAAGAAGTTTGCCTTGTTAGCTGGAAGGCTGGCAAGTCAGCAGTTTGAGACCCGGGTACTGCATGATGCTTTGAGCGTCCATCTCTGTACCAGCTCTTGGGGACATGAAAGGAGCCTTATTCAGGCATCACCTGAGCAGAGTTTCTCCAGCAAAAATCCTTTCAACCCAGAAAAATCTCTGACACTAAATTATATTGTTATCTAGATAGGGATGCAGGTCACCAATACACCTGAGATAAAAAAGTATAAAGAATCATGGCAGCTACCTGCTATTCAATCATGAGAGTCAGATCCAAAAGAACACCCAATTTGCAGAGCTGATTTAAGTTGAACCCACCTAATTTAGGTGTTCCCCCACCCATTCTGTCCAGAGGGCTGCCTAATAACATTTTCATTTTGTCGGAATTCAAGAATGGGGGTCGCATTTGTTAGTTCACAATAGCTGAGCAAACCTACTAGAAAATATAATATACTAAGATGGGAAAGATCTGAGCAGAGCTGATAATGATAAGACATTTGGAGATCATTAACTTACATAGTGACCACACTTTAGAAGCAACTTGATGACACATCACATCTTTGGAGGTGTTTTCTTACTTACTAAACAATTGTAGAGTGACAAGGTGGGTGGACTAGGTACCAAAGCTCTGTCAAAATTAAGTAAGACCATCCTGAGACACAAAGCAAAGTCTGAAAAAGCAAAAATAAAAATAAATGCACCCAGTAATTTAACAAAGCAAAGAAGGGAACTTCTGAAAGTTTATTCCCTTTTTTTAAACAAAAAAATTACAACCAGAACAAGAATCCTTTTTAATGCCTATTTGGTTAGGAGTGAGGTACTGTATAAGTTTTTCTGGTGAGTAGCAGCTAATTAGGTCCTAACTGGCAAGGTCAAAAGTTAAGATTGTTGTTTGTATTGTTCCCCTCTTCAACACAGTTTATAACATTCACTGCTTTATATTTTTGAGAGAACTTTCCAAAGGATGTATGTTTCATCCCCTGCAGCAACGTTTCCTTCTGGAAAGTGGGTGGGGCCAACCATTCTCCTTTTCAGCTAATTTGATTTTTTCCCTAAACTGGGGACATAAAAGTTAGCTTCTTTTTGCAAGGGGGCAGGGAAAACATTTTTGCTATTTAAAAAATCTTAACTTGAAAACCCTTAGCCCAAAGTTTTCCAAATTTTGCATAAAGCACAAGTAGACTGTTACATCTGTGTCAAGATACTTGGAATGCCACCATTTTTAGTATTGCCTTGTAGAACAATTTTTCACACTGCTGCACAATAATAATTTCAAGTTGGTTAATTTTAAATCCCCTTGCTTTAGAAAAGGTCCAGAATACACAGGCACAGGGAACTTGTGGTACATAAACCCATGGTGCCACACTGACGACATTTTGTCAGTTTGAAAGGGAACATAAAGACTAGGGTACAGATTACAGTGGCCTTAGGCACTGCATCTTTTGTGAAACGAAAAAAGGCAAGCAAAAATTGTGCCAGCAGGATGCCTTTTGCCACACCCTCTGTCCTTCTATGCTTGCTGTCTGTGTGCGTGCTGTGTGTATGTATATGGTTGTATTTATTACCTCTGCTTTGCTTCCTAAAGGGAAGAGAAAATACACTATCTTTGCACAAAGATATTCTGCAGAACCTGCAATAAAAATGGCTTCTTGTCCCATTCTTCTGCTAGGATAAAGAAATGTTACAGGGGTCAGTGATTTCTTGATATATAAAGATAGATGGGCAGTGAGACAATCTGTCTCTTTGAACAGAAGTAGTTTTGTAAGAATTCTTGACTTCCATAACAAACAGTTTAAATTTCGGAGGATTTATGAAATTCCAGACTTGGTTTACTTGTGTTAGAAAGCTTGCACTGCTCTGTGTAAATGAATACAAATCACAATATCCAAAACAAAACTTTTTTTTATCTCCATTCATTACTCTTACCTTGTAGATCTCACCGTATAATAATGAAGTACTATTATGGTTGCCTAAAGTTTATGTATCCAATAACCATGGAGAGTTCCACATGTTCTTTTGCCTTGCAACATAGCATCATGCTGAACATGATGCTTTTAAACTCTTAGATTAAGAGCTGTAAAGCATGGAAGAAGAACAGCAATGACCCTTCTTGCTGAGCAATATGTCATTACACTAGTATGTGTGGGCAAGTGCCACCTTTTAGAACAGGAAATATGATGCAAAATGATAGCAGCCTTTTAAGCAATCATAGACAACTTTTCAATAGGAAAAGAGAGTCACTGTTAAAACCTTGCACGAAAGCTGGGTGACTGATGGGATGTCAAAGAATCCATTAGATATTACCTGGAATTTATGTGTATTCCTCTTTAGCAAAAAAGAAAAAAGGATAACTGCTTCAGAATCAATTACTTTTTGTTCAATCTCTTTGATTAAATGTTGACCAAGCAGCCAGCTTCATAAGACAGTGTCTTGAGTAAGATATGAGCATGGGCATCAGTGTTTTCCTTAGCACAGTATCTCTGAAATTTCAGGAGACTATTATAGCCTGTTGTGTAGTGTTGTCTTAGACTACTATCAAAAGGTGGAGTAGCTGGAGATAGAAGGTTTAATTTTACCTAAGACTGTGAGATTTGGGAGAATGTCATGCTGTGTTCACAGGGAGAGAAGCTAAGTAACTGTAACTGTATACATCTACAAAAGACTATGGGATGTGGGAAAGTGTACATTGGAAGCCTAGAAATTACAGATGGTGGCAAGGGGGAAAGATAATAAATGCAGAAAGCTTTACAGTTCCCAGTGTATTATGTAACACAATAATGCATATATAGAGAGATATCTATCAATCTCTCTCTCTCTCTCTCTAAAGAAAATAAAAGGGGTTTGTTGTTAAAAACCTAGATTCCATATGAATTCCCCTATTCCATCCAGCAGGATAATTATAAGTTACAACAATTTTACCCACTAAACAATGAACTCATATACTTGCAGCCAAAGGGTTAAAGCCAATTTTTATTCTCAAGTACAGTACACTCTCTCAATGTGTGAGAATTTCTCAACATTTGATTCAATGGTTTTACTATGGTTGGAACTAACAAATGGATATAGTCTCAAAACATTGATTTTTCTATCCCTGGTCAAGAGATCTTTTAAAAAACCTCACAGCTTAAAATACACCAAAATTAGCTTGGGAATGGACTGTATGTTAGTGGATCCCATGCCAAAAAGGCCATGTGAAAGCAGAATAACGGGATTGTTTCTCCATTGTTCTCCACCACTTTCTGTATGACTGCAGCTTGCAAGGATTTGATTAGTGTGGGGAAAGACATATAAGACATTGACCATAGCCTTCTAGTTTCCAGGACTAAATCAAGTTCCATCTAGATTTAATTAGTCTGAAGTACTCACATTCACTTTGAGGTAATACTTCTGCCCCCTTAAAATGTTCCAAATCCATTAACTGGAATTTGACATACATACCATGGTCATTTTCATTTCATTTCATTTATTTGATTTGTATACCGCCCTACTCGGTACAACCGACTCAGGGCAGTTTACAGAGACAATACATACAAGGCAATCAAAAAATAACATAGTTAAGGTCATACAACATAATACAATAAATATAACGATACAATACAGCAGTGTAATAAAAAAAATACAGTGTAATGAGCAAAACCACACTGCAACATAAGAATACCAAATATTCCAATTACATATATATTACATGACATAAAAAATAACACGGTAATCACAGTCTCATTAGAAATAATCCTAAAACAAAAACATCTTAAAAAATTAATTAATTAATATACAGTCAACGAGCCGCAGGTGTTGCTGATGGCGGCGGCACAAAAGTCCAGTCTTTCATATCTGTCCCAGTGACCATGTCCACGGCATAAATGACCCTCTTGTGACTTAGTCCCACTCTATGACCTGCAGTACACTCCAACTCACCACCACTCTGCCATGGCTCAGGCCAATGTTGGACCCGCTACACCCGATCCCACACACCCGATGCTGACCCAGCCACAGCTGGCAGAGGAGGTGAAAGAGCCGCTGCTGCTGCCACTGCTGTTGCTGCCACCACCAGCCTGTTCTTGTGGTACAATTCTCTGAAGACTGCTGCTATGGCTCTATGCCACAGGGAGTGGAGTGAGACATCAAGTATAGGGGTCCAGGAAAATAGATAATTTCTGTGTCTAAAAACAAATTAGTTTCAAACCTGTTCTACAACAACTTAATAAAGAAAATAATAATAATACAGATACAGAGAGGTTAAATCATATCATCATTTTGATAAAGCAGGATTTTAATACCTGGCATCATGCCTACTTTGTTAGAATGACCTTTGTTAGGGGGCGTGGCTTAGGATGGCATAGAGTGTAGTTGCCATTGCGCTTAGCTCCACCAAAAATAACGAGATTTTAATGAGGAAATAAGAATAAAACTTTGGAAAAATAAAAAATGTGGTAAATGAAAGGAAAAGCTACTGGCGGGTAAGCCAAGCGAGCAGCTTTTGACACTGCGAAAGATCGAGGTTCGGAGGAATCATGTCCCGAACGGAGAGCAGAATGGGGTCTCAAAGGAGGCTTCGTGTTTTGCGTACCTGATTCGGGAGAGCGGTTTGGGAGCCGGAGATCGTATGACTTGATTGCACAGCACCGGGATTGAGAGGCGAGTGGAACGGTACATGAATTGTGACTGGTGTGGAGAAAAGAGCGGAGCTGTGGGACCACGGCGGGCGGTGAGCTTGGCTGAATGCCGGGAGCAGTGAGAAGTGGGGAGAGAGAGAGCGACTGAATCGGAGAAACAAGGAGGCTTTTCTTTATATATATATATATATATATATATATATATATATATATATATATATATATATATATATATATATATATATATATATATATATATATATATACTGAAAAAAGTGGTGGATATTAGAGAAGAAGCAGATGTGATTTTTTTTCTCTTTTTGGTTTTTCTTTGTATTTTTCAAATTGACATTGTCCAACGCGGAACGGTCTGAATTTTAATGGCGTCGGCATTCTAAAGAGAGTGGAAATTTGGTGGCAGAGAAACGAAACTTAACTTACAGTTTCGGAAGAACACGGACCGTTCCTTTTTTCTTTTTATAGAATAAGATTGAATATAGGGACTTTTTTATTGGCTATTTAGATTTTTCTTTTTAAACAATATTGATTAACTGGGACTGAGCTATATATATTTTTTCTTTTTTCTTATAGTTATTTTTTCTTTTTTTTCTCTCTCTCTCCCCTCCCATCTTTTGAGGGGGAGAGGGAAGATAGCAACATTTTCTTCTTTTTTTCTTTTCTTTTCTCTTCTTTATCCTTGTATTTTGAGAGGAGTCTCTGTTTTTCTCTATTTTTCTTTTCTTCTCTTCACTAAAATACCTGATCTGCTTAGCTTTGTTTCTCCTTCTTTTTTCTATTCTTTCTCTCTTCTTTCTTTTTGTCTTTTCTTTCTTTATTAATACTTTAATAAACTTTGTAGTGTTCAGCAATCATATTACATTTCTTCTTGTCATACCCCTTCCCCTTCAAATATATATAAGGTGGCTCCTTTTTATTAGTTTGGTTTTCCCTTATTTCATCTCTCTCCCCTGCTCCCTTCCCCCTCAATTAACTATAAAAGGCAAATTTAAAACGTAGTGAGTTTATTCAAAGTATCAGCTTATGATTAAATTTATAAATTCTTGGTATTAATTCAGACTTATATAGCATAAATTAACTGATTTTTATTTGAACATTACTTATTTGAAATTTATTGATTAGAAATTGATTAAGGATAGCAGATATTAATTTGGATGTAACAATTGAAATTTATTGATTTGAATTAATTGAAATTGATAAATTTATAAAACTTGATTTACTGGAAAATGTATTGATTATTAATTGTTGATCATTGAAGACCTGATATAAATTATCTTTTGATAGTGTGCAAAGTCAATCAGAAAATTGGTTGAATTGGACAAATTTAATTAGAGGTTTATAAAAGTTACTTTTATATTAAAAGAAAAAAAGAAGGAGAAATCTGATTTGAAACATTTTGTTAAAGTATTGATTTTGCATACTAATTGATTATAAGCCATGGAGGGGGGCAGGGGTAGAGAGGAGGAAGAGATTGTTAAACCAAAGAGACCTGAGATGAGAAAAGAGAAGAAGGAGCAAAAGGATCAAAAAGAGCAAAGAGAACAGAGGGAACAAAGGGAACAAAGAGATGGACAAACACCACCACCGATGGACGAAGCCTCAGCAGGGGAAAACGTGCATCTTTATGTAGAAATTGGGAAATTTATGAAGAAAGTTGAACACATGGAAAAAACGATGTCAGATAACATACAAGAATTGAGGAAAGATATACAAATCAACAATGAGCAGATGAAGCAGGATAGAGAAATAACTACTACTAACTTTCAAAGTTTGGCCACAACTCTTAATGACTTATCAAGAGAAGTGAAAGACAATTCAAAGAGGATTGAAAATATGATTAACACACGAAAGGATGTAAAAGCATTACAACTTGATGTGAAAGAATTGGAGTCCAAAACAAAGGAAATTGATTTTAAAGTGGGTTCACAAGAGAAAAGATTGGATTTGGTGGAAGAATGTATGCGAAAGCAAAATATTGTAATTCGAAAAATGGCAGAACGAACGCCAGACAAGCTGGAGGAAAGAATAGTTGATTGGCTAAACTCTCTTAAAATGGGAAAAGATTTTGTCGCAGAAGATATAGCAAGTGTTTTCAGAGTGGGGGGAAGGAGAGGGAAGAATTTTCAAAGAAATGTTTTGGTCAAATTTGCAAATTGGGGAGACAAGCTTATGGTGATGGCTTTCATCAAGCAGGCTGGTGCTGGCGTTCTGAAAATGGAAGGGGTTGATGTGGAAATCTACAATGATATCGCTCCGGAAGAACGGGTTTGGAGATATAAAATGAAGCCAGTGACAAAGATCTTGAGAGCTAGAGGGCTTACATATAATTGGAGATTTCCACAGCAAATATGTTTTTATTACGACAGAAAGATGCACGTTGTTGATTCAGAAATGGATGTATTAGAGTATATGTGTCAGATTGGCTTTGTTTAAGGTGGGAACGCAGGAATGGGTGTCTTTAAGAAAAGAACTGTTGGAATCTGGAGCTATAAAAAGAGACAGATCTGGAGAAGAAGAAGAAGAGGGAGCTACAGGGGTACTGATGATTCTGTGAGTGTAGTAGTGGTAGAGTGAGTAGGCTTTACTTCTCTTAATTTCTATTATTTTTCTTTTTCCTATGTTCCCTGTTTTCTTTCTCCCCTTAAACTAATAAAAAAAATATAATAATAAAAAAAGCTGGTGGAGCTGGGTGGGCAAACACAGGGATTGCTAACAGATCATGCTATCCTTCTCATGTTCTCACCTCCCCTCTTTGGAAGACAAAGGCGGAGCTCTGAAGAGAAGAGTGGGGAGGGTTAACGTCTTCGGTAGGATAGGTAAGTTTTCTTTTTTGGTTAATTGTAGGTATGTAGTTCTTTTTTGGTTTTTCAGTGTTGGGTTGTGGATGGCACGTACAAGGAAGGTTCTTATAGGTCAAAATAGATTAATCATAGATGATTAAAAATATCAAGGTAGTTGACTTCCGGTTAAGATGTCGGAGTGAGAGGACGCGTTATTGAGAGCTCGAGGAGAAGGCGAAAGAAAAGGTGTGATTAAATAATGTTAATGTGCATAGAAAAAGTAATAAGTGAGGTCAGAGTTGGATTAGGATTGGGACTCATAAAGTTCAACACAGAAAGTAAAGTAAAGCAGAATAAACAGAGAGAGGAGCCGGAGAAAACGAGAGTTGCTGGGCAGCAAAGGCGAACGGAGGTGTACAAACAACAGAAGAAAGGGAACAGACCGGAGTTCGCAGAGCAATCGTGGAGGTGGGCATTACAGCAAAGTAACTAAACAACTCGGTCCCTGGCAGCGTTGGAGGTATAATCCTATATTCCCTTTGGTTACCGGCCGTTGCGAGTCCTCACAAGGAGAGGGTCTCAGACGCGACGGGACAAGGAGGGAAGCTGTGGGTTACTTGGAAATTCAAACAGGAGGAGTCGGACCAGGGTAGAGCTTGAAAGGGCTCCTTTGGGGCATCTCCGAGGAACGAAGGAACGAAGGCGTTTGGAGTGTTTGAAATTGGAGAGACGGAAAATCAGACGCCCAGACCTCAGGCTTGTACAACGAGGCCCTCTTGTGGAAATAGAGAGCAAGTTCCTCTTGAGTCCTGCCTGAGTAATGCTTGGGTTTGTTTGAACTTTGCAGAAGGAATAAGAGAAGAGTAAAGGCAATCCTATGCAATTTGGAACTGGTGGAAACCATCATCTGTTACTCACAGTACCAGGAGTTTGAAGCCCTGCAGGTGGTTTGGTTCATTATTAATATCACGGTGGTTAAAGGGAACTCATCGCTGCCAGTGGTTTTGTTCTATAACTAATAAGCAGTGGATGCTGGGAGTGGCCAGAGGCAGATAATTGGACATAACTGATTGAAAAGAAGAATTATAACTGGTTAAAAAGAAGAATTATTTAACTGAAAAGACAAAGTACTCTAGCAGACTTGTAGTAGTTTATTTAATAGCAGCCTCTTTTAAGAGCTGAAGGTACTAAGTTTGTGACTTTGATTGGAACACCTAAAAGACATTACCAGGAAAGTGTTGCAATAAGTGGAGTGAAAGGAAGGGAAGTGAATGAGCCGACGCCACCCAAAAGATCCCAAAACTATTTGGAAGAGACTGCCCAGAGAGAAATCATCCGACAGGAACTTTAATAGATTGACCCGAATGGACTGTGATACAGATACTGACATGGATAAGGAAATGCTGAAAGGGAAAGCTCAAGGTGATAAAGGGAAAGTTAAGGAATCGATGGGTCAAGATATTCAAGGGGGAACAATTGAGGCCTTAATAAAAATAGAGCAAAGAATGGATAGGATGGAAAGTTATCTTCATCAAACTGATAAGTTTAGGAAGCAAGATAAAGAGGATTTAATAAAAGGTCAGCAGGAGATGAGAGATCTCATAGCTAATTTTACTAAGGCCATTGGGACAAAACTTGAAATGGTAGAAGATAGGATAAAAAAATTGGAGGAAGAATCAGTGAAAGCAAGCTCGGTACAAACAGACCTAAAGGCTATAAGAGAGAAGGATAGAGAAAGGGATGTTAGGATTCAACAACAAGATGACAGGTTATACACTTTGGAAAATTCTGTTCGACAGAAAAACATTATTATTAAGGGCTTCCCAGAATCAAAATCAGAACACTTAAGATCGAGAGTATTGAAATGGTTGCAGGAACTAAAATTGGAAAGGACAGTACAAGAAGAGGACATTATGACGGTATTTAGAATAGGAAAAACATTAAAAGGGAGTGCTCCTAGACATATAGTGTTAAAATTCTCTAATCTTGAGGTTAAAATACGGGTCATGGGATACATACGAAGAATGGGTAATGATGCACTAAATTATGAAGGCAATGGACTAGTTGTGTTCCATGATTTACCCCATGAGGAAAGGATGTGGAGAAAAAAATTAAAACCTTTAACTGGTTTTCTGATAAGCAAAGGAGTAAAGTATAATTGGATTCCACCGCAAAAACTTAAGTTTTTTTACTCAGGGAAAATTTCAGTTATTAGTAAACAAATTGATGCATTAGATATCTTGGAATCAAGTGGTTTGATTAAGGAAGGATCAGAGGAATGGAACAAGCTAAAAGAATAATTGATAGGTTCAGGGGGACAAAGCCCTAAGTAATAATTAAGGACATTAAGAAGTATTTAGTTCCTGCTCCATTTTAGTCTCTATTTTATGCTCGCTCACTGCAAACAAGGTTTAAAGCGTTTGTTAAAATAATAGCGCCGACCTCACTAGCGTCCCAACTTTCTCATTCTCTTTATACCAATTTGGTATAGAGGGAAAGCCGTCATTGTGAAGTCCAAACCCCCCATACTCCATATAGGAGGTAACCTTCAAAGAAGTATAGAAGGTAGGGGGATATAAGTTTGAAATTTGTTGCCACTGTTGTGTTAGTTGTTTTGCTGTTATTGGTTTTGTCGTAATTAAGAATTGGTGCTGAAACTTTTAGGTAACCCTCTGGGTGAGGAAAAGATTTGGTTAGAGGCGGTTAAGAGCACCTATCATAATTTGGTTCAAAATGTCAAAAAGAATAAAAATTGTAACCTGGAATGTGAAGGGTACTTCTTCCCAGATCAAGAGAAAGCGCATAGAACATAGTCTTAAGAAACAGAACGCAGACATCATCTTTCTTCAGGAAACGCACCAGAAAACTGATCACAACAATAATTTATTTTTAAAAGATATAGATATATATGAGAAAGCTTTTGGCACCTCCAAATCAAGGGGGGTGGCGATCCTTATATCAAAAAAGGCTGGTTTCTCAATAGATAAAAGTGTAAAAGATGAACAAGGAAGATATTTAATTTTAAAAGGGAAACTGGGGGAAGAAGAATGTACACTTGTGAACATGTATGCACCAAATTCAGCTCAAGAAGTGTTTTTGGAAAAAATGAAAAATATAATACAAAATGTGTCTAGCAAGAATGTGATAATAGCTGGAGATATGAATCTTATAAGAGCAGACATTGACACTTCCAATATAACAAGAAGAGGTAGAGAACAGAAGAAATCGGCCCTAGATCAATGGTTGGTGACTTTAGGTATGAATGATTCATGGAGAACATTAAAAGGTAGCGAACAATTATACACCTTTTATTCACAATCACATAAATCCTATTCAAGGCTAGATTATATATTTGTGTCTAATAGCTTAGTAAATTGTTTAGAAGATGCATCCAGTGGAATTTTTAAGGTTTCTGATCACTCGATGTTCATAGTAGAAATGAAGTTTAAATTAGACCATAAACAACAAAGGGTCTGGAGGTTTGATGAGAGATTAATCAAGAATGAAAAGATAAAAGAAAGGTTGAGGAAAAAATGGATAGAAAACTGGGACATCAATGATACAGGCGAGGTTAGCTTCCATATTTTATGGGATGCTATGAAGGCAACTTTTAGAGGGGACTGCATCAAGGAATCAATAACAGAAAATAGAAACATGAGAAAGAATCAAGAGGATTTAGAGAATAAGATAAAACAATTGGAAGGTGAACACGCGAGGACGTTGAGAAATGATTTATACCAAAAATTACAGATTTTGAGGAAGGAATTATTAGGGCAGGAGATGGAAAAGGTCAGAAAAGATTTAATATATTTGGGAAGAGATAACTTTGAGTTCAATAATAAAAACACTAAGAGATTAGCTAAAGCAGCTAGAGAGAAGAAAACTAAAAGAGAAATAAAGGTTTTAGTGGACAAAGGAGGGAAAAGATGCAATAAAATGGAGGAAAAACTAAAGATAGTGGAGGACTTCTATAAGGATTTGTATAGCTGCAAACAAATTATTCAATAAAGCTAAAGGATTACTTGACTACGCATTTAAAAATGAAAATAAAAGAAACACATAAAAATTTAATGGAAGAAAAAATTGAAGAAGCAGAGATAGAGGCGGTTATTATGAAATTGAAATTGGGAAAAACACCAGGTGAGGATGGTTTCACAAATGAGTTTTATAGAGGATTTAAGGATCTGATTATCCCAAAATTAAAAAGATTATATAATTATATTTTAGAGGGTGGTGAAATTCCAGATTCCTGGACCCATTCAATTATTGTGTTACTATTAAAACCCAACAAAAATGAAGAGAAGATGGAGTCATACAGACCAATTGCCCTTTTAAATCAGGAAGCCAAGATTTTTTCCTCCATTTTGGTGAACAGAATGAATAAATTTATACATTACTACCTGCATCAAGATCAAGCAGGATTTGTGAAGGGCAGACATATGGAAACATTAATTACTAGAGTATTGAATATTCTAAATTCAATTAAACAAAAGAAAGAAAAAACATGCTTTTTGTCTTTGGATATCTACAAAGCTTTTGACTCCATCCAGTGGCAAACAATCAAAGAAATAATAAAAATCATGGGATTTGGAGGAAAATTCATACATACTATTAATCAACTTTATAATCGGGCTCAAACAAGGATAAAAATAAATCAAAATTTTACAGAAAATGTTGAGATTCAAGCAGGCACTAGACAGGGATGCCCACTGTCCCCTGCCTTGTTCATTTTTGCTATGGAAGCTCTAGCGAATGCAATTAGAAATGATGATAGGATTAAAGGGGTAGATAACAAGAAGATAAATATGTATGCTGACGATACCCTTCTGGTACTAAAAGATCCTAGAAATGCTATAGGTTTGGTTAAAGAGCATTTAAATAGCTTTGAAAAGATTTCAGGTCTAAAAATTAATTGGGAGAAAACAGAAATAATAGCATGCAACCATAGCAAAAGGGAAAAGGAAGAAATAAAGAAAATATATAATCTACAAATTAAGGATAGACTAAAATATTTAGGGATCTACATAGTGGATGATTTTAAACAAATTAAAAAAATAAATTTTGAAAAACTTAAGAATGAGGTTAAATTAATCATAACAAAGCTGAGGAAATTAAACCTATCATGGTTTGGAAGGGTAAACATCAGCAAAATGAAAATTGTACCAAAAATAAATTTTTTATTGGGGAACCTCCCAATTAAGATAAATGAAAAAGAGCTGAAGGAATGGCAAAAAATAATAGACAGGTTTTGTAATGAAGAAAAAAAAACCCAGGATAGCGAAATCATTATGGTATCAACATCAGAAAGACGGTGGATTGGGTATCCCAAATATAACTAATTATTATAAGGCCTTTCAATTGAAACGTATAGCAAATTTGTTAACACAGGATTTTGTAAAGACAGTAGAGAGAGACAGGTTAGAATACAATAGATATAAAGGAAGCCTGTTTCTAACAAATCAAGAGAAAAAAGTCAAGATCAATAGTAAAACTCTAAAAGATTTATATTTATTCTGGAAAGGAATGAAAAAAACTATGTCACCAGGGGATTCCCCAGTATTAGAACTTGTAGATTTACCGGATTTTCCATTAACCTTAAACACTGAAAAGAAAACAAAATTAACTCAGGAGAAGGTATTGCTTTTAAGCCAGTGGATTGCATCCTGTGGGGAACAGCAAAGAAGAAAAATGATATATACCAGCTTAAATCTGAATTGGTTTCAGGAAAAACAGATGGAAGAATGGGATAGGAAACAGAGATTAAAAAATTATATAGGGAGAGAAATAACTCCTTTTGAGGAGATTATACACAAACTAAAGAAGGGGTTAACCCCGGAAAAAGGATTAGTTGGCAAAATGTATAGGTTAATTAATAAAAACGAACGACCGCAAAAAATACTAAAAGAATCATGGGAAAAGGATTTAGGTATTGTAATATGTGATAAAGAATGGAAACGGAAATGGAACCAAAGACTAATGAAAGTACTTTCTATAAAAGAGAAAGAACACAACTGTAAAATATTATGGAAATGGTACACCACCCCTATACGCTTATGGCAAATGGGAAAGGCTGAAACAAACCTATGTTGGAGGTGTGGTAAAGAACCTGGAACGTATACTCATATGTGGTGGTCGTGCGAATTCGCAAACAAATTTTGGAAAATGATAGAAAAAGAGCTAGGAAAGATTATGTCTTCTGAGATTAGGTTATCTGCTAAAGCTGTATTACTGGGGGAAACAGATGAAGTGAAGATAAGTGAGAATAAGAAAGAGTTAATGATCACCTTACTATCTGTGGCGAGACAATTAATTGCTGCTGAATGGAAAAATAAGTTTATAATTGAAAAAGGGAAATGGTATAATATGGCATGGCGCTTAGCTCTCAATGACAAATTAACAAATGAAATAAAGATTAGAAGAGGTTTAAACATTAAGAATGTATTTTGGGAAATTTGGGAACCATTTGTTATATTTGGTATGACTAGTAATGAAGGCATTAAACCAAGCCAAGAAATGTTGAAGTTTTGGCAGAATTGAGATTTCAATATATACAAGATACTCAACTTATCTGGGATTATATGTACAATATGAGCTGGCATGATTTATGTGCTTTGTTTACAAGTTAGTATGGGAATGGGTGGGTGTATTAGCAGTTGTTATTAGATGTATAATTTTGGTTTTTGTTTATTGTTTATTCATTTATTTTATGTTATAATATTGTCCTATATGTTTGTCACAATATACATGTGTTAATAAAAAATATATATTAAAAAAAAATAATAAAAAAATAAAAACAAATTAGTTTCAAACCTGTTCTACAACAACTTAATAAAGAAAATAATAATAATACAGATACAGAGAGGTTAAATCATATCATCATTTTGATAAAGCAGGATTTTAATACCTGGCATCATGCCTACTTTGTTAGAATGACCTTTGTTAGGGGGCGTGGCTTAGGATGGCATAGAGTGTAGTTGCCATTGCGCTTAGCTCCACCAAAAATAACGAGATTTTAATGAGGAAATAAGAATAAAACTTTGGAAAAATAAAAAATGTGGTAAATGAAAGGAAAAGCTACTGGCGGGTAAGCCAAGCGAGCAGCTTTTGACACTGCGAAAGATCGAGGTTCGGAGGAATCATGTCCCGAACGGAGAGCAGAATGGGGTCTCAAAGGAGGCTTCGTGTTTTGCGTACCTGATTCGGGAGAGCGGTTTGGGAGCCGGAGATCGTATGACTTGATTGCACAGCACCGGGATTGAGAGGCGAGTGGAACGGTACATGAATTGTGACTGGTGTGGAGAAAAGAGCGGAGCTGTGGGACCACGGCGGGCGGTGAGCTTGGCTGAATGCCGGGAGCAGTGAGAAGTGGGGAGAGAGCGAGCGACTGAATCGGAGAAACAAGGAGGCTTTTCTTTATATATATATATATATATATATATATATATATATATATATATATATATATATATATATATATATATATATATATATATATATATATATATATATATATATATATATATATATATACTGAAAAAAGTGGTGGATATTAGAGAAGAAGCAGATGTGATTTTTTTTCTCTTTTTGGTTTTTCTTTGTATTTTTCAAATTGACATTGTCCAACGCGGAACGGTCTGAATTTTAATGGCGTCGGCATTCTAAAGAGAGTGGAAATTTGGTGGCAGAGAAACGAAACTTAACTTACAGTTTCGGAAGAACACGGACCGTTCCTTTTTTCTTTTTATAGAATAAGATTGAATATAGGGACTTTTTTATTGGCTATTTAGATTTTTCTTTTTAAACAATATTGATTAACTGGGACTGAGCTATATATATTTTTTCTTTTTTCTTATAGTTATTTTTTCTTTTTTTTCTCTCTCTCTCCCCTCCCATCTTTTGAGGGGGAGAGGGAAGATAGCAACATTTTCTTCTTTTTTTCTTTTCTTTTCTCTTCTTTATCCTTGTATTTTGAGAGGAGTCTCTGTTTTTCTCTATTTTTCTTTTCTTCTCTTCACTAAAATACCTGATCTGCTTAGCTTTGTTTCTCCTTCTTTTTTCTATTCTTTCTCTCTTCTTTCTTTTTGTCTTTTCTTTCTTTATTAATACTTTAATAAACTTTGTAGTGTTCAGCAATCATATTACATTTCTTCTTGTCATACCCCTTCCCCTTCAAATATATATAAGGTGGCTCCTTTTTATTAGTTTGGTTTTCCCTTATTTCATCTCTCTCCCCTGCTCCCTTCCCCCTCAATTAACTATAAAAGGCAAATTTAAAACGTAGTGAGTTTATTCAAAGTATCAGCTTATGATTAAATTTATAAATTCTTGGTATTAATTCAGACTTATATAGCATAAATTAACTGATTTTTATTTGAACATTACTTATTTGAAATTTATTGATTAGAAATTGATTAAGGATAGCAGATATTAATTTGGATGTAACAATTGAAATTTATTGATTTGAATTAATTGAAATTGATAAATTTATAAAACTTGATTTACTGGAAAATGTATTGATTATTAATTGTTGATCATTGAAGACCTGATATAAATTATCTTTTGATAGTGTGCAAAGTCAATCAGAAAATTGGTTGAATTGGACAAATTTAATTAGAGGTTTATAAAAGTTACTTTTATATTAAAAGAAAAAAAGAAGGAGAAATCTGATTTGAAACATTTTGTTAAAGTATTGATTTTGCATACTAATTGATTATAAGCCATGGAGGGGGGCAGGGGTAGAGAGGAGGAAGAGATTGTTAAACCAAAGAGACCTGAGATGAGAAAAGAGAAGAAGGAGCAAAAGGATCAAAAAGAGCAAAGAGAACAGAGGGAACAAAGGGAACAAAGAGATGGACAAACACCACCACCGATGGACGAAGCCTCAGCAGGGGAAAACGTGCATCTTTATGTAGAAATTGGGAAATTTATGAAGAAAGTTGAACACATGGAAAAAACGATGTCAGATAACATACAAGAATTGAGGAAAGATATACAAATCAACAATGAGCAGATGAAGCAGGATAGAGAAATAACTACTACTAACTTTCAAAGTTTGGCCACAACTCTTAATGACTTATCAAGAGAAGTGAAAGACAATTCAAAGAGGATTGAAAATATGATTAACACACGAAAGGATGTAAAAGCATTACAACTTGATGTGAAAGAATTGGAGTCCAAAACAAAGGAAATTGATTTTAAAGTGGGTTCACAAGAGAAAAGATTGGATTTGGTGGAAGAATGTATGCGAAAGCAAAATATTGTAATTCGAAAAATGGCAGAACGAACGCCAGACAAGCTGGAGGAAAGAATAGTTGATTGGCTAAACTCTCTTAAAATGGGAAAAGATTTTGTCGCAGAAGATATAGCAAGTGTTTTCAGAGTGAGGGGAAGGAGAGGGAAGAATTTTCAAAGAAATGTTTTGGTCAAATTTGCAAATTGGGGAGACAAGCTTATGGTGATGGCTTTCATCAAGCAGGCTGGTGCTGGCGTTCTGAAAATGGAAGGGGTTGATGTGGAAATCTACAATGATATCGCTCCGGAAGAACGGGTTTGGAGATATAAAATGAAGCCAGTGACAAAGATCTTGAGAGCTAGAGGGCTTACATATAATTGGAGATTTCCACAGCAAATATGTTTTTATTACGACAGAAAGATGCACGTTGTTGATTCAGAAATGGATGTATTAGAGTATATGTGTCAGATTGGCTTTGTTTAAGGTGGGAACGCAGGAATGGGTGTCTTTAAGAAAAGAACTGTTGGAATCTGGAGCTATAAAAAGAGACAGATCTGGAGAAGAAGAAGAAGAGGGAGCTACAGGGGTACTGATGATTCTGTGAGTGTAGTAGTGGTAGAGTGAGTAGGCTTTACTTCTCTTAATTTCTATTATTTTTCTTTTTCCTATGTTCCCTGTTTTCTTTCTCCCCTTAAACTAATAAAAAAAATATAATAATAAAAAAAGCTGGTGGAGCTGGGTGGGCAAACACAGGGATTGCTAACAGATCATGCTATCCTTCTCATGTTCTCACCTCCCCTCTTTGGAAGACAAAGGCGGAGCTCTGAAGAGAAGAGTGGGGAGGGTTAACGTCTTCGGTAGGATAGGTAAGTTTTCTTTTTTGGTTAATTGTAGGTATGTAGTTCTTTTTTGGTTTTTCAGTGTTGGGTTGTGGATGGCACGTACAGGGAAGGTTCTTATAGGTCAAAATAGATTAATCATAGATGATTAAAAATATCAAGGTAGTATCATGGAATGTAAAGGGTACAGGCAATGTATTGAAAAGAAAGAAACTGCAAATTGCGCTTAAAAAAGACAGACCGGACATTATTTTTTTACAGGAAACCCATCAAAAATCAGCGGAAGTAAATAAATTAGTTTTGAAAGGTACGCAAATCTATGAAATGGCACATGGTTCATCCAAGTCTAGAGGAGTTGCGATATTGATCTCTGATAAAATAGGATATAATATGACACAAAGTATATCAGATCCAGAAGGAAGGTATCTAATAATTAAAGGAAATATAGATGATGTGGAACTGACATTTGTCAATATTTACGCACCAAATGATATGCAGGAGGAGTTTTTAAATAAAATGCAAAACATTATTAATAAAGAAGGAACTATGAACATGATAATAGCAGGGGATTTCAATTTAATAAGATCAAAAATGGACAGCACAGGGATTAAAAGAAAAAGCAAAAAATATATACTGGATAATTGGATTAACACAATTGGTTTAAAAGATGTGTGGAGAGAGATTAAGGGCAGGGAAAGAGCATATACTTATTTCTCTCAAGTGCACAATATGTACTCCAGAATAGATTATATTTTTGTTACAGAAGGTCTGAATAGACTGGTGGATGTTATAAAGATAGGCACAATTAAAGAATCAGACCACGCAAAAATATTAATGGACATAAAACTAGAAGGTCCTGGAAGAAATGTGTACAGCTGGAGATACAATAACAAAAATTTTAAGGAACAAGCTACTAAGAACTATATTGCGGAGAAATGGGAGGAAAGTTGGAAATGGAATGATAATAATGAGGTCACTTACAGCACGGTCTGGGACACCATGAAAGCAGTATTTAGAGGTGAATCTATAAAAATTACAAGCACAAGAAATAAACAAGACAAAAGCAGATATCAGGAATTGGAAAAACAATTAAAAGAATATCAATTGGAACATGCAAGGACTAAAGAATAAGCTATATTTGGAAAAATTCAAAAAATAAGAAAGGAACTAGATGGAAAAGACATAGAAAGAGTTAAGAAAGATTTAATTTTTTTAAAAAAGGGAATATTTTGAATATAGTAACAAAAATTCAAAACTATTGGCAAGAGCAGCTAAAGAAAAGAAGGTTAGGAGCCAGATTGGTGTCCTGATAGATAAAAAAGGGGAAAGGTGCAACAAAAGCATAGAGAAAATTAAAATTGTTGAAAGTTTTTATCAAGATCTCTATTCAAAAAAGGATGTAACCATAGTAAAACTTAAAGAATATTTTGATAAGCAACAAATAAAAAAGATTTCAGAAGAACATAGAAATAAAATGGAGGAGATAATTTCACAAAATGAAATTAGGGAAGTTATTGGAAAGTTAAAATCAGATAAGGCTCCAAGAGAAGATGGGCTACCTGTCGAATTTTACAAGGAATTTAAAGAACTAATAGTTCCAAGATTATGTAAATTATTTAATAAAATATTGGAAGGTGAATCAATTCCAAACTCATGGAATAGATCGATCATTACTTTAATTCTGAAACCAGGAAAAGACCCAGAGAAAGTAGAATCATATAGACCAATCTCATTGATCAATCAAGATGCAAAAATTTTTACAACAATATTGACTAAGAGATTGGGTAGTTTCATAGCTGAATATATCAATAAAGATCAAGCAGGATTTGTGAAAAATAGGTACATGTCAGACCTGGTAAGAAGAGTGTTGGACTTGTTGGATTCTACAGAAAGGAAGAAAGAGAAAGTAGGATTTTTATCCCTTGATATATTCAAAGCATTTGACTCATTGCAATGGGTAACAATCCATGAAATGATCGGTCTATATGGATTTGGTAATAAATTTCAAGGAGTAATTGCAAAATTATATCAACAAGGAATAGCCAGAGTTAAAATTAATGATATATATACAGGGGACATAAAATTGGAAGCTGGCACCCGCCAGGGGTGCCCTTTATCCCCAGTTTTGTTTATAATGGCAATGGAATTTTTAGCTAACGCCATACATCAAGATGAGGAAATAAGTGGAATAGAAGACAATAAAATAAATCTATATGCAGATGACACACTTATAATAGTAAAACATCCGAAGAAGGCGTTAGAAAGAATATATTCACATTTAAAAACATTTGAGGAAACAACAGGTTTGAGAGTAAATTGGGAAAAAACAGAAATGATATATTGTAATGGGGAAAAAGAGGAGCGAGAAAATATAAAAGAAAAATATAAGATACAAATTAAACCTAATTTAAAATATTTGGGAGTAACGACCTCAGGCAAAACTGGAGAACTTAAAAATTTAAATTATGCAAAGCAAAAGAAAGATATTGAAGGGAAAATAGCGCAATATAACAAATTGAACCTATCTTGGTTCGGTCGGGTAGCCTTAAGCAAAATGTTGTTATTACCTAAATTAAACTTTTTATTTGATGTTTTACCAATAAAACATAGCAATAAAGAATTGGAAGAATATCAAAAAATTATAAATAATTTTTGTAATGGGAAGCGAAGAGCAAGAATACCTAAACAACTATGGTACTTATCTCAAAAAGAAGGGGGCCTGGGAATTCCAAGTATACACAATTATTATAGAGCCTTTCAGGTAAGAAATGTAGTAAAAATTTTAATGAGGGAAGAATCGATATGGGAAAATATTGAAAAGAGAGAGGTTTTGCAAGTGGGAAAAGCGATGTTCTTAGGCAAAATTGCTGGTAAAAAGCATAAAGATATTCAGAATAGGGTGATGAAAACGACTATTGAGGAATGGAATAAAGTAAAAGAAGATCTCGTTCCAGGGATTTCACCAATTGTAGAACTAGAAGACTTTAATAGCTTCCCAATTAAAATAGATAGGGATATTAAGGCAATATTACTAGAAAATTGGGTTTTGCTGCTAAAAGATTGGGTTAAGGTTTGTAGAGATACAGAAAAAAGAAAAGTACTCTTCTCACAATTGAAATTAAACTGGTTTCAGACTCTCCAGATAAACAATTGGAATAAGAGATTTTTTAGCTCAAATGTTTTAGAAAGGCATCTCACAACTTTCGAAAAACTTCTGGTTAAAATAAGAAAGGGAAATATAGGAATTAAAGGGATAGTTAGTAAGATTTATAAGATAATGAACAAACAAGGAAAAATACAGGAAGTTTTGAAGAACATTTGGGAACAAGATTTGAACATGATAATCTCAGAAGAAAGTTGGCATAAAAATGGGAAAAAAGAATTATGAGAACGATGTCTGTAAGGGTAAAAGAACATAATTACAAAATGCTCTGGAGATGGTATATGACTCCAACTAAACTGCATCAGATAAACAAGGAAATAAGCGATAAATGCTGGAGGTGTAAGCAAATAATGGGGACATATGTACACATGTGGTGGAGTTGTAATGAGGTGACAGATTTCTGGGGTAAAGTTGAAAAAGAAATTAAAAATATATTGGATATGCGGTTTGAGTTGGGACCAGATACGGCATTATTAACAGAAGTGGATAAATATAAAATGAGCAATGATGGTAAAGAGCTGATGGCTGTGATGTTATTGCAAACATCACAGACAATGTATTGCAAAAAATTGGAAAAATAATGTGGTGTTGGATATACAAGAGTGGTATAAGGAAATGTGGGAATTAGCTCTTAATGATAAGTTGACATGGGAAATAAATGTTAAGAAAGGCATAGTTCAAATAAATAGATTCTGGGGAATCTGGAGGAAATTTGTGGATTATGTGATTGTTAAAAAGAAAGGAATCAATCCTGTACTGGAACAAAATAGTTTTTGGAAAGTATAAATCGACATAACCCCCACCCCCCACCCCACCCCCGGACATTGTATATAGCACAGAGGTGGAAGAAGCAATGAAGAATATATGTAGTAGTGACAATAGAGGTACTAGAATTGCTGGTTGAAGAGTGTGATATAGAAGCTGTATAATGTATTACTTTTTTTCCTATTTCATATATTATGTATTTTTCCTGTGGAATTTTCTGTACTGTATGTTTTATTTTCTTCTGTTTTTTATTGAAAAATTTATAAATAAATAAATAAATAAAAAGAATGACCTTTGTTAGACAAAGGTCATTTCATTATTTCCAGCATGGCATAGGAAAGGAGCTTGAAAAGCAGCTGCATTTCTTACATTTGTGTTTACATGCTTAATATGACATTGATAGTAAAAATGGTTATTACCTATCTATCCTGGATATAATTTACATGTGTGCATGATTGTAGGGACTATTGAGAAGCTGTCAAGCCCATTAGTGACAAGAAGACTGAATAGTAGTTTTAAGTACGGCTGCCGTTTCCACTGGGATATGCCTGTCAAAACGACCACATTGAAAAGAAAAGCACAATGTGTCACAGCTTAAAATGATGGTGCTCTTCTAAGGGAAGCATGAAAAGTTCACAAGCCATGATAAGAAGCTCAATGGAGCTCCCTCTTTAGTTGTGTGATTCACAAGAAGTCAGATCTGATAATATAAAGGTTACAACAACACATCAACAGAAACACTCCCCATTATCTATTTGAAAGTGGAGCTCAACCAAAAATATAAGAGTTGTATCCAGAATGCATTTTCATCAGTAAAAGATAGTGTTGTTATCCACAAGTGGAAGATACTTTTTAAAATATTTCCAACCAAGTACTATTTGCGTGAAGAAAAGGAGAACTGAAAATCAGTAGTGTGTTTAAATTAATACTAATTATTCTACAGTCTCTTGCCCTAAATCTTTAAAATTTGCTACATTTTCTACTAGTTTTTGTTGCCCTAGTCCCTTAAACTTCCCCCTCCCCATAAGCTACTTTTTTACATGTACACTTTCTTATACATATTCATTTCTGAAGTCAGCTTATATGAAGGGAGATAAGGGGAAGAGAAAATATTTCAGTACTTTTGAGTAAAATGGTTCCTTCCACTTTCAGTACTCCCCTGCCAACATTAGAAGCCCTTTTTAAATTAAATACAATTAGTATAGCTTCTGTAGTACAGAACTGCTCCATATTTATCTGGTGCTACTCAAGAATAGCCTCATAAACACAGTTATTAGGGTAAAATAACATATGAGTTGGGATGGTCAAATTTGCAGGTACTTCTCTGAAGGCTTATTTTTAACTGAGGATGCACAATTTTTTCCTACCCAAAATATGCACATAGATTCTCCAAGTGGCAAGATGAAAAATTATATGAGATACTGAGTAACTGGCCAAGGCTGTGCTATATTGTAGAATTCCCACCCTCTGGCTTCTGCTGTCTCATAAAATTGCTAGCACATGTTCAATGATGTTGTTTCTATTCTCAGAGAACAGAAAGAAACAACCACCTCCTTTTTCAGATTTGATCAGACTTAACATTATGTTATTTTTATGATGGATACCTTTACACATACAGTAAATATTAAAATAAAGCTCTTTCTTGCTTTATGGATTATATCATGGTGAAAGCTTCTGGAAAAAACAAAGCTACACTGTAATGCATTTATCTCTCTAATCTTATTTCAGTGATGGATGATCAACTCTGATTTGTTTTAAAATGTTTTAAAACTCAGAACTCTATTAGAAAGACAACAACCACAGTAGAACAAAATGTGCAGATAAAGGAATGATGAACTGTTCCCCTGTAATTCAGCCACTATCCTTTCATACACAGGGGGGTGTAGATAAAGTAAGAGAGTTACCTTAGCATTAAATCACTAGGCAGAGATGACAGACATTCAGGTGGCAGGAAGGAGTATAAAATTACAGAAGACTTTGTTTGCTGCTTTCAGCCTTTGCCCATAAAGCATCAGAGAAGCACTGTGATTTTATCTACCCTTCACTAACTTAAAACCCATAACCCACCACACCACACAATCTGTTTGGATCCAAGAATCAGCAGAGCTTTTCCAAATGGACAGTGTGGTGGGTCATGAGTTAGTGAGGGGTAGATGAATCAATTGTGTTTCTCTGATGCATCATGAAAAAATATTGAAAGCATGTAATATAATTCCAGTTCACTGTTAAAATAAGAATCTGCATCTCAAATATTTGGAATGGAGGGGGCATGAAAAAAAAAGTTTGAAGATGGGTGAAAGCAAAATTCCAATTCATCCATCCAGACTCATAGTTCTGAATAGTTCCTTCTTAAAATCTGCCTATGAATCCACATATTTTCAACCAACATGGTTGTGCTCAATAACTGTAACTTTTGTTTTCTTCTTTCTTTTAGTGAAAATAGGAAAGACTTGTATTTTAGCTTAATTTAAATTGCAGATGATGTTAAAAAGTATATATTTGCTTTTGAACTTAAAAAAGCTAAAACTTTCTTCTTGTACTATCAATTTAAAATGACTATATTTTTGAATAAAGTCAAAATAGCCTTTTGCAAAGCAATGTTATTGTACATTGACCTTGCTTCTGTACTTTACTGAAGAACTGGGTGATTGTTTTGCAGTGACTTAGTAAAGTGCTGTTCAAACCTCATTTTAAGACTCCTTCACGTGTCGTATCCAATTCTGAATATTGTCTGTTGTCATGTCAATCAGCTTTCAGAAGATTGTCCTTGGACCAATATAATGCAGTAGCCTTCCATTTACCTTCCACATTAGATTGTGATACCCATACCACACATTCAGTTCTGTGAGTCACTTTTGGATCATGAGACCTTTTGGCACACAAAGTCCCCATCAGCTCCAGGCCAGGATTGATGAAGCTGCTGTCCTCCATCAAGATGGATTCAAATTAATCCACTTGGGGACCATCACCCTTCCCTGTGGACTTCGACAACCAAGGCTGTTAGTCCTCAGGGTTGTCAGGTTAGTTAACCACCAGCTGATGATTGGCATTGAGTCCCTGGCAGTATGGTCTGCTCCAGTTATGGTGAACCTTTTAGAGGCTGAGTGCCCAAACTTCAACCCAAACCCACTTATTTATTGCAAAGTGCCAACACAGCAATAGGGAAGGGAGGAAGTGCTCCCATTGGGCTGCTGGGCAGAGGGGTGAGGTGAACTCTGCTGGGGGGGGGAGGGAGGAAGCAGTCCCATTGGGCTGCTGAGCAGAGGGGTGGGGCAAACTCTGTACTGGGTCGAGGCCGTGTGCCCACAGAGAGGGCTCTGAGTGCTTCCTCTGGCATGTGTGCTATAGGTTCACCACAATTGGTCTACTCTGTTATCATAGCATGAAAACCTGACCAGACTGGAATTTTGAACTACAAACATAATCATGGTTACTTTTCCCACATGTCCCTTAATTATTTCCACACTCTATATTTGAAATGTCACATCTTGAAATTCCACCCTGTGACACATGAGTGTGAAGTCATTTTAAGTCTTCGAAAATAAAGCCTACTAAAGAGGAAGGTGTCTTATACACAAAGCAATTCTTATGTGGGTTGCTTTGACAGACTACATTTGTATTTTTCTGTTGAAAGGTATTTGAGAGGAAGACATTTGTACACCACAATCAGCTTTTTGGCAGATGGATGTCACTTGTGTCCAAAGATATGTATGAATCTGAGAAATGTAAGTATTTAAAGCAAGATAATTTGCATATTTTTAGATATACAAAATAAGTGCTTAAAGGCAATAACACTGTGTTGAAAGAACACATAAAAGCTAAGACTTGAGGATAATTGAGAAATTATGGGGAAAACACACCCAAAAATGGGAATAGATTCTGCCACTTAAAAATGAAGCCAGTAAAATCTAACACACATTGAATATGGAGGTAGGAGGTGGGGGAAGTTCCCTGATGTGGAATTTATAGATGCACATACTGTACTTCTTTTGTTACCCTGTAATTGTTATCTTTGACTTCTCTATGTGTTGGTTTGTAGTGTTTTGGGAAACTTATTTTACCTGCCTAAGAAACATGAATATAGTAAGTAATCTTGCATAACTGTTTGCTAGGAGTTGAAAAAACATTAATCCTGTCATAATTGATTTATTCACAGAATCAACCTTTTTCCATATACCTATTGTCATAGTTCCTTTAATTCATTTTTAGAAAAGCTTCCATATTTCTTCAAGCCCCAGAACAATTTGTCTTATTTCCTTCTCTGGCTTTTATATTTTTCTTATATTTTATGCTTTTTATATGTGCCTTACCCCAAATGCAATTTTTGTTATATGAGCTGCTCCTTTGCCAAAGCATTGTCCCTGTAGCCAGATTTTTTCCAATAAATTTATTACTGGTAATAAAATATGATGGATAGAAAATGTCATACCTGTATCAGATATTAATGTCACTGATACATTTAGTTGGGCTATCTGTTAGTTCACTTGTAAGGCTCTAGAGACATGCAGTTCAATGGGGCAACAGAAGAGCTATTCCATATATTTCACTCAAATTTAAGTTCCACTGAGTTCAAAGTGACTTACTTGGGTATAAGTGCTGGCAGAATTTTCAGTTTAGAATATTGTACATATTTACATGTAAGTCCCATTGAATTCCATATGGGTTATCTCTGAATAAAAGTATATAAAATTGCACTGTTTCTCTCAGGTTTTAAATTTATTTTTTTTAACCCAGTTCAATCAGTTAGACCTGAACTTGTTTGTCAGAACATTTTAGTTAGTACCACTCAATATCTCTTCAAAGACATGGATTACAAAACAAAGTAAGGAACTAAGGTTTGTAGGCAATTCCATAATTCTAGTTCATCTTCTTTGCATTGCATGTCAAACTATGGTCATTTACACCCCAAAGAACTTTGTGATAAACAATGATATAATTTTGTTGTTGTTGTTAAGTTGCACAATCAATTCCAACCCTTTGCGACCCTATGGACCACTGTCCTCTAGGCACCTTTGTCCTCCACCATCCTCCTTAACCCACCCAGCTCTGTGCCCATTGTGTCTACAATACCACTATCCACCTCATCTTTGGTCGCCCCTTTCTTCATTTGCCCTCCACCTTACCCAGCATCAAGCCCTTCTCAAGTGAATTCTCTCTTCTCATTTGATGTCCAAAGTACTGTACTTCATCTTCATCTTTACAATTTGACCTTCTAAGGAGCAGTCAGGGTTGATTTCCTCTAAGATTGACCTATAGGGTAAAACAAGGATCCAAATCATCCAGCCTGAACCCTCGCTCTAGCCACCACCACTGCTGCCGCTGCCGGAAACAGCACATACTCATTTGCAGCAGCCATAAATGCATTTACGATGGCTACAGACACATTTACGGCAGCCATAAATGAGGGGGAACCACCAGTCTGGCCCCCTCAACTGTTTGAGGGAGTGTGACCCAGCCTCTGACAACTGGGTTTAGGGAAGGTGAGGCCCCCACTGAACAAAACTTTGAGAATAGGCTGCTATAGCTGGAGCCATGTAATTGAAGACAGCCAAGCAAGCTCAGAGAGATTGTATAAAAGAACAAGAACAGGTAGATGGGAGTAAGAGAGGATGTTGGCTCTTCAACATCAGTTAAGGATCCTCCCAACTTCTCCCCTCACCCTGATCGCCTGAGCTAATCCTCCCTTCTTCTTTCTGCCATCCGATTATCCCAACTCATCCTCCCTTCCTCTCCTCTCACCCCGATCGCCCCAGCTAATCTTCCTTTCTTCTTCCTGCCACCTGATCACCCCAGCTGGGGTGATCAAGTTGTGGGGAGAAGGGAAGATTCTTCAAAGAATCCTCTCTTGTTCTTCCCTTGCCCTGATTCCCCCAGGTAATTCTCCCTTCTTCTCCCCATCACCTCAGCTGGGGTTATAGGGTGGCAGGGAGAAGAAGGGAGGATTCTTTGAAGAATACTCCCTTGTTCTCTCACCATGATTTCCCCAGCTGGGGCTCAGGTGGTGGGGAGGTGGTTGATGGATAAAAGATAAAATACTTTTTTTTACCTTTTTCACCTCTGGAACAGATTATTTCATTTTCAATGCATTCCTATGGGAAACCATGCTTTGAGATACAATTTTTTTGATAAGAAAACCCCTAGGAATGAATTAATTTCATATCTTGAGGTTTTACTGTATTGTATATATCAGAGAATAAACAACAAAGTTGTTTTTTGGAATGTATTTTTTTCTCCATGTATATTGCTTTGAAACGTGTATTGCTCTTGAAATGTGATATTTTGTAACTGTAATTTGTGATACTCTGCTTCTTCATTAGCTGCCCAGAGTCACATTGTGAGTGGGGCAGCATACAAGTTGAAATATAAATAAATAAGTAAGTAAGTAAGTAAATAAATAAATAACTGGCTGATGGAACAATTCTCAATTTTGTTCTTACTCTTGTGTTAAAATTTTACCACATGTTTTTTTAACTGATATGTTTGTCTGTTGCTTGCCAGGAATGGACCAGTCTGACAGTTTTGCCTTTTCATCCCATGTTCATTTTGAAAATATTTTTCTTCCCTATTTTAAAGCATGGCCCTTCTTAAATACAGGTTCTTTTCATCAAATTCTACAAGCATTTCTGAATTTGGGAAAGCTAATGTTCAAACAAAATTCTCAACCATTTCCACTCACCAAGTTCAATACATTCAGCTAACTGAATTTAGGAAAGTCCTTTCTCAGATAATCCCACAGATATTTTATTGCAGCTGTTAGCAGTGAAGAGTTTGTGGCAGCCCTAATTGAATAGTTGAATATACAGGGATCAAAGTCTGATTCAAATTAGCTATGCAGTCAAATCCCTCTATCTTCATAATCTTCTTTCTATTAAATATATGAAGAAAACATGCAAATGAAATACTATTTTTAATCAACGGAAATCAAGCAAATTTATCAATAATCTATTACATTGGGTTTGGTATTATTATTATTATTATTATTATTATTATTATTATTATTATTATTATTATTATTATTATTATTATTATTATTATTATTATTATTATTATTATTATTATTATTATTATTATATCCTGGAATGTGGGGAGAGCAGAAAGGAATAATAAAATTCCAAATGGAGAGTTTGAACAACAAACTTCAGCTTTGCAAATCCCCAAGCCATTATGACTAAAATGAAGCTGGTTGGTGGATGCATCTCAGGCCATCACTGCAAGAAGGAAACAGAAGGGCAACAGAAGGGCATGCATATTGTACTTTAGGTTTTGTCAAAATTCTTAATTCTTATTTTTGAGGGAAAGTAGATATGATTGCTCTAATTTAGATTCTGTTTTTCCTTTCCTCCCTTTGTTCAACTTGCAGAAAGGGTAGGCCTATTTTTCTTCATTCGGAGACACTTAGTCACTTATCATTCCTAAACTAACCAGTTATAGGTAACTAATTTGATTGTAACTAGTTACTTCCAGGTATGTTACTGACATAATTCCTTTTGCAAAGTCTTCCTTGCTTTCCCTTTGTGTTTTCTTTTTACTGTAATATGCTGGGCACACTGAGATTTGGTTTTCCATGCAGATTTTAAAATATTATTTTTAAGCTGTGTGAGGCTGTTTATCCCTTTTAGATGTCTCCCTTGAGATAGCCACATGGGTGCTCATAAATTCGATGAAAGGAACAGAAGTTCTTGTAATAGAAAGGCAGTGACCTTACTAATTTGTCACTAATTGCCCATTTAGCTCATTTCCTGTGGCTTATTTTCTTCTGATATGTTGTTTGTGAATTTATTACATGCCACATTTATTTAATCAATACCTGCCATAGATAATCAAAAGGTTGTTCTATGAAGTTTGCACCCCTTCTGTGAAGCAGAAGATGATTATACATCTAAAGGCAGCTTCAGTTTTTCTTTGGAGGAAGAACATTTTTCTTTTTTCTTTTTTGTTTACATACTGGATATTAGAATAGATGGGCAAATAGAAAGTAATTAACAGAGGACACAGATATTACCACCCCCCAAAAAAACAAACAAACAAACAAACAAACACCAATTCCAGCATGGAGTTTTGATGGTTCAAATCATAGTTTTATTTTGTGTTTGGGGAAATAAATTAGGAGGGACTAAATTTTAAACTGAATTCTAACATCTGAAATTGAAATGGCAGTCATGCCAGGAATCCCAAAGGCGAGTTGTATACCAAAGAAGTATGTAAAATCTCCACTGGAGCTGCAGATCTGCCAGCATGTATAAATAGTGATCAGCAACCTTACCATATTGCATTGCAAGCTTCCAAACTGATTGGGAATGGAAGAACCTAATGATTTTCCTACAGTCCTCCTCTCAACTCTGAAGGAGATGAATTTATTAAAGATGCCAAAATTCCTTTTCTATCTTCTCTTCTTTTCTCCAAGTTTGCCAATGAAAACCCCTCTAATTAGTTCCTTATCCTTCTGTCTTACCTTCACTTAAAGATGTCAGTTCCATCCTTCTCTTCAAATTTTATAGATATCCTCTTTCCTCTGCTGGAACATAAATTGAAGCATGACACTTCAGTAAACTGTCGAGTCTGTTCATTTGAAAGGAATTGAATGAGTAGTTTTACATGTATATGGGCATTTGCAGTGTGTAGTTGGAAGCAGTTTGTAAGCACTGTATTAGTCAGGAATTAATTTTCAAAGGATTTAAGTTAAGTTAGTGAAAACCCTACCAGTCCTTCTTAGGTCAGTAGGTGACCTCCTCCTCTGTTTCCACATCCATGGAGTCCAAACCAGCTTGTGCAAAAACAATTGTTTTTATTCAAAGTTGGAAGGAGGAAATCAACCATAGAGCATTTAAAGATAGTTGAGCTCTATGGTTAGTTGCCTCCACTAGTTGTCTTTCAGTCTTTCTCTCTGCAATTACCCCATTAACTTCACTAGGAGACATAAATCCACAGATGACTTTAACATTGAGCTCCACAGGTCTATTTTTTTAAAAGTATCTGTGTTAGTCTGTGTTTCAAGCTTATCAGAGAGTAAACAAAAGAAAAAAGTTGTGCCCTTCTACATTCTACATAAGACAAGCAGAGAAAGAGTTAATGGACATAAATCAGACATCAGGAATGGCAATACACAGAAACCATTTCAAACCATTTCAATCTACTTGTGATTCCAATCGACCTATCCAGGACTTGAAAGTTGCCATTCTGGATTAGAGAAATTACAAGACAAGGATCCAGAGAAAGACAGCAGAAATTAAGTACACCCATATGCTGGACATCCATCTCAAAAGTTTGAATATTAGTCAAGGGTTTCTGGGAAATTATCAAACTTGATACACCACAAGTTGTTATATGCTACTATATATGTTGTATATCATATGTTGTTGTATTATACCACTTCCACAGAAACTACCTTAGTGGAATTCTCATCCATAGCCTCAGGCTACTTCTCAGAACAAAAGAAGAACCAGTTGCTTGGCCTGGGCCACTCACAGGATAGATGCTAGGCCAGAAGGGTAAACTCATTAGCAAATGTGTAATGCCACAATGGTTGTCTTGCATTTATCTACTAACAATTTGCAATTGACAGGGAGAAGCTTCACAACTAATCTGAATAACAGGTATTACCAGTTGTAAAAAAATGATCTGTATCATTATCTGTAATGCTAAACATTCTTTACTTCTGTAACTGATGTGCATAAATTGATGCCATGAAGCCTCACTCCTATGTCTGAGGAAGTGGACTTGATCCATGAAAGCTAACATTAAAATACAACATTTAGTCTTTAAAGTGTCACAACATTGTTAGTTTTTTTTACCTCTTTGATAGGTTTGGGTGTGTAGAATACACATCATCTTCACACATTCAATTCGCAGCAACACATAACTGCACTTTTATTATGGGGGATAGGTATACACCCTAGAGAGGTATGAATGGGTGTTCCACATTCACAAGCTCACTCAATGAGAAATGAGTTATAAGCAGCACAAAAGTGTGTTTTTCCTTCACTGCAAGAAAACCACAGCCTGGAAAATGTCCTCAGGAGACCCAGATACAGTAAAACACCGGATAACGATTGGATCGGATAATACTAAAATCGCATAACGTTGGGGAATTTGAGGCAAACATTTGGATCAGATAACATTATGTTAACCATTATGTTAACCATTATGTTAATGTTATCTGATCCATCAGATAACCTAAGTATTTCTGAGGCTAATGTTTGCCTCAAATTCCCTGAGGTGTGGCTGTGACTCACCAGTTTCTCTTGGGAGAAAGGGAGGGGGCTGCCTGCTCTCAAGCTTGCAAGATTTGAATAACAAAAGCTTGCAAAACCAGTATGACTAGTTTAGCAAAGCAAAGCAGACATGGGGGTGGGGTGGGGACTCTTTCAATATGTCCTGACTCCAATTTGAAACATGCAGAGTTTCCATATGGAGCTATGAGCAAAGGAATCAGTTTTAAAAGCTAACAGCTTTAAATTCTAAACAGCCTGAAACCAAGATTGTAGTTCCGCAAGCCTCATGCATTGTCAATGGAAAACAAGCAGACACTGAAACCTTTCACCTACAAAGCAATTAAGCTTTTCACACCCTGCAAAACCCTGAAGGAACTTCCTTTATTACAGCAATGGACCTCAGCTAAGCCCCAAAGCAAGCCATGGTAGGGGGCCTGATTCTAAAGGAAAACATTTTCCTAGCTTCTGTTCATATCTTTTAAAACAGCACTTTATAAAAATTTCAAAAATTTAAAAATGCTGTATGGCTTTATTCCCCTAAAGTCAGGGTGGTCTGGCATGTTTTTGTAATGTATTTACCCTTTAGACAATTATTTCTTAAAGTTCTTTAATTTTCCAGCATGTTTCCTTGACTTTCCCTTGAAGCCTCTGTTGCTTATCTCTACGGAGTTAACGTTATCTGACCCACCTGAATAGGATTTTAACGTTATCTGGTGCATGCATCAGATAAGGCTAACAATCAGATAACGTTAAGACTTGTGGAACCAAGTCTTAACATTATCCGAGGTATTACTGTACTGATGTTTTAGATAAATTAAGGAATTTTGCTTCCTATTCATTCTTGCATTGACAAGGATTATGAAAAGTTGGACTATGATATTTGCTTAAATGTACAGTAAAACCTCACCTAAAGAGCTCCTCAGAGACTAAGTCACTTAAAGAGCAGAATTTTCTTTGAATGCTCACTTCTGTTAACAAATAAACCAACCAAAAACTCACTTAACAAATAAATTGGGGTTCACAATTCCCCCCCTGCCAATAGTCACAATTGGTCACTTACAATGATGTTTCTGTTAAGGAGCAAACTCGGTTAAGGAGCAAGCCCATTGAACACATTATGCTCTTTAACTGAGGTACCACTGTATATGGCTTTTCAAAAGAAACTAACTTGTTTCCATTGCCCACACATGCCCGCACAAAAGAGACTGACCACAGTGCAGTTGGTAGAAAAATTGGGCCACTTTATTTGAAATCAACTTGGTTAACTTTAACCATCTTAACAGTAACTTAATGCAGCAAGGCCGCAGTAGCACTGGTGAGGTCCACGATATCCAATTGCCAACTTAACTTGGATATCGGACAGTCATAACCCAACATCATTTAACTGTCCCGGTCAGAAGTAACCCGTTGTTATCTCCTTCTGACCCTACACCGGGCGAACTCTATATTGGGGCTGCCTGCTGCCGAGCTGGGCAGTTACCCAAGTTCCCGGTCCGCATTTTGATCAGACTCACAGAGTGGCCGATCAAAACACGTTCCTACCCGGTTGTCCTGGGACCAAATTTATTCCACACCAGTGCTACCCGCCCCCAAAAGTGACCAAATAACAAACCCAATCCAGCTCCGTGCGGCTAAGCAGTGTGGGATGGGCGAAAACGCCAAGAGACCTACCGGCCAATCAAGGTCTCAAGCAAAAATTCCCATCCGGCCCCGAAGCGACCCAAAAACAGTCACACTGCGGCCAGGGAGGGAGGGTGGGGCTCTCTTTGCCCGCCGACGATGGACTGGCGACGAGCGCAGGGAGCGCGCCGCCCTTATAAGGGCGGCGCTTAGCCACGCCCCCTGCGCTCGTCCCCAGGTCCGTCTCTCCGGCGGGCACCGGGGCAAAGCGAGCGGCCGCGGCAATTGCCGCGGCCGCTCGACCATTGCCCACACATGCCCGCACAAAAGAGACTGACCACAGTGCAGTTGGTAGAAAAATTGGGCCACTTTATTTGAAATCAACTTGGTTAACTTTAACCATCTTAACAGTAACTTAATGCAGCAAGGCCGCAGTAGCACTGGTGAGGTCCACGATATCCAATTGCCAACTTAACTTGGATATCGGACAGTCATAACCCAACATCATTTAACTGTCCCGGTCAGAAGTAACCCGTTGTTATCTCCTTCTGACCCTACACCGGGCGAACTCTATATTGGGGCTGCCTGCTGCCGAGCTGGGCAGTTACCCAAGTTCCCGGTCCGCATTTTGATCAGACTCACAGAGTGGCCGATCAAAACACGTTCCTACCCGGTTGTCCTGGGACCAAATTTATTCCACACCAGTGCTACCCGCCACACGGGGGGAGTGAAACTACTCACCGCCCCACCCCCCCCGAGACCGACAACTCGGTCACCAGGCCCTGCTGCAGAGCTCCCAGGAATATGACCTGGCCGTTCGTTGACGGGTGTACTCCGTCGCTCCTGTACAGGTGGCTCAACTCCGACATGTGAAACAACGGATGCTCCACCACTGTACCAAGACCCCAGGTCTGCAGGAAACGTGCAACGGTGCGGTTCACTCCACGCCGTGCACGATCCACAGCCCGATAATCCACCGCGCCCCTGTACCGGGCCCGCGGTATCATACTCGACCAGACAATTCTGGTCGCCGGCCAATGCTGGTGCAGGAGATGGAAATCCCTGCAAATGGCCCTGGCCAAATCTAGGCCCATCCGCTGACCCAGGTCATTCCCACCCAGGTGCACCAGAATGATATCAGGGGGAGGGACATGCCAGCTGGCCGTCAGAAGAGGCATCAGTTGATCCCACAACATCCCCCGCACCCCCCGCCACATGAGGTAGGCCCACTGTCGCAGGCCAAGGTGGATTCCGCAGGGCGCTGCACCAGCAAAACGAGCGGCCCAGTAGATGTAGCTGTGGCCGACGATCCACACCCGGGCCACAGCACTCCGAGGGAAGAGCTCTGAAAGAAAACAAACAGAAAACAAACGGCAGAAAGGCAGGTCATGGCAGTAACGGTCGCACATAAGTCCTAAAACATGCCGACCCCCACCGCCCCATCCTCATGATGTCCGCATCTGAATACCCAAAAGAGGCCGCGGTGGAAGCAGCCCCGATGCGGAACGAGTGGGTGCCGTAACGGGCACCAGGGATCCCAACCTCAGACAGTGCCGCCCCAGTCACCTTCCAAAATTGAAAACGCGTGAGTGGGGACCCATCCCGGTGTACAAAAAGGGGCAGGGGACCAGAGGGGCGTATGGCCAGGTAGCGCTCCAGCGCTCCCACCGGGCAGATATCTGCTATACTGCACCGCAGTAGCAGCAAGGAGACCCCCCCGGCCCAGCTGGTCGGTCTTGGAGATCCGAACCGTAAGCCGGACCGACGACGCGGTGAACGCTACGTCCGCCAGCTGCAACGCGCGGCTGGACATGTCCCCTCGGGACGCCACCACCAGTTCACCCACTCGGAGGGCCGCAAAGAATGCTACGGAAGAAGCGGCGTGAAACAACGCCGCCTCATACCCGTCCGAGCAATGTCGTGGCCAGGCCGCGGCCAAACGCCGCAGCACCGCCGGTGACACCGGCTGTCGGGCATCTGGGCGGCGGCCACGCTCCCTCGACCAGCCCTCCAACACCCGGCGAATACGAAAATCGCCAAGGGTGTCGGGAACCCCATTCGCCCGGGCGGCAAAAGCCAAGGCCGACAGCCGCCCTTGGATGGTACGTGGGGCAAGGCCAGAGCTCCGCAGGTGAACCATGAACTGAAGCACATGGTCCACCGGGAGCGGCCAAACCTCCGGCAACCCCTGCTGGCTCCTAAAGGTGGTAAAAGCCTCACACGCCAGGCGATAGGCACGGCGTGTGCGACCCGATAGGGAAAGGCCGATGGCCCGATTCACCTCGGCCCTCCAATGTTCCAGACCGCGTCCGGCAGCTCCGAAGGAAGTGCCCTGGCACCGGGAGCCAACGCCCTGAACCGCGCCATCTGAAAGCGGGACAGGGCATCAGCAATGGAATTATCCACCCCCGGCACGTGGCGTGCGCGAAAGACGATGTTAAGCCTCAGCGCAGCCAGGACGAACGGTCTGACTAAGGACATAACCCGGGGGGAGCGGGACGTCTGCGAGTTGACCACCTGGACAACCGCCGCGTTGTCACACCAAAAGGTGACAACAGAGTTTTCCCAATGACGTCCCCACATGTTAACCGCCCCCCAGATGGGAAAGAATTCCAGAAAAGTCAGGTCCCTCACGACGTCGGAGTCCCGCCAGTGTGGCGGCCACGTGCCAGCGCACCATCGGCCATCAAAATAGATGCCAAAACCGCAAGACCCCGAGGCGTCGGAATGTACCTGAAAACTGGAAGAGAGGAAAAGGTCAGAGCGCCAAAAGGAAACCCCGTTGAAGTCCCTGAGGAACGCCAACCAGACCTCCAAATCCTCCCTCATCCCGCGGGTCAGCCTAGTTCTGTGGAACTTCTTGGTCAGGCCGGCCATCGCGTCGCACAAGCGGCGAGCGAAGGCGCGGCCAGGGGCCACCACCCTGCAGGCAAAGTTCAAATGCCCGTGAAGCTCCTGCAGTTCGTGTAGGGCAACCTTCCTCTTGGGTAGTAGCGCCTCAATCCTGTCAACCAGGCGTTGTACTTTGTCTAAGGGAAGACGAGAGGTCATGGCCACCGTGTCCAATTCGATGCCCAGAAAAGTGAGGGTAGTGGCCGGACCCTCAGTTTTCTCAGGCGCCAACGGAACAGCCAACTCCTCCGCCAGGCACTGAAATGAGTGGAGCAGGTGAACGCAATCCCCGGTACCAGCGGGACCCCCAAAAAGAAAATCGTCAAGGTAATGGGCGACCCTGTCGGAACCTGCCTTCCTAACTAACGCCCAGTGCAAGAAAGAACTAAAGCGCTCAAACGCGGCGCAGGAAATAGAACAGCCGAACGGCATGGCCCGGTCCACGAAATACTGGCCCTCAAAACGGAAGCCCAGTAGCTCGAAATCCTCGGGGTGCACCGGCAGCAGCCGAAACGCGGACTTAATGTCGCATTTGGCCAAGAGTGCCCCCGGACCGCAGGCACGGACCATGCGAACAGCCTCGTCAAACGACGTATACCGGACCGAGCACAAAACGTCCGGGATAGCGTCATTGACGGAAGACCCAGCGGGGTAAGACAGGTGATGAATCAACCTGAACTCACCCGGGGCCTTTTTTGGAACTAATCCCAACGGGGAAACCTTAAGGTTGGGGTACGGCGGGCTGTCAAAAGGGCCCGCCACCCTGCCTGCCGCTACCTCCTTAAAGATTTGTGCTCTGGCCACTGACTCCATACCAACCAGAGATCGTAGGTTGGGCGCGTCCTGAGGCCCCCGAGCCCCAACTACAGGGATACGGAAGCCGCAGGTGAAACCTTCAAAAAGGTACCGGGCGTCAGTGGGCGAAGGGTATTCACGCAGCAGGCGGTACAGAGCGTCGACCCTAACTGGGCTGGGGCCCTTTGCCAGGGGCGGTGTCAGCCCCGGCCCGCTTGGCCCCGTGTTGGTCCTTACCTCGGCCCCGGCCCGCCCCCCCTCGAAAACAGGAGGTGGCGGGGTGAGCGCCCGCGCAAATCGAGCACTCGTGCTTGAATTTGCACTGCTTTTTGTTGCAGCGACCTGAAGCAGAGTACTCCCAGCACAGCAGGCGGGCCGGAACCGCCTGCCCCGCCGGCTGGCGGGGAGCCTGAGAGGGAGTAGGACGCTGAATCAGGTGGCCGCAATCATACCGCTCACCAAGTGCCGGGCGGGTCGGGGTCATGAGCTGCATCCAAAGCGCGGAGTGCGTCTCATCCCAGCGCATGCCCGGGCGTATGGCCGCGCGCATACGAAATTCTTCGTCATACGCCAGCCACGCCTGCCCCGGGAAGTCCACATAAGCCCTGTAAATAATATCCAGGTACTGGAACAGGGACACACCGAACTGGGGGAAAGCCCGGGATAAGACCCCGGCATAAATAAGGAAACCCGGAAGCCAATTGGCCCAAGTGCGGGGTGGCTTCCTCCTCTTGGCCCTTTCCTTGTCTGCGTCGTCAGCCTTCTCCCTCTCCTCCTTCGTGGAGTCACGATTAAGGAGCGCGAAGAAATCGACGTACTCGCCCCGGAGGATCTTATCCCGGGTAGCGGGTAGCAAATGATCACCGAGCGGCAACGAGTGGTCGCCGTACGGCAAAGCATTCCTGGGCGCCGAATTATACCCTGTATCCCCAAACGAAAAGCAAGGCCAACCCGGAGGCATGGCCGTGAGTGCGCCAAAAGGCGAGGTCCCCGGGGGCGGCGGGTAGGGCGCCCGCCAAGTCGCCTGCAATGGCTGCACCGGCAGGGACGGAGCAGCCCCGAACGGAGCAGCCGCCGCCCAGGCGGACACGGACGCCTGCGCCGGAGGCGCCGGGGGCAGCCACGGCAATCCCGGCGCAGGCGCCGACCACTGCGCCGCCCCGGCCGGGGCTGGCTGGCACGGCCAAGGCCACTGCACCGCAAGCTGCGGTGCGATAGCCGGCGGGTGCGCGGCAACCGAAGGCGGCTGCGAAAGAACCGGCGGCAGCTGCAGCGGTCCTGGAATGACAGTGGTACCAGGGTCGCCGCCATACTCACCACCGGCTCGAGCCGTCGGGATGGCCGGAGCAACAAGCACAGGTCGGACGTCGCTGAGCCCTGCCGATGGTTCCACGTCGGCCGGAAGAGGAGGATCCTCATCCCGGCCCGCCTCATCGTCACGTGCCGGAGCATCGTCGGGCTGGGAAGTTGCCGGAGCATCGTCGGGCTGGGAAGTTGGCAGACTCGCCTCCAGCTGCGAAATCCGCCGCTGGAGAACCGTGGCGAGCTCCCTCCAACCGGCGTTGGCCGGGTCGGCCACCGCCTGCGCAGCCCTCAGGGCGGACCGCCGAGGTTCCGGCACAGGGTTCAGGCCAGTGGCCCGTTCCAAGGCCGCCACACGTGCAAGGAGGGCCGCAGGTGTGGCAGGGGCCGGATCCGGCCCCTGGGCGCGGCGGCTGGGTTCCCCAACGGCAGTAGCCCTACGGGGAAGTCGGCGAGGGCGAGGCACGGCCTGCTTCTTGGGACCCATCCCAAACTACAAGGAACTGGAGCCACAAAATATTGCCACAATCAACGAAAGGGGCAGAAAGCACAACCTTGGGCCCGCCGGTCCAAGATTATCCTTATGGAGTTTGGGCACCCCTGCCTAAGGATCGAACTCACAAACTTTCGGCTGCAATGCAGCAGCTTGAGCACCTTGCGCCACCAAGGCTCTTGGGGGCAGCTAACACCCCCCCCTATACCAAGCCTGGAGGGCCAAATGGTAGGGGCCCTGACCCGTGAGGGAAGGGTGGAAGGCTGAGTCCCCGTCAGTATCGAACTAACACTTTTTGGCTGCAGGGCACCAGTTACAAACACTGCACCACCAGGGCTCTATTGGAATACCAATGTAATAAGTGAGTGGAAACCAGGCCTCAGCGAGCCGAGCCGGGGCCCAGGAAGGACCCGAGCGGGGAAAGGACCTACAACTGCCGGGAGGCCGGACGGACCAAGAACGGCCGACCCGGAGCCCCGAAAAACCACTGGAGGGCAAGGAGCACGATGGGGATAAAGCCGACCGACCAGCCCAACCGCTATCAAAGCCACGCCGCTCTCTTTGCCCGCCGACGATGGACTGGCGACGAGCGCAGGGAGCGCGCCGCCCTTATAAGGGCGGCGCTTAGCCACGCCCCCTGCGCTCGTCCCCAGGTCCGTCTCTCCGGCGGGCACCGGGGCAAAGCGAGCGGCCGCGGCAATTGCCGCGGCCGCTCGACCATTTTCATATTCCTTACCTAGAGACTAACAGGTGCTGATGCAGCCATACAATGTTGTTATACAGCTGCATTTTCTTCAACTCACAGTGAGAAGGATCTTTTGAAATCATTCATGAAATGTGATGTGCTATATTGGCAATCTAGAAAAGTTGGATAACCAAGTCACATACATGTACCAAGAGTACGTTCTTCAACTAACTGTCATTGTTCAGCCAGATGCTTTTTCATCTTAGTGCCTTTGCAGATACAGTCTAAGAAGAAGCCCAGAAACGCTCAGGAAAAGAGAAACTTGAGGTCCCAACACAGCACAAAAAACTGTCTACAGACAACTATTTCCTGAAGCCTCTAAGGAGGAATGGACACAAAAAAGAGGACGGGGCCTACTGGTACACCATGGTCACCCAGGTATTGATCTATCCACACATTAAGATAAAGCAAAACACTACTTCTTACAAGCCAAATGTCAGCACCAAGGGAAAATTGCCAGTTCAGAAGGAAACTGTGAGCAAGCCTCAGTGTAAGTTCCTGATTTTTTTTGTTGATAATCTCACTACAGAACCTGAGATCCCATGTGCTGACATGTTATAACCTATAAGGGCTTTCACAGGCAAAACCATTTCATTTACCTATTGACTTTGTTCAATGCAAAGTACTTCAATGCTCTGCTTAAGATATTTGCTCAGTGCAAAAGACTGTGTAAGAGGACCATGAGAAATAAGCTTAAATAAATGGTTTTCCAGATCTGTTTTTCAGCTACATGGAATCCTGCATTTGATGCAGAAAGGATCTTGATCCAGGCTTCAGTAGCTTGGTGTCTCCAATATGTAGATAACACTCAACTCTATATCTCCTTTTTATTGTCTGCAGTTGATGTGGTATGACATATTGACAAGTGGGTGGACTCAATAATGGAAAGGATGGAAGCTATCAAGGCTGAAGCTGAACCCTGACACGATGGAGGTTTTGGTGTTTGAGGAGCCATCTACCTGACTAGATGGCTTGGCCCCTCTTTTTGGTGGAACCACTCTCACCCCTAGGGACTGGGTTCACAACTTGGGGTTCCATATGAATCCATTACTTTTCTTTGAACATCAAATAGTGGCAGTACCTAAAATCAACTTTTCCAACTTCATCCTATTGCACAGTTGTGTCCCTACTTGGGCAGACATTATCTCATAACCCTGACCCACTCATTGGTAATCTGATGGATTGACTACTGTAATGCTCTCTATGTGGGACTGCCCCTGTGTCTGATATGGAGATTGCAAAAGGTCCTGAATGCAGCAGCCAGGCTGGAGATAGGTATAAATAAATGTTATCATTTTAACCCAGCCTTGGCAGGATAGCACTGGCATCCTGTTCTCTACCATGTCAGATACAAGGTGTTAATATTATCATATAAAGCTCTATGCAGTTTGGAACCTTGGCAGAGCAGTGGTTAAACTGCTGTACTACAACCAAAAAGGTTGTGAGTTTGATCTTGACCAGGGCTCATAGTTGACTCAGCCTTCCATCTCCTTCTGAGGTCAGTAAAATGAGTATATAGATTGTTGGGAGCAAAATACTAATTAACTTGTGAACTGCCCAGAGAGTGCACTACTTGCTATGGGATGTTATATAAGTGTGATTGCTTTGCTTTGTTTCATTGTGTGTCAGAGCATCTCTCCCTTAGAAGAACTCCCTGCATCACCCACTCATTGTAATCGGTGCAGCTCCAGGTGCTGACCCCAAGGATGGCTAGAAAGTCTATGGCTAGAAATAGTGTCTTCTTGGTGGTGACACCATTACTTCAAAATTCACTAACCCTTGAGCTGTGCCAGGCCCCATCCCTGGACATTTAAAAAACAAAACAAAACCATAAACTTTCCTTTTAAAGGAAGCCTTTAAGGATATCATGCCATTGACAATAGATTAGCTGGCTAGGCTTGAGTTGCTTGCCCTCAGATACCATTAGGTTTTTATTTTTCCATTTATTTTATTTTGTCTTTTGTTTTATTATGTTGATGTTATTTGTCTGTGCACTGTCCAGAATGGGAAAGATCCCAGATAGATAGATAGATAGATAGATAGATAGATAGATAGATAGATAAAAAGCTGATCTTCATAGCACTGGATACTTTAGGAGAGTCAAAAATTTGTTTTCTTCATTTTTCCATGTAGTGCTAGTTGTGAAACTGGGGTATTGCTTATCAGAAAACAAAACAAATAAAATAAAATAAAAAAACACTGTAGCACTTTAAAGACTAACTGCTATATTTTTATTGTTAGCTTTCATGGATCAAGTCCACTTCATCAGACAAAGAGTGAAACTTACAGACATGTTCTTTACATACCAAATTCAGGGGCTCAAAGGGAGAGGGGGTGTGGTCAAGCAAGATGACCGACAAGCAAGCACAAGAATGCAGTTTCACACAGCCATTAGCAACAATAGATTATTCAGATAAACTCTAAATGACTCCCTTTCAATTTCAAGGTTGCTGAGAAAGCCCATTATGGTCTCTGATCAACTTGTGACCAGCATGTGAGGGGGAAAAAACCTGTACCTGGTTTCTTTCTGTTTTACTAAAGAGAATTGGCAGTAAAGTTGTAATATAAAATCATATAGCAATCTGTGTATCAAATTTGATAATGTCCCAGAAACCCTTCACTAATATTTAGCCCCCTGTAATGGGTATCTAACAGATGGATGTATTTGATTTCTACTGTCTCCCTTTCAATCCTAGTTTTGTAATTTCTCTGTTCCAGAATTGCAACTTTCAGGTCTTGGATAGAGTGTCCAGTTAGATTGAAGTGGTTTGAGACAGGTTTCTCCGTGTTGCCATTCCGGATATCTGATTTTTGTCCATTAATTCTTTTGCATGCGAGTACCCATGGCTCCACATTGGGGTATTGCTTGACACTACAGAGAAAAACAGAGAAAAAATATTTTACTGTCCTAATCAATGCAGCAGTATAACAATGAGCTACTGTGGGATGAAATAGCTATACTTTCTCTGAAAAGGAGCAGTGACATCTTTCTTTCATCCTTATGGTAAGGTGGTTTGTCATCCATTTCAGGCAAAGGTGGTGTATGTGTGTTCAGGACATCTGACAGAGCATGGTGGGTGTTTGACCTCTAGGTAAGTCTCACACATAGCATTATTTAGCTCATTAGCTGATGGGTATTGTTATGGCAGAATATTTGTTTTGTACCCACTAAACATTTACAACTTAACAGAACCAAATGTCATTATAATTAAACTAAACCCAATCCAAGATCTTGTCTATAACTATTATAAATAGCCACACTGATTGTATATTATTACTGTTTGTAAATAGCACAATGATTTGCAAAACTATCTGTTATGCCAACCAACCACTGTGTGCCTCTGCACCTGATATGTATAAATTGATACCATGAAAACTCACTCTTATGTCTGACAAAGTGGACTTGACCCACAAAAGCTAATAGTAAAATACAGGAGTTAGTCTTTAAGGTGCCACAAAGTTTTTTTTGTCTTGTCTTGTCTTGTTTACTCTCTTATTTTCTTCAGACAGGGACAGCTGAAGAAACATGATTTATGTCCTCCCCCATTCTAAAGTGGCCACACACACACAAACAGCAATCCCAGACCACCTCCCAAGAGATTGTCTGGAAATGTTCTTAGTCAACTAGTCTTTCCTGATTTTTTTTCTTACCTCTCAAAAGGCTGACATACTCATTTCCCCAGTTCCCCAATTATCTATCTTTCTCTCTGTTTACCCTTCTTACACGCAGCTGCTGAGGGTTGAGTTCTATTTTCTTCCTCACTTCCGTGAACTTTTAACAAAGAGCTGCTAACTTTCTAACAGACTAAAAGCCAAAAAAAAAAAAAAAATTAAAACACACACCCTACCCTCAATTTGTTTAGTGACTTCATCACTAAATATTTTCTATCTCATGATCTCAAATTTCATTAACACTATTCCATTTGTAAGGCAATATTTCATAAGACTAGAGTGTACTTTAGTATAAGAACATGTGGCCAGGAGGGCTTTTGCACAACTTTGTGTTATACACCAGTTACACCTGCTCCTAGATCAGGACTCCTTGCTCATGGTCACACATGCTCTGATTACCTCCAGACTGGGCTGTTGCAATGTGCTCTACACGAGGCTGCCCTTGATGACCATTTGGAGGCTGCAACTGGTCCAGAATGCTGCTGCTCAGTTGGTGATGGGTTGTGGGCGGTATGACCATGCCTCGCCACTGCTTCAGGAGCTGCACTGGTTGTCAGTGTGGCTCCTGGTGCAATTCAAGGTGTTGGTAATGACCTTTAAAGCCCTATATGGCAGCGGGCCTGGATACTTAAGAGACCACATCACCCTGAGAACATCTGTCCGTCCCACCAGAGCAGATCGGAGAGCCTCTCTCATTGTGCCATCTGCTACGGAGGCCTTCTCTAGCACTAGAATGAGGGTCTTCTCTGTGTCTGCTTCGACCCTATGGAACTGCCTACTAATTGAGCTGCGTCTCCAGATGGAGTGGCTATCCTTCAGGAAAGGGCTAAAAACCTGGCTGCTGGCTGATTTTATAAGAACTCTCTCTCCTTTTAATCTGTAGGGGTTGGAGTAAATTTGGGTGGCAGTTTTAATGGTGTTTTATTAGTTTTAAAAATGTAATTGGTTTTATTCTCTGTGAGCCCCCCCCCTCCAAGTCTTCGGAGTTGGAGGCAATAGAAATAAATAATAAATAATAAATAAATAAACATAATGCAAGATTTAAAAACAAGCATGAAATCAGTGGTTTGCTGCTATAAAAGAAATAGTAACTGGAAGATATTTGTTGCAAAAACAATCTACTAATTAATTTCTTTCCCTGATAACAAAACCATAAGTTCACCACATTACAATTTTAACTTAACTGTAACTTAAATCTTTTTGAAGTGTGACTGTAACTTTTTAGTTACTATTATGGTACAGTGGCTCGCTAAGTGATGTAATAGAAACATGGTTCAAATGCTAGCAGGTGTTGAAAAGATGGATGGGAAAGAGATGGGTTTTGTACCAGAAGCCAGTATTTTTCCACATTAAAATACTTTTGAAGTGAGTATTTCACTTGTTTTTGAGAAATTGGGTATTAATTCTCCATTAATTTTTTATATTGTAATTTTTAGACAAAGTAGATACTTTCAGAACAATAACTTTATCTAAATTGCTTTTTACCAGAGAATTTAAAATTAAAGGAAATGTAGAATGTTACTTGTTAAAACTTTATATAAGCAATTTAGGAACACTTATTTAGGAACAGGAATATGCCTATATGCTTCTAGATTCTACTCCCAACAATCACTGCCAGTGCAGCCAAAAAAGCCATGAATATAGGGAATCATAACCCAACATTAACAAGTGGATCCACTGATAGCAAGAGAGAATTTTGTTCTCACACATTCCAAAATGGCCCTCCCCAATTGGATTCCCTACAGACATTTTGACCTGCATTTCCAATTACTGCTGACCTCAAAGATGGTGGATGGAGTTAATGGGGGTTGTAGATCAACATATCTGGAGGGCACTATGGTTCTACAATATAACACTCTGGAGTGTGAAAAAGAAGGATGCATCCAGTTTTAATAAAGAAGAGAGTGACTCAGCCATCAGGAATCTAAGAAACACTGAAATAATCAAAAGTACATTAATATAAATGTTTGAAGAAGCACCAAATGTCAAGAATAATTTGTGTTCATCTGAGATGTATTTTTATGGCTTTCTATTCACTGCCAGCTTAGAAAACAACCCGGTACAATAACTTAGCCTGATGCACTGTTATCTCTTATATACAGCAGGAAGAAAATGCTTCTGTTAATATTTATTTTGTAGATGCATAATTATAGTAAGTCACTCAGTTCATTCCACAAAGCTGTAAGTACGTGGCTTTCCATGATGCTGCATGCCAATGGATGGTGAAGCACTGAAAACTCCTGCTCATGTAACATGCCTTCACATCACTAGAACAGGTTATGGCAGGACTCAGCAACCTCTGGACAAACGGACATCAGTTTGATATAATGACTATGATCTACTAAGGCTGTGATGGACAACCTTGACACTCCAGCTGTTCTTGGACTTCAATTACCAGAAGCCCAAGTCAACACTCCTGCTGAACAGGGCTTCTGGGAATTGAAGTTCAAGAACAGCTGGACTGCCAAGATTCATCATCACTGTACTAAGGCATTTTGTTGTGAATCTCCTAACAGACTCCCTTTGAAATCTAGAATAATGAAGGAATTCCTTTTCAGGTTCAAGAAGAAGTAAGGAAATAATAAGTTAAATATACTATATAGGTTTGAATGGATATCCCAGAAATGCCTAATGTGAGTTCCGTTAATTTTCCATTCTTCTCAAACTGAGAAATAGAAGCAAAAAGTCCTGGAGTAAACTTAGTTCTGCAATGTTTAATACATTAAATAGAGAGGAGGAGGAGTATGTACCATGTTTGCTGATGTATCACACATCAGAATATAAGACACACCCCATTTTTTAAAACACATTTTAAAGGGGGAAATGATTTCTATTTTTTTCATGAATTTTAAAAATGATTTATTGTACTAATTTTATAGTTATTTATATCTATAAAAATGTAACTAGGAAACACTGTAGTTAGGTATCTTTTTATCTTCATCCTCAAAACCCAGAAATGTCTCTTGAGAGCTAAATGAAGAATCACTTGAAACCTCTTCTTCAGAAGCTGAATCTTTGTATAACAAAACTCCTTTGTGCCATCAAGTGAGTTACTTATTCCACATTTCTTAAATGACTTTGCAAGGGTCTCATGTTTCACAGCATTCCATAGTGTTTCAACCCATTCACAAATCTGCTAAATGCAGACCTTTTCCTTCTTCCTGATGGTGTCACTTCAAAAAGCTGTAGACTGCATCCAACTGTTCCATTTCTCCTTCATGAATCCTTTAAAATGGTTTATTAATGCAGACATCTAAAGGTTGAAGCTGACTCATTAAGCTACCTGGAATTACAGCCATTTTTGTTCTCAGTTGTTTGATTTTATCTTCCACAACGTCTGTTCTGTGACTTCAAAACCATAATAGTCCACCAGGATGCCTAGACCAAACATTGTCTGTCCACAACTTCAGCCCCCCTTCATCCATCCAGACTTTAGAATGAATGTTCACAAACGCACCTCTAGGCATACTCTGCCAAGTAAGTTGCATCTCCAGACAGAGCTGCTGTCCTTTAGGAGGGGAGTTAAGACCTGGCTGGTGGGGCATGTATGGAGTATGGGCCAGATGGTTGCTTCTGTCTGTTGGCTCAGCTCCAGCTGCCACTGAGCAACATGATAATTTTGATTACCAGCATATAAGATGCACTCTATTTTTCTGGTACATTTTAAGGGAGTAAAGTGTGTCTTACACACTGGCAAATATGGTAATTACATCACCAATGAGAAGGAAATAGCCATACAAATTACTGCCATTAAGTTCTTTAGACATCATCTGTGTTTTCTATATTTCTTAACTTAAACATAAGCAATCTCACTTGCTGATACACTGTTTTGACTGACCTGGGAGCAAGCCCCAATAAATGTCATATAACAAATAAGCAAATTGTAATTCTAGCTGCACAATATTTGTTGTTATTGTTCACTCCCACAGTTGATTCCGACCATTTGCGACCCTATGGACCATTGCCCACCAGGCACCTCTGTCCTCCACCATCTTCCTCAGCACATCCAGTTCTGTGTCCATTGCATCTACAATACCATCTAGACATCTCATTTTTGGCCACCCCCTTCTTCTTTTGCCCTCCATCTTTCCCAGCACAAAGGCTTTCTCAAGTGAATCCTCTCTTCTCATTTGGTATCCAAAGTACTTTTGCTTCATCTTTACTATTTGACCTTCTACGGAGCAATCAGGGTTGATTTCTTTTAAGATTGACTTATTTGTTCTCCTGTATGATGTCCCGCGTCTCTGTCCATAATTCTTCTGGCACTCTGTCTATCAGATTAAATCTGTTCCACACCTCCACTGTGCATTCTTTAGGGATGTTTTCTAGGTCATACCTGTCTGGCCTAATTGTTTTCCCTATTTTCTTTAGTCTAAGCCTGAATTTTACAATCAGTGGATTATGATCTAAGCCACAGTCTGCTCCAGGTCTCTTTTTTGCTGATTGTATGGAGGTTCTCCATCTTTGGCTGCAGAGTATGTAATCAATCTGGTTTTGATGTTGGCCATCGGTGATGTCCATGTGTAAAGTCTCCTCTTGTGTTGCTGGAAGAGGGTGTTTGCTATGACCAGTGCATTCTCTTGACAGAACTCTATTAGCCTTTGCCCTGCTTCATTCTGTGTTCCAAGACCAAACTTGCCAGTTATTCCATTTACTTTTTGATTTCCTACTTTGGCATTCCAATCTCCTATGATAATGTGGACATCATTTCTTGGTGTCTGTTCTATCAGGTGTTGTAGGTCCTCATCGAACTGATCAACTATGGTTTCATCTGTATCAGTGGTTGGTGCGTGTATTTGGATTACATTGATATTAAAAGGTTTGCCTTGGATTCTGACTGAGATCTTTCTGTCATTTTTAAGATTCCGTTTGTTCTGAGGTTTTCTTTTCCACAGTAGTAGATATGATGGTTTCCAGAGCTGAATTCGCCCATCCCTGTCCATTTTAACTCACTGATTCCCAAGATGTCAATGCTTATTCTGTCTATTTCCTTTTTTACCACTTCCAGCTTTCCTTTATTCAATATTACAGCCATGTTATTGTGTAGCAGAGTAAATCAACCTTCTACAAGATGATTTTAACAAAAACTGGGCTTCTGATAGGCACCAAATTTCATACAGGTATAGCAGACAGTCTGCTCTTGTTTTGTGCAAAACTTGGGAAAGTTGGAGTAAAGCATTTTCAAGTTATTAATTTTTGAATGTAAAACTACATCCTCAATTTAGCAAGAGTCCACCCCAAAGGACCCCAAATTTAAAATAAAGACTCAATTCTCAAAAGACCAATATTGCTTATTTCGTAAGACAGGTCTTCTCAACCTGTGGCCTGTGGGCTGGATGTGGCTTGTTTCACCATTTCATGTAGACCCCCACTGCCTCCACCACACCAGGAAGGTCCATGTTGTGGAGGAAGGTCAAAATGGTTGTCCAGCTCCCAAAACTCTCTGAGGGAGCATGTCCTGGCCCCCCAGGTTTAAAAAGTTGAGAACTTCTGTATGAGAACAGCAGGTTCTTCCTACTTGTTATTAATTTGGAAATACTCCAGGGTCTGAAATATTGGTCCTCAAAAAAGCCTTACAAATGCAAGAAACCATGATTTTTAATTACATGAAGCATGCCTGGAACAGGATTCCCAGATTGAGTTTTGCAAAGTAGAAGCAATATTGCAGCTTCTGTGTGGGTAAGGGAGATGTTTGCAGACTTGAAGGGCAATTGAAGGTCACAGAAACATAGTCAAAGGGCAGGTTTTCTTTTTATTTATTTTTTAACTGCCCTACTTTAAAGAAAATAACAGAGTGACAGTCCTCCAGAAAGGGGACATTGTGTCATGTATCTTCAGATAATTTGCATATAATTCTGTAAACCATAACCATCTGTATTACAAAAGCACAGAGCATTTGAGTTGAGAAGGACACACACTAAATACCCTTGAGAGCAATTTAAAAAGAAGTTATTTGCAACAAGGACACATAGCTTCCCTTTAACCATCTATTAAAATGTGGGTTTGTTATGACCCAGTTTGGGTAGGAGAAACTTAGCCCTGAAGGGACACGACTGAGTCTTCTTTGCTCCCACACACCCCAATGACGAGACAGACAAGCGGAATGGTATTAAACAATGGGCCACTTTTATTAATCAAACTGTATTAACTATAACTACCTGCCTGGTGAAAGTAGCACGAGTGAGAGGTGCCATTTTTCAGCCATTAGATGGTATTGTGGGGAACACCTAAGTGACCTCCGTGTCCCCCACCTCTAGCTTTATTCAGGCGAACCTTTTGGAGTCAACCAAAAACACATGCCATGCTCCGACAGATGAACACCATCGGGGCGATGCAGCCAGGGGGCATCCTCCATGATGGACGGGTGCCCCACAACCATGCCCACCCCTCCTCCTGAAAAAAGCAAAAAAACACCGCAGTTCACACTGCGACGGGTACGATCAAGGGCCACCGAATCACCATGTGAATGGTATGCAGACCGAGGGATGATGGAAGATCACAAAAAATGAGTTGTAGGGCATCAAAGGTGGACCAAAGACAAGTCCCAGGATACCACAACACTGAGGTCCATCCCAGGCACAACACCCATATCGTTGCCTCCCATGCATAAAACCAGCAGACCAGGAGGAGGGCAATGGCGATGCCCCTCCAAAAAGGGTAGGAGATGGCACCACCGCATGCCCCTGTGCCCCAGCCAGGACACCATCACCCGGCCTTCCATGCCGAGATGAGGTCCACCAGGCGCCCGGGCAGCATGCCGGCCGGCTCAGAAAATTCAACTGTGGCCCACCATCCAAATACGTGGCAGGCCAACTGGAGGAACCAAACCTGCAAGAAAAGAAAGAACAGATAACAGATTAACAAGGGCGCACATACGCCTGAAAACATTCAGAGGCCCACTGTCCAAGACGCCTGGTATCGGCCGCCGATTAACCAAGAGAGGCCCTGTAGACACCGCACCAATCTGAAAAGAATGCGAACAATAGTGGGCCCCCATGACACCAACCGCCCTCAGGATCGACCCCGTGCTGTGCCCAAACTGGTACCTGGGGAGTGGCGCCCCACACTGGTGTGCAAACAGAGGTCCCGGTGCAGAACCATGAAAAGCCACATACTTGGTGCAAAGCACGCACCGGGCAAATAGTCTTATACCCACACGGAGAAGGAGTACCTTCGCACCCTTGCCCATTGGGTCAGCTTTGTAACTGCGGACTGTAAGTACAGCCAATGAAGGAGACAAGGCCAAATCAGAAAACAGCAGCGAGCGGGCAGAGCAGTCCGCTGAACCCCCCCCCCCAGCTCGCTGCTCTGAAAAGGCCCCGAAAATCGCCACCGTGGCATGAAACAGCCATACCTCATAGGCACCATGGCAGAAGCGCGGCCAGGCAGCAGCAAAACTGTGCAGGACCGCTACAGAAATGGGCTGCTGACTGTCAGGACAGTGACCACATTCATGTGACCAACCTACCAGTACCCACCATACCCAACAGTCCTCCGCAGCATCCGGAAAACTGGACGCACAAGAGGTAAATGCCAGTGCAGACAACCGTCCCCCAATGGTAGAAGGGGAAAGACCACACCCATCGAGCATAACCATGTATGACAGGATATGTGTGACCAGGATAGGCCAAACTTCCGACATGGGACCATCCCGGTGCAATCGGGCAAAGCCACGCACTGCCACACCTTAGGCGGAGCAAGTACCAGGCGCCAGGGAAGCGGCAATAGCCCGTGCTGCTTCCCCAGTCCACTTGTGCAGATTACTGGCGGGAGCTCCAGCAAGTCCCCTCAGGCATCCGGGGTGAGGGCACGGAACCCGGAAATCTGTGAACAGGACAAAGCAGCGGCAATACTGTTATCAAGGCCAGGAACATGGCGGGCATGGAACACAACATTATACCGTAAGGCAAGAAGTACAAACCTGTGGACCAAAACCATGACCCGCACGAAGCTGGAGGTCCGTGGACAGGGGATGTGCCTGACCCACCTGTTGTCAGTCCAAAAGGTGACATCGAAATTAGCCCAGGTCGGACCCCCAAGCACATAGCACCTAAAATAGGAAAGAACTCCCAAAAAGGTGAGATCCTTGAGTCAACCAAGGTGCCACCGAGCTGAGGGGAAGGGTCCGTAGCACCACCGACCCTGGCAACAAATGCCAAAGCCAAAAGCCAGACGCGGCAGAATGCACCTGAAACTGAAAACACATTTAAAGGAAAGAATGCCAAAAAGACCCCATTAAAATCCCTCCGAAAGTCCAACCCAACTCCCAAATCCTCCCCAATCCCCTTAGTAACCCTGATGCGAGGGAAGGGACAGGACAGACTGACCATAGTGTTGCAAAGGGATCCGGCAAATGCCCATCCAGGTGCCACCACCATGCACGCAAATTTCAGGTGCCCTGTAACAACTGGAGTTCCCTGAGCGTAACCTTGCATTTAGACAGGAAGTCACAAATCAACCCCACCAAGTGCTCAACCTTATCAGCAAGGAGACAGGACAGCTGAGCAACCATGTCCAGCTTGATGCCGAGAAAGGTAACAGCCCTAGAAGGACCCACTGCTTCTTCAGGGCAATCTGCACATCCAAACTCCTCATCAATGCAGTAAATGAACGAAGCAGATGCTGGCGCCCACCCTAAGGAGGGGATCCCCCAGAAGGAAGTCATTTAAACAATGTGCCACCTGGGACAACCCCGAAATCCTGACCCCAGCCCAATGCAAAAGGTCCCAAAAATTTATATTGGCCATCAAAGGAAAAGCCCAATAATTCAAAGTCATCCGGGCACATTGGCAGCAGGCAAAAAGCAGACTCAATGTCGCACTTGGCTATCAGCGCACCCGGACCACAAGACCGAACTATGCAGATCGCCTCGTCAAGGAAGTACAGTAAAACCTCATATAACACTAAAACCTGGTTCCACAAGTCTTGGTGTTATATGATTTTTAGTGTTATCTGATGCATGTTAAAATCCTATGGGAGCCATAGAGATACATTGTAACCACACAGGCTTTAGCAGTTGTTATCTGAAGCATCCCATAGGATCTTAATGTTATCTGATACAATTCTTCCCCCCCCAGATTCCTTAATGTTATGCGATTTTAGTGTTATTCGATACTAATGTTATATGAGGTATTACTGTACAATGAACCGGACCAAGTCCGGCCGGAATAGCATCATTGACGGACAATCCCTCACGGTATGACAGGTGATGGATCAAGCGAAATTCACCCGGGGTATCCTTGGGCACAAGACCAAGAGGTGACACATGGATATTGGGAAAAGGTAGAAATGAGAAAGGCCCGGCCACGCACCCGGCAACCACCTCTGTATGGATCTGGACCTGCACCACATGTTCATTCCCCACCATAGACAGAAGGTTGTAGATAACATGAGAACCTTCGAGTAAACAGCCAAAAGTGACCGGGGGCATCAGGCCAAACCAGACTAGGACCTGCTGACACCGGAGCAAGTGGAGGTGACATGGGATCCGGTGCATATGGCGCACTAGTGCCAAAATCAGCACTACTCGCATGCACACTTGCCGGCCGATAAGAAGCCCCAGCAAAGGAAGCAGGGTGAACTGCCTGCCCGGCAAGTGGGTGGGACACCTGCGCCCCAGTAGGACGCTGGACCAAGTGGCTGCGATCGCAGTGGACACCCAGGACTGGCTGGGAAGGTGTCATAAACCGCAACGAGAGTTGCTGGTGCGTCACATACAGGCGCATGTCTACGTGCATGGCCATCCTCATACGGAGTGTCTTGGCATAAAGAAACCATGCCTCCCAAGTAATCTAGAGATGCCCAATAAATAATATCGAGGTACTGTATAAGTGGTAAAGCTAGCTCGGGGGCACCCCTAACAGATACGCCCGCATCAACCAGATACGCCAGGGACCAATTCACCCAAGCACGTGGGGCTTCTTTAGCTTTGCCAATCCTTTGTCCCGCTCGCCCTCTCTGTCCCGGTCACCCTCCTCAGAATCCCTGTGAAGGAGATTGAATATATCAACATATTCCTGCCTCCAAATTGTGGCCCTAGTAGCAGGGGAGGAAATGGTCACCAAAAGTCACTGACTGATCCCCAAAAGGGGAAGGCAGAGCGAGGTAGAGAATTATAACCAGTATCCCCTGTGGAGTATGCAGGCCAACATGGGGCCAGAGAAAGGTGACAGCCACGGGAACCAGGGGGGAGGGTTCCCGAACACCCGAGTAGGATACGGGGGTCGGGGGGGCCGGCGGCACGGGCCAAGGCCAGTGCAGCTGAGGAAAACAGGGCCCAGAGGGGGTGTGTGCAAATGCCACAGGCATGCTTCGAACCCCATACTCACCAGGACAAGCCACCCCAGACACAGGGGCATGGGGGAAGGTACAATCGGAAGGGAAAGGGGGAACTTGCCCGACCCAACCGGAGGAGACTGAGCACGATCCCTGGGGAGGGGTCGAGTAACCAGCTCAGGAGGGCAAAGACCCTGGCCCTTGTGCTGTGTGGCCTACCAACCGTCGACCTGACAGAGCAAGGAAGCCAACTCCACGCTCGAATCGGGCAACGTGGGGACCCCAAATGGGTGGCATGGCCTAGCCATGAGAGGCGCCGCAGGCCCAAGCCTGACCACTCCGTCCAGAGTGGTCGCCCTGGCCGAAACGTCAGTCACACCAGGCAAAAAATCCACCCAGCGAGGAGGCTCCAAGTGACGCGACCAGGGGAAAATCTAGAACCCTGGCTACAGTCCTGTGTGGATTCGAACCCAGATCTCCTGAGTCCTAATCCTTCACTGTATCCTTTGTATGCACAAAAATAGCCGCAAGTCTCCCCTGAGAAAAATGCGCTCGACGCGAGGCGTACGGGCTCAATTCACAGGCCGAAGCCAAGCTAAATGAGCCAAAAAGGGGAAGAAAAGCGGTGCTCTGAAAAGGTAAGGAAAAAACAGCTTTCGACCATTCGAAAACAACAGAGGATGCCTCGTGGGCAACACACCCTTTTATAGATGTGGCTCCGCCCCTATTATTGCCGCCAGTCCGTCCCGCCCCAGGAATGATATCCTTTCAGCACGCGTGCATTCTCAATACAAATATCTGGACCAGGTAACACGGATTTGGGCCTTAGGGAAACACATCACTCAGAGGCTGTCTTTCACTTCTTTGTTGTATTGTTATTAAATAGCTGAACAAGTTACCCAAACAGAAGACCAGAACCATGAGGGTATGTACAGGCTAAATTATTAACAGCAGAGTTAAACCTCATTTGGTTATTCAACCATTTTTTTTATTTTTTAGACAAATGTGAATATATTATTTGCACTTTGTGATGGTGATGGATAACCTCAGTCTCCAACACACTACCACTGGTGAGGGTTCTGAATAACACATTGTATGAGGGGAAAACTGAAGGAGTTAGCTATTATCTTTTGCAGAAAAAGCAAGTGATAATATTAATTTTAAGCCCTATGAGGATAGACTGAAATAACTGAGAGAAATGGATGTTTAACCTTGAGAAAAGGAGATTGAGATATGATAGCACTTTTCAAAATACTTGAAAGATCATAATAAGGAGGTGATACAGATAATAATGGGCTCAAATTATAGGATATCATGTATAGACGGAATATCAGGAAAAGGTCTTAATGATTAGTGCAGTGTGACAATGGGACCAATTACCTCAGGAGGTGGTGGGTGCTCCAGCGCTGCAGGAATTCAAGAAAACATCAGACCGCCATCTGTCAATTCTATTTTGACATGGATTCCCGTATTTAGCAAGAGGTTGAACTTGGTAGCCTCATAGGCTCCTTCCAACTCAATTATTCAATTGTTCTTGAAATTTTCAAAAGGCTATTGTAGAGATAATTGTTTTCCCCCTTTCTATAGAGTTATATAGCCACATCAAAAAAATTAAAATTAGAAAGAAAGGGACATTTTGATCAACCTCCTAATGGTATGAGCTGTTCATCTGTGCAGCAAATAGCCTCAGAAAGTGGTTAAGCTTCTATCAGTAGAAGATGGATGACCATCTTTTGAAGATGCTGCAATGGTAAATTCACTACACTGCCTTTTGAGAAGCTTCCATTTGTTCAGTGACATTGACTGGATCAACCATTCTAGGTAGGAATTCCATTAACAAATAATGAGGGAAGAGAGAGGCAAAAATGACACTCTTTAGGTGAGCTTCAAATGTACATACTCTTTTTTTTACTGCATGCAGTCATATTGAAAGACATTTTTATGATTATTGACTTAACAAAGCCAAACCAAGAAAGAGAATGTAATTGTCTAAGTGATCCATTCATTTATTTGAAAGCAAAGACAATATTTTAAGCTGATGCACAAAGCACTCTGACAGAGACTGTGATATGGATACATTTGCACAAGGATGGATAGGACCTGTTGTTCCTACAGACATTTGACATTAAAGCATTTACTGATACAAATTTGTGAAATATGAACCAGCACATCAGCAAGCACCACTTCATTCTCTAATAAGATTAATATGCACACACAAATTGCTTCTCACATTGTGACATCAGAAGCTCAGAAGGGATTTACTGTGTGTGACAGCACTATTTGCCCCCTCCTTAAAAAAAAATCAGAGCTGATGCTTCCATTGGTATTATAAAATATCACCAGAAATGATTCACAGAGATAATAACATATTGTGCAGGTGGGCTTTAGTTCAAAATTGTCTTTTGAAATATCCTCCCAAAATATCCTGCATATAAAGCATGACCCTCTAATAGCCAGATGTCAGCTGTAATCCCCGTTTCTGGGAGAAATAATTATGACATGATCTGGAGTAATAGGCAACTACATTACTTATTAAGAGCCAAAGTCATCAAAAATGTATGAAATTTGATATTCTAATGCACCCGTATCCAAGGGGGAAAAAGTATGAACATACTTTTTTAAAGCTTAGTTATGCAGTCTTCTTTGAATAAACCTCTTCTACCTCTGCATATTTTACATTTGTTTGAGCAGTTTAAGACTCTGATAAAGCAATCTGATCTCTAGGCAGACTGAATTTTAACAGAGGCTTTTGTTAACTCAGATCTTATCATAGTTTTCCATGAGCCAGTGATACCCATGCTGGACTACTGTGACACCATCCATGCTGGATGACTATGACAACAGTTGCAAGACAGATCAGAAATTGTGATTTAGTGCTAGGATGTCAGAACAAACAATACCTAAATTGTACACTTCTGGACCTTACTGGAAGCACAAATGTTTAATTCATTCCTTCAAAATTTGGACAAATTGTGAATAATCCCAAGGATTGAAACTGCCAGGTAATGTGTGACAAAACAGATGACTGAAATGTATCCTGTTTTGAAAGTCCAATTCCTATCACTCAAGTTCTAAATGCCTTTTCACGATGCTCTATGTTTTGTTATTACAAAGATTAAAAAATAGATCACTTTGATACAGAACAACTACTATCTATTGATTCAATTGTGGATGAGGACATTAACTGGCATTTCTTGAGCCTTGCGATATCTGTTGGATTGGATTTATCTAACTGAAATGTTCACCGGGGTACTTAATAAAGCAACAGTCACCATGAAACAATGTGTGTTTTTTGTTGTTGTTCAGGTGCACAGTCGATTCCGACTCTTTGCAACCCTATGGACCATTGCCCGCCAGGCACCTCTGTCCTCCACCATCTTCCTCAGCATGTCCAGCTCTGTGTCCATTGCATCTACAATACCATCTAGACATCTGATTTTTGGCCACCCCCTTCTTCTTTTGCCCTCCATCTTTCCCAGCACAAAGGCTTTCTCAAGTGAATCCTCTCTTCTCATTTGATGTCCAAAGTACTTTAGCTTCATCTTTACTATTTGACCTTCTAAGGAGCAATCAGGATTGATTTCTTTTAGGATCAATTCATTTGTTCTCCTCGCTGTCCAGGGGACTCTCAAAACTCTCCTCCAATACCACGTTTCAAAGGTATCTATTCTTCTGTGCTCAGCTTTCCTAATGGTCCAGCTCTCACAACCATACATTGCCACTGGAACTACCATTGCTTTGACTATACGAATTTTTGTTTGCAATGTGATGTCTCTACTTTTCACTATGTTCCCCAGGTTTCTCATCGCTTGCCTCCCAAAAATCAGCCGCCTTTTTATTTCATGGCTGCAATCTCCATCTGCAGTGAGCTTTGACCCTAAGAAAGTAAAATCTCTCACTGCTTCTACTTCTTCTCCGTCTATTGCCATTATCTTGGTTTTCTTGATGTTGAGTCTCAAGCCAGCTTTTGCACTCTCTTCTTTCAACCTAAGCAGCAGCTTCTTTAGGTCTTCCTCACTTTCTGCCATTAGGGTGGTATCATCTGCATATCTCAAATTGTTGATGTTTCTCCCAGCAATTTTGATCCCAACTTGTTATTCGTCCAAACCTGCATTGTGCATTATGTGCTCTGTGTATAAGTTGAATAAGCAGGGTGACAAAATGCAGCCTTGTCTTATGAGTTTTCAATGTTGGTATGCCTTTCCTACAGAAGCGAGGAGACCAATTGCAATGATGTGCCCAAAACATATGGCATTCCTTCATGCTCTGGATGATTTTTAGATATGACAGCAACAATAATTTTCAAGAAAACCCTGCTATATATTTTAAAGAAAAGAGGTACAAAGCAAAGTTTACAAGTTGGCACAAAGCTGAGCGAGTTGAGGAGGATGGTGGAGAACAGAAGTGCCTGGCGGATAGTGGTCCATGGGATCGCAAAGGGTCGGAATTGACTGTGCGACTGTACAACAACAACAAAAAAGCAAGTTGGCCGTGAAAAGTAATTGGATTCATAGACTGGATTGTGTTGGACTGTATTTGGTTGGTCTGTTTTTGATTTGTTGAGTGTTTCATTGTTATTTGATGTTTGTATGTACACCACCCAGAGTGGGAAATTTCCCAAATGGGTGGTATTAAAATGTAATAAATGAATAAAATAACAATAAATATTGGAGGCTTCCCTAGCTTATGCTAGTCCACTGGGAGCTCATCTACTTTTGGCCTTCTCACCTGATTCTTCTGCAACATCATCTGCCTTGGTTTCTTAATTATAGAAGGACTCAGACCAGAGCTGCTGAGATTCTGAGGTATTTGAACAATTGTTCTGACTTAGTGGTTAAGACATTGAACTTGATGATTGGAAGGTCAACAGATCGAGATCCAAGTGCTGCATGACAGAGTCGTCTACCCCAGTTTCTGCAAACCTAGCAGTTTGTAAGCAAGAAATTGCAAGTAGAAAAATAGGTACTGCTTTGGTGTGGAAAGTAACAGCATTCTGTGCATCTAGTCATGCCTGCCACATGTCTATGGAAATGTCTGCTGACACAGACATCAGTGGCTTTTTATTTATTTTTTATGTTTTTATTTTATTAAATTTATACCCGTCCTTATCCAAGGACTCAAGGTGGCTTACAATTTAAAACAATTAAAAACACATTGTCTATGATAAAAACTAAAATTAAAAGTTAAAAGACCAAAAGTTTAAAAAAAAAAAACAGGGAGAGAGGTGGGGTATTCAAAGGAGCCAACCGGCAGAGCTGACCGTCTGGCCCACACCCCACACATGCCCTGCCAGCCAGGTCTTCACCCACTTCCTGAAGGTCAGCAACTCCATCTGGAGATGTAACTCAGCAGTAGGTTCCATAAGGCCAGGGCAGACGCAGAAAAGGCCTTCCTTCTCGTGCTAGAGAGATGGTGGGATGGGCAGATGTTCTTGGGGTGAGGAGGTCTCTTAAGTATCCTGGCCCACTACCATGTAGGGTTTTAAAGGTGATAACCAGCAACTTGAATTGCAGCCGGAGGCATACTTGGAGCCAGTACAGCTCTCAGAGAAGTGGTGAAGAACAAGCATAATGCCTGCACCCCATCACAACCTGAGCAGCCGCATTCTGGACCAGTTGAAGCCACCGAATGGTTACCAAGGGCAGCCCCATGTAGAGCACATTACAATAATGAAGTCTGGAGGTGACCAAAGTGTGTGTGATCAAGAGCAAGGAGTCCTGATTTAGGAGCGGGTGGAACTTGCAGACAACACGGAGTTGTGCAAAAGCCCTCCTGGCCACAACTGCCACCTGCTCTTTGAGCAGGAATTGTGAGTTCAGAAGGACCCTCAGATTAAGCACCAGGTCTGTTTGGGGCAAAACGGCCCCATCCAGAACAAAAGATGGTAGTTCCCGAGATAGTGCAGGACCCCTGACCCACAGCCAGAAATCTTTGGCTTTAAATGGAGATGAGTACCACACCATAGATTCAGACACGACTGGGTTTCAAGCAAGGGAGACCTTTACCTTTACTCCTTCCACTGCCTTCTTGCATGTCATCTCACATTTTATCAGTAGACCCAGATTCCTACAACCTGAATAATGGCAGAGCCAGATAGCTATTGTAGGAAATAATGTACAATGGATCAACAAGATTTCTTTGTCATCCCAGAACACCACAAGTTCTAAGGGAGGGTGAGTGATATGGTTTCCAGTTAGGGAATGTGAAGCTTTCATTTCAATTCAGTCTTGAGAACATATTATTGAAGCTGTACAATTTCTCCATATTTGGCTTACAAAACTTCAAATATTAATAACTACATATTCAGAATGAAAAGTACTGGAAATGAATGGGAGGAAAAGTGTTATACCAGATTTATTGAACTGACATGGGGCGGAAATATAGGAAAAATGATATATATGTTTCTTGAGTGAATGTAGTTTGGAAAAATGGGATAATACCTTTCCTCCCCTCCACAATCTCTTATCATAGGGAATTAAAATACAGTATAATGGAAGAACCTCATGTTTTGAACTTTTCAGACAACATTTGGTGAGTTAATATACATTTTAAAAGTTTCAATCTGGCTGAAAGTAGACTATCACATTTAATTCTATTTGAAAAAGTGACAGACTTTTCTTATGACGCAAGATTCAGAAAAACATATTGGTGACCACTATGAAAGGGTAAATATTTTCCAGAGATCCACCAGCTCCAATAGAATAAATGTTCAATCTACTAACCTTTGGCTTATTTCTCCAGTGTTCCAGTGACTGAAAGTGAACTGAATTTGATGAGCAACAAAGGCATTTAAATAAATAAAATGGCAATATTACATTTTCAAAATTCATTCTGTTCAGACCACTGAATGTCCTCAGATTCCCTAACTCTAGTAGTGTTGCATATTCAACAAATAATGTATGAAGAACATGCTTTTTTTTTAGAAAGTCAAATCAAGATGCTGATTATTCTAGAAATAACTTTGTAGTTTGGGATGAAATATCAAAATCTACAAGAGTGCACAGTTCAAAGAGACTGGAATATTATTTCCCAGCTAAATTTTTTGAAATGGTAGCCATGTTAGTCTGTGCAAGCATATCAGAGAGAAAACAAAACAAAAAGACAAAAAAAAGTATGGTACCTTAAAGACTAACTACTGTATTTTGATATTAGGTTTCAGGGATCAGTTCTGATCCCAGCTGTGAGTAAAGCCAGCTAAAAGTACTGTACTGGTATTCTACTTTTTGTTAAGTGTTTACAAATTTGTGATTATGTCTAAGTGACACAAAAAGGCAGAACAAATAGAAGAGGAAAACCTCCTCCCTATGGCATACTGAGCTTGCTTCAGGTTTTTTGCATTTACCTGGTATTCTTGAACCAGCAAGAATGAGGACACAAGTGGTTGGGTGTGTGTGTAGCTGGGTACTTTGGAGTATTCACTCCCCTCCATCTTCTCTCCCTCTTTCTCTCTCTCCTTCTCCCAGCAGCAGTCTTTATTAACAGTTGTACACAATCATACACTATATGGCGCACAATGACATAATACACCGTCCTTCACCCTGCTTTCTATGCCTGACTACGCTACCCTTAATCTAAACAATACTTGGTTATGTCTAGCTGACTCTGGTGGACAATCACATAATTAATGATATCCTGTATTTTTAGGCCCTTACAATGGCTGCATAAGTTTAGAGAGGAAGAAATGTTTTGTGATTCATCTGAACAAGAACAGACATTTCCAGCATCATAGGGAATATACAACCTGTGTTATTGACCAGCCTATTGGAGAATTTGTTCTCACAATTAACTGATCAATTAACAAGGATGCAGCACAGGTTTAGGACTCTTTTGCTAGGTTGATTTCAGTGGGGTTCCTTCCCCCATCCTAGTCTACTCCACTCATTTTGAGGATGTTGCTACTTTCTCATCAGCCGTTTGCACTTGTCTATTCCATTCTTTGGTACTCCCTAATTGCCAGTGTTGAATTTTCTAGTGGAAAGATGAATGTCTGCACAGATAGAGAATGGGTAGAAAATCCAATTTCTATTACCTGCACTTGCTAATGAAGGAAAAGGTGTATTCTGGGCACCTGTTGCATTCCATGCCAAGTTCAAGGTTTCAGTTCTTCTATGTAAATCCCTATATGGCTTGAGACTATAATACATGGTGGAGAGACTTTTCCATAGGAATCGTGCCAGGTGTTTCCAATTCTCCAAGGCTACATTATTATATGTGGCCACCCCGAGATAACAGTGTTCTGTGCACTCTGGTGTCTAGCCATGCCTTCCACATGTCCATGGAAACGTCTGAAGACACAGACAGCACTGGGTTTTTGGCTGTAAACAGAGATGAGCACTGAAACCTAGACTCAGATATGACTGGCTTCCAAGCAAGGGCAACTGCTACCTTTACCAACCCCTAGAGAAGCTAGATGGAGCATCACCAGGAACGGAGTTTTCTCAATAGTAGCTTCCTACTGTGGAATGATCTCCCTGTGGAGATTCATCAGGTCACTTCAGACATTTAGATATTCTTACCCAGCTGGGAGATTTCTATATTTTTTTTCCTTTCAGATACAGTATTAAGATTTTATAGTGTTTTGTTTGCTACCACTTAAGAATGTATGGGGTATGCTTTATTAGATATGAGTTTTATTTGATTTGGTTTGCATAATACTGCCCAGAATAGTGTTCACAGTAAGCCTGGCAGTATGCATTAGGATCAAGAAAATGGGGAAATGTACATTCTTGCCTAGATTACTTGTCAAAATTCCTAAGTGACTCAGGAATGCTTCCCTGAATACCTGCAGAAAACAAGGGTTAATCTTACCCTCAATTAGGCAAGTAACAGTAGATCAGAAGGCAAGTTTTCCCATAACTATTTCCTATACTTTGTTATCATTTGTGGCACATCTCATCTGTTAGTTATCTGTTAGTAAAGCTATGTTATACTAAATTGCAAAATAAGCATGCTTGTTTTCATTTCAGCTGAAAAAGCAATAGTTGCTATCTGTACAGCATATTCAGTCTTTCACAGCACTTCACATTAGTTATTTTTTATTATAAATAACTACCAAATAAGCATTTTACCCCTCCTTCACATCTGACACATAGGGTATTTGGCACTGACACATATAGCCTTAAAAATGCACGCGCGCCGAAATAGAATGTTTTGGTGCGCGCTTTGCTCGCACCCATTCCCGGGGCGAGACGGACTGGCGGTAACATGATGGGCGGAGCCAGATGGCGTATATAAAGCGTGGTCGCCCGTGAGGGGACCTCTTTCGCTTTCGAAGCATCGAAAGCCGTTTTTCTTCCTTCCCGTGGGGGGGGGTTATGTGCCTTCCAGCGGGGCGGCCCCGCCGCCCAGCCTTTTTGAAGTGGCGGCCGGGGTCAACGCTCTTGAAGGGGCGGAGGGCCTGGCCGCCGGGACTTCTTCGGCCTTGCATGCGGCTCGCTGGGCTCGTGCACGTCCCGTCCCGAGCGGAGGTTTTACTTCGCTTTTTCGCAGCATTGAGGACCTATAGGCTGCGCATTTGAGGACCGCGTTTTTTCCACCCAGTGCGGCTTCGGCTGCGGGTGCGCCGCAGCCTCTGGCGCCTGGGGTGGGTGTGCTCCCTCCCACGCCTGTTCTTCCTGTGCTCCGGGCTCCGGCCCTGGGTGAGTATGTGGTTTAAAGCATGCCTGCGGCACACACTTTTCCTAGTCGGCTTGGCCTCAGCCATCTGGCCCGCCTGTTCCTGCTCAGCTGGCTGTCCCGCCCGGCCCTGTTGGGACACCGTTGCAAGCACCTTGCCCGGGCAGGGTGGGTCGCCCCACGTGGCGGCACCCGCTTTTGCAGCCCCATGTTGGCCTCCCTATTCAGTCGGCGACACCGGGTACAACCCGGTACCGCTTTTGCCTCACCTTTCGGAGATTGGTCTTTGCCTGGGCCGACCATTTATTGCACGCTATTGGGCCAAGATGGCGGAGGCAATGCATATGTAAATTCAGCTTACTTAACAGGGATTACGAGAGGGGTGACACGGACAAGGAGGATGAGGTGGACGGGGAGTGGGCCAGCTGTTATAAGCCCTTGCACATGCGGGCCAATTGGTGGCCGGCGTACCTCATCTCCGCTGGGGTGGCCATGACGGGTGCTCCTGGATTGGCGCTCCTGCTGTTCCAAGACCTGGACCTAACCTACCGTGCTTATGTTGTTTCCCATGGGGGGGCGGGTCCTTATGTTAAAACATTTCGAATGGGGTGGGCCGTTTAACCGGATATGTCCTGGGACGTGGCGCTCCAGCAGCTCATGACCCCCTCCCGGCCCGCACTGGGCGATTGTTCTCATCGGGGACGTCCAGCACAACACCCTCCTCCCCAGCTTCTCCGCCAGGTGGCGGGGTGGGCGGTTCAACCCCCCATGCTCTGTTGGGACTCCGCGTTCGCCAGCAGGTGCTCCCACAAACAGTGTTGGTTTCAGCACTAGTGCGCCAGCTGTGCTGGTTCACATGCATCGGCTGCTTGCCCCAAGGCCAGTGCCGTGCGACGCCGCGCGCCCGGCCAGGCTTCCGGCACACCCCCGATCTTGCCTTAGGTTCCAAGGGGTCCCAGTCGGTTTCGGCTGGAGGTTTTGCGCCCCCTTTTGGCGATCGACCCCTACATGGTCGACGCTGATTATTGCTGGCCAGTTTTTACCTTTGGCTTCAGGGTCCCCGCCCCGGCCCACCCGCCCTTATTTCGCATACGATTTGAAGTCCGGTGGGGCTCGGACATGTTGTCCGTTAGCAGTTTGCGATGGGAATGGCGGCCGGCCGCATCGCGGCCCACTCCTTTTCATCGCCACCTTTCCCAATTGGTGCGTATCCCCTCTGGGTTTGACGCCCTAGGAGGTGCCGTAGGATTCCGCTTGGGTCACCATTTCTCTTCCCTGGACGGCGCTTCCGTCAACGGTGATGTTCCGGCCGCGTGTGCGCGGTCCGGTACACGTCTTTAATGAGGCGGTCCGTAGGGTACGGGCTTGTGGCCCGGGCGCCCTTCTCGCCACTACGACATCAAGTCCGCTTTTAGTACACCCCGTCGATTGCGAGCTCCGGGGCTTTTCTATTGAAGGCCTGCACTTCATAGATCGTGCCATGCCTTTCGGCTGTTCTATCTGTCGCTCAGCCTTGAACGTTTAGCACGTTTTTGCGGTGGGCTTTGGTGCACGTCCCGGGGCTCTCCTGGGTGGCTCCTCAATTGGATCATTTCCTGTGTGTGGGGTCCTTGTGTTCTGGGGGGTGTAGGCTCCACTGTTGCCTTCCAACAGCTCACCTCCACCCCGGGGGTACCCTTGGCGGGGGAGGCTGAGGGACCTTCCACCTCCCTCACTTTTCTGGGCATACAACCGGACACGGTCCGGCAGCTTTCCTCTGGCCCGCCGACAGTGTGGCCAGTTTGCAAGATTTCATGGTGGGCTTTGGTGGCAGGCGCAGGGTCACCTTGCATGGGCTTCGATCCCGCCATGGACACCCCTATTTCACCTGCGAGGTGGTAGCGTCTGTCGGCGGTTTGCACGGCATTTGGGCTGCACCATGGCTGGGTTATCCCGGCCGTTCCATTGACCAGGGTCACATCTGGCGTGAGGGAGGATTTGGGTGTTTGGTTGCATTGTTGGCCAGTGTCAACGGGTTTCATTTTGGCGTTCTTCCCTTAACTTCTGTTCTCAGTTTCAGGTGCAGTACAGTTTCAGGTGCGTCGGGTTCCCTGAGCGACAGCATCTATTTGCAGGGCCTGTGGGGTCACGGGACGTGGCCCTCAGGTTGGCAATGATTGACGTCCTTTCGGACCTCGCATTTTTGGAGCTCCTTCCCCTCGATGCACTGCACCTTTGGGGCCCATGGTGGGCCAACTCTGGCGTCGCCTTAGGGACCACAACATGGCGGTGGTACACGTTCTACATTCATTGACCGCCCGCTCCCCGCGGGTGATGTGGTTGGTTCGTAAGTTGGTTTTGCTGGCATTAAGGCACGATATTGTATTTCGTGCGTGTCACGTTCCTGGCATCAATGATGATATTGCTGATGCTTTATCTTGTTCTCAGCTTTCCAGGTTCCGCGCCCTCACCCCGTTGGCCAGCAAGGGCCTGTTGAGCTCCCCTCGGCAGCATGGGACATTGAACTGGGGTGGTGACCAAGGCCATTGCCGCATCCCTGGCTCGCGGTCCTCGATCCGCATATTCCGCCGTCCTCCGGGATTCCGGGGTTTTCAGACGGCACGGTGCCAGCCTGAGCTGTAACCCATTCCTGCAGGGCACATCCTAGATTCTATGGTAACGCTGCATGGGCGTGGCATTGCGCCCCCCCCCCATGTATCAGGGATGCCTGTTGGTGTTGGCTTTTGCTGCCCGTGCGTCCGTTTTTTCCAGGCAGCATACAGGACTTCAGGGTGCGGCGCGTATTGGATGACTGGTCACGGGAACGTGGCCACCGCTCTGGCGGCCGCATGCCTGTCTCCATCACGGTGCTCCGTAATATCACTGAGGCATGGCCTCTTGTTGCAGGGACCATTACGAAGTTCGGCTTTTCCATGCCGCTGCTTCAGTGGCTTTCTCTGTGCCCTCCTGATCGGTGAGACAGTGGTCAGCGGCCCCGCTGTCCACTCGGGCAGCTCATTGCTCTTCTGAGACTGGGCTTGTCTTCATCTGCGGCCGTCTTGGCTATCCGCAGTTCTATGCTGCCCCTTTTTGGCAAGGGGGCTATGTTCATTTGCTGCAGGTACCTGTTTTGGTGGGTGACAGGGTCCGTGCTTCGGGCCGTGGGTGTCTCCAGTGCAGGCTACTGCTCCCACTCTTTTAGCATTGGTGCGGCATATGCCGCGGCAGCTCTCGGCTGCCCTGCGGCCGACGTTAAATGCTTGGGTCGTTGGGCCTCCATGCCTTTTGGGCACCTGTTCGGCCTGTCTAATTACCTTGTCTTGTTCCTTTATTTAAAGGTGTGTCGGTTGCGGCCTACCCCATCGGCATTTGGACCGTTGGGCACCGCTGTGATTTCTTGTTTGGCCGCTTGCTGCCCGTGCTCCTACGGCCCACACATCGGCCATGAGGGTCGTCCGGTGGTGACTTGGCTGGTGCAACGGGACATGCGGCGGATTCACCTCCTCCCTCTTGGGGGAGCACCGTCACTGCACCCCTCCTGATCTGATATGTCTTGCACTGGGGAGGGAATGACATTGGCATTGTGCCTGGGGACCTCAGCAATGGGGTGGCCACGGACCTTTCCTGGGTGCGGGACTGGTGGCTCACAGCTCGTTGTCTTTGGGGTCCTCCATTATCCCCCCTTCCAGGTATGGTACCTGGCGGGACGAAGCGACATTGGCATTGTGCCTGGGGACCTCAGCAATGGGGTGGCCATGGACCTTTCCCGGGTGCGGGACTGGTGGCTCACAGCTCGTTGTCTTTGGGGTCCTCCATTATCCCCCTTCCAGGTATGGTACCTGGCAGGACGAAGCGACATTGGCATTGTGCCTGGGGACCTCAGCAATGGGGTGGCCACGGACCTTTCCCGGGTGCGGGACTGGTGGCTCACAGCTCATTGTCTTTGGGGTCCTCCATTATCCCCCTTCCAGGTATGGTACCTGGCGGGACGAGGCGGCTGTTGAAAGCAGCGGGAGCCGTGTTGATCACGGTGTGTTCTGTCACTTTCAGGAGGAGGGTACCGGGGCTGTTTTGGAACCCCTGTCCATCACGATGGATGCCCCCTGGTTCTATATGTCTGATGGCGTGCACCTGTCAGCGCACGGTACGATTTTCTTTCTTGCTGGTATCCGCAATGGCATTCTGCTTGAGTTCCCTGCCTTGGGTGGGTCGGCCGGAACGAGTCAGTAATAAAATTAAATAAATAAATAAAAAAGTGTGTGAAAAATGGCATTGTCCCGGCCGTGTGGCAGGTAGCACGGGTGAGAAGGAACTGGATTGTATCCAATTCAGGTACGGTGCGTGTTTGGGCTCTGGAAAGGTGGTGCATGACAAGGTGCAGGCAGCGGTGCCCAGCCAAACACGACCAGGGAACAATGGAACACCACATCGGATGGTGTGATCAATAACTCTGTCCACCTGAATGGTCCATAGGGGAACGCTCAGGTAATTGTCAGCGTTCCCCAATAACTGTTAAGATCTTAGTATGGACATCCCTCACTCGTGCTACTTTCACCAGGCAGGCAGTTACAGTTAACAGTTGAATAAATAAAAGTGGCCCATTTTAACACCATCTAACTTGTCTGTCTCGTCATTGGGGGGTGGGTGAGCAATGCACGCGCGCCGAAATAGAATGTTTTGGCGCGCGCTTTGCTCGCACCCATTCCCGGGGCGAGACGGACTGGCGGTAACATGATGGGCGGAGCCAGACGGCGTATATAAAGCGTGGTCGCCCGTGAGGGGACCTCTTTCGCTTTCGAAGCGTCGAAAGCTGTTTTTCCCCACCCGCCCTCCCTCACTGCAGTGTGATTATTTTCGGTCGCCTAGTGGGCCGGATGGGAATTTTTGCAGGTACCCTCATTGGCACCCGGGTACCTGGAGTTTTTGCCCATCCCACACTGCTTGCGCTGGGTTGTGCTTTCGGGGTGTTTTGCTTGGAGGTTCTTTCGGTCACTTTGGTGGGTAGCACGGGTGAGAAGGAACTGGATTGTATCCAATTCAGGTACGGTGCGTGTTTGGGCTCTGGAAAGGTGGTGCATGACAAGGTGCAGGCAGAGGTGCCCAGCCAAACAAGACCAGGGAACAATGGAACACCACATTGGATGGTGTGATCAATAACTCTGTCCACCTGAATGGTCCATAGGGGAACGCTCAGGTAATTGTCAGCGTTCCCCAATAACTGTTAAGATCTTACTATGGACATCCCTCACTCATGCTACTTTCACCAGGCAGGCAGTTACAGTTAACAGTTGAATAAATAAAAGTGGCCCATTTTAACACCATCTAACTTGTCTGTCTCGTCATTGGGGGGTGGGTGAGCAAAGTACATTGAAAAACCACAACATAACCATTAAAATACAAAAGTTATTACAAGTAAAATATATAAAGAAAAAAACCCATTATGACTTGAAACAATTTTAGCCTAATGTAGAAAATTATTCTATCTGCTCACCCAGACATGCCAGAAAGAACTTGTGAGGGAAATTCCATGATTTTTTTTTTTTGCTGCCACAATTACATGGTGTCAGCAACATGTGCAATGTTTTGATTGATGACAATGTGTTGTGATGAAGAATCAGTGTCCTGGCTATCTTTCTTGTCTATTGTCTATACCCTTATCTGTCCTTCGCCAGCCACAAATAATCCTTTCTCCAGCTACTGCATGTCTAGCAACCTGGTAAACCAAGGATTTTTCTAAAAAATAGAAACTTCGATTGCATTGTTATTCCAAAGGTCTAGAATGTAAAATTTGGCAAACTGCATCATGTCATTTGTCTTATTTATCTCTCGGTAGTGCATTGAGGAATAAAAGCCTGAAATAATAACCCCTTGTAAAAGGGAATTTTAATTCCAGACCACTGCAGAATTTTTCAAGTACCAATGGTGAGTGGCCTAGGATTGTTACTATCTTCTATATTTTTACACATTTGTATTTACACTTTGCAAGCTAAAATGTGTTTGATTATCAAAATATTATGATAGAATGAACTGGTTCAGCTGTAGAGCTAGAAAACTGCTATAGTAAACTGTTTTAAGCATTTTAAATTGCCCAACTGCTTTTTTATACCCCCTGTAATTATTTTAACAATATACATAAATCATAGTATACCTTGAGAAAGGAAATGAGACTAAGACAGAGAGAATTGCTTAAGGTAGAGCTGACACTTACATGAGGGATTTTCTTATAGGTAGCCCAGATTTTTAATTACTAGGCAAATTAAAAGGAAAAAGAAGTTTTGTCACAGGTATTCATTTCAGAAGCAACTCATGTGAATTGTCTTAAAGGGATAGTATATCATATATGAAGACAAAAATAAAACATATAAGAATGAAACCTAGAATCCTATTCAGAAATGCCATACACAAAATGTTAATCATGGAAGTATTTTTCATTCTTTCATGAGCTGTCCTTGTCACAGCTAGTCACATGACTAATTTTGCAACCAGCGCATAACAAATCGTACAATGGCCTGCCTGCCAAAAAGGAAAAGTGTTTGCAGAATTACTATTGAATGCACAAACTTTTCAATAAGTAATACTTTGTTGCCACCGAGGGATTTTCTAACAAGTCTACTGGTGAGGGGTGGTTAAAAGTTGATTCTCCTCAACTATTTCAGTCATGTGCTCTATGAAAGATTCTTCTCCTTTTCAGGGGCTACTGACAGAGATCCAGAAACTAGTTATTCTGTATTAATGTGGACCAAATATATTTTGGGGATGATATCTCTCATCTGATGTTTTAAAGATAAAATACAAACATATTGTTCTTGGTTTCTTCCTCTGAAAAATGAAATTAACCCAGGTTGTTTGCATTGCCCCCTAGTTGGTGTTACTGCATTTTAAGATCCAAGGAAGTAGGGAGGCTCAAGAAGCTATGATAATGATGGCACACTCACACTTCAGACCAAAAAACATCATTGGTTAATTCTCACGACCAGTTTCAGTTACAAAACTGTTGCCTTTTGTAGTAAGCAATTGATGGTTTTTGAAATTTGTTGTGTGCTTTTAAAAAAAGTGTATGTGGTTTTTAAAAGAGAAACTTGTACATGCATCCAATATATTTTGGGATTGAAAGACATTTTTCCAGGGTTTTTTTTGTTGCTTATTTTATTCTGTTTATTGAATGTGCACTGCCCAGAGTGGAAAACATCCCAGATGGGCAGTATAAAAATGCAATAAATAAATAAATAAATAAATAATATTTTGAAGATAAACAACATAAAATAAATCATAGGTTATTAGTATGTAATGTAATGCTGAAAACATATGAAGAGGTCTGAGAGTTCATTTCTCCATTGTCCTACTATTAACAGTGTTATAGCACTTTCAGGACCAAAAGAAATTCAGCACTCCACGACTCAGAATCAGAAAGGCTTTTTATTTTTCTGATCAGAGAAAGATTCTCCAGTTGGTATCGTTACTCAACTGAGGAATGCTCTCCATTGGAAGACAGAGCATTCTTATACAATTTTTCTTCCCCATTTGTTTACTCAAGACATTTCACCCGGTCACTGTGACCCTTTGGATCAAGTTTTTACAAATTATTTCTCATCATTACATTTGTTGACCAAGTACAAGGGCCAAGTACAAAGATTACAAAAGAATACTTATGTCAGTTCTTTTAGATACCACTGGGAACCATTAAAGATATATATTTCTTATGAAACATGATCAGGTCTTTGGCCGGTCATAAATGTTTTTGTCTTACATTTATATAACATCCTGTGTACTTTTGGCATATATTAAGTTTTCTAAATTCGCCCACGCAGGGGCTGTGGTATTCTAACTATTACTAAGTTCAAGCTGACATTTGGTATATTTTCAACACTTTTGGTACATTTCAACATTGCACAGTAATCATGCGAGCTTACATATGAGCATTACAAATCTCCTTCATAAACAGAATTCCAATCTTGCCACGTCGCTTCAATGTTAGCTTTAGTTTCTGTAGCAGCAAGCAATATTTAATCAATATTTTATTCTCATTATTTTACGCCTACATCAACAGCAAACATGCAGTGTCAGATAGTATACTTAAAGCCACGAGTTCAAGGGATGGTCATTGGGACTTGTGACTAAAATCAGTTACATTTTTTGACAAATTTTGATCTAATTACGATGATTATAGATCCAGTCTGAAGGTTCAAGTCCTCTCTTGCTACTGCTAAATGGAAAGGATACAGTTGTACCTCGCTTCAAGAGCATAATGCATTCCACAGGATTGCTCTTTAAGTGAGTTTTCTCCTTAAGCAAAACACAATTGTAAGTGACCAATTGTGACTTCTGGTGGGGGGGATTGTGAATTCCAATTTATTTGTTAAGCGAAGTGAACATTCTGCTCTTTTAGTGAGTTACTCTTTAAGCAAGACATTCTCTATGTGAGGTTTGACTTTATATTTGATTATCATGGAAGATGGCCATTGATATGCATATTACCTATGCATTTTTCAAGAAGCACCATCCTATGCATTTATACTCAGAAATCCTGTCTTCTTTTTCTTCCTCTTCTTCATGTGATTTTAATGATACAAGTAAAACACCAGATAACGATTGGATCGCATAACGCTAAAATTGCATAACGTTAAGTAATCTGAGGAGGAGAATTGGATTGAATAACATTAAGGTCCTATGAGATGGATCGGATAACAACCGCTAAAGCCTGTGCAGTTGCAATGTATCTCTATGGAGCTTTAATGTTATCCGACCCATCCCATAGGATAGGATAACACTAAAAATCGGATAACACCAAGACTTGTGGAACCAAGTTTTAGCGTTATCCGATGTTTTACTGTATAGCTAGTGGCTACATGGTTCTTATTCAAAAGTAACTGCAAGGGACCTGATTTGGGGTCAGGTTGCAGTGGACTGTATAGAAACAATTTAATTGTTTCCCCTCAACCTATATTGCCCAAAATAAGATATCAATCTTCTCTCAGTCTGGAATGCTGACTTTTATGGAGAAAAGAATGATGTGATTCATAGTTATGATTTTTTTAAAAAGTTCTGTGCACTCCAGTGTCTAGTCATGCCTGCCTCATGACCATGGAAGCGTCTGCAGAAGCAGGCAGTGCTGGCTTTTTGGCTTTGAAACAGAGATGAACACTGAACCCTAGAGTTGGATACAACTGGCTTTCGAGCAAGGGAAACCTTTAATTTGATTTGTATGGTTCATACCCATTAGCACATCCTGTGACAACAATTCCATAAAACAACATATGCTATGTGAGAAGTACTGTATTTTGGGTGTATTAAACCTCAGTTTCATTGAATGACACTGTGCTCTAATGTTAAGAGAGAGGTTCTAAATTTTCTCTTCAACCACTCTTTTCAACACCATTCATAATTTTTCTAAACCGCTTAATTATCTCTTTTCCAAGCTAAAAATATTCTAAAATGATTTATTCTTATACTAATAAGGAAGCGTTTTCAACTCTTTGGCTGTTTTCCCCTACCTCATTTTCTATACCTTCTCCAGCTCTACTATTTCTAATTGTGAGATGTTTGCCTATTCCAAATATAGTTCAGATATATGTTTCAGCCAGTTCTTCTATCTGCAGATGTTTCAGATTGGTTCAAAAATAGATGCTTGAACTCTTTAAAACACAGAGACACATGTCCACACTTTCCATATTTAGCTGTCACTATTATGAAATCTTATAAATTAGGTTGACACTCAGTAGTCTTTCAGTTTTATAAATATAAAGATTGAATTGTCTCAGATTTCTTTGGAGACGAATGAATGGGGGCAAAAAAAATTCCCAGCACAATTTTTGTGAAAACTCTGTGCATAATTGTTTCACTTCAGCTGCACAGAACTATTTATTAGAAGTGCATGACAAGATAGAGGACTTCAATAGAGTTTAGGCTCAACAATTAAAAACAGGCAAGGAGGAAAAAATGAGCTTTTTTTAAAAAAAATAATTATACAAAATAAAGTAAACTGCACTAAATAGTAAAAAAATGGAATTTTTTTTTTGAATAGTAGCCATGTTAGTCTGTGGTTCAGGCATATCAGAAAATAAAACAAAATAAAATAAACAAAGCAAAATAAAAACCACTGTAACACTTTAAAGACTGCTATATTTTTATTGTAAGCTTTCATGGATCAAGTCCACTTCTTCAGACAAGGAGTGAAACTTACAGGCATTGTTTTTATGCACCAAATTCAGGGGTCAAAGGGAGAAGGGCCTGCTCAAGCAGGATGACAGACAAACAAGCACAACAATACAGCTTCCCTCAGCCATCAGCAACAATAGATTATTCAGATTAACTCTAAATGTCTCCCTTTCAATCTCAAAGGGTCTGAGAAAGCCCATTCTGGTCTCTGATCAACCTTTGACCTGCAAACAGAAAACTTTTACTAAACCTGAATAGGATTCAAAGCTCACTTTAGAGCAGCCAAGGCTTGAATAGAGCAGGGCACAGTTGCATCACACAGATTGTGGTTGGGAGAGAAAACCAGAAGACACAAGAGGAACATAAGATGGCAAGAGAGCCATAGGAAAAAGTGTTTATTAACAAACACACACACAAAGAATCAGGCTAGGATTCACCCAGACACCAGCTCACCACTATTTCATTTGTTCTTTCTTTAACTTTGCTGGGAAGTGGGCGGGAGTGGATCTTCATCACCAATTTTCTTCTTCTTCTGAGTCTAGGCCTGACGTGAAACTGCCAAAAGGCACCTCTTGGGGAGTTCATTCTGCAATTCCTTTCGCCTGATCTAATGTGATAAATATTATCTGGCAACACAAGTTGTCCATTACAAGGGTATGCCCGATTGTGGTTCAAAAATATCAGTCCTCGAGGAAGCTCTTTCTGTGTACCCCATCACCAAGTAAGAATGTTCTAACTTCAGCTCTGTTCTTCACATGGGATTTGTTGGGAATTTAGTCAGAGGGGAATACAGGTGGGACACTGTTCCTCTGCCTCTGACACAGAAGCAGGAAGGAATGGGCTGGCTGAGGACTGCCTGCACTATAAGTGGGTTGATGTTCCACTTTCCCCTACAGAGAGGCTGTATAAGACTACACTCATGCAAGGGAGTGACCTCCCTCCCATATCATACTTTACTTCATTTTAACCAATGTGTAAGTCACTTTTGTCACAACTCCACTAACCCTTCCTCCATCACAGCAGGCATTAGACCAAGTATGGGAAACTGATGGCTCTCAGGATGTTGTTGGACTTCAAATCTTATCAACTCCAGTCTTCCTATGACTATAACTCTCCTATGAGAGTTGTCACCTAACGTACCCTGTGAGCCACAGCTTCTCCACGTTTTATATGGACAGATTCCAATAATATTGCTGAATGTTTAGAAAACTGAAATGAGAACAGTAGAATATGTTAATTTTCTAAAGTGGCAAGGAGGACAGGTGCTGTTTAAAAATGGTTGAAATTCTCCTGAGGTCTACAGAACCCATTGCATCCATAAAGTCAATTTCTTTAGATCAAGGGTTCCCAAACAATAGCCTGCAACATCAAATCATCCAGACCACACCCTTGATCTGGCTGCTGCCACCACTGCTGCCTCCTCAACCCTTGTTCCCTCTGTTTGGCTTGGTGTGTCCCTGCTGATGCTCCATAGCAGGGCAGATGTTGTAAGGCTTACAACATCTGCCCTGTTACACAGTGCCATTAGGGACATGCCAAGCCGAGTGGAGGGGACAAGGACTGAGGCTGTGGTGGTGGAAACAGCAGCTGGAGCAGCCAAGCACAGCTTTCCCAGCTGCCATGGGCAGCTGTGGGCAGCATTCCCAGCAGCAGCTCTGGCTGAGTGCAGCTTTCCTGGTGGCCAGAATGAACATGCATGGTGTTTCCTGCCTGAGCTCATGGCTGAGAAGGACAGCCTGGACCCCTCCTTCACCCACAACATGCAGCTCCTCCAGGTTGGTAAGCAAGGAAGCAGTGGAGGGAGTGGGGGCAGCTCGGTGGGGTAGTGGGGTGAGATCAGGGTGGTCACTGCTGCCAGTGACAAGGGGGCTCAGGGTGTTTGTTGTCACCCACAGCAGTAGGGTGGGCTTGAGGTGGGGTGGGACCACCAATTCAGCCCCTCAACTGTTTTGAAGAGTGTGAACTGGCCTCCAGCTTAAAAAGTTTGGGGACCCCTGCTTTAGATCCTCCTTATATATTGTCATTCAATGAACCCCTTATATGGAAGTTTAGAACTCAATGAAAGGATGACAAGGCACTGAAGTGGAGAATCAATGCTAGAAACCAGATAACAATGAAGGAAGCACAACAGTAAGTTCTGTACTTTTCACTAAACTTTTCTGCTCCCCTGCCAATCTCACAAACCTTTAGAAAGTCAAAAGGGACCTCTCACTCCATCATCTGTGGCTGGAAGCAATGACCAGCCAAGTTGTGTATATATGTGTCCTGGGTTCTAAGTTTCTTGTACAAATGTTTGGGATTAAGCTGTTCTTGTGAAATATTAATGTTGAACACATGTTCCAAGACAGAAATGTTGCCATGAGTGGCTCAGGATGATTAATAGTTCAGAATCTGAAATTGGTCATCCTGTGGTATGACAGCTCACAGGAACTCAACACAATGTCAACCATCCAGAGAGACAGGTTCAGATTTCATACTAGTGCTACACTGTCATTCATTTCGTTTGAAATGTCACTCATAAGCAGAGTCAGTGCATGAAATGTCCTTATTGTGATAATTCCTTTAGGCTTCATGATAGCTGAGCCTGCCAATAGAAATGGCCCACAAGGATGCTAAATAGTGGCATTACTTCAGAGAAACTTACCACTTCTTTGTAAATTAACAGAGGAGGATGTTAGGAGAATAACCTTCATTATTATATATAATTTGAAGGTGGAGTCATGAGAATCCAAAACTTGTATTTGGGAATGAAGGTTTTCTAATTTTATCTGAACAAATAAAGAAAACTGTTATCATTTTTATTCTGTTTATTTCTAATTTTTAGTGAAAAATTTTCCAGATAAATAAATGAGTTTGGAGTTTTGGGATGTGTCCCAATTCACACTTGAATAATTTGTACCCTCTCTGAGTCAGTATGCCGCCTATTATGAGTCAATTTGCAATAATTTCATTAACTAGTGTAAGAAAATTTATTAATTGTATTTTATGTCTTTTAAACCTTTGTTAGCCACCCTGGGTCTCTTTGAGGAGGGTGGCATATAAGTCATAATAATAAATAAATAATAATAAATAAAATCAAAACTAATTTAACTTTTTTGTAGTTGTACTGGTGTATATGAAATTAGATGACATAATTGATGCTAAAGAGAGAAGTAATCCTGAAAATTTTCAGACAGGCAGCTACAGGGGTTAATATATTATACACCTTTAAATTTTGCTTTTTAAAAAAAGCTGGCAAGATTTGTATGTTCTGGATGCAAATTGATATTTTAATTCACTTAGCTCCAGAACTAAATCTAGTTATTCCATTTTAGTCTGGATCACATGTAAATTGGTATTACCAGGCCAATTTGATCAGAAATTTAGGATTCAGCTGAACTAAATGCATAGCTCAGGTCACAACTAATAACAACATATTGCAATTAATGTATTCAATTCTTGGTGCTCATTATTACCTATAAAGCTCTAAATCAGTAGTTCCCAATATGGATGGAAAACAGAAAATGTAAAGAGAGGAAGAGGAGAGCGGGAGCTGTTCAGGAAGTATGAAGTAAATTTATGGGTTTTTTTTTAAAAAAAATGTAAAGGTATCTTGGTTTGCTTGTCTGGTTTTGTTTTGTTTTGGTATTTATTAATATGAGAGTCCTGTGGTCTATTTAATATGGTAAGTCAAATGTTTAAGGAGTGGTTCTATCTGAACTCACCTAAGGCTTCTTAGAGTGGCAATTCACTATTTCATTTCCTGGGGGGGGGGGGGAGAGAAAGGAGAACATCTGGCACAATAAAACCAGATTTGGAGACCACAATCCTACCTAGGAAAAAATTTGAAGAATGAGTGGTAAAAACTAATTTATCACTTCGTGTTTCTGTTTCTTTTATCAATAATCTCTGGAGTTACCATGTGAGGCCATATGTGTGGATCATACCGATTGTTTTCTGTTATCCTGATAGCAATGTAATACTTGGTTTGAAGAGGGTTTTTTCCAGCAATAAGAAAAGACACAAGAAAGAGAGAGAGAAATACAGAGGACTGTGCAATTGATTTCTGTGGATCAGGGACAAGATAGGAGAATTTTACATTAAGAACGAGCATAATCAAGTATCAACTTAATATGTGGTTTACAAGAGCTTATCTAATCCATATACCTTTCCTTTTAAAAATAATTTATTCAGTGTCAAATTCAGTTTATTTTGAAAATCACTGTTGCCCCAAAAATAAATGTTCATAGAAACAGAAATAAGCCTACTATTTGTAAATAGTATTACCTAAGCTTCCAATTTGCTTGGAATCATGAACATAATTTTATATTGACACCAGGATTTTTTGTCTTCAGAAAAGAAAGAAAGATCTGCTGATCCAAGAATTTGTATTTTCAGACAATGCAGTAGAGGGAGATATAAGGAAGAAAAAAACAGGATTCTCAGTGAATGAAATCTGTATGATGTAGCCTCCAAATAGGCAACTCATGCCCTGAGATTATATTAAGGTAACAAAGAAATCTTCTATACACTTGTGAGAAAATCCCACTAAATTTGAGTGAATTTATTACAGAGCAGAGATGTAGAATGACACTGTTAAATTGTAACTTTAATACCAGTGGTGAGAAACTTGTTTATTTGTACTTATGTAAGTTAAATTATGTAATCCATTGTACTGAGTTGCAACTAAATTATGACACACTAGCTATATTACCAGGTGTTTACTTATTGAGCAATGGAGCAAATGGTTCATTACCTAGCAGCAATGTGCCATGGTGATTTACACATGATAACTTACACATACATAAATCATTAAAAAGATTCTGGATTTTGTAGAGTGGATGATACTTACAGATAACCTGTCATGGGTAGACAGAAGAGGTATGATAGTTAATTGCAGAATTTTTTCTTATATCCATAATCTTTGCAAAGTAACTTGGTTGGTTTTCTGAGACATGAGAGATTGCATAAATTGTCTGATTTCAGCTCTAATGGTAGGTTATCTGTAATTTACAGTTTGTTTACTACTTGAACACCATAGGACTTTACTACTGAATAAGTTTTTCACAAAATTTATCCTTAATCTAGTTTGTATGAATCTGGGTACATTACTAATCTCTCTCTCGCTCAATAAATACACAAAGACAAATCAAGCTAGTTTAGACTTCAGTCCAAGATAATTTGTTCTTTGATAGTATCCAATCTGTTATCATTACATTTGTTGGTATGCATTGCTGGAAATAAACCCTGCAGCCAATATCACTATGGTGATAATCTAGTTGTATGAGGTTTGGAAGAATCACTTTAAGGATTTCCTGCTGTCATACAATTTGGAGGAGGAAGGGCAGAGGAGGCATGCAAGTCTGAAAGTGGGAGACCTTGACTATTGCCAATTGAAATGACTTATAAACTCTCTAAATCCTTCCCTGTTTGGACTTCTCTGTTCTCAAAAAGGTTTTTTTCTTCCCTAAATGAGACCATTCATGACACTGATAAGACAAACACAACGGAGCATTAAGTGGATTCCTTTGAGTAATTACAGCTGTCAACAGTGGCTGAGCTTGTGAGACAATCATTAACTGAATCCAGCATCTGCTCATTATTTATCAGAACAGTGAAGATGACTCTACATGATGCCCTCCATTTTGCCAGTCATAGACCACCCTGAGGATAAGCAATAAATACAGAATATTTTAACATATCAAATTACTGTCAGTCAATTCTGTACTGCCAATGGTTGGTATTATGAGAGCAGCAGCATGCTAGATTTTCATATTTATGTTTATGCGGAATCAGAAAACACCAGAGAACATAATAAAAGTGCATCTTTATCAGCAGGACTGAAACAGTATGCCATATGTTCAAAATACTTTTTCAAATGATGCCTTCCCTGTTAAAGTGTTTTTGATAAGTAAAATCCTTCAGATTTTATAAAGAATACAGATCTGTTTTTTAAATATTTTTTGAACAAATGAAATTATGCAGAAGAAGGATAAATTACTGAGAGACTACTGACCATTCATAGCCTAATTCATCCCATGAAATTACTCTTGGGTAAATATATTGTGATCTAAACCTTATGATTTGCTAACCCTGGACCAAATCCGCCCTTAAAAAATTAATGGAGAAAAGTGGGGGGAAAGTATAGGAAAAAGGGGGAGGAAGAAGTAGTTTTCCAATGGGGCAGGATAAGCTATATCAATTTCTGAACCCCATCTTCTAATTTTATTTCACCTTCTGCTGTTCTTTCCCTATTTTCTATCTTTTTTAAATATATTTTTCCATTATCCTTCCTTACCTCTCTCCAGTGGTGGGATGTCAAAATTTTTACTACCCCACCATGACATCATCACAGTGTGGGCGGAACTAACGTCATGATGTCATGATGTCATGGGCAGGGCCAAAGAAAAAAATACAAAAAAAATACAAAAAATAAACTAAAAATAATCACACACACACACACACACACACACACACCTCAACCCACTCACCCACCCACAACACAAACCCGTAAATAAAATAAATAAATAAATAAACAAATAAAAATACATTAAAATACAGCCACCCACCCACCCCAAACACAAATCAACCAGAGCTTTTAAACCAGAGCTTAAAGCTTATTCTGGCTAATCTTTCTCACACTAGGTCAGATGGAAGGAACTACAGAATGAACTCACCACAAGATGGCTTCATTTTGACACTTTTCAACAGTTAAAGAAGTTAGGTACTAAGTCTTTGCCTAACCAGGTCTCTAGGATAATATGCCTTAATGTAAATGTAAAACAGTTGTACATCCTTAAAGGTTCTCCAATTGGAACAGCACTTGGAACAGCACAGGTCTAGCTTATTGATGAGGTAACTCCAAGGCTTTGCTTAAAAACTCTAAGCCAGGATGCCAGGCCTGCCGGACACCAGGCCTTTTTAGGAACTGTGGTAGTACGACAATATAGGTAATGGTATTAAATACACATTAAAATACACACAGACACACCACATCCAAAGGTGAATCACTTACCCTGGGGAGCAGGCTATAGGGAGCTTCAGGCTAGCAGCTTCTCTTCCTCCCCCCCCCCCACTTGGGAGGACAGCAAGGAGGCTGCGTATACACGCCAAGCACTGTAGGCATGCACAGTAGGGGAACTAGTGAAAAGGTAAGTCCCGAAGGTGGTTCCCCCCAAAAGCTGCTACCAGTTCTCCAGGACACTGGGGAAAGTTACTACCGGTTCTGGTGATCTGGTGAGAACCTGTTACATCCCATCGCTGCCTCTCTCCCTCCTCCTTTCCCTTCTTTCTTTTTTCTTTCTATCTTTCACACAAACAGACACACACACACACACACACACACACACACACACACACACACACTTGCAGCATCTCCAGCAAAGACACAGATTGTATTCATATTAGAGAAGTAATTAGATATTGTTCTTCCCTTCTTCCAAATACTGTACAAACTGAATTTACAACATCCCACTACTTTCTCTTTTCACATAAAACTGAAAAAGGAGTGACAGGAGGATGTTTCTTTATTCAGGAAGTTAGCTACTTTTTATTATTAATTGCACAATTCATTTGCTACCATTCATGTTGTCTTGACAACAGATGGTCTTTTCTGCTCCCTTCTTTCTATAGTGAGCACTAATCAAAGATGTTGCGGAAGAAATGTTCATTTATTTTTTTTAGTCATGTTCTTTCTTTTTTCAAAACAACAACAACAACAACAACAACAACAACAACAACAACAAATCTTTCCACATCCACCAGCAACCTAATTGATAAGCTTACTGATCAGCACACAGTAGTGCCAGTCTCCTTCATCTAATTTATGATCTTTGAGGTGGAATGAAGTCAGACATCTATGCAACATGTCCTAGCACATGCCTGACACACATCTCTGCCTATTCTTTGCAGATCCTGAAAACTGGAAAGGGGAGAATAAAACTATGCATACATTGCCTTTTAAAACTTTCCACTGTATATGTGGACAGGTAAAGCAAACATGCACATTTTCTGAGGTTCCCAGTGGATAGGAGTAATACTCTGACAGAAGTGGGGTTTAACATTATTCATGAGTCCAGCATACTTTTTAGCAGTGGCTAGAATTTATTTTGGTTACATTTATGAACTTACTAACAAATGCAAGGTGTTCAAAAATGCTATCATTTTTCCACATCTAATTTTGCAACTTCCACAACAAACACTATTTCTGGATCTGAAAAATTCCTGTAGGGAGAGGTAGGATCTTCTTTTGAGCGTTAATCAAAGTGTAGCATATTGGAAGGTGATGATCAAAAAATGAAGTGTAACATTTGTAAAAATTCTCTTTAGCCATCTCAGAAGCAAAGTAAGCAATTTAATCTTTGGGTCTGCCCATGAGAATTTCAATACAATTTCTCCTCCTTTGACATGTTTCTTCTCTATCAAATTAAATGGGAATTGTAGAACTTTTCAACCATAATTCATTGCTTTCTTAGTGAACTATCATATTTCAATGAGCTAATATGCCAAGAGCATTTTATAGAGTTCCTTGTTTTTCCAGCAGTATGTCTGACCCATGATACCTGCTTGCAGTTTTTAAAAAAATGGTAGGATGACCCGACTCCATGATGACTAAAATCTTTGATTTTTTTTTTACAGCTTTATATTACAATTTGTGTTTGTCTCATCACAAATTATGGCAAATAAATAAGCTACTACAAGCATCTGTGTGCTGAGTTGCATGACTGGGCATACATCACCAAATGCCTATGCTAACATCTTCATTTGTGATTGCTTGCCAGTGAGATTAATGCCAACAGCTTTATGACAGTGGTTGTGACTGGTTGGATTTTGGCTTACTTGTTTTTGTGCAAATGTGTATTAACAAACACCCATCAGTGACCCTGCTGACTAAACCAGGTTTGTGTTCATTTTATAAATTCATGTTGTATTTTATATATAGCCCACAGTTTGCAATTGGTAGAGTAAGGCGTGTATGCATTGGTTGCATTCATTCAAAGTTTTTTTATTTACCATAATGGATTCTTGAGAAACATTTTTATTGGTATGGTAACAATCCTACATGCACTAATACTGGGTATAAATGGGAGAGGCATTTTACAATCTAAAGATTGCCCTCTGCCATAAATCCCTTAATAAATTAAAATTTCCTGCCTCTGGCTTGCTCTTCCCCTCTTCCTGTTTATTTGCTTGTTTACATTTTCTCTCTCTTTCTTGCTCTCTTCCTTTCTCCTGACCCACTGACCATGTGGCAAGGATGGGAGGATGTTTCTTCCATATGACAAAGAAACCAACCTTTTTTTCTTTTCCTTCTTCTGATCATAACTACAGATCACAACTGCAAGAAAAGGACCAACTTAAATTCTTCTTGAGTGGTAGTGGTGGTGATGGGGATGATTACAATACTGGTGGCAGTGCCGGCACCAATGATGTGAAGGGTTAGTCTCTGCAAGAAGGGGGTTAGGTCTGAGACTTTGACTATTATTTCACAGTTTTCCTTGTGCTGCTGTTCTTGTTTTATCCCACACTCTGCTAACCCATAAAGGAATAACCAGGATTGCACATCATGTAGCTCTATATTCAACTCACTGGGTCAGAAAAATGTGTAAGTATTTTTTTAAAAAAAGACAAAGTAAGCAATGTTTTGTTAGACAAACTAATGTCAGGTTTTATACTAGGAAGCAAATTGTAACTGTTTAGAGATTTCTGTCTAATAATCTAAAGCTAAATGTACACGTTCCAGAAAAACTTGTTCCAATCTGCAGGGACTTTTGTTGTTGCACACAATAGCAAGCTTTCCTGTTCTTTTCTTCTGCCTGTTTTCTTTAAAGGAGATGGAGGACAGTAAGTTGAGCCAAGACATAGTAATCCACTTATACCTGTAGACATTACTAAAGAGGAAGTGGTAAGAAGGAAGAAGATATTCTGAATTTAATCCTTGCAATCGGCTGTTACACTGAATCCACTGGAAAAGAATTGCACGAGAATGGCAGTATTCATCTTCCTTAAAAATTTGCTTTCAAGGGTGAGCTGTACTTACTATTTCAAAATTGAATGTGATTTATTTTTCATTGATTATTATGCTCATGCACTGGCTGGATAGCTCAGTGGTTTAGGCAAAGCCAGAAGTTGGGAATTTTAATTCTCCCACTGTGCCTCACATGAAAACAGCTGGCCTGTGTAGCCATGGGCAAGTTGCACAGTGCTAGGAAAGCTACAGAAGAAGGGAATAATATACTACTTCTGTGTCTTCCTAGAAAACATTGGAAAGGGGTGGTATAAATCAGTATTGACTTGACAACATGCAATTAGTAGTAGATTACTACTTATATAATTTCTTGGGCAATAATACTAAGAACAGAATTCTTTTATGGGTGTATTTTAATTGCAGTAATGGAAATGTGTATTTTTGTGCATATACTTCTTAATCATTTATGAAACTCCATTCATTGTTAGAACTTTCTTTTTTTATCATAACAATGACAATTCTCTCTATGACAGTGATGGTGAACCTTGCCACTCCAGGTGTTCTTGGACATCAATTCCCAAAAGCCCTGATTATCAGAAGTGCTGACTTGGACTTCTGGGAATTGAAGTCCAAGAACCCCCTGAGTGTTTGCCATCACTGTTCTATGAGGTTACATTCTTCCCCCATTATAAACTGTATGAAGTTTATAACAAATCATAAAATACAGTAAAAGAGGTACATAGACACACAAATACAATCACACAGAGTGGTTGTGCCTTTAGACACGTGCATTACGTAATTATTAACATGTTGATGCTGCACTCAAGGTGACATTTTAAAAATAGTCATAGGGAAAATCAGGCCTTCAAAACTTGGTTCCTACAAAAGCTGCATATGAAGGCCCTTGTTTCTATCAGTTTATTAGTGGCAGGCCTCTCAACCCAGTAAAAACAGAGGAGCCACATCTCTATAGTCTGACTAAGAAGGTAGGAAGAAAGCTGAACTTCCCAAAATAGCTGTTGATGACAGATCTATCTTCATGCTACTTGGAGAGGAGTCATTTTGATGGTACAACCATTACATGCAAGTACATAGAGTCACTAACTCTTGTTGTTGTTCAGACGCACAGTCGATTCCGACCCTTTGCGACCCCAATGACCACTGTCTGCCAGGCAGTTATGTCTAATTCTATGTTCTGAAAAACAAATATGGATGAGAAATCTAACCTTTCCTATTCTCCCAAGATTTAATTTCTTCAAGCATTATTGGTGGAATTACCCACTTCCCCTCAAACCATTATATAATGTTTCCTTTCTGTGTACATCATCAATACCTTATTGAGTGTGTGTTTGTGAGGAAATTGGTTTAGGCCAAAGTGAGGGGAATGATTCCACCATCCTTAGAGGACCATGCACCACATCTCCTTGCCAGCTGGAGGACTACGTAAGGTTGAATAATATTGAAGGCAAGACACTGCACTGAGGAAGATACAAGGTAGAGGAGAAGCCACACCTGGAGGGAAGGACACAACTATGGCAGAATGGTTGAAAAAATATTATGTATAAATATGATATAATTTTACTAAAATATTGGCTGGATCAAATTGAGAATGAAGAAACAAAAAAAAAGAAATTTATAAGGAATTAAAGTTGAACTGGCTTCAGATACAGTACTAACGTTGGATAAGTGGAATAAACAATATAAAAAGAAATTACAGCCAATAAGGCAGCTGACAGACTTCGAGGAGATGGTATATAAAATAAGAAAAGGTTCAATGGGGATTAAAGGAATAGTAAGTAAATTATATAAAATGATAAACAATATGGATGAATCCCAGGACACCCTTAAAAGAATGTGGGAATTGGATTTGAGTATTATTATTACAGATAAGAATTGGAAGAAAAAATGGAAAAGTAGGATGATGCAAAATCCGTCTACAAAAGTTAAAGAACACAACTACAAGATGTTGTGGCGCTGGTATATGACGCCAGTTCAGTTAAATCAAATAAATAGTAGCAACTCAAAAAAATGTTGGAGGTGTCATCAGGAAATTGGGACATACAAACATATGTGGTGGGATTGTAAAATTATTTCCAATTTCTGGCATAAAATGGAACAAGAATTAGAAAAAAATTAAATATCCGCTTAAAGTTGAATGAAAAAAATTGTTTTATTAACGGACTTAGAGGAATTGAATCTAGAGGAAAATATAAAAGAGTTATTGTCTATCTTCTTGACATTGGCGAGACAACAAGTAGCCAGAAATTGGAAAGGTGATATGAATTTAGAATTTGGTAAATGGTATGTTGATGTTTGGGACATGGCATTAAATGAAAGCTTACATGGGAATTAAATATAAAAAGGGGGTTAATAAAACAAAATAGATTTTGGGACATTTTAAAACCTTTTTTGCAACACACATTGATGGATAATAAAGGAGAAAAACCTGCTCCGAATACAATGTATTTTTGGCAGAATGATTGAGTTGTAAAAGGAGTGGCTGGTATACTCAAGGACTATAGTGCACTGGGTGGTAGGTACCACGTACAAAATAATAAAGTTGTAATATTGTGGTTAAAGAGGAGAGTGGATATAAAGGTGAAATTATACAGTATAGTAAATGTATAGAAAATAACTAAAGTAATGTCCGACTACATTATATTATATTGATATGTATTTTTTTCCTCTTCCTCCTCTTATCTTTTAATGCTGTAGGTTGTACGTGGGAACTACTTTTTTTCTTTTTTTGGTATGTAATTGTTTCTTTTATGTTTTGTAGGTTGTTTTGTTAGTTTGTTTTAATATTGTAAAAACTTTTTTAAAAAATTAAAAAAAAGATGGAAAAAAAAAGAATGGTTGATCCTGGGTTGAATGAAAAAGAAGAAAGGGAGGAAGGGGGCTCATTAATGTTGCCATCAGAGTTGTGGCTAGGAGGCCCTCATATTCTGTGCCTTGTGGGAGAACCAGCTCCTAATCTTACTAAACCTTTGGTCAGTTTATCTTCCATCTTCACTCCACAAGGGCCTCCAAGATAGTGACCATAGCACCCTGTCAAACTGCAATTCAGGAAACCTACCCTGACCTAGCTAAGGAGCTGGAGGCAAAAAGGTCACCATCTATGGTTACTCCACTCTGGGTGTGGGACAGGCTGCTGTGACAAGGAGTGCTGCATCATCCTGACAGTACAGGCCTTCACTAAGAGGAGTCAGGTGGCCAGGGCAGTGTTTTGAACTTGACCCCCAATCCCAGAAAGTGGACACTGATGAAGCAGTGATGAAACTTGGAATCCAAATTTGGACATTGGGGAAGGAAGGAGGGATAGTGAAGGAAAGTAAGCCCTCCATATACTTGTGAGACAGGGGATTCAAGGTGTTCTACTTGATTCTGTACCCCCAATTACCTGTCCAAATAAAAGACAGTGTTGATGAAACCAAAGGTCTGGAACCCACAAAACCTCAAAGACACCCACAAGACCAGCCTATCCCTGGGTGGGGGTGTCAGGAATCATATCCACATGCACAAATTCAGCTTATAAATAGGTGCAACTACCCCTGTAATCCTAATGTGACTTCTACATTGTCCTTGTACTCTATATTGAGCCAGGGCTTCCACAGGCAAAAACTCCAGCCACCAACCTTTTGCATCTGCCAAGAGAAAGAGGATGTTAGATTCATATTCTAATCACTGCAGTTTGTAAATTGTATAATTTGTATAATTCATATCCATTGTTCCTATATTTTATTTTAAAGACAAAAGTATTGGGGGATTTATGCACGATAATTCTTTATAAGCTCTATAAGGTTTGGCTTTTATGAGAAGAGGATTCATTATAGCTTAGCCTTAGAAGCTCCTGATTAGGTTGAAAGAAGAAAATGAAAAAGCTGGCTTGAGAGTCAATATAAAGAAAACAAAGATCATGGCAACGGGCCCTATCAGTCACTGGAAAATAGATGGGGAAGAAGTAGAAGCAGTGACAGATTTTACTTTCTTAGGATCTAAGCTCACTGCAGATGGTGATTGCAGCCATGAAATAAAAAGGTGACTGATTTTTGGGAGGCAAGCTATGAGAAACCTGGGGAACAAAGTTAAAAGTAGAGACATCACCTTGCAAACAAAAATTCATCTAGACAAAGCAATGGTATTCCCTGTGGCAATATATGGTTGTGAGAGCTGGACCATTAGGAAAGCTGAGCACAGAAGAATAGATGCCTTTGAGATGTGGTGTTGGAGGAGAGGTTTGAGAGTCCCCTGGACAGCGAGCAGAATAAATAGGTCAATCTTATAAGAAATTAACCCTAACTGCTCCTTAGAAGGTCAAATTGTAAAGATGAAGCTAAAGTACTTTGGACATCAAATGAGAAGAGAAGATTCACTTGAGAAACCCTTGATGCTTGGAAAGGTTGAGGGCAAAAGAAGAAGGGGGTGGCCAAAAATGAGATGGCTAGATGGTATTGTAGACACAATGGGCACAGAGCTGAGCGAGTTGAGGACAATGGTGGAGGACAGAAGTGCCTGGCGAACAGTGGTCCATGGGGTCACAAAGGGTCGGAATCAACTGTGCGACTAAACAACAAAAGGCTTTCCATTCGATACACTTTCATCAATGTGGAGTCATTTGGATGTGATAGGGTACAACTGCTACTCCCCCTGTATAGTATTAATCTGTTTTTTGTCTGATGATCCCAGCTAACAAGAATTTATGAGAAGTGTTCAACAGAAAGACATGTTGTCTGAGAGCATCTTGATACTGAAAGGCTAGCAAAAGTACCACAGTCTAATTTATTTATTTATTTAGTTATTTATTTATTTATTTTTGTGAAAGCTGTAAGCAATGGAAGCCACTGTTGAACTTTTCTTACATTGAAAACTATTTGACATTGCTTGGTTCAATCACCAATCCAAAACCAAATGGACACTGAGAAGAAGACTGAGACTTAGAAAGGCAGCAATAAAGAAATTAGAAAGAAAATAGGCAAGTGTAATGGTGTGTAATTGGAGACCAATGCTAAGACCATCCTTACTCTTGTATTCCTAATCATTATGTTTAAATGTGGAAGCTAGGCAGGAAAGACATCTGACAGAGGGGGGGGGGGTTGAATTTAGTGCTGAAAGATAGGCTGGACTGCCAGAAAGACAAACAAGTGGGATGTTAACTATTTCTTGAGGAAAGAATGATGACATTGATGCTGTTATGCCTCTGGCACACCATGAGAAGGTATTAGTCTCTTTGAAAGACAATAATGCTGGGAAACATTCTAGGCAGCAGGAGAAAAGGTAGACCAAATACAAGGTGGAATAATTGCCTAAAGAAACTTATAGGATTTTGTTTACAAGAGCTGAGCAGGTTTATTGAGAACAGAACATTTTTGTAGATTGCTTATTCAATATACAAGTCGCTTGCCTCCCCATATCTGTAGGCAATATGTTGAAAGGTTTTCCATGGTTATCCTAAAATCATGGACAGTTGTGAACCCTGAATTACTGCACAAATACCTAGGTCACACAAGAAGGGTCTGTGCTGCAATTGTCTCCATCAGTCTTTCACATCTACTCATTAAATAACTCCCATGAAAACATAATCCATTCCTCTTCAATGTTATATAGTAGATGGTGGCCTCTAATGACTTGCTCTGATAATGCGTCTTGGAAATATACCGTATCTCATGTCAGGGATTTTTCATAGGATATTGTTGTAGCCATGGATAACTGAAACTCCAGATAGTGAACCCACAGATATGGGTGGGGACAACATGTACATTCATTTTTATTTTTGAAAAGTAATTAGGTTTTTTCAAAGACCTAAATGTTGTTTAAATGTCTTTTATTTAATTATTTCAATTTCTTGAGAAATCATCTTCACCAGAATTAGGTATGTGACCAGTAGCAACTAACTGTACTTAGATAGCAAATGAGACAATATCCTAGCATTGAATATATTAGATACATATCAGAAAACAGAAATAAAAATAAAATAAAAACACTGCAGCACTTTAAAGACTAACTGCTATAATTTTTACTGTGAGTTTTAATGGATCAAGCCCACTTTTTCAGACAAAGGAGTGAAATTTCCAGGAATGGTTTATATGCACCAGATACAAAGGTAAAGAGGTTACAATGTAAAAAGGTAGAGCGTAATCAAGCAGAATGACAGATAAGCATCCATATCAATATAGCATCCTATAGCTAGCAGTAACAAATGATCCATAGTTTGTTATTCAGATTAGTTTTAAATGCCCCCTTTTCAATCTTAAAAGTGTGAAGTTGCTAAGCAGACCATATGCTAATGAGTTTAACCTCTTACTATGTGAGCATATTAGCAACATGTGTGAACACATTAGAGACATGTTAAACATGACAACAGATTTAGTCATATGATGATCTCACTGAGACAAATGAAGCCAACTGTGAATAAAATTAGTACATCCTAACAGGAATAGTATGAGTGAGCTAGGAAGTTGGAAAACATGTATTTCACAAGATAGCAGCATGATGATGGCAGCTTGTGGTCTGAGTTAAGTTGTTAACTCATTCTGCAATGCATGGTCACATACCTCTGATAACCTTATCTGTAATGTGCAAAGCAAGGTTTCTACATGAAACAATATTACTAAGGAAAATAAAACCAATTAAGAGAGAAGACAGTATTTACACTGTAGATTAATTCTTTCACATTCTTCTATAGTCAGGATGCAGTCAAAAATTTTGATTAAAAAATCATCTCTTTTGAATCAATTCTAGCTTAATTATATTACAAGCTTAAGTTTACATATACATTTTCTTCATGTTGTTCTCTAACCTTTTTTCTTTTAAATAACAACAATGGTAGTTCCCATAGTGGTCACTGGATACGTTTCAATGAAGCAAACCTATGGAAACATTGTGTTTATAGCAGAACAAATATAAAACACCGATTCACAAAGACCACATTTTTAATTCACATTCTGATGACACCACTCTAGTTTTGTGTCAATATTTCCCTCTCACAGGGCTTTTATCCTAACAGCCATTCAATTTTTCTTGGCATTATTTTTAAAAAATAGATCTTTACTCTTTCACACTGGTAACAAAAATGTTTACACAGACCCCCAAGACAGGGAATAAAGGCTTTTGCCCTGAAGAACTGAAACAGAGCTGTTAAGTGAACTGGTGACCAATCAAATTGCAAGTAGCATTTTTACTATCCAAAATAATTGGCTCCATCAACCCACAACTAAAATATCCCTGACATAGTCATCAAACCTACAGCTATTATATCAACTCTGTTTTTTCTTCTACAGGCTGGCCTTCATAGGGTTTAGTTTCCAGGCTTTTAATCATCACACTCATGCTCCTCTGAATGCATTCATACTTGTTAATATCTTTCTTAACCTGTGCTTCCCAGAAATGGATACTTTGTTTCTGATGGTGTCTAAAGAAAGCAGAATAGATCTGTATTATTGCTTCCATTGATCTAAATCAGAGATTCACAACCTGTGGCCTGCAGGCCGGATGCGGCCCATCGTGCCATTTTGTGTTGCCCCACCACCACCACCACCATACCAGGAAGTGCCATGTTGTGGAGGAAGAGCAAAATGGTTCCAAAGCTGTTTGAGGGAGCTTGACCTGGCCCTTGGTTTAAAAAGGTTGAGAACTCCTAATCTAAATACTAAACCTCTAGTTATACAACCTAGTTTTGCACTGGTATTTTTTTACTGCCACATCAGATTGTCAAATCATTTTCATTTCCATTTCCTTTGGCCTACTAATCTCTTTTACACATGTTAGTGCAAAGCCAGCCCACATTTGTGTATCAGATTTTTCTTGCCTCTATGTAGACCCTTGGAGTTTTCTTTTTTGAAATTCATTGTAATCGTTTTAACCAGTTCTTCCTGCTCTTCACTTTTTATCCTGAATTTGCTTTCTGAATAAATAGTTACACTCCTAATCCCAAAACTAATATTGCCAGAATCTGTGTCAGGCACCCATCTCCTCTATCATCCAAGTCTTACAAAATATGTTGAAACAAAACACTATGATTCCCTCTTGTCTGGATAAAGAGGAACCTAAAACTAGCCAAAATTCATCTGATAATAATAATGTTGTGTTAGTAATTATTCTGGGTTGAAAGGATTTTTGCGGGAGGAACTCCGCTCAGGGGATGCCCTGATGAGGCTCCTTTTATGTCCCCAAGAGTTGGGACAGAGATGGGCACTCAATCTGTCATGCTGTACCCGGGTCTCAAACTGCCAACTTGCCAGCCTTCCAGCTAACAAGGTGAGCTTCTTAACCATTGAGCTACTACATTCATTACTATTCGTCTCATACTATTCATCTGATAGTATCATTGGTTAACCCATATTTTGTTAGCCTGGCCACAAGAATATCATTGGAAATAATTGCAAATACATGGTTTTTAAAAAATGAATAGGACCACCCTTTATAATTTGCCGTACACATTCACCATATTGCAGGTCAAAAACCTTGCAGATGTAACCTATAGGATAACCATAGGATGGATAGATGTCAAACTGAAGGCAGAAGAGGATTCCATCCTCAAGCCTTCTGTTTTATTGCATAAATGAATCTGTAGTAAGAGTATTTCCATTTTTCTATTATGGTGGGATTGTCATTTAAGCCCTCCTCCTGTTTCTGCATCATCATGAAGCATGTCTTTAATATTTTTCAATCTCCTTAAAGAGTCAGTTGCAAAGAAATCAGGCTTTTTGTGATATGAGTATATCTCTCAGCATGTCTGGATCAAAATTTAAGCTATCAAAATCTCAAAATAGATGTTTCATACAGTTAGAAAATGTTCCCTGGTGTAGATAATTTGCACATTTAACCAAATGATCTGGGATGCTTTTCAGTTTTGCAAAGGTAGGGCACATAGTTGAAAATGTCTTAGTTATTAGACCATATACCTTAGATTGGTATTGTATTAATTCAAGTAACAAATAAGCAAATCCACAGAATTAACTTCACCCTCATTTATCTACAGTAAGGTCACACTGGTCTTTTTGTTTCCATCCTTGATATGTAAAGAAAACGTATCTGCTGAGGTAATGACTTGATAATTTCAGTAATTTCAAATACTCCATAATCACTTCTCCAATCCTATTTAGAGAGTTAATTAAGCTTTGAATCTACTAACAAATCACATCACAGGTGCACATTTCCAATTGGGGAATTGCTGACAGAGGAAAAAGCATGACAGCCATATTAGAATTCTTCTTTTTCTCTATACCCAGTATAAAGTTCCTATTTAAATAAACAATATTGTCCTATTGTAAACAGGTGTCATTTTCAAAAACATGATTTTTTTTTTTATATTTCTACATTTTGTGGACACTGTAAAAGAGTACAGTGGAGATAAAATATATCCACATGCTGGACACTCACCAAAAAGGTTTGAACATTAGCCAAGGGTTTCAGGGACATTATCAAATTTATAAATAGTCTTTAAGTTGCCACATCATTTCTTGTCTTTTGTTTTGTTTGCTCTCTGATATGCAAGAGATTTGTGCCTGTTATTTGTACTACTTGTGGAAAAAGAGAAGTGACACATTTGTGTTTTAAATGAGTTGATTGTCATATTTGTCTGGGACGGTAGTTCATTATCTGTTTCTGAGCTACAACATTGTACTTATTTTGCTGTCGTGCTGTTAAATTAACCTTACAAAAGGGACAAATTTGCTGCCATTTAAATTATCCATAAAATATTCCTGACACATTTGCTAATATAATGTGAAAAGCAGCTTACGTATAATGAGCTATTGAATCCTGCAGTTCCCGTGCACCATACTTATGAGGAAAAAAGGTTTTTTCCCCACAAGCCCTTAATTTTAGCTCCAACATACAGTTTCTCATCATGTCACAATACTAACCCTTGTTTCACTACATCTGTCAACAAAACAGTTGCTGATTGTTCAAATAGCCTGTGATTTGTTTTGTTTTTTTAAAGCCCTGTGGAAAATATTTTCAGCACATGAAATGCTATCAAAATGATTTAGGTCACTGTTTCAGTTAAAATTTAGAGGGAGTGGTTGTGGGGTTTTTCGCTTTTGCTCCTCACACACTTAGCATAAAAAAAGGAATCATATTTTTCATCCTCCACATATACATTTTGCTATACAATTTAAGTGAGTTTTGTAAACTCTCCTCTCTGCCCAATCCATAAATTGAGTACAGAATGTTATACAACGAGAGATGTAACATTTAGTTCTCAATTTATGATGTTGGATGTCAGGGTGGCCAGGGCTCTATTAATTTTAATGATACGAACATACCTCTTTGTGTGGTCGGATCACCATGAGCTATGGAAATCTGAGACTAAATGTTTTTGTGCTAGAGATGGTTTCCTTTTGAAATGGGCTGCTTCTCAGCTAATCAGTGGTAGGTTGCATTAACAGCATTGCTGAGTTCTAATATGGTGGTATCTAAGTGACAAATCTACAAAATTAGGTAGTTCCCATAGTTATCTAGATCAGGATTCATTTCGGCCACTTTATTGCTTTATCTGACATGAAAATATGAGACTTTTCTGTTGGTTTATCAGTCTCATTCCATTCAGCAACCACAACTCAGACTACCTGTACAAGGGTAATAAAAGTAGTCAGGTGGCCATGCCCACAAGGACATTTTCCCTTGTTTTTGTCCTAACCAAACATCTGAAGGAGACTTCTATTTGTATGCAGGCAAACACATTTCCTATCAACAGCACTCAACTGTTTTTGTCCGACACACAGATAGCTGAAGGCATTTGGTGTAAATAAATAAGAAAATAGTAATGTGTTTGCCTTACTAACAGGTATTGATTTGAAAATAAGTCTCATTTTTGCTGCACTTCTCAAAGTCCTACTCCACATTTCCCTGTTTGAGGTCAGTATCAGGTTGTGAGTCATTTTTCTTCTTCCTGCACAGAAATGCATGTGTGTTCCTCAGAATATTTTTTTCAGCGATATATTTTTTTAAAAAATTACTGCTCTTGATAACATTCTCAGCATTACAGCTCAGATTTGATAATGACTTAACTAGTGTAATATAACAAACAAGCAAACATGTGAATGATGGCTGTGAGCCAATAAACCAAAACATTGTGGTGCTTTATAAAACTTTCTGAAGAGATAAAGCCACCACTAATACAACAAACAAGCAAACATGTGAATGATGTCTATGAGCCAATAAACCAAAACATAGTGGTGCTTTATAAAACTTTCTGAAGTGATAAAACCATCACTATTTGTCATTCAATGTAACAGAGATATACGAAAATGGATTTTTCTACAAAATAGGATCTGATTCTTTTTGTGGCAAATGAGGAGAGTGTTGCAAAAATAGTAAAGAGGCTGCACAGAGGATCCTTGTCTCAAAATAATTTGATGGATCATAATGTGGGGATAGAGTTTCTCACTAGTGTAATTGTCCATAGTATGATGGACATATTATTGTCCATACTAATTATCCAATACTAATTATTGTCAATATTAATGAGGACTTCCGTTTCTTAGGTACTTTCAATCCAGGAGCTGCAAGCAGCATAGAAAAAAAGCATCCTACATTTCAACTTTTTCACAGTGAGTCCTTTATAAAAACAATTCAGTCTATTGTTTCAGATACCATTTGACTTATTCCATTTCAAAATGTTACTGAGAAAGGACTAAAAAGCCACATCTATTTACAATTCTGTATGTATTTTCTAGATCAACTAGCATATCAACTGCTTGAACCCCTGACAGCATCTCAAAATGGGTTGGGTTGAGGGCAGATGGAATTGATTGACCTGATTGACATGTGCATGTGATCAGACCAACCTGCCTTCACCCACTGCAAAACGCAGACTATATCCCCTTGCAGACAGCCGTCTGCTTCTTTTCCAATAAATAACATGTACTACTACTTGTTCCATGAGACCCCCTCTATCAAAGCAAAACTTGGCTGGGAGATTAAGCTTGAATGAACTTTAACATAAATTAGGTAGGGGAGAGGACAGAAGTGAATGTAACTTTTTTTCATCCTCAGTATATGATGGAGTATAAGTGAATATATCATAGCAAACATTTTACCAACTGCCGAACACTCTGCCAATCTGAAAACAGTAAATAAAGATAAAGGTAACATGGGAGGAAATTCTGCCATGTCCTTCAAGAAAAGCAAATCAAGATAAAGACAAAACGAGAAGGCAACCTATTTTTCATTGAAAAAGCAGGAGTGCAGAGCAACCTAAATCAGTTGACCCTATGTTAACCTCATAGCAGCTTTGTAAGGTAGGTTAAACCAATAGACAGTGACTGATACATGATAAATGAAAAATGCTTCATGAGTGAATAGGAACTTGAATCTAGATTTGTGGCCTCAGAATACAATTCTATGCATAACCTTCTTGAAGTAAGACTTTTGATATAAGTGCCAGAAATAAATTCACTTTAATCACTGATGGGTGCCTCAGGGTCTCAGTCTTCTCTCTTTCTAATATAGACTTGTTCAGTTGTTATTGATCCCAATTTTTAATACCCTTTGAGGGGACTGACTTGTTTTGTCCTTTCTGTTCACATGTACACCCTGGCATCAATGTGACAAAGGAATTCAGCAGTTGCATGTGTCAATTTAAATTGTACACTTTTGTATTATTTAAGCCTTCTTCAGTTATTAAGGAAGGATATGATATGATAAAGATTGTATGCTTTTATTTTATTTTTCATTAAATTCGTTATGATTACCATTTGCTGTCCCATTTCTCTCCTTGTATAACATATTTTGGAAAGTGTTTTTTGTTTTAATTCAGGAAGATAATGTGTACCTTGACCTAGTAGTAACATAAAGCAGCCATACTTTATATTTAAAAATTCAATTGTTCATTTCATTATATATTATGGAATTCATAAAGTCTGCTCTGCATGTAACTCAGTTTTGTGGGACAACCTGTTAGCTACTGGTATTAAATGTGAATGAGCATGGCTGGTTACCAAGGAGATGGGAAAGTATGCATATAAGAAGCCAAACCTGCTTTGGTTCACACACAAAAAGCTGAATCTGATTCACAATCTCCCATCAACATTCCTTAAGAAGCAAGAGAAATATATTATTGTTGTTAAACTAGATTGTATGTATATTCCATTTTTACACAACATCTACAGTATCTGGTCTGAGAGTTACTGGGGCTGTTCAGGCCACCCCTCTCTAGTGAAAACCTGAATTTCTGATCTTTCTTTCAAGAATAGCTAGAGATCCAATTGCCAGGTAATAGATCTGAGGTCGATTCTCCAGGTCTCAAGAGTCTAGAGTTGAAGTCTGGGGTTCATAATTTAGGACATCAGAATTAGACAGAAGTCTGAAGCACCCTTGTTGTTACCACTGCATTACTATTGAAATCATCACCATCCTTATCATCTTCTTATATACTAGAGCTGCTGCCACTGGAAGTCACACAACAGTTCTTACATTTATGATTGAGTCTCTACAATATAGATTGTGCATCATCTGCCACAAACATATCCTTTTACATCTGTTAGTGAAGGATTTGCCTCCAGTGTCATCTGAAGTTTTTGCCCCTTTTCAAGGGTGTGTCTCTGGTTTTCACCTTGAAGTTTCAATGAATGGAATGCTGCTGATCTGGCAATGGTAGCCATTATTTTACTAATATACAAGTTCTGACAACTGTCTGGGTTCAGTATCAAACCTTAAAAATGATATAAGTAGCAAAGTACATGCAAATCAATCAAACAAACAAAAAATTGTCAAAACAAAATGTGAGAAAGCAAAAACTTTTTACACCCCCATGTTTTCATTAGAATGTGATCCAAGCTTGATTCTATACAAGATAGTTTCTCAAATTCTAATTTCTATTCCAGTATACAGTCTTAGTTATTTCTCCAATTGCTAGCTGTAGACTACCAAACCATATTGGCAGGGTAAAAAAATATTTGAGAGACACTGAATTTCACAATGTACCATTATTACAGCCACAGTTGTGTTAAATGACTTTGTGCTGATCCACTTCAGAAAATTGCAGAATCAAGAGCTCTTAAAAAAAATTCATTTCATACTTGTGGTGCACAAATGTGCTGGCTCACAAAAAGCAGTTTGGAAAGTTCATTAACTTCACACATTGTATTTTGGGATGACTGTGTATTTCACAAAGTTTGAGAAAAGTCAGCCCTGATTTAGCTTTCACCATAATACTTAATCTACATTTACTTAAAGTCCTGTAAGTGGAAGTCAGACATTGCAGCATATATCAAGGCTTAGGATATAAAACATTAATTTTTCTACAGTTACCTTCCAGACATCTCTGGGAATTCTAAAAGCTCAACATGGTGGTAACAACTGTGATTCTGTGGCAACTGTTACTCAGAAAAATGAATATTGCCCGCTATTTTGAATGTGACATTCAAGTATCATGTCTAGTTCATAGGCATAGCCCCAAGAATTTGTCTAGTCTTCTTTTAAAGCTAACAAAATTGGGGGAGAATCACCACATATTATTTTATGAAATTATGCAGTTTTATTTTGTGCCTCAAGATGTACCTCAAGAATAAGATCTGTACCTGTATTTAGCAGCTCTGTGAATAGCATGGAATGACAACTCCCTACCCTAATGTTAACACATCCTGCTCAATTGCATAAGCAACTCTCTTCAGTTTGAAATAATTAGATATGAGTTTAAGCAGGCTGTCCCAAAATATTTTCTTGGATGAAGTGAAAGAGCAAATTGTGCATTACTCATCCTGAATTAAGGTGAAGGATAGTATGCTTGCAATCTCTTCCCCCTTCCCTTCATTCATCCTCCTAAATTGAGCCAAGGAATATGATCATATGGAATGCTGTACTCATGTTCAGGTGAATGTGCTAAGACTGTCCCTTCAGGACCTTAACACATTAAGAGAAATGTACCCACAGATTTTATGCATCTTTAATGTCTTTTTCTATGCAGGAGAAATCATAATGGCTTATGTATTAGGCAGGATGCCACTGTATATTAGGAATGACTTGTTTGAAGAGCTGTTCGAGGTTTAAAAATTCTCTCTTTTCTTTTCCTCACTCCCCTTCTCCAACACATATGCATATTTGTTTTAAAAAACATAGATATATTTGAGAGACAAGAATAATATCTATTTAAAAATGTTCCAGAATAATATTTTAAAATAAAATCTACAAATGACAACCTAGGTGAATGAAGGGTGAGTACCATCTTTTTGTCCTCCTCGAATATCTGCACAGTGAAATAATATTTTGCCTTACAATAATCTTCTGCACGGTCTCTTTCAGGTACATTTTGCAATACATGAGGGATTTTTAAGGAAATGTTAAGGAACTTAATTGTGCATTTACTTTCTTAAGATTTACTCAGAAGACAATTTGGGCTTCTTCTTTTCTTTTTGCTTAAACAAACCCTAAGCCGAAACAACTCCTTTGCTTTTTTTACTCTTTGTGATTGTTAAGCAAACATTGGGGGGAAAGGTAACAAATAAGACCAGTAATGCCTTGTTATGAGCTAGCTAGCTCAATGAGTTAAATGTCTGGATATGAAGCCAGAAGATGGGAGTTTGATTCCCCACAGTGCCTCTCAGGAGAGAAACCAGCCTGTATACTAAATACCAGCTGTAAACTTGCAGTAATCCCCTCAGAAGAAGGGCATTGAAGGTTATTTCTGATACTCTGTATGTAGAAAACCCTGAAATCAACCTTGGCTAATTACAGGGCTGGCTGAACTCTTCATCCCACAGATGGTATGAGGATGGAGACGGTCTGGAGTGGGGGCAGTGGAGGATACTAATTTGGAAAAATGCTAGTGTGCACAGTGGTGGGATGTCAAAAATTTTACTACCCCACCATGACATCATCACAGTGTGGGCAGAGCTAACATCATGACATCGTGGGTGCGGCCAAAGAAAAAATAAAATAAATAAAATAAAAATAAGCACGCGCACACACACACCGCAACCCACCCACCCACCCACAACACAAACCCGTAAATAAATTAAATAATTAAATAAAAATTACATTTAAATACACCCACCCATCCCAAAACCTACCAACCCACCCCAAACATAAATCAAACAAACATAAACCCATCACTTACCTGTTAGTTTAAGTGCCTGGGCAGCACCATGTTGCAAGATGGATATGGTCATCATACCAGTTCTCTAGGAAAATATGCCTTAATGTAAATGTAAAACAGCTGTACCTCCTTAAGGGTTCTCCAATTGGAACAGCACTTGGAACAGCACAGGTCTAGCTTATTGATGAGGTAACTTCAAGACTTTGCTTAAAAACCCCAAGCCAGGGCTCCAGGTCTTTTTAGGAACTGTGGTAGTATGTCAATATAGGTAAAGGTATTAAATACACATTAAAATACACACAGACACACCACATCCAAAGGTGAGTCACTTACCCTGGGGAGCAGGCTATAGGGAACTTTAGGCTAGCAGCTTCTCTTCCTCCTCCCCATTTGGGAGGACAGCAAGGAGGCTGTGCATACATGCCAAGCACTGTAGACGTGCATGCACACCAAGTGCTTGGTGTGCATGTGCAGTGGGGGAGTCAGTGAAAAGGTAAGCCCTGAAGGTGGTTCCCCCCAAAAGCTGCTATCGGTTCTCCGGGACACTGGGGAAAGTTACTACCGGTTCTGGCATCAACAACTGGTGCTCCTTTTCTAGTGTAACATTCACAGATGTTAGTTTGAGAAGCTGAAGAATGGTGGATATTTGAGCATGTGTTCCCTCCCCCTAGATTTTCCCTGTTTAAATGTCCAACAATTGTAGGAAATACAGATTTAATAATAACTTTTCAAGTCAGATACACAAAGAGAGGCCGTGGGAAACATAGCCTTGAATTAGCAGAAACAAATTTGTAGATATAATAATTATTTTGGGTTGAAAGGATATTTGTGAAAGTAGCTCCACTCAGGGAACACCCAAATGAGACTCCTTTCATGTCCTCAAGAGCTGGGACAGAGACAGGACTTCACCCCAATTACAAGTATGTGACAAGGGAAATTCATTTTTTCTGATTAAACTCCCCTCTATCTGGTTTTATCTGAAAAGTCATGCCATCCCTCATGCTGAATGAAAATGAAGGAACTATTTTTACTGCAAGAGCTTCCCTTCCTCGTTTTTCATTATTATCCAGGCAAGGTAGATTTTAAAGTAAAAACTAAATAGAGAGCTTCCCACACACCCATGCATTGATATTGATCTGATGGAGGCCACACGTGTTTCCTTTAGAGTGAAGGAATTGCTGAAGGCTGAGTTAAATTATCAGGTCCCTTGAGTGTAGTTGCCTTGTTTAGTGACCCAGTTAACTCCATCAGGATTTTCCCAAGTCCATGTCCTGGGAGGGAAGGGTGAGAAGCAAGTTTTCATCTAGGATGTACATGTCAGGGAAGAGTCCAGCCCTCTGGTCTGTACCTATCTCTGAGGCTTTTGCCCACCAAAACCCCCTTGGAATGGAATGTGTTCTTTAGAGTAAACTAATTGCAATTGGTTGAAGTCTCACACATGAAAAGTCTGGTATGGTGAGAATAAAAAGAAAGTGAGAGGGAAGTACTTTCTCTTTCACCATGAGAAGGCTAGGAGAAGGGCCTCACACAATGGAGGCATGAGAAAAGAAGGCCAAAGGCTTACCAAAGTCAAGTTTTATTATTTTTGTGTACTTTGAATGACTAGTCTGATTTCCTATGCTATATTCATTTCTTCAGTTCAATTTGAATAAAACTCACAAAATAGAGATCCTTTGTGTCTATACATTTGAGAGTAGGAGCTGTCTGGACCACGCTACAGAAGACCACAAAAGTTACCTAATCTAAGCCCTGCACATTTTCACTAGCCAACAGCCAAACAGAGTCCATGGGAATCCATTTGGGGGGATTGCACCTCCTGGAAAGGACAGGCTGCTGTTGGTGAAAAGGCTGTACAGTGAAGTGTGATCAGGAAGGGGTGGATAAATCAGTGATTAAAAAGGATTTATCCATTACAGTACAAACAGGTATAAGAAGGCGGTCTCTGCAGGTTCTCTAGGTCTAGCTGTTCCTCTGCCAGGCCTGTTCTCACTGGCCTGGCCTGTGCCATGTGGGGAGTGAAATGGGAGCTGTCTCAGGGAAAAGAAGAGGTTAAAGTCGTCATCTCCTGTGCAGACAGGATGACTGGACATGAAGATAGAATCCTTAGATCTTCATCCTTATCCCAGAACACTCCCCACCCACTATCATCATCTTATCACACTTCCAATTATTCTTCAACTGGTGTCGACAATCTTCCATTCTCACCTTCTCCTGCTCTCTTACTCTTATTTTAAAGGTGCTATCCCCCAGGAACTGGCTCCAGCTGTGGCAGCACATTTTGGAATGATTGTTCCCTGAGGAACACCTTTCATTTTCCTGTGAATGGAGCCCTGCTGTCCTCAGCACGTATGTGACTCCCAACACCCCTCTCCTTTTTCACACATGAAATAGCAACAGAATCAGATATTAACATATTAATGATCAATGCAATAAAGAAATAAGTGGCACAATATCATTTGCTACAATGAAGATAAATTAAAATTAAGACCCCAGCTTAATCATTTTAAACAGAGAATAATATGACAAATAGTCACAGGGTTTCAGATGTAAGACCATTAACAGCTATCCCAATGGCTGCGTCATGTGAATTAACATATGCATGCATATTGATGTCCACCCATCCCAAGGCGGCAACAACCCAGAGGCATCAGTGTTTCGGGGAGGAGACTATGCTCTATAAGAGAGTGTCTCCTTCCCGCTTCACCCTCTCTCTTCTTCTTCATAATCTGACAAAAGCACGTGCATCTGACCTTCCTTGTGTGACACACATGGGATAAATCTCTACAAAGATAGAGCCTTGGAATGATGACGCCTAAGTGTCACACCTCTTCTGCTTTGGGTGTGGGCATGGAGAAAATAACTTCTCCATGTCCCACTTGGTATTCTCCATTACCCATGGCCTTGGCCACACCAGATCCGACAGATTTGGTGGCCAGGATAAGGGCCCTTGAGTGGGCCACCACCATAACTCCAACAACACTTCCACAAATCCCTTTGACAAGATATCGAAGGACCCCAGCGGACGATGCCCTGACCTGGAAAGAGATTGCACAGGCCCTCCAGAAGCATGTGGATGCTCTGAAGGTGACAGCAGCATCTTTGGAAATGGATGTGCTGGTGGGGGTTCCTTTGACACCGTCTGCACAGAATGTGGAAGTTGAAGAATCTGGCAAGTCATCTGGTGCTTCTGTGCCGACGGAACCTGAGAGTACTGTGGCAGTGGTGTCATCTACCCTGGGGCCGAGATTAAGTGAGTATGTGGGATTGGGGAATGCGACTGGGTGTGGGACACCGGTGCCTCAATTATTGCCTACACAGCCGCCTTTATGGCCTTGGCCTAGCCCCATGCAGGCTATGAATTTCCCAAGTAGGCAGTCAGCAGCTATAGTTCCATGGATTGCCCCTAATCCACCTTTCAGGGTTTATTCCCCTACCACCTGCAAAGATCTGGAACAAATGCACAGGTTGGGTGTTTGGCTTTGTCGACCCTTGCAACTGTGCCTCCGTCTGCGTTCTGCGTCTGCATTTCCTTTTGGTAACCAGTCCTTACCGTTGGGTGACTGGCCACAAGGAACAAAATAGTGTGAGATGAATATGTTGATATATTTTTTCCTGCTTAACAGGGATTCTGAGAAGCTGGTGAAAGATATGGACGAGAAGGACAAGGAGTCCGCCAGGAGGAGGAAGCCTCCTCGGATCTGTGCTAAATGGCTGCCTGCTCATCTGATCTATGCAGGAGTGGCAGTACATGCCAGGCAACAGCTTTCATTACCATTAATTCAATACTTGGATATTATTTACCAACTTCCCAGGTCAGGCATGGGTTCTTTCTGATGAGAATTTCCGTATGTGCACGGCCATCTGCACAACCATGCATTGGGAGGCCAGTGTGGCCACCTAGTGCAACACCCCATGCGGGTGCCTCTCACCCACCAGCTGGCAGGCCATGTGGTTCAACCCTGGTTTGTTTGCTGGGAGTTCCCGGGCCTGTGACGTTGTTCCATGAAAGCCTGCAAATACTGTCACAAGTGCACCACATGCAGAGGCAGCCACCTGGCCTCCTCCTGCACAAAAAGTGGCCCCCAGAGGCATAAGGGATGCAATTCCTGAGTTGCAAAAAGAGCTAAGCCCAAGCTGCCACAGCCTGCAAAAGGTGCCCAGCCCAATCAAGCTTGATACAGTAGTTCCCTGGCTTGCAGGTTACCTGGCAGAGGCAACAGATTTGCAGAAAGGTTTCACTTTTGGTTACTCGATTTCTGCCTTGAGGGCCCGTTTTCCGCAAATGGCTCCAAACCTCCATTTATATATATAACTTGCACAGTATAGCTTAAATGCATAGATTTACAAAGGAACTTATAACATCAAGGAAGATATGACCTTTAATAACCAACAAAATAAATGTATAACTGGTTGCCTGAATAAGATAAACAAAACATAGTACAAATATAACATAATAAAAAGTGTTACATTAAGCCCATCACTTTCTCAATCATTTAAACTGTCTGGAAAATATTTTTCCAGCCTTGAGCATATCTTCACCATGTGGCGGGAAGAGAAAAAAGTAGGAGAACCTCACATGTATTGAGATGTTTACTTTTGCTTTGACTAACTGCTGAGAAAAACCAGCTGAAGTAGCCAGTTTTTTTTTTTGTTCAGTCACACAGTCGATTCCGACCCTTTACAACCCCATGGACCCACTGTCCGCCAGGCACTTCTGTCCATTAATCAGGAGCAAGAAAAAAAATCACTTTTAAGCAGAAGAAGTTAACGTTTCAGAATGCTCATTTCTTTAACCAAAAATCAAAAACTTTAGCATCTTTAACATTTTAAACTGTAAAGGAAAAAAAACATTTCTAGCTCACTCTAACTGAGACAGAATAAAAACAGTTTTGCAAAAAGCTAAACAGAAGAGAAAGTAGAATTAAAGGACACAGTTTATCAAGCTATCTCACCCAGCTGGCAAGAAGTAGAGCAGTTTCTTCCCCTTTGAAGCTTTGATGTCATTGGTGGAGTTACACCAGTGAGATGGCTGGGGGTGCCCAAGTTTATGATGTGCAAATCTGACTTTTAAATCTTATAAATACAATCACATAATGAAATTCATGATTTCCCTTCACTCAGCTGTACACTGAAATCTTTTCAGCTGTAAGATGAGATAAGCAAATTGCTTAAACAGGCAGCTTTTGCTTAAATAAACACCATTCAGATGTCTTTTTATTTTTCAGAACAAGGAGGTCAGGGGAAAGTAAGAGACTATGAATGGTTTCTCTCAGTAGTTATGGCCTGTCTGGAGACATTTTGCAGACAAAGAAACCTTATTTTTAGGGCTAATCATTGTCGGCTGCTACTGTTATCCAAGTATACATTTTCCCCTGGAAATCATTTAAGAAAAATGGCATTGGCATGAACTTGTTTAAGGTCGAGTCCAGCTTGCCATGAAGTGACTGACCCACACATTATGATCATGGAGCCATCTCCTGCAGCATGTATGAAATGAGACATGCAGGATTTAACACTGGGACTGCAACGGACTGCCACAGCCTTGAGGATATTAACAAGTTATGCCTTCACAGCCAGTCCATCTGGCATGGCCTCTTCTGCCTCCATGACCGTTGGGAATTAGAATAGTGAAGTGGTTTTTCCTCCACTTATTTTGCTGTTAGGCCCAATATGATGGTTTCCAGTGGCATTTCCTCCACTGAGGTGGACCATCACCCCACCTAAAGGGGCTCATTTGCCCTTTTTAGAGCCACTTTTATTAAAATAATATATGACATATGCATCCTTCTGAAGTTAAGAAGGAATGATACTTGGAGTTGTTCTTCTTTCATGTCCTGATCAAATCCTGGACTGCCACAATGAAGTCAGGCTATAGTTGAGTTCAGAGACTGAGAAATTTATTTATTCAATTTGTGTAGCCACCCCAATCAACATGTGACTCTGGGCGACATACATAAAATCCCCCGACATTTCAAACTATAGAGACCCGTAAAATTCTTTAAAACATGAAAAAAATTACCTACCACCCACACCAATTAAAAAATCTAGTTAAAAACTTTTAAAAGCATGAATGGTCCTCCAGTAAATGAGCTGGACAGAGGACTGGAACAACCTCAGATGAGCTGTTGATACTTTTCCAATGTACTGCTACAGGTATTTAGTCAATATTTGTTTGTTAAAACTTGCTTTGATGTGTCGGTACCTGAAGTTACTACAAGCTTCTCTGTTTTAACTAGCATATTAAATTGTGTGTTGCCCAAAAGTCTCTTTGACTGTTTGAACCTGCTAAGGTAACTGCTACAGAAGGACATTTAATACTTTCTTCTAATTATAGATGCAGACTTCTGATTTAGGTACAGGACCTTTTCAATAGCAGCATCCAATTATGATGCATATATCTTCAGATGTTTCTCTCACTTCCTTCCCTGTATTATTTTTGGTAGCTGAAGTCCCTGTTGTTTGTTCCAGGTTTTTCACACAATCTTATATAGTCTGAATTTCTGAATCTTTATGTTTTATCTTGAAAGTGCTGTAGACTTTGGCCAAGAACAGTAGTGTATTTCCATATTCAACATCACCACAGTCAGTAAACTTTGCCACTTCTAACATCAGCCACTGTGACCCCAACTACTTACTGCTAAGGATTTCCCAGCTCCCCAAAACACATTTAAAGGGGTACAGGAAGGAACACAGATTGCCAGTTTTAGAGAAGAAGTAGAATCCAAAGGAAGAACTCATAGTAGATCCTGAACCTCTTTTTTCATAATTTCTATTGGTTTTTGGATAAACTGTAAATGAAGAGTAACTGTGCAAGTGATTTCCCCTCTTTGTCAGGGTGGCTGTCATGCAACCAGTCAACTTAGCTGCATAAATTTTGTGACCTATCACATGTCAGTCATCCCATCAAAGGGACATTCTGATATATAAATTCTCCCAACAAGATCCTTCTCTCTGTGTTGTTTTTATAACTAAGTGTTTTGATGTTACCCTTGGGCCCTGGCACTGCTGGAGGGAAGAGGCCCAGGTTCAGCTGTGGCCATTCAGACAGTGGAGATGGCTTCCACCCACCTAACTCAGGGGCCCATCCTCCGGGATGTGTACTGTTTTTGAGATGTGTTTCACTTTTGTAATGTATTTTGCTTTTGAGCTGTAATATTGATATTTGTTGATTCTGTGAGCCGCTCTGAGTCGGTTATCACCGAGTAGAGCAGCATATTATTATTATTATTATTATTATTATTATTATTATTATTATTATTATTATTATTATTATTATTATTATTATTATTATTATTATTATTATTATTATTGTTGTTGTTGTTGTTGTTGTTGTTGTTGTTGTTGTTGTTGTTGTTGTTGTTGTTGTTGTTGTTGTTGTTGTTGTTGTTGTTGATGATGATGATGATGATGATGATGATGATGATGATGATGATGATGATGATAATAATAATAATAATACCTTGGATAATGACTGCATCATATAATGCTAAAATTGGATAACGATCTGTTAGTGTTATCTGATGCAGTCTTTCATAGGAGCAGGGTGGCTGGAAAGCTGAACCGGGCTCCCCTGTCAGCTTCCCCAGCAACCCTACATCTGCGGAGGCAGGGGTGGGGTGGCTGGAAAGCTGACGGAGAGTCCCCGTTGGCTTCCCCAGCCACCCTGCAGCTATAGATTGGGTCCCCCGACCCCCCTAGCCAGCAAGGGGGGGTCAGAGAGCCCGAAATGGGAAAAAATATTATTCTTTTCACCCATTTCAGGGTCTCTGACACACACACCCCCGCCAGCTCCAGGGAGGTCAGGGGACCCAATCCAAGCTATTTCCTAAGTTTCCCCACCTTCCTGGAGGCTACAGCAAGCCAAAATGTCAGGATTTGAATCCCAATGTTTTGGCTTGCTGCACTGGCTGGGGAGGTGGGGGAGCTCCACAAACAGCTTGGATCAGGTCTCCTGACATCCCTGGAGCCGGGGGGGGGGGTCAGAGAGCCCAAAATTGGTGAAAAAATAGACTTTTTTCCCATTTTGGGCTCTCTGCCCCCCTGCTGATTCTGGGGGAGGGGTTGGGGGACCTGATCCGTGCAGTTTCCAAAGTTCCCCCACCTCCCTGGAGGTTGCAGCATGCCAAAACATCGGGATTCAAATTCCAACATTTTGGCTTGCTGCAGCCTCCAGGGGAACAAGGCCTTTTTTTTAACGTTGTGCGATCAATGCATCACACAACGTTAAAAAATGGATAACGATGAGACTTGTGGAACCAGGTCTCATCGTTATCTGAGATACTAGTGTAATAATAATTTTTAAATGTTCATATAATGGTGCTGAAAGTGGGGAAGAGTTTATTTAAAACACACACATAAAATACTAATTGGGGGGGGGGGACTGAGAGGAATTCTTTGCAGAGCTCTCCAATATTATTACTGACATCATGTTTCTGGGTATCCCCCCAAAAAAAATATCCCAACAACACACACACAAGCACACACACAGAAATAAAAAATTGCAAAGTATTGAGAAAGAAAAAAATAAGTTGTACCCTAATGCATTTCTGCTACTCCATGTCTTCTAACACTCATCCTATATTGACAGAAGTGTCATGAATGGCATGTGATAGTAGATTATATTTGACTTTATGTTGCTCATTGATTTTTGTCCTTGGACAGCTTAAAAATGAATGATGAGCATCAAAACTGAAATTTACTAAATGGCGTGTAAAGATCTTTCCAAAAGAGCTGTGATTTCCTCTGATAGAATCACCTGTATTGGTGCAATAGCAAATAATATGAATTATTATTTTGGATCAGAATGACAGATACAATCAATACTAATGGTATTAAAAAAGAGAGCTCTAGCTGATGATTGAATCACTTTTTAAAATACAGCAGACAGATATACAACACTCTGGTTGACAGTAGTGCCAATAGATTGATGCCCCAATCTGGCTAGGAGCAGGGAAAGAGATATCTGTGAGTATTTTTATATCTTTTTTAAAAATTGTACATCTGCAAATGAATTTGGCCGCAAAATGCAGTAGCTGAAACTGTATACACGTATCCTGATCATATCTTCAGTTACATGAATGAAGCAAGTTTCAAGTTATTCTCAGTTTCAACATACTGTATGTCATTTTATTTAGCAACAACATTTTAATGTTTATAGTGGCATGCTTCCTTGTATGCTTACAGAAAATTTTACTGAAAAAAGTAATAAGAGAGGGTTTTTGTGTGGTGGCACTCAGGGAAGGAAGGGTCCTTACAATCATGGAAATGCTGTAGACCATTCTGCTGAATATATTCACTTATTCAAAAACTTTATCTGTGAACATGTAGAAGTCTGCCATATCATAATGCCTTTCATAGCTGAATTTTTTGGAATAGTAGCCATGTTAGTCTGTGTTTCAATCATATCAGAAAGGAAAAAAACAAAAACAACTCTGCCACACTTTAAAGACTGAGGAAGTAGACTTGATCCATGAAAGCTCACATTAAAAATATAGCAGTTAGTCTTTAAAGTACTGCAGAGGTTTTTTTTGTTCCTTGTTTTTGTTTTTTTGCTTTCTGATATATCATAATGCATGAATAAGTTAGTATTTGTGGAAAGCAGAAATAAGATGGATCAAGTGTCTATTTCTGATCTGTTTCCTTGATGTGGACTTTATTTTAAAGTGTGACAAGCCCAGTAATGGAGGGGGCAGCATACAGTTTGGAAATTTCTAAAATTATGTAAGAATGGTCACTGTGCCTGCAGCATTGTTGGAAGCGTTGCCAAAACTTAACATCCGGGAATTTGTCACCAATTATACTCATTATCCACATATAGAGGAAACAGTGATCATTCAGTGATGAGAAAATGCACTCCCCAAAATACACACACATACACAACAATAGAACCCAGAGAATGGACCATTTTGCAATGCCCTACCTTTAAAAAAAAATACACAGAGTATTTTGGGAGGTCATTTTTTTTCCTGTCTAAAAAATTTCATAAGAACATTGTTATACTCTTTCACTGTTCAATGGCGTTCATATTCCTACAGATTTCTGACATCAGATGAGGGAATTTTTTTTATTAAAAAAAACTGCCCTTAATGTGTCTCCACCCAGTGATGGAAGGCTGCTTTGTTTACACAGCTTCTTTTCTATGGCAATCTTAGGATTCTTTGTCTTAAGAATGTTGTCATATATTTTGCAGTGTAGTTGAGAAATGAAGGGGAAATAGCAGATAGACTCAATCATTCTAACATAAAATATCTGCTAGAGTGCTCTCTGAAACATTTGCACATTGATGTAATAACCAATATTCAGTTAGAATTTAATGATTTTAGATTGCTTCCACCTAGGCTAGTGTATGTCTCCTTTTAGAGCATAAAGTATACAATTTGAGGAGCAGCCATAGGGTGATCCTTCTCCAAATGATAACCTCTAATGGAGTGCCCATCAGTTCTATCTTCCCTCAAATGAGCTCAAGATGGTGTCTCTGGACTCTTCCTCCACACTTTAAAAATATTATTTTTAATTTTTCATTTGTATATATAAGTTAGTTTGGCCTCCTTTTTGGCTAATGTTGAATTGATTAATTTTCATGTTTCCACATTCTTCATACCTACAAGTTAAATCTGCCATATGGCACAAGGGGAAGCATGCTTTCACCAAACTCAAAACTATGAATGTAGACAGGAAGAATTTATACACATGCAAATTTAATATCTTGTTGTTCTTTCTTTATTTGTGCCAGATGCACCACCAGCATATAATGACATACAAAGCTAAATTTAATACAAGGACAAATTAACACATCAAAAAACAAAATAGAATTAAAATGGGCTAGAACAGATGACATCTGCCCAATATTGGGTTACATCAACAGCATTTCCTCTTGCCAACATAAGACCCTCCTCAGTGCACGTTGAGGGGCATTGCATCATATAGGAGATAGTTTGTACTTTTCTGCATTCACACAAGCTGTTATCTACGGGGAAACCAGCTTGCTGTGGTATATGTACGGAGGTTCAACTATTGCAGACAGTTCAGAGGTAAACATTCATATAACTTATATAGGTGGCTAAAAAGAGATATGGGTCTATAGCTAATTAATTTTTGGGTCTTCTGGTGACTTGCCTGGTTTAAGTATAGCTATCACCTGAGCCTTCCTCCATAATTTTAACCATTTTTTTTTGTTATTGGTCCAAAATATTTGATCGGCTCAACACCTGCGTATTGACCCTCCCAGCTGTCCTATGGTAAAGGAGATGAGCACCTGGCAGAACCATCATGCCATGAACTTTCATTGATAATTTTCCTGATGGCTGCCTGCTGATCTAATAAAGGTATCACCTTCTTCTTGCATTTGTTTTGTGTATGGATTACACAACTGTCTTTGTTTGCCAGAATTGACTTATGGCATCATAATGATATTTCATAATAAATAAATAAATAAACACAATTTTAACATTTACCAAGATAATTAATAAATATTTATTTTTTGTTTAGTTTATTATTATAAGTTTATCTCCCTTTTTTGTTTATTCAACAGTGCTTTCAGCAGGGCTTACTCTTAAGTATACAAAAATATGACCACAGCCCGAGTTAACATATACCAAATATGCTTTTATACTTTCTCTTTCCAGGCCTATTTCAACCATCCTCTCTAAATGGGGAATGTAATTTTACATAATGTTTATGCCACTTTTCACTATGTTATTCAGATCAACACAATTAGAATATAATACTAGAGATGCTTAAGATGTATTAAAAGAGATAGATTTCATAATTTAAGAACTGTAAATGGTACCAGAAAGATGACTTATAATTAAAAGCTTGTCAAATTGTCTATTGCTTAAACAACACACTAAAAGCTCTGTTTGCTTCAGTCTTGAAACATTGAGATTAAAAATGATTTCTGAATAAACATTTCTGATTATATTTAATGATCACATTTAAAAAGAGAGAATATTATTAGGAAGTGTGGCGAGTGTTGTCTCCCCTTCTCGAAAACACACACAAACATTTATTAAATTAAGGAGAAGTCCAGCGAAATCCTCAGTCAGTTTCATGCAACTAAAAGGGCTTCTTTAGAGAGGCAGAAGAGAAGAAGCAATGGGGAAGCTTATATCTATTGAATTGTAAGAAAAATCACATTTGGCAACATCATGTCAACAGTTTATCTGTTTGATGTACTTTGTTCTATGAGGAAAATATTCATGGTTCATTTAGGGCAACCTGGTTATCAGTAGGTTGGATAGCCCCCAGAGTTAGGTATCTGGCTGCAGAGCCAGAACTTGGGAGTTCAATTCTCTACTGTTCCTCTAGGGAGAACAACCATGGGCAAGTTTCAGAGTCCCAAGAGCAAGGGAATGGTAAACCCTTTCTCCATTATTCCTATCTAAAAAAACCATGGCTTTGTGGTTATATTCCACTTTCTGGAAATCTATCAATTTTAGCCTATAGTGGGTCTCCCCCCTCCCCCTTGATTCTACAACATAGTTTGATTTTTTTAAAAATAAGATAAAATATTCTACCAAATATTCACAGAATCTTACCGTTTATTAATTATTTTCCTCCAGTTTTTATTTCTTTCTGTTTTTTCCAATGGCAATACATTATACTATACTAGCATTTTATTTTATTTTTATTTTTTATTTTATTTTTTAAAAAATAAGGACAGTCTCCTCTGTCATGGAGGCTCCATATTGGATTTTAAACAGGGGTTTTTCCGGAGCTGAAATTAACAAAAAAACAGCTGAGACAGAGGAAATAGTGATGAAGCAGTCATTCAGTTTCTGAACACAATTCAAAGTGCTCTCTCTCTCTCTCTCTCTCTCTCTCTCTCTCTCTCTCACACACACACACACACACACATTTTTGACCTGGTTTTTGGTTTTTGCTTCCTTTGGGGAGCCAAGGCTGTCTAAAAATATTTAAAATCCACAATTAACTAAACTTATATATACCTCGCTTAAAGAACATAATGTGTTCCATGGGATTGCTCTTTAAGTGAGTTTGCTATTTAAGCGAAACACCATTGTAAGTGACCAATTGTGACTTCGGGGGGGGGGGACTGAGAACCCCAATTATTTGTTAAGTGATTTTTTTGGTTGGTTTTATTTGTTAAGTGAAACAAACATTCAGATAAAATTCTGCTCTTTAAGCAAGTTTCTCTTTAAGCGAGGCGCGCGCACACACACACACACATGCACGCACGCACACACACATGCACGCGCGCGCGCGCACACACACACACACAGATATCTGAAAACATTTAAAATGATTAATTAGATTTTAACAGATTTCCCCATTTCAGGTCAGATCACTGCTGAGTCCCAAAAAGTCTCTCTAAACTGGTAAGTTTTCAGTTGCTAACAGAAGGGAAGGGAAGAGAACAGATGTATCTCCTGATGAAGGGAATTCCACAATTAGAAAATACTGAATTGTATTGCCTGTACTGCTCGCAACATTGTATTGTTTGTCTGTACTGCTCGATAATGTTGTTAGATTTTATTGTCATTTTTGCTGTACGGTGCTCTGTCCCATTGCTTTGTTATATTCTGTTGTTATCTTTTGAAACTGTTATGATTTGCGATAATGATATGTTTATTATTATTATGGAACCTGTATTTGATATATTTATTATTACTACGTGGAACTTATAATTGTATATTTTTGGAAGCAGTTAGTCTTTAAAGTGCTTCTGTATTTTTTATTTTATTTTATTTTGTTTTGTTTTGTTTTGTTTTCTGAGATGCCTGAACCACAGACTAACACGGCTACTATTTAAAAAAAATCTTGTATATTTTTGTATCTCTGTTAGCCTCCCAGAGTTGTTCTGCAAGTGGGGCGGCATACAAGTCTAAAAATTAAATTAAATTAAATTAAATTAAATTAAATTAAATTAAATTAAATTAAATTAAATTAAATTAAAAAGTAGCCAAGGAAGAAGTCCTCCTGTGAGTCATTACCAGGCTTGCTTGTGAAAGTGGCCAGACTAGGAGAAAGTAACCTGATACTTGTGGGGAATTGTACAGGGAGATATGGTCTTAAGATAGACTAGACCTGAGCTATAAAGGGCTTGAAAGGTCATGACCAGCATTGAGGCCTAGACAGCTTAGTCCTCAGAGGTTTCAAGGAGTTATTTCTCTTACATGAACTTCTCCATTAGAGAATTGACAAGAAGCCAGCAATTTTACTTAGTCCCCATAAAGCCCAATAGGGACCAGTAATTTTCTTCATTTTCTATTATATCACGATGAGCCCATTTAGAAAGCATAATGTGATGATTTTGCATTGCCTTCTATATCTAAGTAGTATGGCCTATTATGATGGCTATCACTAGCACCACTATTTTCCATATCAAAACATATCAACCATATTTTATCTTTGGCCACTGACTGATACAGACATTATTGCTATACAAGATCAGTTGAGATTTAGAGGTCAAGCACTTCTATAAATTTCTGCAAGCCCCATGGTAAAGGCTTTTCACTTGAAGTGTTGGGTTAATATCTCCAATCTGAGATATAGTGTGCCTGATACTCAATGTGGCCAGTACTACTGATGACAATCAATTCAGTAGCCATCTCTCTCTAAATATCACAAATCTTCTGAAATTGTTTTCTTGGATTCTTTTTTTCTTTTCTCCCTGACTGAGACTAGAAGTACAAAATTAGTTCAAAATTCAGAATTTCTTGCAATCCACTACCTGTTATGTTTGTTTTTCCTTGACAATAAATGTAAAATGGATCAAACAATGCAATGCTTCTATTGAATCAACATAGCTAAGCCTGCCACATACTGCTTGTTTTCTAAATGTTTTCTAAATGTTTATTTTGAAGGTATCTAACTCATTCTACATACATTCTTCAATATATTATCTTGAAAACTGATACATGAGCAGTGGTGGACATAAAATTTTTTTCCTAACACACAGTGGGTGTGGCCATGTGACTGGGTGGGTGTGGGCTGTTGGCCATGTGACTGCTCTTCGCTATAGAGCTATGAAAATAGAAGAGGTTTCTATTTTCATAGCTCTATAGTGAAAAGCTCCCTCCGAACCCATTTCCCCCTTCCTCCAAAGCTTTTCCTGGGCTCCATTTTACCCTGAAGTGCCTCCACAACCACTATGGAGTGGCTGGGGATGAGATTTGGGTGAAAGGGATCCCAGGAAAAGCATTTGATGAAGGGGGAAATGGAGATAGCCCGCTCTGAAGCTTCTGCTAGAAGGAGGTGGGTGGGGCTAGGAGGTGGGTGGGGCCAGCCATTTTTACTACCGGTACACATGTACTGGTGTGAACCTGCTGATGTCCACCATTGTACATGAGGTTCTAAAAAGCATTCATAACATTTAAAGGTTAAGGAATGTCATATCTTTCCTCCCACACAATATATCCCATTCTGCCAGATTTTCCATATTTTTGGATAGTTATGTACAAGTTTCTGACTTTATTTGTCCATGCAGGTATAAGTATTAAGCCATCCAGTATTCTAAACCATAGTCTGTGTCCACGGTGTTGATTTTTTTTTTTAAACATCTGGTGTGATTCACCAGAATATTTCATTTATTCCTTTGTTTGTCAGTATTTTCCCTAAGAAATCTTGGGTCTCTAGATATGGCATTGAAATGCAGAATCCCAGTTTGTAAGAAGAGCAGACATGTTCATTTGAACTACACATGAAGGGAGGCTATTAATTGGATTGCACCATAATCCTTCTCTTTCCTTGCTAAACCACCCTGGCACAATGACTCTGCCTCATGCTCAGATGCTGAGCTCACGAAAGCTTATTCTGAATTAAAATTGTTATTTTTATTCTCCCACAAAGAATTCTAACTAGCAATAGTGATTTTCTAGCTGTGAAAATGGCTGGCAAAGCAACTGCAAGGGGACACACAAGTCCTGAGTAGCTTGGTCTGAGCCGTTCCTAAAGTGTCTATGGTTTGTGTAGCCAGCATAAATCTTGATTTTTACTGGTCTCATTGGTATTTCTTCTTCCATTTAAGATCATTGGCTTGTTTGGTTTGATTCAGTCCACTCCACATGCCTATTTTAAACTGTTACCTGGATTTTAAGATCAATCACATTGTTTCATTTAATTTTTTTTAATAAAGTTACAACCAGAGATTCACTATACAAACAGGTTGAAGGTATGGAATATATGGGGAGAAACTAGCTCTTAATAAACAGCAAATAAAACTATTTTTATACGAGGCTTGATATTAAACTGTCTGAAAATCTCTGCAAGCAAGGCTTGACTCCATAAGCCAGACACGCAAAGAAATGCAATCAATTACAGTAGATTGAAAAGGCTGATTAAGAACTAGTTTTTCCCCTCTGAGTCATCCAGCAGAGGAACAGCTAGAACAATAGCGCTAATCACTTTTTCTTATCTCCCATCTCCTGAAGCTTCAGAGATGTCGCAATTCCCGGCACGGCAATTCCCAGCCTGTAAAAATAAACTGCTTTCTGACAGCTTAACGGAACCCTCACCTCGGATTGAAACCAAAAGCCTCACAAACCTTTGATTCATTCATAAAAGCTGCTAGATACAGTGTATCGCTCTGTAAATATCTCCTGTCCGCAAAACGACACTTTGTAACAGATTTACGACCACCTGGGGAGATTGCTTCCTCTAGAAACAATGAAGTGCTTGCTACCTTTGCTACTGCCCGTCTGTACGTGTAAATTGCCTTGTGTAATTTCGGAAATTACTTCTGAACTGTTTAATTAAGCTTTTGTACCATGTAATCAAGAAGTGTAAAGACTCGTTTAATTTTAGTAAACAGCATTTGCAACTGCCATCACTAATCCAGGATTAATTGTCAACCAGTAAACTGTATAAAAATGTTGGGGAATGGGAGGGACTTTAGCTCATTCCTAGAATAGCATGGATGAGTTCACGTGGGCGTGATTTTTGCCAGAACATTGAGGTATGGGACTTCTAGTTTTATAGAATGGCCACTATAAATTAGAATTCTGTTTTATACCAATAAACCAATGTTTGTTCTGATTAAAATCATGCCTCGGTGTTAGTTTTTGGGGTTAATCATTTCTCCACCAGGAAATGGACCGAGTCCTAATTTTCAGGTGACAAAACTTCACCCAGTAACTCAGATAATCATATCAGAGAATATGCTTGAAACACAGAATAAGGTGGCTACCATTTAAAAAAAATACTCTCCCTTCAGAGTCCTCTCTCCAATGTCATTTGAATTTTGTTCACATCATCCCCTGTTTTTTCATATACTGGTTAGGATTGATGTGTGAAACATCTGGAGAGCCTCAGATGCCTGTCCTGTTTTTCCCTAAAATGATCTGATAAGAACATAAGGAAAATGTATCAGTTCTTCCATTGTTATACCTTGTGTGCATATACAGAAGAACAAAGGAATTACATGCTGATTTGGTGAACTACATCACTTTAGATTGCAAGTGGAATAATATTTTTGAACTTCCACCCCCATGTTACAAACAGGATTTCCTGTACATAGACCGTATATAGTCTATATAAAAGGACACAAGCAGTGCCAGAAAGGCAAAGAGTGTCAGGGCAGAATTTATGCCTTTGCTTTAGACTTATCCAAGAGGGAGATTTCCATGTGGGGTAGAACCTTTTAGAACATACCAGAAGGATTGGAATGTGTAAACATGCTGGCCTCATGGGTTGGTAGAATTGAAACATGATGTTTGATAGACATGCTATGCTGTATGATCATTGGCTGGATTCCTTTAAGGGAATGGCAAGGAGGTAGACCCTGAGGGAGGTGATATAACCTAGAGGGAGGGGGCAAGACACTCTGGATGCTTGGAGCTAAGGGTGAACTGCAATCATGTAGGTGCTTAAGCCAGAAGGGGGCCCCTGGGCTTTCCCATTTGAGACACTTTATTTTGATGTGCTTTCTGAACTTTTGATAAGCTTTATTCTATAGCTTACTCTGACTACAATGAACTTTTAAAATACCTGCAGATGCCTGGAGTGTTTACTTGGCTCAGCTTTATCTACATAATCTAATTACCTGGGCTGCTTAGCCAGGGTGGTGGCAGCTCAGAAGCAGGAAGCAACCACTGGTGGGCAAGAAGACCTACTCAGGAGTAAAACCATTTCCTGACAAAGAATCCTGGCAAGACTGAGTGGCTGTGGGTCAGGGCTCCTGCATTATCTTGGGAGCTACCATCTTTTGTTCTGGATGGGGTGGTTTTGCCCCAAACAGACCCAGTGCATAACCTGGGGGTTATCCTGGATTCACAACTCCTGTTCAAAGAGCAGGTGGCAGTCATGGCTTGGAGAGCTTTTGCACAACTTCATGTTGTATGCCAGTTACACCCTCTCCTGGACTGGGACTCCTTGCTCATGATCACACATGCTTTGGTCACCTCCAGACTTGATTACTTAATGCACTCTACATGGGGCTGCCCTTGGTGACCATTTGGAGGCTGCAGCTGGTCCAGAATGTGGCTGCTCGGATTGTGTTGGGGTGCGGGCATTATGCTCATGCCTTACCACTGGCTCCCAATATAACTCTGAGTGCAATTCAAGGTGCTGGTTATTACCTTTAAAGCCCTACATGGTAGTGGGCCAGGATACTTAAGAGACCGTGTCACCCCGAGAAGATCTGTCTGTCCCACCAGAGTGGACCGGAGAGGTTCTCTGGTTGTGCCATCAGAGAGAGGCTCACATCTCTAGCACAAGAAGGAGAGCCTTTTCTATGTCTGTTCTAGCCCTATGGAACTTCCTGCCAAGTGAGTTGCATCTCCAGACAGCTACTGTCCTTCAGGAAGATGGTAAAGACCTGGCTGGTGGGGCATGTGTGGGGTGCAGGCCAGACAGTCACCTCGGCCAGCTGACTTTTTTGACCCCGCCTCTCTCTCCCTGTTATCTTTTTAATCCTTTTAACTTTTTAATTTTTTTAACCTTTTAATGTAATCAATATGTTTTAATTGTGTTTTTAGTCTTGTAAGCCACCCTGAGTCTTTTGATGAGGGCGGGATAGAAATGTGATTAATAAATAAATTAGAGCATTGCTAGAATTGTTCTAGCTGTCATATTGTGTATAGAGCAATCTTTACTCTCGCTCTCTCTCTCGCTCTCTACATATGCACACACTTAACACTATTTTATTTTAACATACCTTTGAAGGTCTTCTATTTTTTGAGATAGTTACATTTCTCCCTGTCTCCTAAAACTTTCGTGGTCTGAAGTAATATACAATATTTTCCTGGGTTCCAAAATTAATATGCCTAAGATACAAGAGTTTACTTGTTTACAGAGGAATCTTATATCTCCCACATCCAAAGTTGTCACCCTTTATATTTATCTCCAGCCTCCTGAAATAATCACAGTTCTTTGTCTATATTGTAGATTATACCAAGACAGCAAGCGATGAATGAGGCACCTTGGGTGCAATCTTAGAGGAACCTTAGTAAAAACACCACATGCTTAGTATTTCTCACTGCCCCTGAAAGTCACGGTTCCACAAATCAAAGGACCATAATAGCACAGCAGAGAGGAATTTCCCAACTCTTGAATAGCCTGGCATGTTTCAATATGGCACATTCTCACAGAGTAGAAAGAGGGACAATTCTGCTGGATTAAACAGTGCTCCAGATTTCTTCATGTGACATACAATATCTGCACCAACTCCAGAAGTACTAGAGACCAATCTGACTTGTCTCTGCCTGGTACTACTATAGTTAAGGGCAAGCTTGAGACTGTTCTGGGGGATAAGTGATGTATTACTTGCACTTGTCCCATGCAGCTATACTATTTTGAGTTGCATTTATTTTATTCACATATTAACAATGCAGAGGTTTTATTTCCAAGATTTTACAGCTGGAAATAAGGACTTTTTTTTTTTGCACTGGTGGATAGGGCTAAGGAAGGGTTCAGAGAACCTAATGCAATGGTCTGCTAAACAATGGTATGTCAACACAAATCAAATTAAAATATACCACAAGTAAATATGGAAAATAAATGTGAATAGACTAAACTGGTTGCAAGAAATAAAAGAACTTCTGAATGTCATGCAACATATTGCAAGCCAGTCATAAAAAATAGAGATAATCATTTAATTTATAACTACTGTACTAAAAATTGTTTATCCTAATACATGAATAATTAGGATAATTAGGATTCAAAAGAAAGAGGAGTGAAATGGGTGAAAGAAAGATTAATAATTTAATATGTAGATGAAATCATCTTATTGGCAGAAAACAGTGATGATTTGAAGTGACTTTTAATTAAGTGGAAGAAAAAGTTCCAAAGAAGGATTTCAGCTGAATATTAAGAAAAAAAATCTCTACAGAAGAAGTACACAACTGAAGAAATTGAGATACTGTACTGAAAAAAAAACTACACTAAGTTTAACAACAATCCAAATGGGGAGTGAAGCCAAGTAATCACAAGTCTAAGACTCTGAAGGGCAGCACTGAGGGAAATAGAATATATCATCAAGTATAGAGATGTGTAACTGGAGACCAAGAACAAAATCATTCACAGTCATATATTCTTGACTACTAAGTGTCAATGTAAAAGCAAATGCCAAATGGAGAAAAAAATGGCACTGGGTCTGATTGTTTCTACTGTTTTTCTGGAAAATCTTTTATGTATCTATGACAAATTTCCTGATCTGTATCCTGAAATTAAACTTATCAGTTTAAGATGGTATTTTAGTGTGGTGTTCTACACTCATATTTGGAGTATAGTGTAACTTGTACTGTACTCAGATGACGATAGTTGTGAGTAGACATATTTAAATTAGGATTGAAATAGTTGGACTAGAGGATCATCCCATTTCTTAAAATTTTAGCCAAAGACTAAGGCAAATAGTTAGTCCTTGGGGTGTCACAGAGATGGCACCTCATTTTATCACAGAGGCAGGATGGGTAATTGTTGAGCTAGGGAACAGAACTGTTTTTCAGCCAGCTGATTCTGGAAACAAGTATAGTATGAATCTGAGTAATTGTATCCAAATAAGAAGTTAAATGATAATCTACAGCAGTGACATTTTGATAAATAAGCAAGAAACAAGTTACACTTAGCAACTATAATGATTGCTACTTGTTACTGTTAGAGTTTTTCTGTAGAACACCTGACACATGGAGTTTTAATGGTTATTAATTGCTACCAGTCAACTGGCAGTTTTATCTCACAAGCTCTACATCACTGCTACCAGGACCTATGCATGATGGAGACTTATGAGACATGATGCTGTTTCTCAAGCCCTTACTTTGCTGCAAACACATCCAAAAGCACATACTGATCACCTCTCTCCTTAATCCTCTTTCAACATTGCTGGCATTTTGACTCATTAATGTTAGTCAACATAAACATAACAGATTACCACAGATGCACATCTTCATCAGTGAGTCCTAATGTCAAAGGGAAATAGGTGGGATGGGTGTCCCATTTTCCAAACTGCTTCACACTCATAATATGACAAAACTATTTACTTTTCCAATGTTGCTTGCCATGAGATTGATTTCCCTGTTTGGAGAACCAAAAGAACACAACCGTTCTTGGAATATTAGCCTGTGCCTTGAAAACCTTAGGTAGGAAATGACATAAAAGGTGTTTGATAGAATAACAATGTACAGCCACAATCTCTCTTTCTTCTTCTCTCCCTATTTTATGCTGTATACAATTTAATAATGTGGTAGTATACAGAACTGTCCATAGCCAACAAAGTTGATTGCACTCTGCCCTCCTTGGTTCATACATACCAACCTAACAACATTAGTACTCTGTTTCTCTCTCTGTCTTGGTAAAACATAGATTTGTAAGGTGAATGTTCTCCCCAATATCAACAATGTTCCAATTATTAAATAATAAATAATAGTAATACCTTTGATACCTTGGAGTTGTTATTCAACGAAGAGTCCGCACAATGGTAGATGTCTCCATGACAATATTCTACACATGCAAATAGACATGAGAAATCAGGTCTATTTGCATGAGCTTTTAGTCATTTGGATATCACATTACTAGGCAGACCATGGCATGTGCCCTCCACTTTCACCTTGCCTAAGGGATTATTATTATTATTATTATTATTATTATTATTATTATTATTATTATTATTATTATTATTATTATTATTATTATTATTATTATTATTATTATTATTAGATTTATATGCCGCCCTACTTGGAAAAAAACCAACTCAGGGCGGCTTACAACATAAAATCAAATACAATACAATATAACAGATCAACAGTACAAAATCACAGCATCCCAAAATACAGCACAACAAAATAAATATAAACATAATATAATCAAAATACAGTCCGTAACAATATTCAGAACAAATGGACAGTAAACAATATATTCACAATATGGTTCATACTCAATATGAAAAATATAACAATATCATAACAAAATAATAATAGTAATGTAATAGCAATTAAATATCATAAAAATACAATAATATAATGCAATAAACAGCAGAATAACTACACATAAATCAACATTGTCAATACGGAATGACGGGGCTCGGAAGGCGGGCGGGCGCTTCGCCTCACCTCCCACAGGTGCAGGCATTCTTCTCCTCCCCCGGGCGTGATGGCAGGGGCCCGTGGGGAAGGCGGGAGCATCCTCAACCTGCCATGGCTGAAAGGTCTTTTATCAGCCCCTGTGCCGGAATGACGGGGCTCGGAAGGCGGGCGGGAGCTTCGCCTCACCTCCCACAGGTGCAGGCATTCTTCTCCTCCCCCGGGCATGATGGCAGGGGCCCGTGGGGAAGGCAGGAGCGTCCTCAACCTGCCGTGGCTGAAAGGTCTTTTATCAGCCCCTGTGCCGGAATGACGGGGTTCGGAAGGCGGGCGGGCGCTTCGCCTCACCTCCCACAGGTGCAGGCATTCTTCTCCTCCCCCGGGTATGATGGCAGGGGCCCGTGGGGAAGGCGGGAGCGATCAGATGGAGGACACTTTGGTGAGCTTTAATCCTGGCCTAACATCATTGACAAGAGATGGGCAACACTGCCTAGTTAGACCACTCAGGATGCACTCCCTGACAAGGCTCTCACCTAGCAGGGGAATAATAGTAATGCCACAAATAAATTCTAATAATGGCTAATGCTAGTTATAATTAGATAATTGCATCAATCTTCTATGTCACAAATGAATGGAATTCAGTGAAAATGTTAATACTTGTGAAATATTGTCAAATGCTCATACAAGATTGTCTTGTAGTCTGAAGAAAAAATTCAGCCCTATTTGGAAGGTTTCACAAAAGGCAGAATATAGCATATAGATAGCCAAGGGGAGTTTTAAGAGTTTCTAAGCAACTGCTCTTTTCAGATGTTTGTATGTTACAGAAGGTCCATTCCTCCATAAAAGGAGTGGGCAGGTTCCAAATCATCACTCACATGACCTCTGGACCTTAGAATGATATACAATGATGTCTTATCATTGGCTATGATGTATACTTAGCCAATTATGGGAGTTATGAACCGAAATAGTTGACAGGTGTTATAAACCAAAATATTATATGGGCCAATGGTTCCTTCCTCCTGGGTAGGTTGTACTCCTCCTCAGTTTGCTAGTTTCACACTCATAAAAAGAACACATTATCAAGTGAGGCTTATATGTCTAGAACAGGTACACCCTGCTGTGCACTATGGGATATCTTACTGAACAGGTATTTCCCTCATGTGCATGCTTGAAGCCTTCCTACTGAAATTTAAAAGTAGGACATTCAGTAGAATCATGCCCTAAATCTTTCAAAATGTCATTCTGTTGGCATTTTATTTTACTTTTTGAAATATCTCTATAAGTACTCAAATATTCTTTCTCCTCCACAGATAGGAGAATTGTTAAAAAATAATAACTGGTGCAAATATAAGAAGTTCAAATGGAAACGTCTTGTTCATTTCTTTGAAACCCCAGCATCCATGGCATGTAATTAATAAAGTGTTTCCTAATGTAAAATTAAGCAGTGAACTCCCTGATTGAGTTGACAGATGTGTAAAATAAACTACATTAGGGAACCCCTGTAATGACTATACATCTGGGGTAGGCTAATTATGGTACTAAGGGTGTGAAATGGATTAAGAACAATCAATTTTCCTTTGAAACAAGAGTGTTTTCTATTTTTAAAGCAGGCAGGAAGTGTATGATTTGTCTCATTAGCAATTAGAAACTGGGGTTTCTTATACAAAAAGAAATATTTCAATTTTTAAAATATAACACATTTTTGGAAAATAAAATATATATACAGGTACAGAGGGTTCCAAAAATGTAAGCACATTTTAACAGATGTTATCAATGTCTTGATCTTCAAAGTTGGACTGAATTATAGTAGTAATGTGTAGCATACTATTCACTCAAAAGAAATAATGCTAATGTTACCATGTGATAGGCAGGACAGTCACAAAAAATGGCTGAAGCACAGTTGTTGTTTGAGGACTGCACGACCATTTTAAAATAGTATTTAAAATTTGAAAACCTTGTGGAAGTACAATGACTTAATACTCCTTGACTTCTACCTATGGGGGACCTTAAAGGATGTTGGTGTACCATATAAAACCAGCTACAGTGGCTGTAATTTGGGAAGGAATTGAAATGGCATGTGCTGTGATACAAGTGGACACTTTGGTCAACATTGCTTAAGCAGTAGTTCTTCTTAATCAGAAGTGTCTGGACACTGATGGTAACCACTTTGAGCAACACTTGTAATTGCAGAAGTCATACGTGACTTGTATTAATCTTTGGTATCAGTTTATATTGAGTAGTGCAATTTTAATATAGTCTTTTTCTTTCTTAAAGTGTGTATACTTTTTTGTACCTTCAGTATAATTTTGGCTTTTGCTTTTGTGATTGTCCTGTGGTTATTCCTACTTAAACTCACTGCTATGTTTCTTATTTGATTATATGCTAAATTTAGCCATTGACGTGTGTAATTATGAGAGCCAGTATGGTGTAGTGGGTAGAGTGGTAAGGTAGGGCTTGGGAAACCCAGTTCTGAACCCTCACTTGGCAACTGTGGAAGTGGTAATGGTAAGCTATTCCTTGAACACTTCACATATCTTAAGGGTCACCATATGGCAGATGTGATCTGCTGGCATATGGCACAAACAAATGTGGAAATATGGTAGTGGTTACTATATTTAACATTATATAGAGCAGCTCTCTACTACTTGGTTCTCTCCCACTGTTTTGGACTTCATCTCCCATAATTCCTGCAAACCAACCATGTTGACTCAGATTGATGAAAGTAGCATTCCAACAAGTCTGGGGTGTACCATGTTGTTGAATGGGTGCAGGCAGAGAGTTATCAGATTATTTCAGTCATATTGTTTTTATGAAAAATATGCAAAGTTCATCAGCATTATGTTATGTCATTTTGCACATGGCAGAAACATTGAGCTAAACTGACTATTCCTAATCTATATCGATATTTGTGTTGGACTACACTTTCTGTTGTTCCTGGTGACCATGTGTCTAAGGATATATAAAAACATCTAGGAATCTTAGAATAAGAAAGGTGGCTCAAGACTACAACTGAGTTTCATGGCTGGAGTGAGAATTGAAATGAAATCCATTATATCTCTTTTAAGTAAGGATATTAGCTTTCACAACAACTGTATGTGCCTAAGGGATGGTGGAGGACAGAAGTGCTTGGCAGACAGTGGTCCATGAGGTTGCAAAGGGTTGGAATCGACTGTGCGACTAAACAACAACAATACTAGTTATTTGCTGTTTTTCAAACTAATCCAGGGCAAACTGAGTCAACAGATGTTGGTTGAGATTTAGTGTTATATTGCTCTATGCACTACAGATCCATGGTTTCTGATAGTACAGATGGCTACATATGTGTGGTATGCCAAGAAATACCACACCTATCTATTAATGAATGCTGCCAGTAGGGAAGAAATAAACAATTGCTGTTGCAAATGTCTTGAACAGACACAGGGATTGGAATTATTACCATCTGATTTTTTAAAAAGAAGTCAGAAAGAAAAAAGAAAAAGAAATTGGATATAAGAGCTATTGCTTTAAGACAACTGTGAATGTGATAGATAATACTGGTTCACATCTGCATCATGCCACTTGGAGACAAATCTGTGTTTCACAAATGGGAAATGAGCACACAAGGAAACAAATTGTGCATGATAAAATGCATGCTGATTTTATGGATCAGTGTTGTAAAAACCATATGAATATATGCCAGCTTGAATGAAGGCAGAAATACTGGCACAAGTAAAGGGGCAGTTTCTGCAGACCAATTTATTATGCTGCATATCCTCCATAAAACCACTCTATGAGGAATCCCAATCATGTATGGCTCTCTAGAATGCATTTTTTGATGAAGACATGAAGAAATAAACATTTCCATGTATTTCAATTGTGGTGCAGAGGCACAAACATTTTCTGGAACTCTAATAACTGTTTTCAAATATTTCTGGTAGACGCAATGTGACAAAATGTAGAAGGTACTTACAGCCCTGCTCCAAAGTACACCATGACTCAAGGCAGAGGTGGAGATCAGTCTATTTAATTCTTACTAAGTTCCTCATTCCCCCCCCTTGGGGTTCTCATTACAGTGGAACCCCATATAATGAACACTTCATATAACGAACAATTTGTACAATGAAGCATTTGTGCGCTATTTGTGATACCCGGCATAATGATTTTTTCCCCGTTATACAGGGGTTTTGTTAAGCGAATTATACCTCACTTAACAAAACCCTGCATAACGAACATTTTGTTGTTATGTGGGGTATTGCCAATTCGCTTTGCATAACAAATAAAAACCAACATAGCAAAGAGCTCCATGGAATGGAGTGTTTTCATTATGCAGGGTTCTTCTGTATGTCTATGTCTATGTCTCACATGGAGTTGATAGTCTCTCTGTGGAGATGGGGTAAAATGTATCTATTTTTAACCACTTTTTTTTAAAAAAAGTACGTATTTTTCATATTGCTTGCATTTCTTGTTATTGTTTTACTGATTAAAACATATTTCTCTAAGTAAGTATGGGCAGGTTACCCTGCTATGCTAATAGGGTAGACCATACTGCCAATGACTCAGTGCTGATTGTCAGGTGGCAGTTAACTAACCTGACAACTCTGAGACTAGCAGCCCTAAATGGCAAAGTCCACAGGGAAGTGTGATGGCCCCCAAGTGGATTAAATCCCACTTGAATCAATCTTGAATGAGGGAAGCAGTTTCATCAATATTGGCCTGAAGCTGATGAGGTCCTTGTAGGGCAAAGGGGCTTAGAACCAGAAAGTGACTTGTAGAACTGGATCAGTGGTATGGGTGCCATGCTGTGATGCAGAAGGTTGGGGAAGACCACTGCATTATGCTGCTCCTAGGACAATCTTCATGGTTGAAAATCAAATAAACATGGACCTCAACCCCTGACAGCACTTCAGTGGGCAGAGGGTGCCAAGAATCTCTGGGTGAGCCACAAATATCTGTACCTGGAACGTCAGGAATATTTATGAAAAAGGAATGATTTATAATGTAATAAAGGAAATGAAGAGGCTGGATGTTGATATAATGGGAATGAGTGAAACAAGGTGGCCAGGAGTGGGTCAATGCTCAGGAAACAATGAAAAACATACTGGAATTGAGTGGGGTTGATCCATGTTTTGATAATGCTTCCCAAACTCCATCTTCAGCCTTGAAATTCAGCATTTTTGTGAATTATTTTTATGATCTCAAAGTGAGAACTATACATTTCACACCGAAAATAAGATTCCATATAACAATCTTTCAGACTCGAACAAGTAATGGAACCATCATAACATGCATCTCATATCTGCGAATGCAGGTTTTTTTCCCCTGAAGCAGGAAAAATGCCACCGGCATGAATTTTCTTAAGGTGGATCCCAGCTTGCCATTAAGTGACCCACACACTATGATTACGGAACCATCTCCTTATCTCATTTGAAATGCGACATGCAGGATTTAACACTGGGACTGCAATGGACTGAATAATCAGGAAGGATTCTTCAGCTACGAAGCTGAAGTTGGTAACTTCCTATTTTCCAGTCTTCTTGCTTGAAAAAATATAATCACTGGAGTTGGAAGCAAAAAGTTGAGGCTGTGGTGTGGCAATGTAATTATACTCTCCTTTTGCACTTTGCATCAGCAACTTATCCCCTTGTGAGATGAAGACGCATGCACGCACACATGCACACACACACACATGCACACACATACACTTGTCTGATGGGATGTCTGGCCCCAGCCCACAGATTCAAGATACAAACGGGGGGGGGGGGAGTAGGAAGAGGCTGAGTTCATAAGAATACAAAAGGAGGGAAAGAAGTAATTATCAGTATCCAGAACTTTCTAGGTAGTGAGTACTAAGAATAGGTTTATCATTCCCTTCTTATGGCAGTACCTTGAGGCCATGCAACTTGCCCAAAGCCACACTGGTTGGCTTTTATCTCAGAAGGTGCAATGAGGAATTGAACTCCCAACCTCTGCCTCTGCAACCAGATACCTAAACCACTGAACAATCAATCTGTATTTGGACACAATTTAAACTGCTGGAGCTAATTTATAAAGGCCCATACAGGTTGTTTCCTGAACATCTCAATGACTGTAATTTCCTATAAAAATCTCTCAGCTTCCACAGGAGAGGATTTTTCATCTGTTCTACCACCCATAGCTGCATATTTAATAAGGAGAGAAAACAGGGTTTTTTTTCCTCCCTGTGGCTACTTGAAGATTATAGAACCTGCTTCCAAGAAAGTCTAGGTTGTTCAGTGGCGTAGGGTGGGTTTCAGCTGCCAGGGTCAGAGGTCAAATTTGCCACCCCCTGGACAGGCCCCTGGATGCTGGTGGTGGTGGAGGATCCCGGTGCCCATCCCCACAGTGGCCTCTTCTCCCCAGCTGCTAGCTGAAGGGGTGGTCGCATGCTGCACAAGGAAAGGGATGGACAAGCGCCTGTGCTCCCCTTCCCAGGGAGCGCCCTGCATGCCAAAGGCAAAGGCTGCTCCAGGGGCTCTTGGAGAGCCCGGGTGCCACTTGCATGGGCAGAGGACATGGGCCACCTCAGGAAGCCACACAAAAGTGCCATCACACGGCGGGGAGGCAGGCTCCTCCCTGTAGGCAGGAGAAGCGCATCACTAACGAGCCACTGGGAGGGAGGGAGTTTGGACACGGGGAGGGGAGAAGCGAGGGCAGCTAGCGGAGGGGAATAAAATATATGTGGTGTGTTTTGGCTGGAGACTGCCTGAGCACCACCTTTTCCCTTTTCTTCCATGTAAAGTGGAACAATGACAATAACTTGCTCCTTGGCTATAAGCAATGTTCCAGACACCAACCCTTGTTGATGCCATTTCATCCTATTTTTAACCAGCCTTGCTTACACAGAGCCTCTTGGCGCCACCTTCCTTCCCCCTTTCCTGATCTGACATACACACAGACCTTGACAGTTGGACTTCTTCTTCCTCCCCCCCCCCCCCGGCCCTTACTGGAGTGAAGGGATGAAAAAGAGAAGGCTCCATCACGAAGGAGAGTTTAATCTTTGTTCCCAAATACCCACGGAAGCTTTTCCCACCCCATGTCGCATAACTATCTTGGGGGAAAGTTGGGGGGAGTGGCCTTGCCTTATCTCCTGCCCTCCCTCCCTCTGGAAGGGCTCGCCTATCCCAGCCTTCTCTCTCTCTCCCTGTGTTCTTCCTGAGGGCTTGTAATTTCAAACCGGCACTTCTTGTCTCAGCTCGATCTATTGGTCGATCTATCACAACAAGGATTGACTGGGTTGAAGAGGTCCGCAGCAGTTCGCCCTTCTTAGTGGCCTCACCGCCACCTCTGCTTCCCCCAATAATAATAAAAAACAACAACTCCTTAGCCACCTCCTGAAAAAAGAATGGGAGGGAAGGCAGAGCAGGCAGGCAGGCACTTGCGCTCCAGGGACTCTGGAGAGGGGAACGTGACCACCCCCTCGCGCCCCTGGCCCAAAAGGCAGCTGCATGAGGGAAAAGAGGTATGAGGCTGGGGGCAGAGAGTGGGAGAGGGAAAGTGCATGCGTGCACATGCGAAGACAGCGCTCGCAGCTCTGTAGCTCCGTGGCTCTGTAGCTGTTCACTTTGTATTGAGGCCTGGCTGCTACCTCAGGCCATTCTGGAGGAGAGGAGGAAAGGAAGTGGCTAGAATGCTGCTCCCTGGAAACTGCCGCCTTGAGCGGGCCGCCCCGCTATGCTAGTGAGGTTGGTTCATTCTTGACCAGCAAGTAAAGACATTTTATTTTAAAAGTAATTTGGCCAATGATCAGGACCTTTTGAAGCCAAATATTCTTTTGTTGTTGTTAAATAGTTTTAAACCATAGTAATTAATTGTTTTAATCTGATAAGCTATTTAGTACTGTTTTAGTTAAGTTTACCCCTTAATTTGTTATTATAAGCCAGTGATGGTGAACCTTTTAGAAACCAAGTGCCCAAATTGCAAACCAAAACACACTTATTTATCGTAAAGTGCCAACACAGCAAAAGGGAAGGAAGGAAACACTCCCACTGGGCTGCTGAGCAAAGGAAGGAAGTACTCCCATTGGGCTGCTGAGCAGAGAGGTGGAGTGAACTCTGTGCTGGGGGGGGGAGGAAGCACTCCTATTGGGCTGCTGGACAGAGGGGTGGGGCAAACTCTGTGCTTGGGTGACTTCATGGGTACCCACAGAAAGGGCTATGAGTCCCACCTCTGGCACACGTGCAATAGGTTCACCATCATTGTTATAAGCTGTCTTGCATCCTGCAGAGGATAAATAATGAAGGACAAATGGAACTGCTATTTAACAATATCTGAATGGTTGTCTATTTCATACACTGTTGTAAACAGTGTACTGTATACTAATATATGATATATGGCATCAGAATCTATAGATTCTAGTTTATATACACCTGCTAAAGGCAAATATATGGACAATTGGTCTTACAATTATTCTTAGTCAAATGCAAACTGATTGCACTGTAGGAATAAAAAGTGAAATAACTGGGGAAGCGAGTACCCATGCTTAAGACTATAAGAGAAGATGAAGAATATATAGACAGAGTTCTTTTACCTGCAGCCAAGGGAAACATTGGAGGTAGAAGAACAAGGAAAAGCAGAGGAGGAGAATGTTGATGAAAGAACAAACAAAGTGGAGGAAGCACATGAAAATGATTGACAGTTACAAGCAAAATAAGAAGACTCTTTTCACCAAAGGAACTGCAAAAGTGCTTTCAGATTCTTGAAGAGAAGTCAGTCACACAGCATGCAGTGGATGAAATATAGGAGTCCCTATGTGAGGACAACAGAGAGGCTAAAATTTAGTCACCTTATAGAAAGAAAAGGAAAGAGTAGTAGGAGACTCTCTACTTTGTGAGACTGAAACTGAAATGTGCAGGCAAGATCCATGGATGCACCAGAAATGATGCCTCCCTGGAGTATGGTTTAGGGATGTGATGGAAGGATTTCTTCTGTTCACTTGGATACATATCCCTTTCTTGTCATCCATATGGGAACAAAAGGCACAGCTGAGTTATGAAGAAATCATATCAGACTTACACTATAGGAATGAAACTCAAACACTTAAGGACCTAGATGATTTCCTTGTCCATCATGAGCCATGGTGGTGGTGGAGGCAACTTGTATCTGAGAATGCATTTTTGTCCTGAAGCAGGAAAAATGCCATTGACATGAATTTGTTTAAGGTGGATCCTAGAATGCCATGAAGTGACCCACACACTATGATCATGGAGCAATCTCCTGCAGCACATATGAAATGATACATGAAGGATTTAACACCAGGACTGCAATGGACTGCCACAGCCTTGAGAATATTAACAAGGCATGCCTTCACAGTCAGTCCATTTATCATGGCCTCTTCTGCCCCCTTGACCATTGGGAATCAGAAGTGGTTCCTCCTCCGCTCATTTTGCCATAGGGCCCAATATGATGGTTTCCAGTGGCATTTCCTTTACTGTCCTGGCATATAGCCAAATTACTCTATTGTGACTCTGAGAATCATCCTTTTTGGGCTATTATCTTTATTTTGATCACTCCCTCTCCAAATGAGTATTTTGAACATTAGCTAATTAAAAACTTAAGACTGTGTAACAGTGAGATCTCTGCAATGAAAAGAGTCAGAAAGTTATTTCTCATTGGTTTGATGGAAATGGTAAGCTTGTCTATGGGGTATAGGATTTTGTGCTGAATCAAGAGTTTAGTTCATGGAGTGTATATCCATACAGATATCACCTTGAATGTCAGATTTTTGAGCTCAGCCGATGTATAAGGAATGAGATAACAGTTGGTTATTTAAATACACATCTCTAGTATGAAGTCAGAAATAATTTTACTGTAAAAGAGGGAAGTAGGCTAATGAGACACTATGAAATGTGTTTGTATATACAAAATTGAGAGTTTTATGCATAACTTCCCTTTCCAAAGATAGCAGGAAACTGAAACATACAAATATAGGACAATAAAAGAATAAATTTTGAGCCAAGTACAAGACCCCCACTGCTGACAATTTTCTATAGGCCAAGGGGTGGGAAAATGGACAATTACTCAGTAATGGCATTTTCAATTTTGAGAGTTTGTACTTCACCGTCATTCATAAATGATTTTATTTCTGAATAAATCTCAGTAATTTCTATTGTCATCACAGTCTGTTTAAGATTGGTTCTAAAGTCCATATTCTAATCAAATGCATTAGGATGGATATCTATGAAATATACATACTGTACACTGAAATCCCTTCAAACCATTTATGCTTCCTATTTCAATACAGTGCAATCTACTATGTAACAGAGACAAAAAAAGGTCTTACACCTTCAAAAGAGATGCCATTTTATCACTTCAGATACATTGCAACAAAAGCTGTCAAGAACTGACACCATCTAGATGTGTGGAAGAAATGCACCTGAGACCTTCCGTGAGACACTTCCCTTACGCCCTTTCTTTAAAAATGAAAATGTTATTTGTAAGCTGCACACAAGTCAGACTCAGCTCAGTTATAGCTGGGTGTTATCAAATAAATCATCATACAAGACTGAATGTCAAATACTGCACTGAGGTAAAATAAATGAACTACAGCTGGCATACTAGCTTTTGCTGTTCATTTGCACAATTGAAGACAACCCTTTGAAACCCCATAGAGCACAGCATACCAGCTTCCTTTGTCATCTGCCATCCTCCAGAGTCTGCCCAGAGCTACAATCACTACACCAACAATGCTGTCTAGCCATCTCATCCTCTGCCACCCCTTTCTCTTTTTGCCTTCAATCTTTCCAAACATCAGAGCCTTCTCCAGTGAGTTCTCTTCTCATTTGGTGGCCAAAGTACTTGAGCTTCAGCTTCAGTATTTGTCCTTCCAAGGAGCATTCAGGGTTGATTTCCTTCAGGGTGGACTGGTTTGATCTCCTTGCAGTCCAGGGGCTTCTCAAAAGTCTTCTCCAGCACCACAGTTCAAAGGCATCTACTCTTCTGTGCTCAGCTTTCATTATTGTCCAATTCTCATCTCCATACATTACTAGTAGGAAGACAATTGCTTTAACTATTCAGACTTTTGTCGGCAGGGTGATGTCTCTACTTTTTATTATGCTGCCTAGGTTTGCCATAGCTTACCTCCCAAGGAGTAAGGATCTTTTAATTTCATGACTGCAGTCATCATCTGCAGTGATCTTAGATTTCAAGAAGGTAAAGACTGTCACTACATCCATTTTTTCCCCTTCTGTTTGCCAGGAAGTGATGAGTCCAGATGCCATGTTCTTGGTTTTTGTTTTTGATGTTGAGTTTAAATGTAGCTTTTGGACTCTCATCTCACCCTCATCAAGAGGCTCTTTGGATCTCCTTCACTTTCTGACATTAGGGAAAAGGCATCTGCATATCTCAGGTTGTTGATGTTTATCCAGGCAATTTTAATTCCAGTTTGTGTTTCATCCAGCCATGCATTAAGCATGATGTACTTTGCATAAAATTTAAATAAGCACAGTGACAATATACAGCCTTGTCATACTTCCCCCCCCCCCTATTCTAAACCAACTAGTTGTTCTGTATCCAGTCCTACCTGTCACTTCTTGACACACATACAGGTTTCTCAGAGGACAGATGAGGTGGTCTGGTTCTCCCTTCTCTTTAAGTACTTGCCACAGTTTAATGTGCTCCACATAATCAAAGGCTTTGGTTTAGTCAATGAAACAGAAGTAGACATTTTTCTGATACTCCCTTGCTTTCTTCATGATCCAGTGAATGTTGGCAATTTGGTCTCTAGTTCTCCTGCCTCTTCAGAACCCAGCTTTTACTTCTGGACATTCTTGAGCCACATACTGCTGAAGCCTGGTTTGCAGGCTCTTGAGCATGCTCTTGCTATGTGTGAGATAAGCACAATTGTGAGATAGTGAGTTAGTACCAGCTGGCCCTTGCTCTGCCCCCCCTTAAGCAAAGCCTCCAAAGGGCGGGCTGGCCGGCAAAACAGAGTTACAGCTCTTAACTGCCTATCATCCACAAGGGGGTTTAATTTGGTAGCGTGTTCAAAGACTTGTGTGTGAAATTCAATACTTCTCTTACCCTTTTAGTCCAATGAAGACACATTGTTCAAGAAAATGATGAAGATTTATTGATCAGGTTCATAAAGCATAAAAGTCAGTAGCATAGCTCAAAAGGTCATAAACATAAGATCAGTCCAGTAAACAGTCCAAGATCTTTTAGGTAATCATAGTAAAATCATACCAGCAGACAGTCCAGGGTCTTAAACCATTGGGAACCAGAAACATACTCTTAAATCAAAACAGGTCTTAATCCATGGTGAGGCAGAAATGAACTCCTCACTTCTCTGCAAAATGGAGAATCTGCAGTCAGGTGGGTTACTCTTAGCCAATCAGGTAACAGAGAAAACTTTCTCAAAACAATACATTGTTTACACACGTGCACAGAGAGTGTTCTGGGATATAGACAAAACATTGGATCTCAGCTAGCTTAGAAAGATAAGAATTACTGAAAAACATGCTATCTGTAACACAGCCTTGAGGCAGAGAGAAGACAAAGGATTTGTTCTGAGGCCTATTTGAAACTACAACTTCACCAAGCTTTGAGAACATTAGGAAAAAGATGTCGTTTTCTGACAACCTTCTTTGAGTGCACACACACACACACACACACACACTTTTAGTCTACTGATATATATATTTCCGTTTTTCCACAGTGAAAGCATTCCTGAAAGAGGGCCAGCCAATCTCTGTTTAAAAGCTTCTGAAATGGTCAATTCCATCATCAATCAACTCTTACATCTGAGAAGCAATATTAGATTATCATATTTTGTAAAAGTCCCCTTTGTTGTAATTTGAATCCATTATGTTGGGTTCTAACTTTAGGAGTGGAAGAAAATAAATTTGTTCCATCTCCCACACTCCATTCTTTAAAATCTATGGCAGTAGGCTTTTGTGACTTTTTTCAGTCTTCTGAACTTTAGGATAAGTGTATCAACTCCCTCAACCATTCTACAATATGCTTGCTTTCCAGGTTTTTTAAACCATCTTGGTCACCTTCTGCTAGATATACCCCAGCTTGTTGATATTTTTCTTAAACTGGGATACTCCAACTGGACAGAATATTCCAGGTTAAGGAGAGACCAGTGTAGATTATAACAGATACTGTCTCTTTTCTTGATCTAGACCTTTACTTGATCTAGATATTTCTACTGACAAAGCATTAGGTTTCCTTCCCCTGTATTACTCTGAAGACTCATAATTACCTTGAAGGTTACTAAGATGCTACCAAGAAAGTTAAAACTCATCTCATATTTGTGTTAGATTTTCCCTTCACATGTGTGGCTCTTATATTTCCCTCAGTTGAAAAATATTTTTGTTTGTTTCAGCTCAGTATCACGCTCTGTTAAGGTAATCATGAATCCTAATTTTACCTCATAAAGTATTACTCACACCTCCAAATGAGGATTCATTTGATTGGAATAGACTCCAAGTCCTAGTCTGATAATATTCACTATACAATACTGGCTGCCATGTGCAGCAGTTATTTTGTGTGTAGGAAGGGAGATTCCAGTGATGTCTGGAAATTATACAGTAAGTATTATACTGTAAGCATTATATTATAAATTTGTAGATGAGCAAAATGATCAATTACAATCACAAATGACAATAATTTCTATTAATGTAAAGGGCATTTATTCATTCAAAGAGGAACTCTTACGTCATTTTGCCACAAACAGAAATGTGACATACTTTTTGTCCATGAAACGTTCAGCGGAACTGATCAGTTTTGGACAAAAGTTCCAGGGATGTTTCTAGTGCTGAGAAGTTCCCATGAACAACACGGAAGTGCCACTTTTGCAAGACCTGATATTATGGGCCCCTCAATGGACTGTATTAAATAGGAGAACATAGAAATGTTGGTGCTTGAGCTGACTGTGTATATAGCAACATCAGTCTATAAACCACCTAATATATCATTCTGCTTTTTAAAATGAAAACAATCCCTTTAGAGCTGGAAATGTCAATAGCCATAACAATATTTGGGGCTATCATTACAATGAGAAAAAAAATATGGTGAAGCCATTACAAATTGTGCAGAAACCCACTCAATGTGCATTGTATATCACTCTAAATTTAAAATTGCAATGACTGTAGTTTCAAAGTCTCTCCCAAGCATTCATTGGCAATGGAAGAAAAGTAGAAGGATGGTTACAGAGTAACTCCCTCAACAAAATCTGTGTGTAGTAAAATTTTCAGATGCAAACATCACTTTTTTAGTAACACCCCCCCCTCCCCTGAGACGCAGAGTGTTTTTAATGTGTGGTGTAGCTCGGTTTCAGACTCATGAAATAAATTATAAATACCCTTATTTGTATTACAGTATAAAGTGCACGCTTCATTGTCTGCACTAAATTAATTATGCTAGCTTCCTTAGCTGTTTTCACTTTAATCTTTGGTGCTATGAGACATTACAATGTTACTTATCCTTACACTTTGTTGTCTCCCGGAATAAAATAATCTCAGAGGGAGTCTTGTCAAACTCTTTCTGATCTTCACCAAATCCTGTTTGTCTTTACTTGGATATTTCTAGCATAACAAAGTACTGACATTATTAAGGCCTAGTATACATACAGATGTTGCTGTAGTCATACTGTACTTCAGATTTTAGCCGGAGGAACTATATGTTTGAATATTCTGCATACAAAAAACCAATGCTTTCATATCAGAACAAAAACCCTCACATATCAGAAAAACTTTATCTCTCTTGAGATATGTTCCATGTGCCTTTTCTTTTCTTTTCTTGCAGCCCTATAATTCCATCATCTGTAGCCTGAAATGGAACAATTTAAGAATACTTCAGACACTCTTTATGTAGGTTAGCCATTAAAACAAAGGTAGTGTTTTGCAAAGATTCTGTCTACTGGCAGGTCCTAAACTAAGGATGGGGAAATGTTGGTCTGTATATTTGACCTTGTGTGAGCCATAACCAGCATGGTGAACACTAAAGAACTGTGGAGTGTAAAGATCATGCTATCTGGTTCCTCACCTTGATTTAAGCAGCAACCATCTTACTTGAAATATCTTAATCAGTTCCTTGAAAGATCTGATCTAGCAATTACTGTATATGCTGGCGTATAAGACTACTTTTTCCCCCTGAAAAACATGCCTCCAAGTGGGGAGGTCGTCTTATACACCAGGTGCACTTCAGTTGGAATAGACATAGCTGCCCGTAGTGGCCTCCTGATGCTCGCTGGTGCCCATAGTGGCCTCCTGGTGCCCACCTGGTGCCCATAGTGGCCTCCCGATGCCCACCCACCTCATTCTACATACCATCCAGTATCGCGCAGTATCCTGCGTGGCTGCGGCGACCATCAGCAGCAAGACAGGGGTGCCAGCCTTTTCAGTGTGACCGGCCAGTTCTGCTCGGCGGGAAGCAGCAGTGCTCTGCCCCACCCCTTGTCTACGCAGAGCTCGCACATGCACATTTGCGCACTAGTGCCGGCCACAGGGAGATGTTGAAATCAAATCTGATGTTCTTTTATGTTTTATTTGGTGTGTGGAAGATGTGCGGAAGAGGGGGTAGTCTTATAAGGCGAGTATATAACAAACTCTATATTGTGAGTGGAAAGGTGGGTCGTCTTATACGCCCAGTCGTCTTATACGCTGGCATATATGGTAAGACATTTAGAATTTCTATGTGTCTTTTGGGTTACGATAACATTCCGCATGTGGGACAACTTCTCAGATGTGTTTCTCAACTTCTACAAGCCTTGTAAGCTGCAGAATGTCTGATAGGAAGGAAAAAATTAGGCTCATGTATCAACATTCTTCTACATTTCAAAAAACAAACTTGATATCTAAGTGGGCAAATGTAGTTTCTACTTTTCCATGCTCAATTAAATTATCTTGTTGGTCTGAGATATAATGCATGAAATGTGTCTTTATTAATAGGTATCAATGTCTTCATTTTATTCATTTTAAAATCACATTTTAGAAATAATAATAACCCATCCTTTTTATCTTGAGTTTCTGCATGCTTTTCCATAAATAATAGAGCAGATTTATTTAACTTCATTAGTATCCTCTTTTGGTTGATTAATTTCTTGTAAAAATATTTGATCTGCTTTATCCTTATCCAGTAATGCTTCTATTACTTTCTATAGGGGCTGTGGTGGATCAGCTGGCAAGTTGGCAGTTCGAGACCTGGGTACTGCATGCAAGACTGAGCACCCATTGCTGTCCCAGCTCTTGGGGACATGCAAGGAGCCTCATTTGAGTGTTCCCTGAATGGAGTTTCTTCCATAAAAATCCTTTCAATCCAGTATAATTGCTGACACAAAATTATTATTATTATTATTATTATTATTATTATTATTATTATTATTATTATTATTATTATTATTATTATTATTATTATTATTATTATTATTATTATTATTATTATTATTATTATTATTATTATTATTATTATCATCATCATCATCATCATCATCATCATCATCATCATCATCATCATCACCACCATCACCATCACCATCACCATCACCATCACCATCACCATCACCATCACCATCTCTATAGCACACACACTCCTGGCCCTCACACTTAAAACTGATATGCTTAATCTACTAACCATTAACTCTAAAATAGTAGACCAATCCAAGAATTGTTCATCCAGTTTCACTTTCTCTTGTTCCACTGATGTTTAGCTATCAAACCCCATTCATGGAGATAATTTAGTTCTTGCTGTAATAATGTTGTCTTATGATTTTTTTTCCATCTTAAAAACCTCTCAGTGTTTTCTTCACAAGAATTGTGGTAAACAGTTTCACATTTCTTCTACAGGCCACTATTTGATACCACACATTAGAATACATCCCAACATTGTAGGACAGTAGGACAGTTTTTTTTCATAAACAATTATTCCTTATAAAATTTGTAAGTTAGACCATAATACCTATGTGTCCATTATTTCCTCATGTTTTGGCCCACTCTATGCAAACTCCCCAGATCTTCTTGCACACAACCCCATTTTGGGGCTGCTGTATGACTTGACAGTAAATCTCTAAGTTTCTCTCTCTCTTCAGCTTTTCCCTCAAGAAAGCCAGGCAACCTCACATTTGCCTCTGCCCCCAGATAACTTAATTTTGAATTAATTTCAATTAGTATATTTTAATGCACACATAATTGTCCAGTGTTAGTCCAGATCCTCTCTCTATCTGCTTAATCCAGTTTTTTATTTCATCTTTCATTTCTGCTGTTATATATAATTCAGATTTAATTTCAGTCACATTCCCCCCACCCACCCCAATTTCTGCATTTAATTCTGCTTTAATTTCCTAGTCAGCATTCCTTTCACCATTTTTGTTCTAGGAATAGAATTGAACTTTTCACTGTGAGTTGGCTCTTTAGTAACAGGAGAAGCATTTCCTGGTATAGTAATAGTGGCACTCTCTCTTCACTTCACCAACAAGTTCAGAAAATTCAGACAATTCAGGAGGTTTCACTCCCTCCTTTTTATCTGTGCTGAGAATCTCCAGGCATGCTTCAAAGTCTCCCAAAGCTTCAGCTGGTTTAACTCTCTGTAACCTTTCTGAACTCAATCTTTCCTGCTTGGAAATTGTCACTATTTGGGAGATAGGATGATATTTATTGGTCAATGCAATTCCTTCCCTCTCCTCACCCTTCTGTTGTTTAGGCATTCAAACTGCTGACCATTATCAATATTCAAGGTTCCTTTGGTTATATAAATGTCAACATTTTTTCCCTGCTAGCAACTTAGGCATCATATTATGCAACAATATTGGGCCTGGAAGTATGAGTTGTAGATACAAAAGCACAACATTTGACACTCATAAAGCAGAAGTTTATCAAAGAAGAAAATCAAATTCTTTAACAGAAATAAGGGTGATGTATAATATGTCTTTTTAATTTTTTTTCTGTGTGCTTCGAACAGCCATTTTTCCTTAGCATAATAAAAGGTAAAGGTCTTCCTTTCTCAAAAGGCAGTCATATTCCACTCTAGGGGGTAGTGCTCATCTCCATTTAGAACCAAAGAGCCAGCACTGTCTGCATCTTCAGATGTTTTAATGGTCATGCGGGAGGCATGACTAAAATTTGAAGGGCATGGAATACTGTTACATTTCCCTCAAATGGGGTACTTATTTATATACCTTCAATTTCTTGCTTTTGAATTTTTAGGTTGGCAGAAGCTGGGTAGATGATGGGCCCTCACTCTGTTGTGCAGTGCAGGTACTCACTTCTCAAATTGTCTATATGCCAACCTTCTGGTCATTAAGTCCATCATCTTAGCCACTAAGCCAACATGACCTTTTCCTTAGCAAAGACTAGGCTTATACACAAACTCAATGATTTAGCAGAGATTGTTGATTATATGTATATATTTCACTGTGCAAGGTGATGGTGGTGAGGTACTTTATGACTGACAACTCTTGGTCTAAGAATTAAGGGGATTCTGATCTACATTGTGTGGTATAAAGCCCAATACCTACAACTTCTGAGCAGATTCTGCAACCCTCTTTTTGGAAATTGATACCTCAGGGACCTCAGTGTCCCTAGGACATTGACCCATCCCAAACTGAGCAAACTGAGAGGGCACCATCTGTTGGGGAGACTCACCTCTCCAGCACAAGGAAAAGGGCCTTCTCAGTTGCAGCCCCCACATATGAAACCTCCTCCCAGTAGAACTACACCTCCAGGCCCAGTTGCTACCATTTAGGAAATAATTGAAGACATGGTTGGCAAAATGGGTTTGGGGGCCAGTATTCTCAACAAGCTCCCCTTTCTGGCTCGTCTGAGGCTCCCCCCTCCTGTAATGATTATTTTTTAATGTTAAGGTTTTGTAGATTTTATATTTGTTTTTAGATAGTAAATGGCACAGCAGGGGGTTAATATTGTTATGTTTTAAAGGGTTTTTAATTGTTTTATATTGTTTTTAACTTGTGTATACCGCCCAGAGTCCATTGGATAGGGCGGTATATAAATCTATTTTTAAAAATTGCATTAAACAAACTTGGAACACATATGCAACTATTGTCCCCCTCCAGCATCACCTTCAGTCATGTAATGTCCAGCCTGATGAAGATTTGTGGGGAGCTGAAAGCTAGCATATGTGTGTGATTTTTAGTGTCTAAAAAGGCTATCTCCTATCCTTTGTATTCAGTTTTTAGGGAGTCTTTGTAGCTAACTTTCCTACTGAAGTTTAAGTACTGACACCACCAACCCCATGGGGACCTAGGGCCTATTAAGATGGTCTGCCCATGAAGATTGCTGGATCTAATAGGTTGTCAAGCAGCCATGTGTGGGTTTCCATCTAACCCTGTAGGTGTTCCTGTCAAATCACAGGTTGTCAAATTGTGTACACAGGCATCCTAGACAATTGACACAATCACTCTTAAACACCCTGTCTGTTGCAGAGCTCAGCTATCCCTGTGGTTCATGGAGGAACTTTGAATGATGAAGCAGTGATGGAGAAGGCAAAAGAGCAGGAGGAGACCAGATCCCTTTGATGAGAATTTGGCTCCAATTAAACAAGCAACCACAGATTAGTGACAGGTTAAGAGAGCACGTAAGAACTAAAATGTTCAAAGAATTCAAAAGGCAGTAGATCATCAAACAGAACTGTATAAATTAGTTTACAGCCTCATCTTGTGAGATCTGCCAAAGACCAGGTTCATCTAGCTTGTGAACCTTTTGCTAAGCATTTTAGAATGAACATTGAGGCCATCTGCCATGACCTCAACTCCATATTTAATATTGGGGCATAGGGATGTCCAATGACCCATCTTGTCAAATTTAGTGGGATTAGTTTCAACTTGAGTCATCTGAGGAGGTGGACAAGACACTTGCACATTGTAAGGCACTACCTCTTGATATGATTCTTTCCCATCCTGGCTTGTAAAATCTTATAATGTAACTAGTGAGTGGGTGGTTCATATTATTACCTCTTGATATGATCCTTGCCCATCCTGGCTTGTAAAATCTTATGTAACTAGTGAGTGGGTGGTTCTTATTATTAATGCATCCTTGTAGGAGGGCATCATCCCCTTCTGTTAAAGGAAACATTGATTTGCCCACTCTTGAAAAAGCCTAATACAGCTATGTATAACCTGGATAGCTACAGGACTGTAGCCAAAAATCCCTTTTCTGGGCAAGGTCACTGAGAGGGTCATGGCCATCCAGCTGCAATTGTTCTTGGATGAAACCAATTGCTTGGATCTATTCCAGTCAGGGCTTAGGCCTTGTCATGACAACAAAACTGCATTTTTGACCTGCACAATGACCAACTATGGGAAGCGGATGGGGGGTTTCTTCCTTCCTGGAGCTCTTGGATCTATCAGCAGCTTTTGATATTGTCAGCCACAGTATCCTCCCAAAGAGGCTGTCAGGGTTTGGTATTAGAGACATGTACTATAGTGTCTCTGTTACTTCCTCAATGGCTGGACTGAAATAATTCAAGTCATGGAGTTTGTTTTGACCCCATGGATGCACCATTCCTCTGCTGCAGATGCACTCCAGTGCCTTGATGACTGTCTAGTCTCAATAATGGAGTGGACAAAATCAAACAAGTTGAAATTGAATCCCAACAGGACAAAGGTCCTGATGTTGGATGAACTGTCTGCTCGACTATGTGACCTGGTCTCAACTTTAGATGGGATGACTCTCAACCATAGAAATAATGAATACTTCCTCTGTGCTCACATAAAAAAATCACTACTACAAGTACCTCAGAAAACAAAACAAAATAAAATAAAAAACACAGTAGTACTTTAAAGACTAACTGCTATATTTTTATTGTTAGCTTTCATGGATCAAGTCCACTTCATCAGAAAAAGAAGCAAGCAAATGAAGTGGACTTGATCCGTGAAAGCTAACAATAAAAATATAGCAGTTAGTCTTTAAAGTGCTACTGTGTTTTTTATTTTATTTTATTTATTTTGTTTTGTTTTGTTTTCTGAGATGCCTGAACCACAGACTAACACAGCTACTATTCCAAAAAATACTACAAGAACTGCTTATTAATTTATTCAGTAAACTTTTGTCCCTTAGCTCTAAAATAAGCTATCTATGGGGAAATAAAATGATTAACAGTATAATCAAATGACACATAAGGGCATGTTCTCCAGTACACTGTATTCCTTACCAAAATGGTTTTTCATTAAAGGCAGAATGTTGTTAGGAACAGAACTATGCTAATATTCTCAATGCTGTTCTCTCCAAGTCAAACTCTTTATTCTGTTTTAGTCAGCACTGACAGAGAATTTAGTTCTTACTTTCAATTTTCTTTATGGGGAAAAATACCAGTTTTAATCTGGTGCTTTGTGTATCTTGTGTTGTGCTATAATTGTTAATTTGCAGGGAACAATGTAGATTTGCTTGCAAAACAAACTTATGAATATCTTCATGAACAACCTCCCTGAAGTAACTGTGGCAATTAAATGCTCAGGTTACCAGAGAATCATGGTTCCACTGATTAGAAAATCAAAGGAAATAAATATGTTATGATATCAAAGCACAACATTCTTTTTACATTCTTATGTAAATATATATTTGATCTAGGACTGTGCATAGTTTTCCCAATCCAATTTAGAGGCAATTCAGATCTTTGATATATATTCTGATTTAGCCTAGAGTGATCTATGATCCATCCAATACAATTTGTGTTCAAATAAGAATTGAAATTTAAAGGTGCTAAACCAGTACCTGATCATATGAGTTTTTCAAAATAGTAATATTGTATAGAGTAGTGACAAAATTGCAGTCTCCGGGGCTTTGTATATATCACAGGATGATATAAATTTTGTTTTTCAATACATCGGTAATGAGAGAGTCATTGGTAAAGAAAGTAGTAATATACTAAGTAGATTAAATACATAATAGGATGGGAGACACATAATAATATGATTAAGAAAGTAATACTCTAATATTTTTGTGTAAGTTTGTGTTTGTTCATTTATGTATTATGTGGTATTGTAATGTAATGTCATATGTTTTTGCTTTTGTGATATGTTAGTACAATTTAATAAAAAATATTAAAAATAAGTATTGATTTCTACATTTGCAAAATTGATTTTTTGGAAAAGAAAAATTGTCATTCTTTTATTTGTACTGTTGACATATAATTCAGAAACATGATAGACCCTAAAAAGGAATTAAACCTGTCAAAATTGAGATAACTAGTTTCATGGTTTTGCAGACTATGCACATTTAATATTTGCTTTAAAAAGGTATGTGAGTGCACATCCCTGGTTTTATATGGTAAGAGAGGTAGGGGGGGATGGATACATCTAAAAGTAATGGAGAGAATAAAGTCACATAGCTATGGGTACGAGCATATGTACATTTTTTTATAATGTGTGTAAGTCCTTAATGGATGTCTCAGTGAATTAGGACTTGGCTGCAGAGCCAGAGGTTGGGAGTTTAGTTCCCCACTGTACACCCCAGAAGAGCCACCCTGTTTTGCCTTAAGCAAGATGCATATTCCTAGGGTAACCACAGAAGAAAGGAATGGTAAACCATTTATATATACTCTCTGCTTATAAATCCCCCCCAAAAAGGTCACCATATGTCAGAATTGACTCGACATCACAGCATTATTAATTATTAGACTTGATGTACCTCACTTAGCAGAACCCTAAATTTAGCTCCATTTTTAGAAGGCAGGATTATCCCTTTTAGCTAATACTCTTGCCCTCTTAATTAACCTCTCTAGATAATTGAATATTCCTACTGACTAGGAAAATACATCAACCCCAGATATGAGACAAATTGTGTCCCTTCACGGGAATACTGGTGCTTTTAAAAAGTTTCATTCCAAATATATATTTTTTGTAGTAGTAGTAGTAGTAGTAGTAGTAGTAGTAGTAGTAGAAGAAGAAGAAGAAGAAGAAGAAGAAGAAGAAGAAGAAGAAGAAGAAGAAGAAGAAGAAGAAGAAGAAGAAGAAGAAGAAGAAGAAGAAGAAGAAGAAGAAGAAGAAGAAGAAGAAGAAGAAGAAGAAGAAGAAGAAGAAGAAGAAGAAAAGAGTGGGGGATAAAAAAGAAATTGGCATCTTTCAGGTTTCATTTCTTTAAAATGAAGAGAGTGGAGAAGGGAGAGATAGGGTTGTTTTGTAAATTTGATTCTAACTGCTGTGCTTTGGGGTAGGGATTTTGTGGATTGTTGCCTTATGGGGTCTCAGGATGTGTCTGAAGAGATAGGACAACCTTCCAGACAGATTAAAAAAAACGGGGGGGGGGAGATCATGAAAGGGCTCTTTATCTCAAGGTAATACAGGGGACAAAGCTTCATCAAGCTATGGTGGACTTTATAGTTCATATTTTTCCTATTTCATCCTTTCATTGGATACAGGTTTGATAGCCTCACTCAGTGTAGAAAATAACACATTTGTTTGATGTGAGCCATTGTAATGCAATTTGCTCAGAAAACCACAGGAAAAGTAAAGATGAAGCAAATAATTTTTGCTTTTTTTCAAATATGTTCAGATTCTCTATCTACATAATGTGTTCCACTTACTCTACTTTCTGGCTTCCTTCTTTGTGCTGCCTGTAATTTTTAAAACAATGGTCCACCTACCCATCCACATACCGTGAACCCCCACTTTACGGAATTAATCTGTTCCACAAGGTTTTTCTTATAGCAATTTTTCCCTAAAGCGAACTGCGGTTTCTCATAGTATTGAAAACCAATATTTCCATTTCAGAGGCCAGAAAGGAGCTAAGGAAACATATTTTTTTAATGTTCAAAGCTCTTTCTAAAGTGGTGAAAACAAAGAGAAAAATTCCAAAGTGTAGTTTGGAAAGAGTTTTGTGTGGAGGGGATAGTTTTTTTGGCTGTTTAATGAGTTGTGGGACTTTTTTTTTTTTTTTTTTGCAATGCATATTTGGCACATTTCCGACAGTGCCAATTAGTGGCCAGCCCTGGTAATTTCAGGAAAAGTACCAATGGAACAGCTGATGGGGGGGGGGTGTCAGTACTTCCTGGTTGCTGGGAATGCTTCTAGAGGTGCCAAAAACTGAGGGAAAAAATGCAGTAAAAATCCTACATGGATTCTAAATAAAAAGAAATGTGTCAGTAAAGGTCGCTCTTGCTCAAAAGGTAGTCATATCTGATTCTAGGGTCCAGTGATCATCTCCATTTACAGCCAAAGAGCCAATGCTATCTGTTTCTGCATACATTTTTGTGGTCATTTGGCAGGAATGCTCCCATGAAGTCTCCCTCCTTTCTGCTTCTCCTGATGGGGGATGGGAGAGGGGACTTTTGGTGAATCTATCCACTCCATCCACTCCTGCAGGGCTCTTGGATGAACAACGGTGCATCCTTTGGCCCCTAAATATAGAGGTGAAGACCTCTAAATATAGAGGCAACTCTAAAACTTTTCTTGAGCCACCCTCCCTTTCAAAAAAGGCTTGTGTGCCCATAGCTCCAAGAGGGGCTGGCTGGGTCTTCACCACTATATTTAGTGGCCAAGGGAAACCCCTTTACTCAGGGCAGGAAAAGGAGGAAAGCAGCGGAAAGTGACACAAAGTGTCTTGTGGCCAGACTATCATGGAGGCAGGTAGAGATGGGGACTGTGGTGACAAAAATGAGGAGAAACCTAGAAAAACAGGTGCACATTGTTGGATATTCAAAAGTTCTTCAGCGGGAAATCCGCCGAATCCCATTGGCCGGTGGGCCGGGCTTAGCAGGGTATGTAAACCCTAACCTCCCTGACCGTTGTTGTTGTTATCATGTTGTGTCCACAATAAACAGACGTGTTGTTCGGTTCAACTACCTTGGCTACTGAGTCCTCCCTTCCACACATGGATCTCCGGATCTAGCACTGGCGATGAGGATGGGATACTGAGGATCGAGCCAAACCGCACGAAACCATCGAGCCAGCTGCAGTCGGCACAATGCCATGGCTACATATAATGCCCCGCCACCCTTCCAGCCAAGGGACGAGAAATGGGAAAGCTACTTGGACCGTTTTGAGTTCTCTCTACTGGCCGCCGAGTTGGGAGAGATTTCGGAAGATAGGAAGAAGGCGTTCTTCCTTACCCACTGCGGCGCGAAGGTGTATGAAGTGGCTCAAGCGCTGGTAGCCCCGACACCTATTATGGCGGTTTCGTGGCAGACATTGCAGACCGCCCTCAAGGAGCACTACTCGCCAGCCCCATCGAAGTATGTCCACCGGATCAACTCCCGAGACAGATACCAGAAGGACGGGGAGCCCGTGAGCGAGTTCGTAGCTGCCCTGCGAGCAGCCGCTATCCCTGCCGAATTTGGAGCGAATCTCGAAGAGGCTCTCATCGAACAAATTATACGCGGGGTAGTGGACACCCGACTCAGAAGGCGCCTCCTAGCCCGTAAAGAACTGTCCCTGGCCATCGTGCTAGATGAGGCGAGAGCATATGAAGTTTCCTCATCGGCCGCGTCCTCTCTCCACCGAGCCCCGTCGGCGCCACGGTCAGCCACCATCCACCACGAAGATACCGTCCCCGAAGTGGAGGACAACGAGGAGGCAGACGTGTGCGCGACCGATGGGGCAAACTAGGGCAGGAACAGCCGCCGTTGTGCCAGCTGCAGCGGGCCCCATCAGAGGGCACATTGCCGTTTCAAAGATGCAATTTGCCGCCACTGTGATAAACGGGAGCATATTGCAAGGGCCTGCCGCACGAGACAAACAACGAGCCAAGCAGACCGGCCATTTCAAAATCTCCCGCCAAGAAAGATGACTGCCAACCACTGGGCAAATCAGAGGCACCAGTCGAACAGCGGCGCCAGATTGGAAGACACCGAAACGCATACAGTCATGATCAGCCATGCTGACTTGGAGAAGGGGGAGAAGATCTACACGACGGTCCGGATCGACGGAAAAGAATGCAAGATGGAGGTCGACTCGGGGTCCGCCATAACCATCATCTCCTGGGACTGGATGAGGCGAGCCTTCCCTTCCCTCAGAGAGTCGGACTTGAGCTCCCAAAGTCTCCGGGTGAAGGACTGCCAAGGCAGAATCATCCCCATCGCCGGCCAGAAACGAGTCCGTGTCGGATACGGCGGCAAGGAGTCAACTCTACCCATCACTATCGTCTACGGGAAGTTCCCAAACCTCCTGGGAACGAACTGGTTTCCGGCCCTGGGACTGACCATCGGAGGTATCCACAGCACCAACGCCGGCCAGTCCAGTGCGACCTCTCTGCGGGACGACCTGATTGCCAAGTTCCAGGACGTTTTCGGAGAGGAGCTGGGCAAGTATGTGGGGTCCCCTATTTCGTTCTCCCTGAACCCCAATGTTGCCCCAATCTGCCTCAAGGCCAGGAGAGTTCCATTGGCACTAAAGCCCAGGGTGGAAAAAGAGCTAGACAAATTAGTGGCCCAAGGCATACTTGTTCCGGTCGACCATGCCAGATGGGAGACTCCCATAGTGACTCCCATTAAGCCGGATGGGTCGGTGCAGATCTGTGCAGATTACAAATGCACCATTAACAAGGCCCTACAGCCAACCGCCTATCTGGTCCCCATAATTGACCACCTACTGCATTCCTTGGACCCCGGAAAAATATTCGCCAAATTAGACTTGGCACAGGCCTACCAACAGCTACTGGTAGACGATGCTATGGCTGAGGCGCAGACCATAGTCACCCACAGGGGAGCGTTCAAATGCACCCGCTTACAATTTGGGGTCAGCATCGCACCGGGACTCTTCCAAAGCACCATGGAGAGACTCCTCCACGGCCTCCCGGGGGTGGTTCTCTATTTTGATGACGTCTTGATCATCGCGGAAACCCCAGGTCAACTCAAGGATAGGGTCGCGGCCGTCCTTGCGAAATTCAGGGCCGCCGGCTTGAGGGTAAAACGGGACAAGTGTTTGCTAGGGGTACCCTCCGTGGAATTCTTGGGTTTCCGAATAGACGCAAATGGAATACACCCAACCGAGGACAAGGTGAGGGCAATCTGCGATGCCCCTGCCCCAAAAAACAAGCAAGAACTACAGGCCTTCCTAGGACTATTAAACTTTTACGTGGCATTCCTTAAGGGCAAAGCCACTGCCGCCGAGCCGCTCCATAGACCAAAGCGGTGTGGGAGTGGGGTCCCGACCAAGATTCGGCATTTAAGGCTGTAAAGAATCTCCTATCCCAGGACAGCTTCCTAATCCAATACAACACCACTCTGCTGCTCGTCCTGGCCTGCGACACCTCTCCCTACGGCGTCGGAGCTGTCCTCGCCCACCGACTTCCCAACGGATTGGAGGCACCCATCGCCTACTACTCGAGAACCATGTCACCGACGGAACAGAACTACGGGCAGATTGACAAGGAAGCGTTAGCGGTGGTGGCAGGGGTAAGGAAGTTCCATGATTACCTCTACGGACTGGACTTTGAGCTCATCACGGACCACAAACCCCTACTGGGGCTCTTGGCGGGGGACCGCCAAACACCATCTGCGCTATCTCCCCGCATGCAGCGTTGGGCCCTGTTTTTGTTGGGTTTCTCCTACACACTGACTTACCGCCCTGGGAAACACATGGGTAACGCGGATGCCCTAAGCAGGTGTCCCCTTCCTGACCAGGACGGCGCGGAGCAAGGGGAGGCGTCAGTCCTTTTGCTGGACGTCTTGGACTCTGCCCCCATCACCTCAGCTGAGGTTGCCCGGGCCACGGCGAGAGACACCGAGCTCCGAACTGTTTCCGCCTGGGTTCAGCGGGGCTGGCCAGTAAAGGGGGAAGGGGAGTTCAAGACATTTTTCGATAAACGGGACGACCTGTGTTCTGTAGGGGGACGCCTGTTGTGGGGAGAGTGGGTGGTAATCCCAAAGAGGTTGCGAAAAGGGGTCATGGAAACACTGCATAACAGCCATCTGGGGGTGGTGAAGATGAAAGGGTTGGCAAGAAGTTATGTGTGGTGGCCGCAGATTGATAAGGACATAGAGGGGTGGGTGAGCAAGTGCGAACCATGCCAACTGTCCCGACCCAATCCCCCGGCAGCACCAGTTAGAGAGTGGGAACAACCCTCCGGCCCGTGGCAGAGACTCCACATCAACCTAGCCGGCCCCTTCCATGGCCAAACATTTCTGATTGTGGTGGATGCCTACTCAAAGTGGCTAGAGGTGAGACTTATGAAAACCACTACAGCCAGGGCCATCATCCAGGAACTCAGGCAGCTGTTTGCCACACACGGCATGCCGGACACCCTGGTCTCTGATAACGGCCCCCAGTTCACGGCCACCGAATTCGAACAATATCTAGCATCACTAGGAACCAGACACGCGCTCACCTCTCCCTTTAGAGCACAGGGAAACGGGCAAGCTGAGAGGTTCGTGCGCAGCACGAAGGAGGCATTGGGGCGGCTGGGACCGGGGGACTGGCAGCAAAGAATAGACACGTTTCTATTAGCTCAGCATAACCTTCCCTGCGCGGCCACAGGAAAGGCTCCAGAGGAACTCCTGATGGGTAGGAGACTCCGCTGCCAGCTAGACCGGTTACACCCCCGCTATTCCCCTGATCAGTTCCGGGAAGGGCACACGCAAAACCGCACATTCCCCATTGATACACCGGTCTACGCCAAGAATTTTGCTGCCGGGCCAATGTGGGAAGAGGGAACCATTCTGGGCACGCTAGGTCCGTACACTTATAGGGTTGGCCTCACTGATGGTCAAGTATGGAAACGCCATATCGACCAGCTCAGGAGGCGAACGAGTCCCGACACGCAAGATGACATCGTTCCAGACAGACCGCTCACCACCGACACGGACACGCCAGCCCTAGTCGAACCAGTCACCGACCCGGTTCAGCCCTGCCACATTCCCTCTAACTCAGAACCGACACCGGAGGACTTACCAGTAGAAGCAGGTCCACCCCCGCTTGCCGCCGAAGCCACCGCATCATCCCCGGGACTGGAACCGGCCAGGGCAGAGCAGAGCGGGAGCGACAGGTCTGCTCTGCTCGATGCCCTGGCGCCGACTGAACTGTGCAGGTCCAGTAGGGTCCGCACACGCCCCCGTCACCTGGCTGACTTTGTATGCAAATAGGGTCATAGTGCATTCTGGGGGGAAGGGGTGTTGGATATTCAAAAGTTCTTTGGCGGGAAATCCGCCGAATCCCATTGGCCGGTGGGCCGGGCTTAGCAGGGTATTTAAACCCTAACCTCCCCGACCATTGTTGTTGTTATCATGTTGTGTCCACAATAAACAGACGTGTTGTTCGGTTCAACTACCTTGGCTACTGAGTCCTTCCACGCATGGATCTCCGGATCTAGCACACATCACCCCTTTTCTTGGCTGGAAGGGAGTCACCACCTGGGTGGCTGTGGGTGCAAACCGAAATTCAACCCATCTCAGCTTAGATTTCCTTTAAAAGGTACCCTGCACCTTACAGCTGCTTTCCTTCTTTTCCTTCCCAGAGTAAAAGGGTGTCCTTTAACATCACCAAAGGTAATTGGTGGAGGGAAGGGACCCCCAACCCCACCCTGGCTTCTTCTAGTAGCCTTTAGGCAGTTGTGCCTCACATCTCCTTTTCAGCTGGAGGCTCATTCCCAGCCCGTCCCAGGCAAAGATGGGGTTTTGCTCCAGCTGCAAAGCTCAATGTTGCAAGCATGCCCAGGAAGGCACCAATAAGGAGTAAACATAGAAGTGAAGACCCAGCCATCTTCGAAAACCTCTCTCAGAGCTATGGACACCCAAGCCTTCTTTGAAAAAGGAGGATGGCTTAAGAAAAGCTTTGGAGTCAGCGAGTAAATTAACCCTGGCTGGTGGGTGGGTCGCAGGTCACACCTCTCCCCCATCCTAGGGGATTGTTGCCTCCTTTTAACTATTGTGCCAGGATGTTGGTCTAAAACCCTTATGCATCTCACCCTGTCTTGAAGATAGCCTAGTGATTTCCAGTCCTCTTCATAAACATGTCAGATGTATCTTTGTCAACCTTGAACTCTCCAGGGTTTTAGGCTAGAGCTACCCAGGCAGGCAGGCAACCACCTCCATGCAAAGAGCCCTGTGGGTGAGGAGGGAGGAGAGAAAGGTTACACCAAGAGTCCCCTCTTCCGTCCTCCATCAGGAGAAGTGGAAAGGAGGGAGACTTCAGGGGCTCAGACTTTACACCAGACCATAAGGGTGCCATTCCTGTAACCCCTTTGACAGATCAGGGTAGGGGTTAAGGGGTGGGATGCAGTATTGGCCAACATTAAAAGTGGGGAGCTCTATCTATTGTCTGTTCTCTTCCAGAGGGACTTTGCAAAGGGGGCTGGGAAGGGCAAGCAAATGACACCCCCAATGATACTGCCTCATACTCCCGTTGTGTCATCAGTACAAGAGTGCCCTGCCGACCCTGCCACCAGGCAGCTGGTTTGTCACCATGCAGCAGGGATAAGGCGGGTGAGTGAAGCTGCAGGCGCTGAGGGGGAGCCAGCTCTGCCTCACCAAGAGAGCAGAAGCTTCACAGGTCCCTCTTGCTAATGGGGCTTCTCTGCAGCTTCGCTCACCCACCTCATCATCTCTGCTCCACGGTGACAAACTGGCTGCCTGGTACCTGGGGGTGGTGGAGCTCTCTCAGGTGCAGGGCCCCCTCAGATGTGCAAATGACATGAGTATAAGCCAAGTCCGCTTTTTCCCCGCACATTTTTGGTGCTAAAGAAAATTGGCTTATACTCGAGTATATACAGTAACTACTACATGCAACAACCACTGGTGTGACTAATAATAATACATCTTTTTCTGGCTTTACTCCTTTCCCTTTCAGTAATATATAATTTTTTAAAAAAATTCCCCATATTTCTCTAAAATCAGTTTTTTGTTCATTTTTTAACCTTTTACTCACATGTTAATTTATCATTTATAACTATTCTATATCTCTTTGTATCAATCATCCACTTCAAATTTCCAATTTACTTTCCATTTTAAACAATATTCAGTCTCAAAGTTACTACAAATCATCTCTTTTTTATTCCTTTCTAATTTTATGTTTCCAAAATCCATTGATAATGCTATTTTAGGACCACATCTCTAATTTTATATACATTTGATTAAGTTCCAAAAAATGTTTTCTTTATTTTATCACATTCTTACATTCCCATCCTAAATGAAAATATGTTCCAACTTCATTTCTACATCTCTAGCAGTCTTTTGCATACAGTGGTACCTCGCTTAAAGAGCATCATGTATTTCATGGGATTGCTCTTTAAGAGAGTTTGTTCTTTAAGCGAAACACCATTGTAAGTGACCAATTGTGGCTTCTGGAGGGAGGGGGGATTGCAAACTCAGATTTAGTTGTTAAGCAAGTTTTTGGTTGGTTTTAGCTATTAAGCGAGTTGACCAGTCAGAGAAAATTGTGCTGTTTAAGCGAGTCTCTGAGTGAGGTGCTCTTTATGTGAGGTTTTACTCTATTTTGAATCATAATAACTTAACTTTACTGGAGTCAAATACCATTTAATTCTGACATATTTTTAAATATTTTCCATATTTTAATCCATTCCTCTTTAATTTTTTGTCTCAATTTAATTTTAAAGCTTGCTCATCTTTATATCAGTAGGTTGTGATCTGAGCCACAATCTGCTCCTGGTCTTGTTTTTGCTGACTGTATGGAGGTTCTCCATCTTTGACTGCATCATACAGGAGGCAGCAAGAAAAAACCATACCAAAAGAAAAGAAGCGTAAGAAAGCTAAGTGGTTGTCTGATGAGGCTCTCAAAATAGCAGAGGACAGAAAGAATGCAAAATGCCAAGGAGAAAGGAAAAAATACAATCACTTGAATACAGAATTTCAAAGAAAAGCTAGGAGAGATAAGGAAACCTACCTGAATGAACAGTGCAAAGAAATAGAGGAAAACAATATCAGGAGTAGGACTAGAGATCTTTTCAAAAAAATTGGAGAACTCAAGGGAACATTTAAAGCAAAAATGACCATGATAAAGGACAAAGATGGCAAGGAGTTAGCAGATGCAGAAGAGATTAAGAAAAGATGGAAAGAGTACACAGAGGAACTCTACAAAAAGGACCTCAGCACCCCTGATAATCACAATGATGAGAACATGGAACATGAGCCAGACATTATAGAGAGTGAAGTCAGAAAGGCCCTAAAAAACACTGCAAACAACAAAGCTAGTGGAGTTGATGGTATCCAAGTTGAACTTTTCAAAGCCCTACAAGATGATGGAATCAAATTATTGCATTCTATATGCCAGCAGATTTGGAAAGCACAACAATGGCCACAGGATTGGAAAAGATCTGTATATGTCCCACTACCCAAAAAGGGTAATGGCAAAGAATGTTCAAATTATCGAACAATTGCGCTCATCCCTCACGCTAGCAAGGTGATGCTCAAGATAATACAGGATAGACTGCAACAGCATGTGGAGAGAGAATTACCAGAAGTGCAGGCGGGTTTCAGAAGAGGCAGGGGGACTAGAGACCACATTGCCAACATAAGATGGATCATGGAAAAAACAAAGGAATATCAGAAACAAGTCTACTTCTGTTTCATTGATTACACTATGACTTTTGACTGTGTCGAACACAACAAAATGTGGCAAGTAATTAAAGAGATGGGAATACCGGAACACCTTATAGGCCTCATGGGAAATCTGTACATGAATCAAGAAGCAACAGTTAGGACAGAACATGGAATGACGGAGTGGTTTGGAATAGGAAAAGGAGTAAGACAAGGATGCATTTTGTCACCCTGCTTATTCAACTTATACACAGAACACATAATGCACAATGCAGGGATGGAGGAATCACAGTTTGGGATCAAAATTGCTGGGAGAAACATCAACAATTTGAGATATGCAAATGATACCACCCTCATGGCAGAAAGTGAGGGGGACCTAAAGAAGCTCCTGATTGAAAGAAGAAAGTGAAAAAGCTGGCTTGAGACTCAATATCAAGAAAACCAAGATAATGGCAACAGGCCCTATCAGTCCCTGGAAAATAGATAGGGAAGAAGTAGCAGTGACAGATTTTACTTTCCTTAAGGGCAAAGTTTAGAATCAAAGCTCACTGCAGATGGAGATTGCAGCCATGAAAAAAAAAGGCGACTGATTCTTGGGAGGCAAGTGATGAGAAACCTGAGGAGCAAGATGGCGAAGTAGTAACATCGTGCTCTCCCCGCTCTGCCAACTCAATGGGGTAACAATGAGTTTTGTGAATTAGAAAAACCTCTCTTTTTTTGGAATTTCTGGAGAGATTTGAGAGGGAGAGGAGGAGGAAGACTGTGGAAGGGGAGCAGAGAGCGGAGAATAAGAGCAGGAAGCGGAGTGGCGTGGAAACGGAGCAGCGTGGAGAAAACGGAGAGCCGGTCTCGTCTGTCCTGAGGAGAGCTGTGTGACTGAGCTGCCGAGGCGTGAGCTCCAGGCAGCGAGGAGATCGGAATTTCTGTCTCAAATCGCTGCCTGTGGAGCCAGCCTCGGGTGAGTGCAAGGAGAGACCGAGGCTTTGAGGGACGGAGCTCGGAACATCGGAGGTGCCGGAGTCCGTGAGGGTAATTACCATTGATTTTGGAGATCGGGGCTCGGAGGTGCTGGCTGTGAGGGGGACGTGGAGCTAGAATTTTGGAGGTGGCTACGGGCTGGATCGAACCCCTGTTAAGCCGCATTGGGAGCCCTGAGAACGGCGGAATTACTACGAGAGGCTGCAAAGTTTGGAGGTGGTGAGTGGCGGTTGCGATTGGGACACGGACGGGGCGCCAATAGAAAAAGAGAAGAGTTTGAGAGACTGTGGAAAGCGTTGGGGGTGGATTGATTGTCTCGGTTTTGGAACGATTAAATCTAATTGATTTAAAGTGACTTAAAGTGACTTAAAGTGACGGAACTGAGACCTATAAAACTTGGTGTTTGATTTCCAGTAAAAAGACGGCTGGCTAGACTTACATTTAATGGCGGACAAAATCGAAACTTAACAATCTGGCCACAGGCACTAAAACGAAACTTATGCACAAAGAGGACAAAGAAGAGGAGCGACGCCATTAAAAGTGGACTTTGTTTACTGGAGTATTTTGGATTGATTCTCCTCTCTTTCTCTTGATTTTGAATAAACTGTATTCTGGGCTGCAAATAGAACTCTGACAACAGCGGAAAGAAAAGACTAACAGTTTGAAAGTGCATTTAACCTTCTGCTCTCCACAGGACAATATTCCTTCTCCCCCTCCCCCCCATTTCCTCTTCCTCTCTTCTCTTTTCCTCTCTCTTTTTTATGTTCTTTTAGTGGTTCTATGGCTTTTAACTGAAAGTATTTTTATAGTTCATTTGAATATTTCCCTGCGTTTTGATATATATTCTATACTTGGTTCTAACAATTAAGTGATTTTTTTCTTTGGTAAAAATGGAGGGAGGGAAGGGTGGGGAGGGGGAGGAAATTGTTAAACCAAAAACGAAGAAGGGAAAAAAAGGAGAAAGATCAGAAAGAAAAGGAAGGGTATACCCCGTCGCCAATGCTAGAGGTTTCTGTAACTACAACAGATCCAACAGATCCAAAAGCAGCTGAAAAAGGTCGGGCTCCTGATTTATCTGATGTATGTGCTATGTTACAACAACTGGCTAAGGGGGTCAAGGAAAGCCAGGCAACAATGCAAAGGTTGAGTAAAACTGTGGAAAATAATTGTGAAGAAATGAAAAAAGATAGGGAGCTGGCCAGGCTCCAACATGAAAGTCTGACCAGGTCCTTATCAGATATGCAAAAAGAGGTATCAGATAATACTAAAAAAATCAATGTGATCACAAGTACAATGCAAAAGGATCTAGAACAAACTAAGATATCTCTAAATGAACTTTTAATTGAAGAACATGTAACTGCTGGGAGGGTCACAACTCAAGAGAAAAAAATGATGATGGTGGAAGAAGGGTTTAGAAAACAAAATCTGGTGATTCGCAAGATAGTGGAACAGATGCCAGACAAGCTGAAAGATAGAGTGGTGGATTGGCTAAACTCACTAAAAATGGGAAAGGATTTTGTTCCAGAAGATATTGGAGCTGTTTTTAGAGTGGGGGGAAGACGAGATAGAAGATCACCCAGGAATGTTTTGGTTAAATTTGCAAATTGGGCGGACAAGTTGAAGGTGATGGCTTACATCAAACAGGCTGGGTCTGGCATCCTAAAGATAGAGGGGGTTGATGTGGAAATCTACAATGACATAGCACCAGAGGAAAGAAAGTGGAAATATATGATGAAGCCTGTTACGAAATTGTTGATTGCTAATGATATAAAATATAATTGGAGGTTTCCACAACAACTGAGGTTCTTTTTTGACAAAAGATGGCATGTTCTGGATGAAAAAACTGATGCATTGCAATACTTGACGCAGATTGGACTGATTAAGGTTGCAGCGCCGGAGTGGATTACCTTGAGAACAGATTTATACTCAGTTGGTGCGATGGGGTCGGTTGTGAATATGGGGGAGGAGGAGGGGGAGCGGTGGGAGGGGCAGATACTTCAGATTCTCCAAGTGTTGAGATTATAGAATAAAGACAATATATGATGTAATATGTTGGTGGAGGGGGGGAGGTCAGTCACATGTAATGACATCTTTTCCCGGTCCCCCCTCCCCTCTTTGGAGAACAGAGGTGACATCTACAAGGAAGGTGTGGGGAGGGTAACAGAAGAAGAAAGAATAGGTAAGTTTTTTCTTTTTTTTCTTTTTTTCTTTTCTTTATTTTCCTTAATAATATTTTTGTCTTTAAAGTCTTTCTTTATAAGTATTTGTATTATGTTCCATTGCTTTTACCTTATTTTTGTTTAGATAGTATGTTTGGTGGTGGGAAAATGGTAGGGGAATTAGGGAACACATCCAGGGAGAAATGTAAAGAACGTGGGCTTATGTCAGAAATAGATGGTTAAGAGATTAAGGTTATTAACCTGGAATGTGAAGGGAACAGGGAATCCTTTGAAGAGAAAGAGATTGCAGATAGCGCTCAATAAAGCTAGAGCGGATGTTATCTTTCTACAAGAGACCCATCAAAAATCAGTGGATGTAAATAAATTAGCCGTGAGAGGAATGGAAATATATGAAAAGGCCTACGGGACATCCAAAGCTAGGGGAGTTGCAACTCTGATTTCGGAAAAATTGGGTTTTACTATGATAAAAACCATAGCTGACCAAGAAGGAAGATACCTGATTATTAAAGGAAATATTGATGAGGAGGAGGTAACCTTGGTTAATATATATGCTCCAAATAATAAGCAGGAAGAATTTTTGGAAAAAATGAAAAAAAATTTAAACAAGGAAGGGTTAAAGAACATGGTTATTGGTGGGGATTTTAATTTCCTAAGTGCGGATATTGATAGTTCAAGTAATAAAAATAAAGGCAACAAATATATCTTAGATGATTGGAAAAAATCGATGGGGATAAAAGATGTGTGGAGAGAACTTAAAGCTCAAGAGAGGGAATACACGTACCATTCTCAAGTGCATAAGATGTATTCAAGAATTGATTATGTATTTGTTACAGAGGAATTAGTTCAAAACATAGAGGATATTAGAATTGGTACATTCAAGGAATCTGATCATGCTAAGATAACAGTGGAAATAAATTTGGGAGAAACAGAAAGAACAGGGTATATTTGGAGATATAACGTAAAGATGTTTAAAGAGGACTCAATGAAAAAGCAAATAATGGAGAAATGGGAGGAAAACTGGAAATGGAATGATAATAATGAGGTCAGCTATGGTGGTGTATGGGATACAATGAAGGCGATTTTTAGGGGTGAGTCTATAAAATTAAATTGCATAAGAAAGCGACAGACCAATAACAGGTATCAGGAATTGGAAAAGCAGTTGAAATATCTTCATTCGGAATATGCCAAGAATAAAGACCAGAAAATTTTTCAAGATATACAAAAAATTAAAAAAAGAATTGGATGGTAAAGATATAGAAAAAGTTAAAAAGGATTTGATTTTCTTAAAGAGGGAATATTTTGAATATTTTAACAAAAACTCTAAATTATTGGCTAAAGAAGCAAAAGATAAGAAAAATAAGAGTCAAATAGGAATGCTGATAGATAAAAATGGTAAAAGATGTAATAAAAGGAAGGAAAAAGTGGAGATAATAGAAAGTTTTTATAAAAATTTGTATTCAAAGAAAAAGGTAAATCTGGAAAAAATGCAGGAATATTTTGAGAAGCAACAAATCAGAACGCTAATGGAAGAACATAGGGATAAAATGGAGGAGGAAATAACAATAAAAGAAATTGAGGGGGTGATTAGAAAGTTAAAAAAAGAGAAGGCACCGGGGGAGGATGGCTTACCGGCGGAATTTTATAAGGACTTTAAGACCTGGATTGTTCCTAAATTATATAGATTGTTCAACGGGATATTAGAAGGAGAAGCAACTCCAGATTCCTGGAATAGATCCATAATTGCTTTGATCCCTAAGCCTGGTAAGAACTTAGAAAAAATAGAATCTTACAGACCAATATTCCTAATCAACCAGGATGCAAAAAATTTTACAACGATTCTGGCAAATAGGCTAAATAGTTTCATAGCCAACTATATAAAAGATGATCAAGCAGGATTTGTTAAAAACAGACACATGTCAGATTTAATAAGAAGGGTAGTTGATTTATTGGATTTATCTGAAAAGGGGAAAGAAAAGCTGGGTTTTTTAGCATTGGATATTTTTAAAGCTTTTGATTCTTTACAATGGGCCACAATTCAAGAGATGATTAGATTATATGGATTTGGAGATAAATTCCAAAGAATTATTAAAAATTTATATAGACAAGGAACGACAAGGGTAAAAATTAATGAGAGTTATACTAGTGATGTAAGGTTAGAAGCAGGCACTAGGCAGGGCTGCCCACTGTCACCTTCATTGTTTATATTGGCTATGGAATTTTTAGCAAATACAATTTGTCAAGATGAGGAAATAATTGGGATTGAGGGAAATAAAGTAAGCTTGTACGCGGATGATACGTTAATAACGGTAAAATATCCTATAAAAACTATTTATAAGATATGTACACACTTAAAAACTTTTGAGGAGGTAACAGGACTAAGTGTAAATTGGGATAAAACAGAAATGATGCTAGTTAACGGGAACAAAGAGGACGGAGAATTAATAAAAAAAGGAATATAATGTACAGATTGCACAAAAGATGAGATACCTAGGGGTAACACTAACAAGTAAAACTGGGGAACTTAAAGGACTGAATTACGGTAAACAAAAGAAGGAGATAGAAAAGAAAATTTTACAATATAACAAGCTAAAGTTGTCTTGGTTTGGTAGGGTAGCTATATGTAAGATGATGCTCCTGCCTAAATTGAACTTTTTATTTGATGTTTTACCATTAAAACATACAGATAAGGAATTAAAAGAATATCAAAATATAATAAATAGATTTTGTAATGGAAATCGGGGAGCTAGAATTGCCAAATTGTTGTGGTATTCATCACAAAAAGAAGGAGGATTAGGCATTCCAAATATTAGTAGGTATTATAGGGCCTTTCAAATAAGAAACGTTATTAAGATATTAATTAAAGAAGAAACAGTGTGGGAGAAAATCGAAGGGAAAGAATTCTCAAAGATTGGAAAGGCACAGTTTTTATGGGAAGAGAAAGAAAAGAAGAAGAAAAAAATTCAGGGTATGATGTTAACTTCAACTATAGAGACTTGGAATAAAGTAAGAAAAGAGTTCGTGTTGGGTATTTCACCGGTTTTGGAGTTAGAGGATTTTAACAATTTTCCAATAAAAATTGATAGGAACTACACTACTGAAAGACTGGGTCAAAACTTGTAGAGACCAGCGAAAAAGGAATGAGCTATATCTGCAATTAGAACTGAATTGGTTCAAGATCCTCCAGATAAATAATTGGGACAAGATATTTTCACGAGAAGAAGGTTTAGACAGGGAGGGTACTGAGTTTGAAAAATTATTGACCAAAGTTAGAAATGGGGAAATTGGAATCAAAGGGATAGTCGCTATGCGAGTGGGGCGGCATATAAGTCGAAAATACAAATACAAAAATACAAATACAAATAGTAAGTAAAATCTATAAAATTCTGAATAAGGGTGAAAAAATGCAAGAAATGCTAAGACACAGTTGGGAGGAAGAGCTTAACATAACAATTACAGGGAAAATTGGCAGAAAATGTGGAAGAGAAAGATAATGAGAACTATGTCAGTAAGAGTAAAAGAACATAACTACAAATTGATATGGAGGTGGTATAGGACCCCAGTCGGGTTGCATCAAATGTATAATAGTTTGAGTGATATGTGTTGGAGATGCAAAAGAGTAAGAGGTACATATGAACATATGTGGTGGAGTTGTGAATGTCTAAGAAATTTTTGGGGAAAAATAGAAAATGAGATTAAGAAAATACTGGATACACACCTCGAATTGGGGCCAGAGATAATTTTGTTAACTGAGGTAGATAAATATGAAATGAGTTCTGATAATAAGGAATTGATGGCGGCTATGTTATCAGCAGCCAGGCAGTATATAGCAAAAAATTGGAAGAATGATGATAAGATAGGTATTTAGGATTGGTACAAAGTAATGTGGGATTTGGCTCTTAACGAAAAACTCACTTGGGAAATGAATTTAAGGAAAGGTAAAATACAAGGAGATAAATTCTGGAGGATCTGGAAACCATTCGTAGATTATACATGGGTTAAGAAGAAAGGGATATTCCCTGCACAAGAGCAGAACGATTTTTGGAATACGTGAGACGCATAACTTCCTGGACAATGTAAATAGCACTAGGGTGATAATAAAGATGTAAAACGTAACAGTGTAGAAGAGATTATGTACTGGAAAAGGAGAAAGAAAATAGTTTCTTTATACTGTTGTATGTGTAATGGTTTTTTTTTCTTTTTCCTTTTTTGCTATGTTGTATTGTTACTTTCGAAATTCTATTATATGATTCATGCGATTTTATGTATGTTAGTATTTGTATTGTTTTCCTTTTTTTATATGCCTAATAAAAATATTTTAAAAAAAGAAAAAAAAAGAAAAGTAGAGACATCACATTGCAAACAAAAATTTGTATAGTCAAAGCAGTGGTATTCCCTATGGCAATGTATGGTTGTGAGAGCTGGACCATTAGGAAAGCTGAGCGCAGAAGAATAGACGCCTTTGAGAAGTGGTGTTGGAGAAGGGTTTTGAGAGTCCCCTGGACAGCGAGGAGAACAAATAGGTCAATCTTAGAAGAAATCAACCCTGACTGCTCATTAGAAGGTCAAATAATAAAGATGAAACTAAAGTACTTTGGACATCAGATGAGAAGAGAGGATTCACTTGAGAAAGCCTTAATGCTTGGAAAGGTCGAGGGCAAAAGAGGAAGGGGCTGGCCCAAGATGAGATGGCTAGATGGTATTGTGAAGACAATGGGCACAGAGCTGAGTGAGTTGAGGGGGATGGTGGAGGACAGGAGTGCCTGGCGGACAGTGGTCCATGGGGTCACAGAGGGTCGGAATCGACTGTGCGACTGAACAACAACAACATCTTTATATTCCAACTATATTTGTATATTCTGATTATTAAACCCTTTGCAGTTTAGAAATTTTCTTTCTGTTCCATTTGTATTATCAATTCTTCAACTTTGTTAATTTTCTACACCTGCCATAGGATTGTAGCCAATATTCAGTCCCATTTCTCCAATTGTAATATATTAAACCAAGATATTTTAACTTTGTCAAATATATTTGTATATGATCTCTTTTAGACAACTTAACCAATCTTTCAATCTTATTACACCAGCAATTTCCAATTATTTTGTTAATGCTTTTTATCTGGATATTTCTCTAGATCTGTTATATTTCTCTGATGTATTATCTGATTAAGCTAAATTAATTACTCCAATGGAAATTCATCCCTTAAAAATAAATGAGACACCTTTTGCACACATCACCATGCCTATTTTTTCTCTGACAACTTTCCATTAAAAGGATTGGAGATCTTGAAAGCTTCCACATTTGTCTGACCTAAAACTTAGCCTAATAAATGTATAACACTAATAGGGATTATGACAATGAAATAAATTAATGTGGTATTTGCTTTACACAAAGACATAATATAACAATAGAAACCCTTTGGTAACATGAGAAATACATATAGGTATAAATATAGGTGTTAAAGGTATTCTTAAGATAGTATGACACCTTGTCAGAAACAGAACATTTCATTTTCCACAGCTGACATTCCTATATTCTGAACCGTGGGTGGGGGGTGGGGATAATATTGGCAACTATAAGACAAAACACATTTTCAGAGACATATGGGTTGAGTTATACATCACAGTTGATGTAGCAATTGCTGTCCTTGTAGGAAGTTTTTTGCTCCTTGCCATAACATTGTCACTTCCAAGGCCATGCCTCATGACATGGTGTCATCTTTATATTGTCACCTGTTGATCTTTCTCCCTTCCCTTCTCCAGAGTCAATATTTCTAGACATGATGACAAGTGTTAACAAGAACCTAAGTTTTATGTTGACATGTTTCAAACTTTTTGCAAAGCTTGTGCTAGTTATGTTTGTTTCACATGAATAAGTCAAGGGGACAGAATGAAACCTTCAGTGGTGTGATTCAAAGGCATTGGTTTTACACTGAGATACATCCCCCCCCCCAAAAAAAAAAACCCTCCAGGTTATTAATGTGAAGTATTGTGCTTCTGTGTCTCCAACTGAAACCTTTAGGAAATGGTCTGATATTGCTGCACAATGCTAGAAAAAGGATGACAAGCCTTACATAGCGAGGTATAGTTTGAGTGTTGACAAGACCAGTGACATCAATTAAGATGGTCTACAGGATACCCTTTTGTTCTTACTACTATTCACACTTCTAGAAAAACATCCATGACACCCATGGTTGGGTGAAGGGTGGTTAGCTGACATAAAAGGAGTTAGCTTCTGAGAGTTTCCATTGCTTGGTGTCTCTATGTAATGGTACTATGTGAATGGTCCTATTTTCTATGTGAGTATAGACCCGTGGTTTCCAACATGGGGGACATGCCCCATGGGGGGGCAATTATTTTTAAGGGGGGCAGGTTGAGAATATTTAGACCATGTTAATGGCCTTTTAAGTTTCCTCCATGTCAATAGGACTTCACTTTTTTAATAATAAGAATTATATGTCGGGGGTGGGTGGTATCAGGATTGTAGAGATGCTTAGGTAGGGCATGGTCAAAAAAAGTTTGGGAACAACTGGTATAGGCCATCCTGGCTTCTGCAACTGGTTTTGTCAACATTCGGGCTTCCCTTTGCTATATAAAACTTTGCATTTCTTTCCTTCCAGAAATTCAGGCAGCAATATCAGGCTCTATTTCTCATTTAAACTGTCTGCAGTGGATGCTGTCTTGAAGCTTGAATACCTGCCTGACTGAGGTCTTGGGCTGATTGAGAGTAAGCAAACTAAAACTGAACCTGGAGAAGTTGAAAATCATGACGTTAGGTGCCACATCTACTTGTCTGTCATGACTTACTCTAACCTTGGATGAATTTGCTCTACCTGTTAAGGTTTAGAATTGCAGCCTGAGTGTATCGCTCGTCCTAGCACTATTGATGGAAAATGTGATAGCTGCTGTGGTATACTTTGCAGTCGTCTATTTTCACCATATTGCCAGATGCCACCTTTTCTAGATGACAAGTCCCTAACAATTTTGGACGATGCACTAGTAGGGTTCAAGGATTGATTACTGTAATGCTGTCTAAGTGGGGACTCCCTTGAGACTGCTGCAAAGACTCCAATGGGTTCAGAACATGGTGACAAGATTGTTTACAAGTGTAAATACATAATATCACCTTTTTTCATCGTTGGCTGCCTTACTCTGCTTACCTGTCAGATGCTGCATCAGATTCAATGTTTTGACCTTACTATATCAAGGCCTTCATGATTTTGGAGCATGTTATATAATTCAGCTTCTCTGTCTGCATATACAGTCAAACCTCGCATAAAGAGTGACTCGCTTAAAGAGTAACTCGCTTAAAGAGCAGAATTTTCTCTGAATGTTCACTTCGCTTAACAAATAAAACCAACCAAAAACTCGCTTAACAAATAAATCTGGGTTCACAATCCCCCTTACAATTGGTCACTTACAATGGTGTTTCGCTTAAAGAGCAAACTCGCTTAAAGAGCAATCCTGTGGAACGCATTATGCTCTTTAAGCAAGGTACAACTGTATATGCCTATCACACTAGAACTGCTGAGTCTTTGGGGCTGTGACTTCCTCAAGAGTGATCCATAAATCAGTAGTGAGAAATCAGAACTTTTCATTGGGGACACCCTCATTATGGAAGAAGAGCCTTCAGGAAGTCTGCAAAGCTCCTTTCATCCTTGCCTTTAGAAATTAAATAAAAATGTTGTTATGCAAAAATGTCTTTGGAGAGAACCACTCTGATGGTTTCTAAGCTATATATTACCCACTATATTGTTCTTGTTTTGTTTTGTTTATTTTGTCCTGATTGAATTATTTGATTGCTATTTGATGCTTCATGATTTAGCCCATGTTAATTGTCCAGAGTAGACATTGTGCTAGATGGGCGATACAGAAGTCTAATAAATGATAAAGAAATAGTCCAAGGTAAGGGTTTGATTAATTGTAGTTGGTCATAATGCCTTCCAAACAGATGCAATGAAGAAAAAATATAAACAGCTTAGATTCTGATTATACAGTAAAGAAAGTTTTACAAATGGAATACAGTCAAACCTCACATAAAGAGCGCCTCGCTTAAAGAGCAGATTTTTCTATGAATGTTCGCTTCGCTTAACAAATAAAACCAATCAAAAACTCGCTTAACAAATAAATCAGGGTTTGCAATCCCCACCCCACAATTGGTCATTTACAATGGTGTTTCGCTTAAAGAGCAAACTCGCTTAAAGAGCAATCCTGTGGAACGCATTATGCTCTTTAAGCGAGGTACAACTGTATTTTAAATAAGGAATTATATGTACTCTCAGGGAAGAATTACTTTGAGTTTGGCCAGCTGATCAAATGTTATTCCATGCATTGCCCTTTCTATTTCTAATGCTAAGGATGTCTCAGTCATTGTTTAGATTGCGAGAATCGTACCTGATCTGTATTATAAGTGAAATTTTAGCTGGCATGGCAGAATCCTGAGGTTTGCAAAAGTTAAAAAAAAACCCTCTCAATGAAATAACTAAAGTACAGTAATACCTCGGATAACATTTACCTCGGAGAACGCTAAAATTGTATAACGTTAAGTAATCTGGGGAGGAGAATTGGATCGAATAATGTTAAGGTCCTATGGGATGGATCAGATAACAACCGCTAAAGCCTGTGTGGTTACAATGTATCTCTATGGAGCTTTAACGTTATCCGATCCATCCCATAGGATTTTAACATGCATTGGATAACACTAAACTTCGGATAACACCAAGACTTGTGGAACCAAGTCTTAGCGTTATCCGAGGTATTACTGTACTGGCAGTGGAGGAAGAAAGTAGCCTAATGAAGTTAATAAACAATTTTTATGTTACAATGTTTAATGTTTCCCTCTTTTAGAAAAGATAACCTCTGGTTTTTAAAATACTGACTGTTGTATAGGATTTTCTACAATCAAATAGAAGAAACAGAGATTGGAATGAAGTAGCTGAAATCCATGTGCTGTTACCTGATGTATTATCACTAGTCTCATTTGTGTATTTCTCCTAATAACCACTCTGAGTAGACCAAATCAAAAAATATTTTAATGGCATTATGAACCCTGTGATGTAGGGGTGGGTGTTATAAAATTTTATATGTACCAGTCCTAAATGGTGGAAACATTTTCTTTATGTAAACAGACTATTAAAATAACAATAATTGTGTGTGTCTTCAAATTGATTCTCACCTTTTCTAGGGTTTTCCAAGCATACAGTCCTGAGATACAGTTTACCGTTACTTTTTCTGGGAGTGCTCTGGGATAGTGTAGCTTGCACAAAGCTGCACAGACTAGCTGTTCTAGAAGGAACAGTAGGGAATTAAACCCCCAATCTAAGAGCTATTGAACCAGTTTTTCATTTTCTTGAAAAAGACAACACTGCATAGAAAAAACTACAAATGAAATGTTCTGAACTGCTGAATCATTAAAAAACCTAAGCTACTTCATTCTTGTTATCGACCATCAAGTTGTTTCCAATTTATGTGCCTTTGCTAATTCTCTTTTAATCTCTTCTAGCAAAAATAAATTCTGATTTCGGTCAGACAGTTCAGACAGTTCAATTACCAAGATCCTTCTAACATACTGGAATCTATTCTGAGTTACATAATCCCTGACACATAACTTCCAAGTATGATCATGTAGTCATTATTGGCTTTACTCCCCTTTTTATTTAGAATATCTTTTTCTTTCCCTTCCTCTTTAATAGCCTTGTGAATGTCAACCTAGGAATGCTTGCCAGCATGATCACCAAAGCTCACAAGATGATTTCTGTTAAAAAAAATTATTAAATTCTCAAGGAGAGAGATCTTTGGTAACATTTTTTTTTTGCATAGCACAAATCTATACATTTTTATTCAGAAGAAAATCCCACTGAATTGAAAAACACATCCATATTTGTGTGGATAGGTGTGATTCTCAACCAGTGGGGTTATACCAGGACATTAAGGGAGATATGTACAATTCAGCATTATAATATTTTTATTTGAAATTTGGGAAGAAATTCTGTTTTATTATATCTTTCAGATGAAAGAACCCTGAGACATTTCTATCTCTCAAATGCTTAGCAAAAGATTTCAGAATTCTGCCAAGGATGTTTGCAAATCCTTTTGGGGAAAAACAGATCTAAGAAGCCTATCACCACTGAGAGCACTTCAGTGGGATTGCGCTACACAGAAGGCAAATGTGCTCAGAAAAGGCACAAATGCTGTGGTTTCAGCAGCTCTTCCACATTCTGGCATGGGCCAAATGATGAAATTAGGTTCAGAGATAGTTCTGGCTCAGGGGTATCAAGCCTAGGTGGTCTCTGGTTCTGCACTCATACTTGAGCATTATATGGGCATTATAGGTTCCTCAGTTATAGGTCTATAGGTCTATATCTAGATCACTGTTGTATTTCAGAAACATGATAACTATCATGAAATTATTTCTTTTTTCTTCTTTTTTGCTGTAAGCAACTATTGTTTATTATAGATTCTAATCACTTAAATAATTCTTGCTGTTTTTAACAGACTGAGGCAACTGCCTCAAGCTTCTCATTCTGGGAGCCCTCATTATCTGGCGTGGGGTGGGGGTGGGGAAAACAAAGCTGCATGTACCATGTGGCCTCAGATGCACCCCTAAAAGAGTCAGCTGGTTTACAGCCTCAAAGGTTGTAGAGCATATTGTCACATCACTGATGTCACAGTGAAATCCAAATGTCAGTTCAGTTCACTTCTACAGAAGTGAGGGGAGGGAGAAACTTGTCATGTGCTACTGGCATCTAAGGACTTGAACCAGCTTTGGTAATTCTGTTCAACTGTGTGTGACAATATAGAAAATCATCCTCAAAGGAGCTAGGAAGACCTTTCTTTTTAGACAGATGTCTTATGAATAGCATCTTGTGGATCAGTTTGAACCTGCTTTGTGATTTTTTTCACTTCTGCTTCTTGTTTTGTATTGTTAACAACTCCCTTAATATGGGAGTATAGCAGGTTGTGAAAATATACTTAAATAATATCCAAAATTAGTAATGGGAGGAAGGGATCAAATATTTGTGTCTACAATCTTGAGAATGACATAAAAAAAAGGTTTATCCTCAGTGCAGGACAAGAATGTAGGAATATTATCCATGAGGCATCAGGAAGGTAGGCCTATACATCTTAATTGGGTGTTAGATTGACATATACTGCATTTATCAGATGAATCCTTTGGGATATAATTAAGCTTTTGTAAAGGATGGCTCAGGTTATCTGGTCAGGTTATCCTGCTATAGTAATAGACCAAGGCTGAGTTTCAGGCAGCGGTTAACTAACCTGACTACCCTGAGGACTAATGACCTTGAATGGTGAAGTCCACAGGGAAGAGTGATGGCTCCCATGAGGATTAAATCCCACTTGAATCCATCTTGGTGGAGGGCAGTAGCTTCATCAATATTGGTGTGGGACTGATGAGGACTTCGTATGCCAAAAGGGCTCAAGACCAGAAAATGGCTTACAGAACTGGATCAGTGGTGCAGATGTCATGCTGCAAACTGGAGGGCAGATTAAAGGCAACTGCATTATATTCTTAGAATAGGCTTCATGGCTGATCACCATGATGATCGCCAATATTCAGATTCAGATATGGCAGCAGCAGCAGCAGAAAGGCTGGTATTATGAACAAGCTTCTTCTATGACCTTCCAGGCACCTGTGTGAGGAAATCTACGTGCAACATATAGGCACAACTCACTGTTTCAATGATATGTGACAGGCTATAGGCATCAGTTGCAGAGCTGAGATCATCACTGGCGTAGCTGTTATTTTTCACCAAAGGTCCCTCACTTGCATGATTATAGGGAACTATAATTCCAAAACTGTGAGGATTGGTTTCCTGTTTCCAAGATCTTCGAGTTTTTGTCCTTCAGGGGCTTAAGGAAAGCACATGTAGATTTTCTAAAGCATTTTATTTTATTTTATTTTATTTTTAAACCAGATCATTACTCTGGGTGGAGGTAGTGCCTTTTCATCCATTTTTAGTCTCCAATATTTTTTCAAATTTTATCACTTTCCTTCCAAATGGTACCTACTGAGATCAACTGATCCATGGAGGAATATTTATTGAGCAATTGGACCAGATAGCAAAAATGCACATGGTTTATGCATCAAAAATAAAGGCTAATTTCTCCTGCAGCTTATATGACCATTCTCCTATGTATTGGAAAATACATAAACATTGTGTGCTTTGATTAATTTGGTATATAGTAGAACCCCAGATAATATTAAAACTTGGTTCCACGAGTCTTAGCGTTATCCGATTTTTAACTTTATGTGATGCATGCATTGCATAATGTTAAAATCCTATGGGATGTATCACATAATTTTAAAACTCCATAGAGAAACATTGTAACTGGCACAGGCTTCAGCAAATGTTATGCGATACATCCCATAGGATTTAAACGTTATGCGATGCAATCCCCCCCCCCCCCGATTGCTTAACATTATGCGGTTTTAGCATTATCTGGTGCAAATATTACCCAAGGTATTACTATAATTCTGACTGAAGCTTGGAAATGATATTTTTTGAACTAAAATTCTCTACATTTCTAGTAGGAACACTAGGGGCATCTGGAAATTAGAATTCAAACAAGTGACTCTCACAGATACTAGTAAGAAAAAACAACGGCAGAGAACACTATCTAGTTTGGCAACCTCTGTATCAGCACCTGTAACAGTAATGGTGAACCTTGGGACTCCAGGTGCTCTTGGACTACAATTACCAGAAACCCAGGTTAGCACTCCTGCTGATCAGGGCTTCTGGGAACTGAAGTTCAAGAAAATCTGACTTACAGCATACTTCTCAGGGCACATTCTTATATACGAACTCAAAGTGAGGCATCGTTGTCTAAAAATGCCAGTTGCCTGTTGAGAAATTTTATTCATATATTTGAATAAATATATTCCCAGCAGGAAGGCAGATTTTAGTCTTTGTATTAAAGCAAGTTCCTCTTTTTATATAAATTTCCCCCATCCATTATAGCCAAGCTACAATGATTATTTAGACAAAATGTTAATGTAGAAAGCACAACAACAACAACAACTACAACTACTACAATTCACTCACAACTTGTGTTGAGAGGTCTTGATAAAGTGGCATCAGGTTAATATTGCAGACAGATAAATTAAGGTAAAGTAATTAAAAATAGATAAAGATAGCTTCTTCTTTTTAGCTGTATGGGCAAGAAGGTGGAGATGCTGAGAATAGTGTTTTTCTTTATTTGCTAGGCCTTGATGTGTTTACATCTGTGTACCCCATTCATTCAAGTAGGAGTTAAGAGATGAGATAGATTTACTATCTCTTCCCAAAACATAGTTTGTGGATTTCCCAGGCCAGTCGGCTATCCAGTAGCCAAGTTACTATGCTGTGAATACACTTACATTTTTATAAATAAATCTGTTATTTGAGAATAAAATTGGAAACAACACACATCTGATCAATTATTCACTGTAGCTATCAGCTTTAGATTTGTACCCTGTTGAACACAAACTACAAAGACACAAATGTTTACACTAATGATATATTTGATTTTAATTATGAATGGAATAAAAACCTGAAGAACAAGGAGACCCAACTAGCAGGAAATCTGAGCATTTTGAACAGAGATATTCCACACATCAACCCCACTATTGTAGAACATCAGTGGCATACTAAATACAAGGTTAATCAATTATATATTTAGGACCATAGGAAAGTTATCAAAACATATTGCTATCATTGATGTCTTAAGGCCACGTCTAGCAAATATACACAAGATATTTATGTGAAAAATCCATTTGGTGGGAGAACATCCAAGCAATAACATATTTATTGGGAACCAAGTCAGCTGATTACCCAAACCAATTAAAGTATTTTACCTAACAAGGATAAAATCATCAAAGTACTATTTTCTTAATTAATTAGCAAACTAGTTGAGATTTACTGTATTTGAAGAAATTAATAATGCAAAAAATGTGCTTTATCACATAAATAAAATACATAGAAATTTATAGAATGTAAACTGGGTATTTGAATTAAAATTTGCCAGGAGGCAAAATAGATACCATCCTTTGTAAAAATCTTCACATATACCTTTCTGATATCTCCTGACTAATAACAACTAATGATTTGTTGTGAGCTATGAAAAATGAGTTACTGCACATTCCAGAAATTTATATGCAATAGAATTTTGCTTTTTAAAAGAACTTAGTTCAAATATTGTGTTTCAAGATGAGTTTTTTTTGTCACAGAGTAATATTTTGTTAAAAATTAATATAATGGATACAGAAGAATGGCATCTGGTTTAGGCATGCTGCAAAGTTGTCACCTGAGGCACTGTACATAATTTTGTACATTTCATATGCTTACCATTTACAATTTCATTTTAAAATACAACAGGGCAGAGTCTTGACTACTTAATTTGTTTTTGCTGTTGATATACTTTTCTTTCTCTGTCAATATGGCATCTTGGGATAAAAATGCCCCATATTATTTTTTTAAGCAAACCATAATGAAGCTCTGGCAGTGGGCTGGCTTCATTTTGGGGAAACAGAAATTTACTTTGTGAGGAACTCTCATTCAGGTGAGGAACTACCAGAAGGATACATTCATATTCTAACTCCATACCTGTATACATGGAATACAAATGGAATTCTCACCTAGGTCAGACAATGATCCATAATTCCACAAAATGCAAGTTTTAAAGAGACCAGATCAGAGGACATGCTAGTTGACACCAGAATTAATGGTGTCTGAACAAAGGGCTGGACATAATATGACTCATAGGTTTCATACAATTTGAAAGGACTTTTTTTGTCTCTTCTAAGATATTTTTGAAAGCTGGAAAATAAAAACACCCACAACATGAACTGCCATCAAATTTGGTAGGATAGCTTCACCTTTCCTTCCTTCATCACCTTTTTCTCCATTGGGGATCCAGGGTGGCTCACAACAATAAAAACTATACAGTAATATATATTTTCTAAAAAAAAATCAATTTTTGTCGTTCAGTCGCACAGTTGATGCTGAGCCATTGCAACCCTATGAACCATTGCCTCCCAAGCACCTCTGTCTTCCACCATTCTCCTCAGCCCTCCCAGGTTTGTGCCCATTGCATCTACAATACCATCTAGCCATCTCATTTTTGGCCACCCCTTCTTTTTTTGCCTTCCACCTTTCCCAGCATCAAGGCTTTCTCAAGTGAGTCCTCTCTTCTCATTTGATGTCCAAAGTACTTTAGCTTCATCTTTACTATTTCATCTTCTAATGAGCAGTCAGGGTTGATTTCTTCTAAGATTGACCTATTTGTTCTCCTTCCTGTAATACATAACTATATATCAAAAACAATTAAAAATTGGTCAAGATAAAAATGTTTTTTAAATGTTCCCTAACCCCTCATATATTGTTTATGAGCATTGTTTGCCAACCTACCAGTTCAAAAGCAAGAAATTGTAAATAGATAAATAGGGACCACTTTGATGGGAAGGTAAACATCGTTCCGTGTTGAGGCATGCCTGCTACATGTCCACGGAAATGTCTCCAAACTCTTTGGCTTTACACAGAGATGAGCACTGAACCCTAGAGTCAGACACAACTGGCTTTCGAGCAAGGGCGACCTTGGTAGGGAAAATCTTTGCCTGAAGATTGAAGGACAAAAAAGGACAAAAAGCCTGGGAGCAGCAACTGATAAGGTCCAGTGGCTACACAGTGACTTCTACTCATGATAATCATTATTGTTAAGAACAAAAGATTTCCTGCAGGTGTTTGTGTTATTAACTGATCTTAAATCAATGCTCAATTGTTTTGCATATTTGTGGAAGTGTTCAACATCACTGAATTAAATTTGTGTTTTTGTCTTATCTGTTGATTATATAGTCATTCCCTCCCTCCTCATCTTGCTAGGGATGGGGACAGTTTCTGCCACAGTTTAACAGAGATGTCAGAATTTTTAAAATGCATCAAGGAAAAGGGTGGTAGTTGGAGATACTGTTATAAAGACCCAGAGTCGGGTCTTCCCGAGTGGGGCGGGGTATTAAGTGCAAATAATAAATAAATAAAATAAAATAAATAATCATGATGCTCATGATAAATTTAATGAGGGGGGATTTTTAATTTAAAAACATTTAAAGGAGACACTCTTCCAAATTAGTTGCTAAAATGACCCTGACTTATATAAGTCAGGGTTATTTTAGTGTTAATGTGGGTTGGGGAAATAAGGGTTTTTTTAAAAAAATAAAATAAACATAAACTGTTTTTTAACTTTAAATGATTTTAGATATTTTTAAATTTCATGATTTTATATGTTTTTATCTTTTACTTCTGTTTTATGACGATGTAAGCCGCCCAGAGTCGGGTTCTCCCGAGTGGGGCGGGGTAATAAATTCAATAAATAATAAATAATAAATAATAAACATGTCAATTCAATTCAATTCAATTAAAATAAAATTGAATTGAATATGTTTCAAATCTTGTTGCCACCTATTAGCCAACTGTATTGTATCAAAGGGCAAGTCATTTGAGAGCCAGAATGCTTTCTTTACATGAAGTAACTGGCAGGCTCATTTCTGAAGTAGATAAAATTCATCACATCTCTCTAATCCTAGCTTGTCTCCACTGTTTTCCTCTTGTTTTTTCCTGACAGGTTCAATGTATTGGTTTTAACATATAAAGCTTTTAATGGTTTGGGACCTCAATGCCTGTTGGAGCATCTCTCCCAAAGATCTTCTTGCCATTTTACTACGGATGATCACTCTAGGAGTGGTTTCTACCAGCACTGGGTCTTCTTGGTGGTAGCCCCATCTTTATGGAATGGACTTCCAGGCCTCTTCCCTTCAGACTTTCAGAAAAATTGTGAAAACTTTAGTTTTCAAGGAAACCTTTGGAAATATACTTCATCCCAGGTAATGTGTTTGACCCATAATTTATCTAAGAATGTTAGAGTTTAGTCACCAATATTTAATTCATCATTTACTTTTATATGCATATATATTTAGTGGAACATTCATTAGCAAATCCTCAACACTTAGTTCTACAACCATTTAATGATATTTGCCTTCCTTAGATTCAATTTTTATATGGACAGATGAGTACTACAGTATTTTTCAAGTCTATTGAATTCTACTTAGAGTCTTTACAGTTCCTTTTAATTTTGTGGGGATACTTAGAATTCTCTCCTAGACATTTCCTAGCACAGTCTCATAAGCTATAACATGAGAGCTTAGTAGCAGACAATTTCTAATGCCTTACCCAACTATATCTGCTCCTTAGCATACATTCTTGAAAGTACAAATCATAATCACTTACATGGTAGTATATAGAACTACATCATAGTTTTATATTCCAGTCCCTGAATTCTGTCCCATTCACAGTATTTATAAATATCTGTCTGCATACTTCTTTCTACTCCCATTCAAGTCAAGCATCTCAGCAGCCAGAACTAAAATAGATCCCATGATCCTCAACTAGAGGAGCCTAGAGTAGAGGTGAATGCTTCAAGAGAGAAACAAATCAAACAAAATGATCCCTCCCTCCCTCAAACAATTTTCCAGTCTGCCATTGAACTAGTATTCCTTTGTCCTGCCAGGAAATCTCACTGAAAACATAGCTTGTTATTCTGACAAACACACCTGATCACTACCTTGGAAATTCTGTGACACAAAATGAAGCAAGCAGCTTTCACTTCTAGTACACCAGTCAGACAATACATGGATTGTGTAATGTCCCCTCTAAGTATTTTTCTGCTGGCCTCACTTCTCCCCTTTCCCACATCATAAAAAAGTCACCAACATCACATTTTGCCACCCTTTTGCACCAAAATCCTGCTGAAGGGAATACACCCTGCTTAGTTTTGTAAATTCTTCTATGAGAGTGCTATTACATTACAGTGACAGTAAAGTGCTGGACTGGGGGAGGGAAATTAAGCTGTGTTGTCTTCCAAGACAGTGAAATAACTCCCTGAACCTGCCAAAATTGTCAAACCCTGCCATCTGTCAAACAAAAGGCAGCTCACTTTCAAATTATGTCAGTGAAAAGGGGGAAATACCTACATAGTATTACCAGGTGAGACCTGCAAAAAGATCAGCGAGGAGGTAAATCGACCTTTGAGAAAGCCTCTTCAGCCATCCACCTACCACCAAAAAGACTCACTCTTTTATCACCCATGATTTTTTTATGAGTCCCTCTTGTTTATGCTGAAAATAATATCAAAATTGTGCAAACAGCCACAGGAGGAGAAACTGCTGCCAGGACAAGAGCAACACAATACAAAAAGTGCTAGGAAAACAAGATTAACACAAAAGCTCCAATAGGCCAAGATTATTATAATCTAGTTGGGCTCAGGGGACCAGAATGTTCTGAAATGGTCTGATTCATTTTCAATAGCTGTAAAAAAAGGTGCCTCTATTTAGCAAGCTATCAGTGAAAAGCTTTCCTCAGCCACATTCATTTTTTAAATCACTCTTCAGCCATCAACGTTTGGGGAAAGGAGAGGGAAGAGAAAAGAACAGAAATGCCACTTTCCTTGTGATTTCCAGGAAGCTGAAAGTGGCCTTTGGGGATGTCTGTAAGAAGGAACATCTGAAGCAAAGAAACAAGGGCAAGCATGCCGAAAGAACAGATTTCTTTTTCCTTAAACAATGCACTTTCACAAATCCATCTAGAATATGAGAATGAAGCATAGGCCACTAGTATACATTTTATGAATTACAAGGTTTAAATCTGTTCCATTTATTCAAATTGGTAAGGTTAAAGGTAAAGGTTTTCCTTGCTTGAAAGATGGTTGTATCGAACTCTAGGGTTCGGTGCTCATCTCTGTTTCAAAGCTGAAGAGCCAGTGCTCTCTGCTTTTGCAGACGTTTTCGTGGTTGTGTGGCAGGCATGACTAGACACACAGAGCGCTGTTTACCTTCCCACTTGCAATTTCTTCCTTTCGAACTGTTAGGTTGGCAGGAGCTGGGACAAAGGCAGGAGCTGGGACTCATTCCATCCTGCAGTACTCGGGAATTGAACTGCTGATATCCCACCTTCCAGTCAGCATCTTAGCCACTACAAATATATTAACAAAACCAGGCTAAAGATATATAGTTTTTAAACTGTATTTTTTTTATTTTAAAAAAAAACACCAGAACTCCAAGCCTTCATGACATAAAAAAAGTGAAAGGATTTTTTTAAAAAAAGGTTACAACATGTTTATGTTGCACTGTAGTTGGGGATTTTACAAATTGCAATACTGGACTCTGTACTTTCATTAATATATTATTTTATTGGCTGGAATATTTATAGTCTTAGTATAACTATTTTGAATGTTTGGTTAACATGCATTATTTTTATCTTAATTTTCATGTATTTCAAACATGGGGCTATTTATAACATAGTCATCTACAATGGCAGTAATGTTAAATCTTTTGAAACCTGACATCAACATTATAGGTATTTCTTGTCAAGGAATGGGGATTCTCATGAGCTGTGGCAGAGACAGATATGCAAGCACACACAAGTACCCACCAGCGTGTGTATGCACACATAAACATCTCTTTTATCAAAGATGTACCTGCAGATGATATATAGCAAGCAACGTTAATTTGGGGTGGGGTGCTGGGAATAAAGAATCCAACTAAAATATTTTTATAACTCCATTCTTAACAGAATGTGTCTTTTTTCATGTATATGAATCATAAGGCATCCCAGAGGCGAGAGGACAAAAAAAGGAAAAAGTGGGATAAGAGTGTGTAGGCAGAAAGGATGTCCAACTTTGTGATTCTCCAGATGATGGATATACAAATACCTGTCATTACTTTTTTGATGGTGGTGAAAGCAAAGAGAGATATTTCTGATCCATGCCAATAATTAATCTATCTTCCCAGAAGCCCCTGGCTGGGGCTTTACAAGACGCCGAGGTGGCAGGACTTCCTCACCTCACCGCCACCCGGAAACCATCTGCAGCTGAGCGGAGAGGCTGCCTCGGCAACTGGTCCCGGGACTCTCTCCACCTGTGCCTGGGACCCCACCCCTGGCTGGGGCTTTAAAAGATGCCAAGGTGGCAGGACTTCCTCGCCTTGCTGCTACTCAGGAGGAACAACATCACTCAGCTGGCCTCATGTCTGCCCTCCCGGGACTGGGTAAAAGCTGCGCTCTGTGCAGGAGGCTGAACACAGCTGAGCCTAGCCCTCCCAGGTCAAGGAAGGATTCTGTTGCCACTGCCATTGCTAGGTGTGCTCCCTGCCAGCCCAGCTGAGGATGATGTTGAGCCCTGGGTTCCATTGTAGACTTTGAGCCCTGAGCTCCATCACAGACATCGAGACCAGGCTCTGTTGTAGACATTGAGACCGGGCTCTGTCATGGTTATTGAGCCATGGGCTCTGTTCCACACGTCGAGCCTGGGACTCCATCGGGGACATTGTGGGCTTGTCTCTTGGTGTTTTGACATTTTGACATTTTATTATTGTGTGTACCTTGTAACTTTAAATTTGTTTTGTGAACCTTCCTGAGTCGGTTTTACCGAGTAGGGCAGTATATAAATCCAATAAATAAAATAAAATAAGGGTAAGATTACATCAGACCTGGAGGTGGTATATGTATTTTTCCTTTCCCACTGAGATCAGTGAGAAAGAAAATCAGAGGACAAGTTGGCCAGAAAATAAGGAGTATGGGGCATAGAAGAATTCTCATATCTCTTGTCTAACCAGTATTAATTCCAGCAGGTCTTTGTCTTGACAATTTCTCATCAGATTCTTTTTTTATTGCAACCCACCGGACTGAGTTCTATTTATGAAAGACAAAATGAATTGCCTTAATGAATAATAATAAAAAGACTGTCTATTTGACTAAAATACCTGACACAATGACATAGCCTTCATTAAGAACTGGACCCTCCAGTAAGATATAAACAGGATACACGAGGGTGTATCATTGCCAAAGAGGATTCAAAGGTTCAGTGAAGGAAAGATCAATTTCAGCTGACAATCTGACCCTTTGCAATTGAAGGTTGACTCATCTGTTCTGATCCAGATGGCACATAAATGATTATGTTTAATTTCTGTAACCTTGCAAGTTACATTCTTGACACTCTGCAATAAGCTGCCAGTCCTTCTTCAGCTTTGGCAGGATTAAATAATCATAAATAATAGGTGCTGCTACGATTAAGTGACCAATGCTGATTAAATGAACACTTATCAAAGTTCTAATGGGGGCATGCCATCGGCTGTGATGGCTAGTGAATGTCTGGCTGCAAGTGTCTGTATGCATTAGCTTCTGAACAATTTTGTGTGACATTTACAATGCTGAGTTAATCATTTTTCCTGCAGTCTTGAAGTTAAGATTTATTTATTTATTGCTACCATTTGCCTTTTGATATCCCCACCCCTTTCTATTTAAACCTTCACAGCTAGATGATCATTGATTTGTCAAATGTATGTGACCTACCTGTGAAGGCATCAAACAGACCTTGCTTTAAGTGTTTCTCATTCCTAATAAATTCATTATTTATTTATTTATTTTTGCATCCAGAAACATTTACTTTGAAAATGCCATGAGGAAATGGAATTTTGCCTCATACTGTGACTGTTGTTGTTCAGTCGCACAGTCGATTCGGACCCTCTGTGACCCCATGGACCACTGTCCGCCAGGCACTCCTGTCCTCCACCATCCCCCTCAACTCACTCAGCTCTGTGCCCATTGTGTCTACAATACCATCTAGCCATCTCATTTTGGGCCGCCCCCTTCTTTGACTGTGACTGACGAGAGCTATAATTAGATATAATTTTGTGTTAGAAATTATTCTGGGTTGAAAAGATTTTTGCAGAAGAATTTCCACTGAGGGAACACCCAAATGAGGCTCCTTTCATATCCTCAAGAGCTGGGTCAGAGACTGGTGTTCAATATGTCATGCAGTACCCAGGTCTCAAACTGCTGACTTGCCAGCCTTCCACCTAACAATGCAAACTTCTTAACCACTGAGCCCCTATAATTGAGATAAAGTAACCTTATTGTGGAAATGGATTCACAAAGCCTGTGGGATGACTGAGCAATAGAAGTCGCTCCTTGAATAGGGTGGCATATAAATGTGACCAATAAATAAATAAAGCAAGACCAAACCAATGGAAAGCATTCTGAACTCTAGTAAAGCTTTCCTTCAGTCATGATGGTTGCATGCACAAGCAGTTTGAATTAAGTATTGACTGATGCTATCTTTGGAAATCACATAGACAATGGTACTGCTGTGACAGCCATTGTTCAGCAAGGCTCAAGCCCTGTGATTAAACATAGAGGATCAAAGAGAAGGAGATTTAATAGTGGCAGTCATAGAGCAATTGTGAGATGGGAAAAAGAGACTAACTCATGTTGGAGGGGTATGCAGAGGATAGCTCCTAGGTCCAGAGGAGTATAACAGAATTAGGGTTTGAACAACTTCTTATCCTACCTGATAGACAAAAGGTCTGGGAGAAGTGAGAATACATAAGAAACAGACTGCTGCAGGTAAGACATGCAATTCAGGAGGAAGCACCATCTCACTAAGGAGACAATTGGGCAACCATAGGCATAAGTTTCCCCCCCCCCCCAGGACACCCACCAGAGATCAGGAACATAATAAAGATAGGAACTATGTCAGCTCCCAGCCTGAAATTCTGGGAAGAGTATCACCCATGCAGGCTGATGATGTTGACCTGATATCATTTACTACATCTCTGAGACTGACCCACTCGCTATTCCCAAACTCTGGACCTGATGCACTTATTGCTTTTCTGAATGTAAGCCTCCCAACCCTTTCCATTCCTCTGATCTTGGTACCACCACCATCTATTTTCTTTATCAGCATGAATCTTCCACTGCTTATTGGCCATCTGACTCTGACCATCTCTTGGAGCCTAATTCTGCTGCTACTCATGGCTCATGTGATTTTGTTTTTGCCGCCACATACTGTCTCTCCATTTCTAGTCCTAACTTCCTCAAAGTGTGTCTGCCATGATACCTTCCAACCTAAGCTCTGAGATATTAGATATCCTTCTATACCCCTTTCCATCAAATAAAGCACTCTGAGGACCACAGGACCCATAGGGATTCACAATGTATTTCTCCCCATGGAAGGAATATGGGATGCTCATAGGGTAAAAAAAAGATTGAGTAGGCTGTGGGGTGATTGTGATGATCATATTCTGAAAGGCAAAAATTATTTTATTTAGTTACTATAGGTTATTACTACCCTGCCATTCATCCTGAAGACTTCAAAAGCAACATTTAAAGAGTAAAAAGCTGAATGCCCCCTTCCCATTGTCAATAGGTTTTATGTTTCTGGCATTTAAAAAAATGTGTGGGTGTTATTTTTGCTTTCTTGATATTTATAATTTTATTCAATTTGTTTACACTTTTACTGTAAATCCTCATCCTCATCCTCATCACCATTACCATCACAATGGTGTTGGTGGTGGTGGTGATGATGATGATGTACACAGCCCAGAGTGGGGAAATATCCCAGATGGGTGGGAAATAAATAAATAAATAAATAAATGTCCATAGTAGTTTATCTCAGAAAATTAATTGAAGGGGTGTGTGTCAATTTTTAAAAAAGTAAAATTAAAGCCAAAAAATATCAGACTTATTGCCAGGAAAAACTTCCTGCAGAAAATATTCTAAAGCCAGAGTATAACAACAGTAAAGTTGTAGCATTTTGTGCCCACTTTCCCTTTATTTTGCCTCCATTGTTTGTCCTGTAATGGCAGAAAATGGAGCCCATTTGAAACATGAACAGCACAGAAACAAGAAATATGTCATACACAGAGTTGAGGCACAGATCTGTCTAGCTCATCTTTGTCACCACTACCATGGTTCTCGAGTACTTCTAATAGATGTTTCTCTTGCTCCTACACAGAGATTCCTGGTATTCCCTTCTAGTCTCCCAGGGCCATAAACAGGATTCTAGATTTGGGTGGGTGAATATTTTTTCAGGATGAGCAAAGATGTCACAGAGAGAGAGAGAGAGAGAGAGAGAGAGAGAGACCTTAGACGTGTGGAGAGACTGCAAAGAGGGCAGCCAGAGGCACAGAGGATGAGAGCGAGTAGCCAAACTGGAGGAGGGTATTTAACAGCCAATGGTCCCCCCCCCCCAAGTAATGCCTCATGGCAGTTTCACAAGGTGTAATAGCAGGTGGTTTCAGTGGGTAAAAATCTCACACACTGTGGTGCTGAAACAAGGGCTCACAGTGCCTTTTGAAGATTTCCACCTGTCCTTAAACACAATCAGAGACAGACAGACAGACAGACAGACATGGATAGACAGATAGATAGATAGATAGATAGATAGATAGATAGATAGATAGATAGATAGATAGATAGATAGATAGATAGATAGATAGATGGTGATGGAGATATAGGGAGATGTATAGATAGTTTGAGGGTGGACAAACTGCTAACTCAGGGTGTTAACTGGCTACAGCCCTGTCTCCAACCCAAGTGCTAATCAGGGCTAATCCTTCCAATACTAATTGAGATTGATGTTTTGAGGATAGTTTGGTGGATTCTATAGAGAAAGTTAAAATGGTTTAAATAAAAATAAGCAATAAATAAATGTATGCTGAATAAAGACCTTTGTCTTGTTACCTAGAAATACAGCAGACAAGCCTTAGTTAATCATGTTGTTTTTGTTTCTTTTTTCTCCCTTCATGTCAAGGGTTAGTATTAATAAGGGTCACTCATGTTTGTCCTAGACAAATAGTGTAGGTTTCAGTGCTGGTTGGTGCATTATCCTTCCCATCCACCATGATTCTATAATACCACTGTAACAAGTACAGTAGTACCTCACTTAAAGAGCATAATGTGCTCCACAGGATTGCTCTTTAAGCGAGTTTGCTCTTTAAGCGAAACACCATTGAAAATGACCAATTGTGTGTTGGGGGGGGGGGGATTGCAAAGCCGGATTTATTTATTAAGTGAGTTTTTGGTTGGTTTTATTTGTTAAGTGAAGCGAACATTCAGAGAAAATTCTGCTCTTTAAGCGTGTTACTCTTTAAGCGAGGTGCTCTTTATGCGAGGTTTGAAGGTACTTAGGGTTTTTTGTCCCCCCCCTGTTTACCATTTCTTCCTTTCATTTTTAACAAGCACATCAGCATTCATAGTATGCCATTCTGTTTCATCAGGCACATCTTAACATAAAAACTTGACATTCATTTTTATCTTTAACAGTAAAAAGAACAAACAAAACTGTAACTATTGTCTCGAATTTCTAGCTGCTACACTAGTTTTAGATGTTATAGCCTGACTTTTGCTGGGCTAATTGGAGGGGAAGTAGAGACACATGATACTTGTTGTCAAGATGCTTTAATTTTTGAAGTGAAAAGATGCAAGAACATACGAGTGGGAGAGAGTTATGTGTGACAGCAGCTCTACAAATCTACAAGTGCCTCTTTCAGTCTCACAGAAATTTGGTGTGCAAGTAAAAACAAATACAGCTACAAGTTAAAGCTTTATGTTAGCAGGGACTGTTGCTATTGACAGGGAAAAACCCCTCCATGGCTGTGCTTAGAAAGCCAACCCTGTAGAACTACCAAGCATTCTACTAATTGAGGTCACACTTCCTCAAAAGCCAGTCGTATCCAACTCTAGGGTTTAGTGCTCATCTCTGTTTATAGCCAAAAAGCCAGCACAGTCTGCATCTGCAGACGTTTCCATGAACATTAATTTTTTAAGCTTTTTAAAGTTTTTAATTTTTAAAGTGTTTTTTAAAATTGTTGGAATTCGTCCTGGGTCCCTTCGGGGAGGAGGGCAATAAACAAATATAAATAAATAAATAAATAAATAAAACATGTGGCAGGCATGCCTCAGCACCGGAGTGCACAGAATGCTGCTCATCTTCCTACCGAAGTGGTCCCTATTTATCTACTTGCAATTTCTTGCTTCCCAACTACGAGGTTGGCAGGAGCTGAGACAGAGATAGGAGCTCACTCCATCATGCAGTACCCAGGAATCAAACTCCAACATTCCAGTCAGCATCTTAACCACTTGAACTACCATGAATTCCAACCACTAGATTTATTATTTATTTATTAGTTCAAATTTATATTGCAGCCCACTCGCTGTAGCAACTCAGGGCAGCTTACAAACAATACATTACATTAAAATATGTTGATGGGGGTCAGGGGGAGGGATGGCAAAGTCCTCAACCTGCCCTGGCTGCTCCTTCCCTGGCCACTGTGTGGGAGCAGGGATTTGATTTGGCTGCAATGGGCACCCCTAGTGATTTAACAAAATGTTAAAACCACACACAGAGAGCCAAGTCCCTAATGGAAGGCTCTGGGTCTTTGAGTTGCCCTTTCCAAAGAAAACACAATTTCAAAAGAAGGCCATCTGGAGGGGAGCAACATGCAGATACTGTACCAGGTTCTCTGTGTTTGTTGAATAGGGGATGATTTCAGATGCAGCCGGCTGTTTTTCCAATTCACCTCTACGAAACAAAGCCTGGCACAACATTTTGCCATGAATGTTTGGAATGCATACTGATAATTTTCTTTTACTATCCACAAGAAATTGGTGCATGCCTAAAGAAGTGATCTTGAATCATGAAAGCTTGTATAATGCTTGAATTTTTTTAGTGATCCAAGAAAGGTATTGCCTTCCTCCTGCATTTGACATTGTGAGTGAGCATTGACAAGGGATATATTATATCTGCCATGGAAATGGGATTCAGGGCACTTCCAGGAGGATAGCTATTTCAAAAGCTGGTTTGAGACTCAATATAAAGAAAACAAAGATCATGGCAACAGGCCCTATCAGTCACTGGAAAATAGGTGGAGAAGAAGTAGAAGCAGTGACAGATTTTACTTTCTTGGGATCAAAACTCACTGCAGATGGGGACTGCAGCCATGAAATAAAAAGGCGACTGATTCTTGGGAGGCAAGTAATGAGAAACCTGGGGAGCATAGTGAAAAGTAGAGACATCCCATTGCAAACAAAAATTCGTATAGTCAAAGCAATGGTATTCCCGGTGGCAATGTATGGTTGTGAGAGCTGGACCATTAGGAAAGCTGAGCGCAGAAGAATAGATGCCTTTGAGATGTGGTGTTGGAGGAGAGTTTTGAGAGTCCCTTGGACAGCAAGGAGAACAAATAGGCAATCTTAGAAGAAATCAACCGAGAATGCTCCTTAGAAAGTCAAATTGTAAAGATGAAGCTAAGGTACTTTGGACATCAAATGAGAAGAGAGGATTCACTTGAGAAAGCCTTGATGCTGGGAAAGATGGAGGGCAAAAGAAAAAGGGGGTGGCCAAAAATGAGATTGTTAGATGGTATTGTAGAGACAATGGGCACATAACTGAGTGAGTTGAGGAGGATGGTGGAGGACAGAAGTGCCTGGTGGGCAGTGGTTCATGGGGTCACAGAGGGTCGGAGTCGACTGTGCGACTGAACAACAACAACAAAAAGAGATCATGTCTGAAGAATATTTACAGGCCATTAAAATTCACCTTTGGATGGACAACAGACTGAAAATATGGATGCTGCACACAGTGAGTCTAATTTTTTTCAAAAAGCATACACAGATTTCACCACAAAATGATAAAACTTAGAAAAAAATAAGCTAAGTAAGTTGTAGTTTAGATACATTAGGGCAGAGTTTGGCAACCTGTGGCCCATGGGCCAGATCTGGCCCACGGCACCAAATCATCTGGCTCCTTCTCTCGCTCCAACTCTGCTGCTGGAAATGGCTGCAGACATGTTTACGGTGGCTGTGGACCTGTTTAGGGCAGCTATGGATGCTTTTATGGCAGCTGTAGACTACAGAGGGGGGACCACCAGCCCAGCCCCTCAACTGTCTTGAGGGATCGTGACCTATCCCCTGCATTAGAGGAAGAAGAACAGAACACATCAACCTGCATACAAGTCTTATTGATTATATGTGAGATTAAAAAAACCCTCAGGGTTATTTATTTATTTATTTATTTAAATTTGTTTATCAACCTCCTCCCTGAAGGGACCCAGGGCGATTCCCAACACAACCAGAAAGAAAACAATTTAAAACCAATTTAGAATTAAAGGTTTTAAAAGTTTTAAAAGAAGCTTAAAAGCTTAGCATTAAAAACCAGCCATTATAGCTAGGCATTATAGCTAGGAGGCACTGGGTATCAAACCATCCAGCCAGCTGTGGAAATTGATCGATCCATTCCCCAGACCTGACCTGACCCGCCAATCCTTTCCTGAAGCCACCTGCACTGATATAGCCAGAGCTACTGCTGAGCAAAAAGGGACCCTCCCAGGCATAGGCCTTCAAGCACAACCTATGATCACTTTACCCAAGGGCTGGTTGTTTAGTGCCCGCTACACGTTATTGTCAACTGCAGGGGATTTAACAACTTTATCTTCATACAGTATGGATTTTCTTGCTGGATACAGATTATAACAATAACTCATGCATCAATTAACAATAACAGTTTTATTTGTGAAATGGTAGACGTGTTAGGTGATACATATAAATAGGTAAAGGTAGGTGGTTGTGCATATTGATTTCTATATGAGACCAAAACTGTATATTTTCAAAACTATATATTGCCAGTGGTGGGCAGCAACAGGTTTGCACCCCCTGGGAGGGGGTTTAGCAAAATTGAGGGGGGGGGCCCTCTGGGCAGGGGGTGTACCAAAATTGGGTGGCCATGCCGACCTCCCTGTCCTGCCCCATCAGGTTTTGTCCCTGCAAGTGGTTCATGGTCTCCCCTGCTCAAAAGCCAGTCATATTCGACTCTAGGGTGCAGTGCTCATCTCCATTTATAGCCAAAGAGCCAATGCTGCCTATGTTTGCAGATGTATACATGGCCATATGGTAGGCATGACTAGATCGCCCACAATTTAATATCTGCCCACAACATAGGCTCTATTATGTGTTTGTGACTAGCAGAATGTGTGTCCAAGAAAACACAGACATATAATTCTTGTGAGACAAACTGAAAAGAACTTTTACTCTCGAGGTGAGGTGCAAGCAGAAAAACTATTTACAATGGTGGCAAAACATAACTGGCTTTTCTTCAGCAAAAACAGCAAGGGAATATTTACACAATGAGTCACAGAGTTCATAGAGAGTTCCCAACTTACTCTCTTCTGCTCACCTAGTGAGCGGAGCACAAAGTTCTCATTGGTTTTCTGGCAGATATTTCCACACCTTTGGAATAGCTGTTAGGCAAAGTTCTTTGGCAGAAGCAGTAACTCCAGACGAAAGCACCAACAGACTATGATACTGATAAGTTACTGATACAAGCAGTCCTTACTTCCACTATGTGGCAAGAGTCCCAAAACTCAAAGGCCCATAAGGTCAGCTCCATGATGAGTGACCAACACTCCAGCAGAAGTAGTCCAGCAAGATAAGCAGCAGGAACAACAGGAGACAAAAATACACAAGAAGCAGCCAGGCATTGAAGCAAGTTGGCTTTGGTTTTTGCCTCCTCTTATGCAAAAGAAGGGTTCCTTTGTAGCAGCTGATCCAGTGCAGCTGGCTACTGTTCCAGAAGGAGCCTTAAAGGTATAGTCTACCATTTGTCCATGTTGCAACCAGTGCCATGCCCAGGCATGACATAGGCTCCACCCATGACGTAGGTTCCACCCATGGTGTGTTAGCGAAATTTTTTGCTGCCCACTGCTGTATATTGTTCATAGTTTACTCCAGCACACCATGGTAGGGCCCCTATATGTACCAGAAAATGAATAGAACTTAACTGAAATGTCTACATCACTCTAATATACCCCATCTTTAGACTATGGATAATGAAAGCCATCGTGATCTTGTTTGTCATTTCACCAAATGAAAATATGGAGAATTTGAAAGCTAAACACTAAAGTTCTGAGAACTTGAACTGACCCAATACTTTTTAAAAAAAACCCTCTGGTTGTAAAAGGTGAATATTGTGTTTCTAAGACACTAACTGGAAGGTGGGAGGTCTGCAGTTCAATTCCCAAGTACTGAAGGATGGAATGAGCACCTGATTTTGTCCCAGCTCCTGCCAACCTAGCAGTCCAAAAGGAAGAAATTGCAAGTAGATAAAGAGGGACCAGTTCAGTGGGAAGGTAAACAGCATTCTGTGTGCTCCGGTGAGTCATGCTTGCCACATGACCATGAAAATGTCTGCAGAGCAGACAGTGCTGGCTCTTCGGTTTGGAAACAGAGATGAGTACTGAACTCTCGAGTCAGATATGACTGGCTTTCAAACAATGGCAACCTTTACCTTTACCTAAAATTCAAACTGCCAGGAAAGGACCCAAAATTGCTACACAATATCGTGCCTGTATTGCCAGCAGGAAACAGAATGCCAAGCTTTACATAGCAAAGGCAGCTTGAATGTTGGCAGTACTAATGACAGTAGTCAAGTTGTTCTACAGGATTCTCTCTTGAACTTACTACCATTTACAAAGAAACTTTATTTTATTTCCAAATTAGAACACACATCAAACCAACAAATAAATGGAAAAGGCAATGGAGGATATTTTTTTAGAAGTTATGCATTGAATTAAATCCTATCAGAACTCATAAAAATCACTCTTCTAGTACTGTATCTGCATTTCACAGCAGCATGGGAAATGCATAGTTTGCCATATTTTGAAGAGCAAGGAGTGCCTTGTATAAATGATGTTGTGTGGAGGTAGTTGCAGTTGGGGTGCTTGTCAAGGACCCTGGGAGATTTTGCAAGATATATGTGTGCTGCATAGAAAGCTACTCAGAGAAAAGGCTACCTTTTAAAAATGTGTAGAGTCAGTACATTCTGTAAACTGATGATATGTGGGTTAACATAAGTATGGTTTCTGGACATCTCTTGGGAAGGACAGATATGAATGTGCCAGCCCTGCTTTATATGGAAGGATATTAATAAAGAAATTATATGTGGCAGGCTCATTTGCAGAGCATCTTTTCCCATTGGTACTAAAAGATGCCTCTAAGGAAATACACACTGTTTTGTAATATGTCTTATCCAAGGGATAATTTAATTTCATAGTGCCTCATAATGCACAATTTTCTAAAGAGTGCCGGAATGCTTTGTCTAAGCTGTCTAGCTTAATGGGCATCTGCCACTGATGACTGAATAGAATGTCAGCATTAAGCTGTTACTAACCAGAGTAATTTGGTACTTTCCCCCCACTGCATCTTTTAAAGATATAAAAACAAATCGGTATTAAAATGGCTCCATTTTCTTTTTATTTGATAAAAAAACATATAAATACATAAGTGAGTAAGTGCAAGTTCATAAAATACTCAAAATGAGCCAGGAGGATGTACCAAAAAAATGTGCCATTCATTTATCCTTTTTCAGTGTGACTATCATATTCCTCCTTGGTAGAAATATTCAGCAGGAGTTGTTGGTATCATTATGCTGCCTCAAGGATTTTGGGAATTGTAGTCCAAAAAAGTAACTTTAACCAATCACTCAATTAAAATTTTATTCATACATATAAAATCATGCTGGCAGACCTTAAATGTCATCATAAAAATGGCAACCTGTATAATTTATTTTAATATTTGTGCATATGTGTGATTCATCTGGAACCACTTAGCAATGTAGACTGTACAGTTCCTAATAGCTCTAAAATGGATATGTACTGATTTTTCCTGAAAAACACCAACATAGTGCTTGGTTTCAAATTATTTGAGAGACTGTTGAGCCTATCCAGTTTTAAAGATATTTTTGGGAATGATAGCTTTTCTCTTGGTGCATTGACATCGTAGGCACACAAAAAGAATGTGAGAGAGACTATTTTTGGTTGTAGCTCTGAAGTTGCAGAATTCCGTCCATGGGGAGGCTAAATTGCCCTTCCAGTGACAATCAAATATTTTTCTGCTCAAGTGAGCATTATGCAATTGCCTGGCTGTCATGAAAGGAGCTTTGATGTGTGATATTGTACTCTTAATTTTTTAAATGTGCTTTTAAATATGAATGAATGAATAGGGATGGGGAAGAACTCTTATTAACTAGTTTGATGATGGAACCACCCTATCGTATCATAAATAGTATTATCCAGCTTGTCTCAGATAAACACAACATGCAATGTAGAATTTCCATGATATCAAGTTAAACAATATGATCTCTACAAAAAATCATAACATATTTTAATGGTATGTTCTATGAAGTGAAGGCAACAGAGGGAATCCTTCTTCGCAATAGATTATGCCATACATCTCCGCTTGTAACAATTGAGGTCTTCTGGATCCAAGTAGCAAGAAACCATTGCTTGTATTTTATGGATGTTGCATGTAATTGCATGGATCTGAATGGATGTGTGCTAAAAGAAAATTAATTGCAGTCAATGAGACTAATGTTAGTCATGACTAAATACAGCCATGTTGGTTTCAATGGATTTACCTAAAATGTGATCAAATGAGAATCCAGTCTTAGGTTTTTATAGTGTTATTTGCTCTAATAATTTTATATGTTGAGGATATAAATGGGCTACAAAAATGGTAGGTGGGTAGGTAGGTAGGTAGGTAGGTAGGTAGGTAGGTAGGTAGGTAGGTAAGTAAGTAAGTAAGTAAGTAAGTAAGTAAGTAAGTAAGTAAGTAAGTACCGTATTTGCCAGCGTATATGACGACTGGGCGTATAAGATGACCCCCCAACATTTCCACTCAAAATATAGAGTTTCTTATATACTCGTCGTATAAGACTACCTCCTCATCCGCACACCTTCCACACACCAAATAAAACATAAAAGAACATCAGATTTGATTTCAACATCTCTCTGTGGCCTACACTAGTGCACAAGTGCGCATGTGCGAGCTCTGCGTAGACAAGGGGCGGGGCAGAGCGCTGCTGCTTCCTGCCAAGCAGAACGGGCCGGTCACGCCAAAAAGACTGGCACCCCTGTCTCGCTGCTGATGCTTGCCGTAGCCATGCTGGATACAGTGCAATACTGGATGGTATGTAGAATGAGGTGGGTGGGCATCGGGTGGCCACTATGGACACCGGGCGGGCATCGGGAGGCCACTATGGGCACCAGGCGAGCATCGGGAGGCCACTATGGGCAGCTATGTCTATCCTAACTGAAGTGCCCCCGGCATATAAGACGACACCCCCCCCCCCCCACTTGGAGGCATGTTTTTCAGAAGGAAAAAGTAGTCTTATACGCCAGCAAATACAGTAAGTAAAAGTCATGGCAAATATAACATTGGGTCAGTTGTTCTCTTCATTAGCAATATGCATCAATGGACAGAGCTATAATTAGTAATTTTGGTCGTTGGGGGAAATAATCCATCTCTTATCCATTCTACCACAAAATGTATGGGTGTGAGCCTCCACAAGAAGAAAAAGGAGGAAGAGAATATGGTCTCTTTCATTCCACAAAGAAAAGAAAAAAGTTTTTGGTGCTATTCAAATTTTGGTCTGCTGGGCCATAGCCCCTTTTAATCTACCATCCCCTTCTTAAAGGAAGCTGGAAGATTAATAGTAATACTTTCAGGAAAGTTCATTTTTAGCTGACAAGCTTCTGTGAAATATGACATCCTCACAGTCAAAGGGAGAGCTTGGGAGATATTTTAGGATTTCCTGAATATACTGCTCATTCAGCATCATGGTGATATCCATGGTGATGTTTCTGGGTCCAATCAGCAATTTCCATGATTCTATACAGTACTGTGCAAAAGTCTGAGGCCACCACAAGCTAGTGAAATTTCCAAAGAGTGACTTGGGGGACCATATCTCACATACCCTAACTCCAATCTTCACCAACTATGGAACGGTTTGTGAAGAAAGTCGGGATAAGAAATTCTCCAATTTTGGTGTGTCTAGGTAGCTTGAGGCCTGAGCTATGCCTCCTACAATCACTCATTGAATTTTTTCCAAACCATCTGGTGGTAGCCCCAGACTTCTGCACAGTACTGTATATTCAAATAATGCTGCCCAAAATCTTCATTTATTCTTAAAACATTATTCAAAACTTTCTACCAAATACAGAAATTTTGTAGGGAAACTTTCTCTCTTTCTGAAGTTGGCATATTGTTTCATGTTGAAACCATTTATCTCTCATTAAAGAAATGGGTGACATTTTAAAGATTTTTTTAGAGTGGGTGGGACCTGGGAGTAATGTTCATGTTTTTCTACATGCTCATCAGGAAGAAATAGAAGAGATGACAGGGGGGTTTTACTAGGTTTTTTAAAAACTAAGAACAGATTAAAGCAGCAATGAAGCTACATTCTGAACTTCTAAGAAATTCACAAGGGAGGGAAAAAAATCTAGGCAGATCTATTAATTGCTGATGGATGTCTACAGTACATTTCTAAGTGTGTAAGACTTGAATTTTCCATGTTACTAGTCATAGTACCTCTGCATTAAAATACAAACATCCCATTAAATAAGTATTCTGGATGTACCAAGTCAAAATGTGCACCAATAGTTTTTCTATTTCTACCAAAAATATGTGACTTTTGTTACTGGATAAGCAAAAGTCTGTAGAAAAAGGAATAGTATTATATGCAACTTCAATAATCCCACACAGAATGCTGAACAGATTTAACTCTGATTTTGGTTATATGATTCTTGATTGCAATCAAAATGCTGCCAACTTCTAGAGTGTTCGTGATTTTTAACCTTGATTGGCATATCTCAACTAAATAGCTTATAGATTGAACATTAATGAACTGTTGTCAATCTTGTTAAACAAACCCACCGATTTTCACTAGTAGTTCCTGTTAAAACCATGGGCAATAGGAAATATACAAGGCATCATTTCAGTTCTCTTTTGCATCCAAACTCAGATCTTTAGAAATCAGTCTGAATGTTCTTGGCATATTCTTTCAGACTGGAATTAAGAATCCTGTGGATCACTGTTGTAGTACTGGTGGGTGACACAAGAAATAAGAACATAAAATGAAATTTTAAAAAATCAATAAAAATAAATGTCAATATTCATGGTTTTTTCCTAGCACTGAACTACAAGCAGAGTTCTAGTCTTCCTTCTAGAGTTGCTCTTATTCTTTCAGCCTAGTAAATACCCAGGGGTCAATGAATACATCTGGCGCATAATCACAGTCAGGGAAATTCTGTACAAATTCTGGTGTGGGTTACCGAGTACAATTCAAAGCAATTCCCAAAATTCTATGGGCCCAACATGTCAAGTGATATCAGGGAATCAGTTGGGACTGCAGTGGCTCCGTGATTAAGAAGTTCACTTTGTTAGCTGGAAGGTCAGTGTTGCATCCTTGTGAAATTGACCAGTTTAATCATGAGAACAAATTATCCAATAGGCTGATCAATAACACAGGTTGTTCATTCCCTATGATGGTGAAAATGTCCTGTTCTTGGATCATCCTGAAACAATGATCTAGGAACATTTCTTTCTTGCTATTGTAAGGATACAGAAATAGGTTGCATTCCTCTATCATCAATTGTGTAAATGTCTATTTGAATAGGGGTAGTGCAGCATAGAATGACAGTGTGGTGAAGGATGATGGGTCATGTCACTGTGTTCCATATGTTGTATGCTTGTGTGAAACTGTTAATAAAGAGAGCTGCTGGCAGAAGGAGATTTAGAACATAGAGAGGAGGGGAGAGAAGTCTCCAGCAAGCCCTCCACAAATCTCATCTCTTCATTCTGCTGGTCAGAATCCCATGTAGTAGGTCACTACAGTCAGTAAGTCAGCAGCTCAAGCTCTGAGTACTGCATGATGGAATGAGTGCCTGCCTCTCTCCCAGCTCCTGCCAACCTAGCAGTTCAAAAGCAAGAAATTACAAGTAGATAAATAGGGACCACTTTGGTGGGGAAAGATCTTTGAGACATGAAAGGAGTCTCATTCAGGCATCCCCTGAGTGGAGTATTTCCAGCAAAAATCCTTTCAGCCCAGACACGAAAAAAGGAGGGGGGAAAATCAACACACTGCCAGTGCTTATAAAGAATCCATGTGCACTGCCTTATTTCATAATGACCACTTTGTTACTGAAAAAGGACATCAAGTTCTTATCTGTCAATTGTGGTAATTGTGCAAAAATTAGGATGGTCCCCAAGCTGTGTAATAATCTGAAGCACCAGAGATTTTGCTGTAATCCACCTCAACTATTAGTTAGTCTTCTTGTACTTATGCTTCATGTGATTTGCTTTTTAAAGAGAAAGAACAGTTTATAAATGTTGTACAATTTCCATAGACTGGTGGTGGTGAAACAGAGTTCTTTGTCTCATTGCCAGTAGATGAGAAGTATCATGGGTCTTCAAAATTCCATTGCTGACATTTTCTATCAAATTAAGTCATTATAAATCAATAACACGGAATAATTTAGTAAGTGTTCTTTCTATTCTCATCTTGGAGAGAAGACTCATTCCCCACCCTTCCCCTGGCTGGGAGGGGATAAAGAACTGTCGGGCCTCGGCTGGCCGAAGACCACCACTGCTGCTGCAACCACCTAAGGTCCCACCCTTCCCCTGGCTGGGAGGGGATAAAGAACTGTCAGGCCTTGACTGGGTGAAGACCGGCACCACTGCTGCTGGTGCCCAAGGCCCCATCCTTTATCCCGGGAGGGGATAAAGACCTGTCAGGCCTCACGGTTGGCTGAAGACTGGCTGGGAAAGGGACAGAGAGCCACCCTATTGTTTGATATTTTTATTCTTATGGATTGTATTAAGATGCTGTTGGACAGAGTGGTTCAGGCTGAGTTTGTAACGTATTTCTGAGTTTTGCTTTTAAAATATTTTGGTAATTACATTATAATTGTAATTGTGATAGTGTAATTGTGATATTTTGCAACTGTGATATTGTAATTTTATTTATTGTAACTGTAATATTTTATTTCTATGTTAGCCGCCCAGAGTCGCATTGCAAGTGGGGCAGCATCAAGTTGAATAATTGAACTGAATTGTGGTGCACAAGAACTGGAATCGCAACATAGGAATTGCTTTTCAAGTTATAGGGGAGAAGCTGTAATCAGTGCTTTCTTTGGGAATGGACATACATATTGCATGTGGTATATCCATGATGTCAACAGTAGGACCAATCTTCTGCCATCATCTGGACAACAGAGAGGGTGTTTGGGGCTCTCCACTCACATAAATATTCCCTCTATTTTAGAGGTTTTTATATACATTAGATTTAAGGCTTAACAGGGAAGAATTTTTTAGTAAAGACCAACATTCATAGAACAGCAAACACTGACCTAAGGAAATTGAAGTTTAACTAGCACTCTAATCATCAATTTGGTTGGGAAATTTGTAAGAGGAAGAAAATTAGTGCCTATATATGTGAAAAACAAAAAGAGGAATAAAATGGACTAGAGAGAAATGAAAGTGAACCTTCTCTCTGTACATATTCAAGAGAATGAGTTTCATGAATTAGGCTCAGAATACCTAAAAAAAGAGTTATCTTTATACATAGAGATGATACATTTATGGAGGATATGGCCATCAACAGCTCCAAGTATATCAGTTCTAGTCTCTACAAACAGTATGGCATATATATTGATTGCTGTAAAGGAGAGTATGTTACTCCAGTATGTGTGCAGATCAAAGCATGCAGGAAAGGTAGATGTGGCCTTAAATCAAACAGCAAAATTGGTCACAGGATAACTAAAACCAACCCAGATACAAAAAGCACATTACTTAGCTGGCATCACTCCAACCAAATTCCATCAAGAAAGTGTTGCTCAGAAAGAGTGGGTCAAAGCAAGTTCCTCAGAAACACACCTGCTATTTGATCACCAACCACAAAAGTAGAGATTGAAATCAAAGCATAGCTTCCTACAACTACTGCCCCTCTGAACAACCAGCCCCCACAGACCACCTTAGAACTATGGAAATCGAGCAAGGAGCTACCAGATAACTGGACAGAACTAAATGATTCTTTACCACCTGGCCAAGGAGAACCATGTCCTGTGCAGAAAGCTTTAAATAAATTGTGTGCAACGGTTGGAGAATTAAGAGCTAATTTGAATAGTACAAACTATCTCCCATATGATACAATGTACACAATACTCCTCCACATGGACTGAGGTGGACCTTATGTTGGCAAGAGGAAATGCTGTTGAAGTGGACTGATATTGGGTGGATGTCATCTAGCCCTTTTTAATTCTATTTTGTTTTTAGATGTGATGATTTTAGCTTTGTATGTTATTATATGCTGGTGGTGCATCTGACATGAATAAAGAAAGATTGGTTGCTGGAAAACATTGCATGTAGGCTTTCTATGGGTCAGGCACGTGATGAACAAAATGTTGGACTAGGTTGGCCTTAATTCTGATCTGGCCTGGCTTCTGTTATGCTAGCAGGAAGAGTTGGGTAGAGCCAAAATTCATTTTGGACAGACCAAATAGGTTAAAAGGAGCCTTTAATCCCATTTGTGACTAAAGGCTAAAGACAGGCAATACATATTACACAGACAAAGCAATTAATCTATTTTTTCCAAATGTGAATATAATCCAAATTCATAGAATTAAGTGTACAGTAAAACCCCATTTTACAGAAACCCCATTTTACAGAAGGGGTTTTTGTTGCTGAAAACATGTCCCATTTTACAGGAAAACCCCAATTTTACAAAACATAATTTCCCAGAGTGCATTTCAACTGGTGGGCTATAAAAGACCACCCACTGCCATTCTGAGCCCTGTGGGTGGCAGTAGAGTGGTCTGGAGAGGAATTAGAGATGATGATGATGATGATGATGATGATGATGATGATGATGATGATGATGATGATGATGATGATGATGATGATGATTGGGGGAGTCGAGACATCCCCCCATGCGTTCTTATGGGAATGCCTCATTTTACAGAAAAAAATCAATTTAAGGAAAAAGCTACAGGATGGACTTTTTCCATAAAGTGGGGTTTTACTGTATTGTTTTGTCCAATTGTCATTCACTTTACAGATAAATCTTCAAAGTTTATTTGGAAAAATGTAGATGTCTGACTATAAGAACTATGAAAGTTCACCAGCCTCAACACCCATAACAGAACATTAACAGTCTGTAGTTACTTTTAGGTCATCTTAAAATGAGACTTTCATTCTGACAGAAAATAAATAATAAAGTCATGGATTAGTTAATCTGTGCATAGATAGATTAAACTAAGTAATACATATGGCACTTTGTACACATAGTCACTGGGTTATAACTTTTAAAGCTAGTGGTGAAGAGTTTAAAGCTGCCTAGCAGGAGGAAATGTTATTCAAGATCACCATGTTCAAGAAGATTTCATATTTAAAAGACAGCATGAAGCAGTTTAAGTCAAAAGCAGAAAATCCTTTCATAAATAGGACTGATCAGCCTTGCTTAGATAAAAATAAACACAACAGTCAATGTAAAGTTTAAAATTCTGACAGATCCATAACTCCTGCAGGGCAGAGATTCTGGAATTACTTGGCCCTTTTTGCTGAGACAAGTTTCCATCTGAACCATTTGAACAAGATACAAAGTTGAAGCTTACCGCTTTTAAGAGTATGCTGTTCTGGGCCCTCAAAATGGAAGTAGTGTTTTGTTATGCTTAGGGAACAGGTAAGATATAATGGTGTTTGCATGCTTCGGTTGAATCTTTTCTGTATCTTGAAACCTATCCTCATTCCTTTCTGTTGCAGTGTGGAAGCCATTTATGAGCTACATGGGGACATTATGTTATTGTTCCTTGGATAATAATAAGAAGGGTTCCTACACCATTTACCTGAGTAGATGCAATAGAGATATGTGGAAGTGATGTGATTGCTGAACCAACAATGATGGCTTTAAAGGTTTGTTTGGATATATTTCATGGCTCATTATTTTAGTATTATTTGACATTGCTATTGGTTTGGGGCTGGAGGGTTGGTTGGGTTTAATGTCTTTAATGTTTTGCCCTTCATGTAAAACACTTAGACTACTGGGTTTGATTAAAGGAATGGCCTCTGAGGTGGGAAAATAACTTGGGGATGTATTGCTAAGCTAAGTACATGGTTGGGAAGACCAAGAGGACCAAGAGAGATACAATTGAGAACGTTGGCTTAGGTAAAGAAGGAACAGAGAAGCAAGGCAAAACAGGGATAACCAGGTAGCACTTGACTATTGCAATGCACTCTACATGGGGCTGCCCTTGATGATCATTTGCAGACTGCAACTGGTCCAGAATTTGGTTGCTTGGGTGGTGTTGGAGTGCAGGTGTTATGCCCATGCCTCACCACTGTTTCAGGAGCTGCACTGGTTGTTAGTGTGCTTCCGGGTGCAATTCAAGGTGTTGGTAATTACCTTTAAAGCCTTACATGGTAGTGGGCCAGGATACTTAAAAGACCATGTCACCCCAATAACATTTGTACATCACACCAGACCAGAGAGGTTCTCTAATTGTTCCATCTGCTAGAGAGGTGTGTCTCTCTAGCACCAAAAAGAGGGCCTTCTCAGTGTCTGCTCCGGCCCTATGGAACCTCCTGCCAATTGAGCTGCATCTCCAGACAGAGTTGCTGCCCTTCAGGAAAGGGTTAAAGACATGGCTGGTAAGGCAGGTGTGGGGCACCAGCAATGAGGTAACCCCAGCCTCCTGCTGGCTAATTTAGTAGAACTCTCTCTCTCTCTTTCTCTCTTTCAATCTTTTAATTTTTAAAACTTTTGGCAGTAGTTTTTAATGGTTTTTTTATTGTTTTTAAACTGCGGTTGGTTTTATTTTCTGTGAGCTGCCCAGAGTCTTTGGAGTTGGGCGGCAATACAAATTAGAAAATAAATAAATAAATTTGGCTCTCTGTCTCAATTACCGGTGCCCTCTATAGCCAGATGATCCTGAGTTCAACACTTTTGTTCCCCTCTTACCACTTTCAATAGTGCTGTAGAGTGCTGATTAAGTATGAAGTCATGAAATAAAAAAGGTGACTGATTATTGGGAGGCAAGCGATGTGAAATCTGGGGAACATAGTGAAAAGTAGAGACATCACAATGCAAACAAAAATTTGTCTACTCAAAGCAATGGCATTTCCGATGGCAATGTATGGTTGTGAGAGCTGGACCACAAGGAATGCTGAGCACAGAAGAATAGGTGCCTTTGAGATGTGGTGCTGGAGGAGAGTTTTGAGAGTCCCCTGGACAGCAAGGAGAGAAATCTTAGAAGAAATCAACCCTGACTGCTCCTTAGAAGGTCAAATAGGAAAGATGAAGCTAAAGTACTTTGGACATCAAATGAGAAGAGAGGATTCACTTAAGAAAGCCTTGATGCTGGGAAAGAAAGGGACGGCCAAAAATGAGATGGCTAGATGGTACTGTAGAGACAATGGGCAGAGAACTGAGCGAGTTGAGGAGGATGGTGGAGGATAGAAGCGCCTGGGGGACAGTGGTCCATGGGGTCGCAAAGGGTCAGAATCGACTGTGCGACTGAACAACAAAACATGATAGAAGAGGTTACACATGAAGATAACAATTAGAAAAAGGTGCTTTGCTTAACATTTCAGGAGTTAAAATGGTATGAAAAGATACCTTGGAGACCTTTAGGTAGGGGCAAAGGATCCTGTTTGGTTGGCATTATGTATCCCAGAAGGATGGTGAATCAGATACTATTTTCTTTAAGTTTGAAAAATGTGCGTTCAAATGGGGAAAAGGTAGGCACCTTACTCTTTCCAATACATGGTTGTCGCCCAAAAGAAAGGGATGAACATTTCAAGAATCCCTCTCTCAATGTATGAATTTTTTAATCTTTTAACTTGCTTAGTTTTAATATTTTAATATTAATTTTAACTGCATTTTATATTGTGTTTTTATGTCTCTTTTAACCTTTGTTAGCCATTCTGGATCTCTTTGAGGAAGGCGGCATATGTCTGTAAAATAAATAAATAAACCAAAGTTTAGCTATTCCTGGTATCTGAATCCTTGACAAGTGCTTCATTTTTAATTTTAATTTTTGAGATCTCAGCTCATAGATCTCTTCTAGTTTAAGGTTTACTACAGATGATTTTAGCTTCTGAAGCAACCTCATGAGCCCAAGTAATTTAAAACAGCCATTATCTAACGCAAACACACCTTCTTCTGCTTTTTGGCATCTCCTGTGGTAAGGATTTCTTTAGGTGAGCTTTATAGCAGGTGTAGTAGGTGGAGCAGATGGCAGGACCATGGAGAACACTGATGGTAACACCCCTAGGTAGAGAATAATTTATTTGATCTACCTTTTTAATGATCTGATCTCATTTGTATTCCCTGGATTAACAGGAGGATAGGTACACAGATGCCCTTCTGTTCACATCTACAAACTTTATGGTGCAATTCTCAGCTCAAACATTTTGTTCGGAAACACGTTTAGTAGGGGAAATTTTATGCAAATATGCACAAATTGCGGACAATCAGACACATAAATGCATATATAAGGGAACATTGTGTACAAATGTGTATGTCATTTACAACTGTACATGGAGTTAGATGAAAAACCAACAACTTAAAATCCTTTTTAGAAAAATCCATATTGCTAAAAGAAACTGGGTGTAACAAAGATAGGCCTGAAAGCATGTAAGACAGACATGGGCTTGGTATAGGCATATTTGCCCATTCATAGAAAGAACTATCCACAATTTATTTTTCTCTTGTTTTAACCAGTGAGCTTCTGGCCTAAGCTAGTTTTTGTTCTTGGCTATGACAGCTTGTGTATGCTTGGGAAGAGGTTAGAGGTTGTGGGAGCATTTAATTAAATCACCCTAGGTAATTTACCATTAGCAAAAAGACTGTGAACATGAACAAACTTCAACACTGTGTTAGGCATGCTATGACTGCAGTTCTTAGCTGATTGTTTCAACATGTGAGATGTATCAGCTCAGCATCAGGAATCTTCAGATTTTATCACCTCATACAATTACCCTAACAATAGAAGTAGAGAACATGGGTGGCATAGCCTCTTATGGGTTGACTATCACCTAACTACTGGAACTAAGCTGATTAACACCAGTGATGGGATGACAAAAATTCTACTACCACGCCATGACGTCACGGACGTCATGGGCGGGGCCAATGTCATGACATCATGACGTCATGGCCGAAGCCAACGTCATGACGTCATGACGTTGTGGGCGGGGCCAAAAATAAAAATAAATAAAAATTAAAAATAAACATATACAGACACACCCCTCCCTCTCAGCCCACCCACCCAGACACAAATAAATAAATAAAATAAAATAAAATAAAAACAACCACCCACCCAAAACACAAATAAATTACCCACCCACCCCAAATAAAAACCCCTCGCTTACCTTTCTTGGGACCCGGCACCCCGACTGCGTCCACAGCCGCCGCCGCCGGAGCTGCCTGCACCCCTGTGGCGTCCTCCTTGGGCCGGTACCTTTTTAGCCCGGCTCCGGCCACGGCCAGGGGCGGCGGGCAGCAGTGGCTCTGGCGGTGGTTCCAGGGGCGGCTGCCGAGCCTCCCTGGGCCATCCCCATGCCACACCGCCTGCAGCTTCCTCCTCCGCCAGGCGCCGCAGCCGGGCTAAAAAGGGACCGGCCCCAGGAGGAGGCCACAGGGATGCAGGCAGCAGCAGGTCTGGCGGGGGGGGGGGGCGGCGGCAGCTGCAGGCACCCAGTCCACAGGCACCCGGCGGAGGAGGAGGCGGCAGCGGTGCGCCGCACGTCCCCAGGGCATGGGGCTTGTCGGCAGCGGATGGCCCAGGCAGCCCTCAACGTGCCACGGGGGAGGTGCCCTCCTCAGAGGGCTGGTGCCGCCGCCGCCGCCATCCTGAAAGCTCTAAAACATTTTTTTAAAAAAAAAATCAGAGCTAAAATGGCTCCAATTGACTGCGCATGCGCAGAAACTCAATCTGACGCATGCACAATGCGTCAGATTGAGTTTCTGCGCATGCGCAGTCAATTGGAGCCATTTTAGCTCTGATTTTTTAAAAAAATTTCTTTCGGTGAGGCGTCCGGAACCGGACGCCTCAAAAGTGGACTCCCCTCCCGGAGAACCCTCCGGAATTGGTCCTACTGGTTCCGTCTGGAACCGGGGACATCCCATCACTGGATTAACACAGCTTGGCTGGCAGTGTTGCTTTCTCAGTTCCAGTGGAATTGAGTAGACATTAGTGGGTACCTTTTGAGCAATACCCTAGTAACTCTAATATTGGCATGGTCTCAAGCAATGGACTCCATTTATGGAGCTTGTCAAAAGAAACTGCACAAGAAGAGAAGTATGTAGTTTCACCCTAGGAAGAACACTTTTGAGATCATGTACTCAGGTGGCAAGCAGCACATTCAAACATCTTTTTGGGAGGAACCTCACCATCACTAGGAGACTTTCCACCTGATGAAAGCTTTGGGGGCTGAAACTATGCCAAATGTCACCAGGCACAGTACCATAGGGAGCACGATAACAGGGGGCAGCAGTTGAAAAAAGACATGCACACATTTTATCCCAAGAATTTCAGGCAATTGGGTAGAGTCTGAGTGGTAATGGTAGTCTGGATGAAAGGATTAGTAAAGTTTCCATTTATCACTGTTATGGAGGAAGTTGCTAACTTGGTAATTGTCATGGTCATACAAGACCAAGTTACCTTATCATGTTGTCTTCTAGTTGTAGATCAAGACACAATTGTGTTAATGTAGCCAGTGTTTATCTATCTATCTATCTATCTATCTATCTATCTATCTATCTATCTATCTATCTATCTATCTATCTATCTATCTATCTATCTATCTATCTATCTATCTATCTATCTATCTCTACTGATTCTTGGGAGGCAAACTATGAGAAACCTGGAGAACATAGTTAAAAGTAGAGACATCACATTGAAAATAAAAATTCGCATAGTCAAAGTAATAGCATTTCCGGTGGCAATGTATGGTTGTAAGAGCTGGACCATAAGGAAAGCAGAGTGCAGAAGAATGCCTTTGAGATGTAGTGTTGAAGGAGAGTTTTGAGAGTCCCCTGGACAGTGAGGAGAACAAATAGGTCAATCTTAGAAGAAATCAACTCTGACTGCTCCCTAGAAGGTCAAATAGTAAAGATGAAGCTGTAGTACTTTGGACACCAAATGAGAAGAGAGGAGTCACTTGAGAAGGCCTTGATGTTGGGCAAGGTAGAGAGCAAAAGAAGAAGGGGGTGGCAAAAAATGAGATGGCTACAAGATATTGTGGATGCAGTGGGTACAGAGCTGGCCAGGCTGAGGAGGATGGTGGAGGACAGAGGTGCCTGGAGGACAATGGTCCATAGGGTCTTAAAGGGTTGGAATCAACTGTGCGATTCAACAACAACAACAACAACTATTTGTATATGCATATTTGCATTAGCTACATTGCTATTTAAAGCGATGGGCAAGTGAACGATGTGATACAATGGGCTGGGTCAGTTGCATAGACATACTCCAGCTTACAGACATGAAAGCCATTACTTTAAGGCTGTAGTTAAGATATTTAACTGGCACAGACTCTGCAAGATGTGCATGCAAAATATTGTACTATACAAGCCATTCTCTGTAGTGTGAAATATATTACAGCCCTTTGGCAAATAACTCTTTGGGAAACAACAATTTTGGGTATCACGGGGAGAGATCCGTTTCATACAATTGCAAAAAATGTTTTATACTGTCCTTTTTTTTTTTTTTACAGTAATTTGCATTGGAAATTGAAGCTCATTTTGATATACTGAACCAATTCTGGGAAAAACAAACACATCAGGAACTGTATAGGTTTGGGAAGTGAATTAATTCTGTCTGAGAAACGCTTGATCAGAAGCTGTCCCAATAAAACAAAACATGTTCACACACATACATAATGTTTTCCCTTGAAAACAAGCACTAATAAAACATGGTGTTAGCAGCCAGTCAGGCATGCATCTTTATTTTGCTGTGGACTTTCTCATCAGATGACAGCTTTTTGGCAGTGCTAATTAAAGATATTGGCATTTGAAGAGTACTGCAGAAGGATTAACAGTGGGAATTTGTGTCCTTTCTTTTAACAAGCAGCTCCAAGCAACTGACAACACCTTTAGCAAAACGTGCAATGTTTTCTATCTTCTACAAGCTTTGCAAAGCCTCAGGAAGCTGCAATCTTCGTCCTGCAGTTTTTACTCCTCTCTGTGGTTTCTCTGTAGTCAATCAGCCTCCTTTACTAGTGATTCATGACCCGTGCCCTTCTTTCTTTTCCTGTTGTTTGAGATTTCGAAATATCACTCTGCCTATTTGTAATTTCCCTTTTTTTTTTTAAGGAAATGCCACCTAAATGAAACCTTATGAATTTTAGACTATGTTTCTTTCTTGCAGAACAGGCAACTTCAGACTACAGTGGCAAGAACAGATTAGTTATACACTTCTAATCAAACAACCCAAAACATGAAAACAACTATTCCATGCAATTTGTGTTGTTTCATGGAACTGACAAAAGACCATCTCTGAAGGGGAATAGAGGAGTGCTGTTTTATGACCTGGGACTGTTAACATCAAGAATTCTTCAGTCAGAATTCTGGACCTGCCGCCCATACACAAATCTGCAGACTTCTGTATTTTGTCCCTCACCCAAGAAGGGATTGTCCCCCGAGCCCCCAAATAATGAGACAGACAACTGTGCTGGATTGTAAAACAGGGCCACTTTTATTTAACCATTAGAATATTTCACTATGATCTAATGGTCTGCATGGTGCAGTAGCACAGGTAAGTTATGTAATTACTATTTAAGGTAGTTAATCTCATCCATGTCAGAAGTGGCAACTCATAGTCGCCACCACGGCCCAATTTTCAGGGGAACGTTTATTAACCACCAAGCCAGCTGGCTTGGTGACCCTTGTTCTCGGACCGCACTTGCCACACTCAGCCTATACGGTATCAACCTTACCTCGCAGCTAGCTGGTGATGCAAATGCGTTCCTTGCCTGAAATGTCTGGATTAACATAGTCAATCTGCATACCCAAGGAGCCGTAGGCCAGGGCGTTGGGGGTGCAGGCAGACCAGCCTCCCCATCCCCCCGGACCGTGACAGCCAAAGCCCGACCCTGGGCCCCAAAGGGGGGGGAGACCAGGAGACCGGCCCCCAATCATGTCCCACCCACTCCTGTTCCTCAGGGGCAATGTGTTCAGCAGCCGAAGCTACTCCAAGCTATGCAAAATGGCGGTGAGCTCCTGGGCCCAAGCCGCCAGCCGCATGCTGCGAGATGGGTGTGTGGCGCGAAGAGGCCAGGGCAGGCATGACTAGACACTGGAGCACATGGAACACTGTTTACCTTCTCACCGAAGTGGTCCCCCTTTATCTACTTGCAATTTCTTGCTTTCGAACTGCTAGGTTGGCAGGAGCTGGGACAAAGACAGGAGCTCATTGCGTCCTGCAGTACTCGGGTATCAAACTGCTGACTTCGAGCAAAGGAGAAAGGGGGCACCCCCTCCGTGCTGCGGTGGCGCAGCATCAACTGTCGATTCCCCCCCTCGGTCCAGCAAGTGCCAAAGCTCGCTAGCCTGAAAAAGACCGAACAAATTGGTCAGCAGGAGCTGAGGACAGAGACAGGAGCTCCTTCGTTGTGCAGCACATGGACCCTGAACTGCTGACCTACCTACACTCCAGGCGTCAAGCTCAGCTTCTTAACCCCTAGGCCACCATCCCCCCCCCGAAACTGAAACATTTACCGCACCATTCGGAGCTCCGGAGAACAGGAAAAAGGTTGCTCTCGGAGCCTCCAAGAGCGCAGGAATGATCACGAGGCAGGAAGGGCCAGCCCCTTATCAGGACCTGGCTCCGCCTGCCAAGCACACTGCACGCTGTCCGTCTCTCCGGGTGTGCGGGGAGCAAAGCGCACGCCCGGAGAGTTCCTCCAGGTGCGGGGCATTTGATGCAGTTTACCTGTGATTCTGCCACGCTCCTACCATCAGCTTTTATGGTCTTCACCGTCTGTTGTTAATCTCTTTTAAAAGAAAGCTGTCACACATTTCTTGGGAGGTGTAGTTCTTCACAAGCCAGCTTTCATACAGCAAAACAGGCCATAAGGCTCTCAGCAGACTTCACTGGTGGATTACATGTTAGGTGGCGTGGTTGAATAAACAGCAGATGTCAAAGCCTCCTGGGCATGGAAGACGTTGGTGGTCATATAATCCTTCAACATTAGACTTTTCGTGTTTACCCTGTGTGGGTGTGGATGTAAAAATACACTTGCTGACATATACAAAGATAAAAGATAGTAGTTCTTTTTAACAAATATTCTATTAAATAAAATATATAGAAAAACAATATAATAAACAAACAAGGTTTCCATATGCATATTCATTCCCATATATATATATAAAAACATACCTATATACCCACATATCCATATCCACATCTTTATGTATACCCACACATACATACATATACATGTGTATTTGTATACAAACACACACATACATGCACACATATACCTATACCCATGCCTACCTATTCATTCACACATATATATGTATTCTTCTTCATATATGTGTATTCTTCTGCCCCAAAGTGGTTGATTTTAGTCAAACATTGTTTACATTTCAGTCCCCCTGTTCATTTGTCATTCAATGCAATTTCACATGTCTCTTTATACCATTCCTCCATTTTATAGACGTACCGTATATATTCAAATATAAGCTGAGTTTTTTAGCCCCCCAAAAGGGGGCATGGCTTATACTCAGGTCAATGACTACGAGGGTTCCAAGACCGGACCGGATTGAGATGCGCCAACAATTTTATTTATTTTTTCTTAATTTATTTATTCAATTTGTATAGCCACCCCAATCAATGTGTGACTCTGGGTGGCATACATAAAATCCCCACAGTTTAAACTATAGAGACCTTTAAAATGCCTAAAAACACTGAAAAACTACCTCCCACCTGCACCAATTAAAAACCTAGTTTAAAACTATTAAAAGCATGAGTGATCTTCCTCTAAATGATCCAGTGGGGGTGTTGGTTGCTCCTTCTCCACCACCCCACACCTGCCCTGACAGCCAGGTTTTCAGCTATTTCCTGAAGGATCTGAAAATATAAGCCATATTTTCATGTAGTTTGATTATTGAAACTCACTTGCAGCTGCTGTATTTTCCATCCTCAGCTTATACTCGGGTCAATCTATTTTCCTGGGTTTTCTGGTCAAAATTAGGTACCTTGCCTTATATTCAGGTCAGCTTATACTCGAGTATATACGATAGTTAGATTTCCTATTCCTTATTATCAAAAGCCTTGAGGCTTGAGGAAAATTGTTAATAATTTATACATATTCTTATTTAGCTTTTCATTTTCCATTTCCATAATTAATGCCTCTTTAGGAGTGATCTTTATATGTCTGTCCATTATCTTATTTATTTCTGATTCAACCTTGGAACAGAAATATTGTACTTGCTTGCACTCCCACCACATATGACTGTAAGTACCTTTCTTTTCTTGACATCCCCAACACTTATCAGATAACCTCCGCTCCATTTTATTTAATCTAGCTGGTGTTAAGTACCACTTCCATATCAGAAGATCTATTTCATCTCTTTCTGTTTGCCTGGTGTGGGTGTGGGTGTAAAAATACACTTGCTGATCTATACAAAGAGAAAAGATAGTAGTTCTGAGTAGAGTCATTTCATGTAGATTACAGTAAACATGGCCACACATACACAAAAGGAACAGCAGACTGGAGCTATAGCCTCTAACAATGTGTCTTTACTGAAACTAGGTGGCAGGGTTTTTTTGTTGTTGTTCAGTCACACAGTCGATTCCGAACCTTTGCGACCCTATGGACTACTGTCCGCCAGGCACCTCTGTCCTCCACCATCCTCCTCAACTCGCTCAGCTCTGTGCCCATTGTGTCTACAATACCATCTAGCCATCTCATTTTTGGCCGCCCCCTTTTTCTTTTGCCCTTCACCTTTCCCAGCATTAAGTCTTTCTCAAGTGAATCCTCTCTTCTCATTAGATGTCCAAAGTACTTTAGCTTCATCTTTACTATTTGACCTTCAAGGGAGCAGTCAGGGTTGATTTCTTCTAAGATTGACCTATTTGTACTCCTCGCTGTCCATGGGACTCTCAAAACTCTCCTCCAACACCACATCTCAAAGGCATCTATTCTTCTGCGCTCAGCTTTCCTAATGGTCCAGCTCTCACAACCATACATTGCCACTGGGAATACCATTCTTTGACTATACGAATTTTTGTTTGCAATGTGATGTGCATGCTGTTTTGTTGCTGTTTTGTTGCTGCTTGCCAGGGGACAGCCTAGTTATATATGGCATGGCCTGCCCTCTTTTGCATCAATTCAGATTGTCCATCCACCCACTCAGAAGTTTTGAATGCTTAGGGATCAATGTAGGGGTCTGGATAGAGATTTTATGACCTGGCTCCTGATTGAACTAGTCAATTTTTGCCTATCCCATTCTGGTCTGCAGAATATTAGTGACTTTTTTGTGGTGGTGGGGTGTCATCATCTTTAAATAGGTCATAACATTTGTATGGTGGGTAATGCAGGGTTAGGGTGGTAGAGCTGGATCTCTGAAGGCATTTTAAGATGAGGTTGAGACTGCATGCTTGAAAAAAAGTGTTCGAATCAGTGGGACACTGTGGTATGCTCAAAGTATGCTCTTGCAAGCTGAGTTAGAAATGATTGCAGTTATGACTTCCCTATTCTGCTGGCGTATGAAGGACTGCACAGGGGCAAGGGAACTACCAGTCCAGGCTGAAGAGCTGAAGAGGAATTTACTAATTTACCTGCTCTAGTATCAGGTTGTGCATTACAAGGCCCTTCCACAGCTCAGGGTTTTAAAATTTTCAATAAAGTTGTAGGACAAGTTTACACCAAATTTGACAGTGTACTGCCTCTTTATTTTGGGTATGGGGGAAGAATTGTGGAATTCATTTGAAATTGTCTCAGAAAGTTCAGAGTGCCTACCTGTTATGGAGTTGCAAATAATCAGTCTGTGAAATTTTGCTGCATCTGCTGATCAGATGATCTACTGTTTCATCCTTTCCATTAAAAAATTGCTGTTGTTGGATATGTGCTGTATTTTTGTCTTCATGCAATTTGTTGTCAATTTTTGGGTTAGCTTTGCCTTCTAGGTTTTTCAAGTATTGTCCATGCATAAGCTTGTTTTTCCAGTTTGGAGCTCAACTTTCAACCCTTTCCTTTCTCTATTCAGCTTTTTTCTTCACTGTTTTCATAAGTCCTCTTTTGTTCACTTCATCAATCATAGGTTCTTCACTTTTCTTAATGCAGCCATTCAAGCTATGCTTTTTTCCCTCTACTATTTGTTTCACCTGCTACCCTCAGCTCTTGATAAATACAAATGATCAACATCACTTTTTTGGTGCAAGGCACAATGCATAGTCACTAGCTTCCTTGTTTTTCAGTCAAGGTTGTCTAATTCCATTTGGGTCCAATCTATTATTCCAGCTGAATAGAGTATAATAGGCACTGTCCAGGTATGTATTGCCTTGATGATATTGCCGCCACTCAGTTTTGACCTCAAGATTTTCTGGACCTACTTTATGTATTTTGAAGAAGTAGTTCTTTTCACTTAGTTGTGTAGTATATCAGAAGCTTCCATAACTCCCAGGTACTCGTATCCCTCTTCTGATATTACTGCTTTGATGCATTATTCATTATCTAACTCAAAACTCTCACCTTTGACAATTTTGCCTGCCTTAACGGTAATTGTTGCACACTTATCAATTGCAAATTGCATTCCAATGTCTTTACTAAATTCATTTGTAGTTTCCAGCAGTGTATTTAATTCAGTGTATTTAATTTAATTGTCTTTCCAAACAAATTTAGATCATCCATATAGAGCCAATGTGAAACTTTCAGTCCTTTCTTAGCCAATTCATATCCACAGATTGCACTATTTAGAAGAGTTGTTAGTGGTGCCATTGTTAGCACGAATAGCAGATAGAGATGGTGATGATTGTTATTGCCACCACCACCTTTATTATTATTATTATTGTTATTATTATTGTTGTTATTGTTATTATTATTATTATTATTATTATTATCATCGTCATCGTCATCGTCGTCGTCGTCGTCGTCGTCATCATCGTCATCGCCGCCGCCACTACTGCTGCTGTCATCGTCGCCGTTGTTGTTGTTTATTTCTACCAATCTTTCAAGTCTGATTCACAAAATATTTTCAGTTTTTAGCAATTAACAATTTCATAATTGTTACCATTACAATGATGAAATCTTTCTTGTTCCTTTGTATCTTCTTGTTTCTAAAATCCATTAAGAATGTCATTCTAGGGCATATTTCTAATTTTAAAGACAATTTTTGATTAATCTCTTCAAAAACTTTCTTCTAAATTCTCTTTACAAACTTACAATCCCATCATAAATGAAAATCATAATTTGAAGATTCAAAATTGTGCAAATAACTGAAGTTAGCAATCTGAAATCTATCAAGTTTACTTCCTTAAATTTCATCTATGCATCAATTCTTACATAGATTTGACTAATGCACCACCACACCAAATAATGATGTAGAGGAAACATTTTTAGATGCCTAGAATCTGAATAGGGCAGTTCCCTGGGCTAGGGAGCTTCATTAAACAGCTAGCTGTATATACAAAAACAAAACTGATATTTCTACACCTGTTTCCAAAACTGGTTATTGCAATTTTCCTACAGCCATGGTTGCTGCCAATTTTTTATGGGTATTGCCTATGACTCTCTTGTGATATTGTGGAACAGGGAAGAAGGGAAGAAAGTAACAATAGGAACTGTGGTTCTAATGATGATGGTGGCTACACATTCAGTTAGTTTTGCCTATGAGATAGGTGAGCAAGGGTTTTACTACTTTTGGAAGCAGTAAAATTTGGAATAATGGCAGTCTAGGAGCTTGATGTTGAGCCATTATCCTTCAGTACGCTTTTTTATTCTCTTGTATTACAAATATGAAGGGTTATTATCCTATAGTCCTGTGTAATCTTCAGTCTCACTGATTCGATACTAGGAAGGTGTTCACAGCTTCAAGAGTCAGAAAAGATGAGGTCACTGTGGAAATGAAGTCATCTAATCAGGAACTGTGAAGGAAGTCTAGTCAGACACTAAGCAGAAATGGTAATAGCTTCTGTTCATAGAAAAGAACAGAGGAGATAGATTCTCCCAAATTCTGAACTGTGAAAGCTAGTAAAATATGAGCTCTTATGTTTATTTACTGTGCTATAACTAGATTATGCTGGCAATTCAATTTGTCTGCCAAAGAATTTCCCAGGAGAAGATTCTCCTCTGTGTTGTATGATACTTGCAATTGCTTCCAAAATTGTAGGATAATGTTTTATGGATGTTCAATACGCTTGATTCATTGTAAAGTAAATATATGGACCAATGCCTAGCCCAGATCAAAAATGTTTTTTCTTTTGCCCTTATGAGGACATATCCTCTAACCAGTAATGGGATGTTACTGGTTTGGTCCAGTGTGCCTGAACCGGTAGCGTCCATCACGAGGAGTTTGCCGGGGGGGGGGGGGGAGGTTCTGTAGAACCCCAGGTGACCGGTTCAGTCACCTCCCAAATTTTTTTTTCTGGGCAGACAAAATGGCTGCCTGTAACTGTGCATGAGTCAAACCTCTATTTGACGCATGTGCCGTAAGAAATAGAATGCACATGCGTCAAATAGAGGCTTGATGCATGTGCAGTTACGGGCAGCCATTTTGGCTGCCTGGACAGGAAGCACAGGCAGCGCTTAAAGCGGTGGCAGCGGCCTTTCCTTGGTGTGGTGCCAGGTCACTGCAAACATTTGCCACCGCACAGCCACACCGCCGCCTCTTCTGCTCCTGGACGAGTCAACCGACCCAGGGTAAGTGACCCAGGGTATGTGTTTGGTTTTTTTATTTGTGTGTGGGGTCAGTTGGTGGGTATATTTTTATTTATTTTTTATTTTATTTCTTTATTTAATTTATTTATGGGTTTGTGTTGTGGGTGGCTGGGTGTGTGGTTTGAGGGGTGTGTGTGAGTTTTAATTTTATTTTATTTATTTAAATTTTCTAAATTTTTAGGCCCCACCCACAACATCATGACATCATGACATCGGCTCCACCCACGATGTCATGACGTTGGCCACACCCATGACATCCATGACATCACCCTGGAGATCGTGCCCCCTCCCCCCCCCCCAAAAAAAAAAAAAAGGACCAACACCATCACAAACCAGATAAAGAACAGGTTGACATGTCATGGGCTCAGCATGTATTTGTGGGCCCTTTCTTTGGCTTTGTCCAGATTGTTGATACACTGTATTTTCCTAAGAACTGTTAAGTCCATTGTTGTGTGTGTGTGTGTGTGTGTGTGTGTGTGTGTGTTAGGAGAGCGAGGGACACCAGAAATGCTACAAACCTGCAGTGTGTGTGTGTGTGTGTGTGTGTATGTGTATATATATATATATATATATATATATATATATATATATATATATATATATATATATATATATATATATATATATATATATATATATATAACACATACATACACATACACATACTGATTATTTTATGCCCTTCAGTGACTTCTTGTCTTTATAACAAGTCACATATTAATTATGAAGTCAAAATAGCTCAATTAATGTTATGTGACTCTGTTCTTTCTATTTCCTTGCTGCTTTGGCTGTGCAGATTTGAGCTTACCCTGTGGCTTGCCTTTCTCAGCTATTCTATAAAAAATAATGATGGTGAGCATTTTCATCTCAGCATCTTCATGTTTCAACTAATGAAGCCAACCCACCAGTTCTGTGCTGGAGAAACTGCAAAATTGTCCTTGGGATAAATTCACATCAGGAGACTAATGGGAGCATGATGCTGGAAAATAAGAACAAGCTTTTTTTTTTAAAGGCAGTAAGCTCCTAAATGCAATCTTGTAAGATTCGTAAAGATTGCTCAGCTCAGCCTGCCTGTGATGAAGGCTGATAATAGAATTCATTGTAACACAGAGAAGGCAAAAAATAATAATAAAAATAAACAAATAAAATGGCTATTGAAGGAAGGGAATGTAACTGGAGGGAATTTGAGACATTGCCTGAAATAAAAATCATGGCAAATAAATGTCATTCTACTTTACATGTTTAATATTTATCAAGGCATCTTCATAACAGGAACATCTGTAAGGCAATTTTGATTAGAAACATTTCCACTTACATGGCAAAGAGTAAAAAGATGCATCAGTGGAGGGACAAATTCATTATTTCTGGTCCATGACATTTTTCTATATGTTACTCCATAGGTCAAGTCCACCCTGTATTGTACTAACCCTAAAAAAATATAATCATTATCCTTTGTTCAGCTCTTGTACTTGCAAAAGATTCATTATAGATTGCATTTTCTCTTTAAAATGTCCTTAAAAGATATATAATACTGAAGATAACCACTCTGCAATTCATATTTCTTAGTGAAACACTGTGTAGAAGATGACACTGTATGATGTGTTGTGAAGTTCACACAGAAGTTATTGGTTTCAACAGATGTTGGGAAAGACCTCTGCTTATGTCTTTAGAGAACTCCTGCCAGTCAGAATAGACTATACTTGGCCTAGATAGACAAAAACGTCCACTTCAATTTGGTCTGATTTCTTCTCCACACATTGCAAGCAGTTCACATGGAGACATTTAGCAGGTACGCAACTGAATTTGCATCCAGATATTTCACATTATTTGTACATGTTTTTATGTCTATGATGGGGGGGGGGGGAGGTAAAAATTAGGAAAATAAAGGGCTGCAACCTAAATTGTGAAATTCAGGGCAGTCAACTCCAGCTGGTTTATAGGAAAATTTCTTTCTAGTTTCTTTCTTTCCATTCCTCTCAAAAATCCACACAGACTACTGTACTTAATTTACTCAAGATGGATATATGCTGAAGGGGTGAAAAATGTCCCTGGTTAGCAGCTCGCTTCCCCTTGGGTAGAATTCCTGATAGCTGCCTTGCGTGTCACATTTGCTGGAACACAGGCACAGGGAGAGAAAGAAAAGGGCAAAGCACAGCCAAAAAGAAAACCTCCAAGACTGTAGCAGTTTGTTTTTTTAAAAAGGGAAGGTAGACGGGAAAAGTGCCAAAAGTGTAGTAGAGAGAGTTAGCTGAATTAGTTAGATCAGGGGTTCTCAAACTATGGCTTGCAGGCTGGATCCAGCCTGCAGGACCTAATAATCTGCCCCATGCTACCCTCACCACTTCTGGAAGCAGAAGTAAAATGCACCCGTGCCTGCACAGAATGCTGCTGTAACGCACCCATGGCTGTTGTAAACATGTTTATGACAGTCACTGGTGCATTTACGGGATGACGATGACGATGACGATGACGATGATGATGATGATTCCACTCACACCCCACCTATCTGGGGTTTCACCCCCACTCTGGCGGTTACAAACAACATATTAAAAACACCTTAAAATCACAAAATTAAAAAGAGAGAGAGAACTGCTGAGCCTAATAACAATGGAGGGGAAGAGAGAGATTTCAAGAAATCTAAACGCCTAAACAGGAGGCGTCTTAGCTGCTTTCTAAATGTCAGTAAGCAAGTGGTCTGACGCAATGCCACCAGGAATGAGTTCCATAGGGTTTGGGCATGCATGGGGACATTTTACTTCCACTTCTGGTGGGAGGAACCACAGGACCACCCCACTCAACCACGTGACCAGCCCGTGGCCTGAAAAGTTTGGCAACCCCTGAGTTAGATCCTTTCCCTCAGACTAATGTGACCTATCACACTCAAATCCAGCATAAGAGTCTCCTCTGTGGCATTTTCACAGAGAGATTTCATTGTTTGGGCTCGAAAGTGTAACACAAAATGAAATCTGAAGTTGTCAACAGAAAATAAGTATCCAGTACACACACTCTGTAGTGAGAACAAAAGCAATACACATAGCAGCTATTTTCCCTCACCCTGCCTAGAAGTAAGATGGCTGCTAAGCATCATCTGAGCCCATGTAGAACACTGACTGAGATTTCCAGGCAAGCTTGGACCTTTCATTTCTGTTTGAGATATCAGTCTCATTTGCTTATGCTTCCTGGTTCTGTTTGTTAGAAGTAACTGGGGCACTTCAGGTTTCCTCAGTTCATTTTGGGCTGGTTCAGAAGATAACAAATACCTCTGTTCACTCATCACTTCAAAAGGGCAAACCTAAATTACATCCCAAATTCCTTACAATATGATATACCTGATATCTTGACCTCCCCCGGACTCGAAACACCTGTCCGGGGGAGTTGAAAAGGGACTGCCGCAGAAGCCACGGCCGAGGAAAACGCCGCCAGCCCGCACAGCCCGCGCAGACGTCTCGACCTCCCCCGGACTCGAAACACCTGTCCGGGGGAGTTGATTTTGCCCCACTGGCACCCAGAGACTACCTGGGGATAGGGGGTGGGTGTTCGCCGCAGCCATACCAGGACTGGATAGCAGGTGTGTTGGGGGGGATGTGGATGGGCAGCAGAATGATGTTTTGTATTGTACATTTCCTTGTATTAGATATGAATAGTATTGTGATTATATTGTATATTGCCCATTTGGTATCATATGTTGTTTATGGACTGTAGATTGTATTGTGCTTTTGCTTTTATGACTATATTGACTGTATTATATTTGTTATATTGATATGTTGTTGCTCTTATATTTGATACTGTAACATTGTAAGTCGCTCTGAGTTGCTTCGGCAAGGAGAGCGGCATATAAATACAAATATAATAATAATAATAATAATAATAATAATAATAATAATAATAATAATAATAATAATAATAATAATAATAATAATAATAATAATAATAATAATATAAAAGACTAGAAATATACTTGTTTTGGTTAAGAAAAGCTGTACATTTAAAGTAGAAAGAGAGGAGGTCAGTTTCAGTGTGATAAAACATTGTCCCATGAAAGATTATTCCTTCTCAGAAAAAACAAGTCAGGCAGGGGAAAGTGAATATGAGTACAATGGAAAGAGACTCATATCAGTACACCAAACAAAAGCAAGATAATTGCCACATTGCTGAGCTGCAGAATCTTTATATCTTATGGCATCTGTAATTCTAAGCAAAAGAAAGTTGGTGTTTATCTCTTCCTGCCCTTAGTGAGGCAATTAGGATTATGCTTAACCTCTCACTAGACGATGAAGGATTTTAGGAGGAGACTTTAAGGAGTGTGTCTGTGCACGCATCTGTGAATCCAGTCTGTGTTTGTATATGCATACACACATTTCAAAACTGCTCATATATCACCTTTTAGTAAATTGCCTTAGGCCATAGGATATTTTGTTTTCAATTGATTGTTCAGAAGAATTTGAGAACAGATGAATGTATACATGGTCCTGACAATTTTGCTCTACATCAAAGGGTCATATATTAAATTTCTGGCAGAGAGAAGAATCCCATGCCATTTTCACCAGTGAGAAAGTATTCTTGTATCAGATCTCAATATTTTAACTCTCCTTCTTTTGGATTGATTCTGCAGTTTCCACAGAATCTTAACAGTACAGAGAGACAGACTGACATGCACGAACATTTGGTTGTTCCTTTTAGAAAATCATTTTATTTTTAAAGTTTCAGAACGATTTTAAAAACTAGGCAAAGGTCTCCCTTGCTCAAAATTATTATTAAATTATTATTAATATTAAATTCAAATTTATATGCCGCTCTTCTTGCCGAAGCAACCCAGAGCGGCTAACAATGTTGCAATAGAAAACATAATATACATACAATGTCACAAAAATATTACAATCAATGTGGTCAACAAAACCTTCATAAAAAATAATAAAAATATAAGTACATTACAGTCAAAGAGATGCAAACAATCATGGATATACAGTACAAAGCAATAGGGAAAATCCTCATCCCTTATAAATAATACAATTAGTAAATATACAGTTATCTGGAGGAGTGGCTGGCCAAGGTTCAGCTGCGGCGGTAGTAGCGGGACTGGCGTCCTTAGTCGTCGTCGTCGGCAGAAAAGTTCTTTTTATAGCCGCCCGCCCGGAGTCCCCAGGTGTTCCTCGTTCTCCCCGCCCAGCCAGCAGGGGAGAACATACGAAGCATCCGGCGTTGGTCCCGGAGGAGGTGGGGGCGGCGCCTCAACTGCCCGCAGCTGCTGCCGGAGTTCTTTCTGGGCCAGGGTGGAGGGGCCCGGAGGCAGGGCAGGAGCGTCTTCGCGTCCCCGCTGCCGAAGTTCTTATCGTCGGCTCCGGGGCCAGGATGCCTTGGTCCCGGAGGAGGCGGGGGCGGCGCCTCAACTGCCCGCAGCTGCTGCTGGAGTTCTTTCCTCTCCGGGCCAGGGTGGAGGGGCCCGGAGGCAGGGCAGGAGCGTCTTCGTGTCCCCGCTGCCGAAGTTCTTATCGTCGGCTCCAGGGCCAGGATGCCTTGGTCCCGGAGGAGGCGGGGGCGGCGCCTCAACTGCCCGCAGCTGCTGCCGGAGTTCTTTCCTCTCTGGGCTAGGGTGGAGGGGCCCGGAGGCAGGGCAGGAGCGTCTTCGTGTCCCCGCTGCCGAAGTTCTTATCGTCGGCTCCAGGGCCAGGATGCCTTGGTCCCGGAGGAGGCGGGGGCGGCGCCTCAACTGCCCGCAGCTGCTGCCGGAGTTCTTTCCTCTCTGGGCTAGGGTGGAGGGGCCCGGAGGCAGGGCAGGAGCGTCTTCGCGTCCCCGCTGCCGAAGTTCTTATCGTCGGCTCCGGGGCCAGGATGCCTTGGTCCCGGAGGAGGCGGGGGCGGCGCCTCAACTGCCCGCAGCTGCTGCCAGTTGCTGCCAGTTGTGTTTGACTCTAGGGGATCAGTGCTCATCCCTGCTTACAGCCAAAGAGGCAGCACTATCTACATCTGCAGATGTTTCCATGGTCACATGGTAGTCATGACTAGATGCATATGGAACAATGTTACCTTTCCCACCAAAGTAGTACCTATATATCTACTTGCAATTTCTTGGTTTCAAACTGCTAGGTTGGCAGAAGCTGGGACAGAAAAAACTAGGCTGTTTCATTATTGGCGGTTCCTGCTTCAAGGAATATCCTCTTGTTTTTTGTTGCTACAAGATTTAAGATAACATAATTAAACATCTCAGTAGCTCTGCCTCCCAACTCTGCATCTACTTTATTACAGAGTCAACAAACAAGCCGCTTATGTCAGTTTTGTTACACAACTGTGTTTGCCTTTCCCCTTTTGTGTGTATAAAGTCATCCCCTCTGATTGTCTCCAAAGCCCTCAAATCTCCAAATAACATTAGACACCTGCTTTTTCAGCAAGCTTTTAAAGCTGTTTATATTCAGTACAGGTGTTTCTTCCTACTCTCCCATCTCACCACACGCTTCATAAATGCATAGCTGTCAGAGTTTATTTATTGTTTCAGATTATTTTTCCTAGGACTTTCCCAGGTCTAGTTCTGCAACTTCTTTGTGTTTAACTCCTGCACATTGTATTTAACTCCTGCGGTTATATATAAGTGACAGGAATATTTTTTGTCATTCTCAGACACAATGAAAGCTGGGAGAGCAGCAATTTATATGTAACATTTTTGTTCTTGTTCAGTTGCACAGTCGATTCTAACCCTTTGCGACCCCATGGACCATTGCTTGCCAGGCATCCCTGTCCTCCACCCTCTTCCTTAACCTGCCCAGCTCTGTGCCCATTGTGTCTACAATACCATCTAACAATCTCATTTTTGGCATTCCCCTTCTTTTGCCCTCCACTTCTCCCAGCATCAAGGCTTTCTCAAGTGAATCCTCTCTTATCATTTGATGTCCAAAGTACTTTAGCTTCATCTTTACTATCTGACCTTCTAAGGAGCAGTCAGGGTGAATTTCTTCTAAGATTGACCTATTTGTTCTCCTTGCTGTCCAGGGGACTCTCAAAATTCTCCTCCAACACTTCATCTTGAAGGCATCTATTCTTCTGCACTCAGCTTTCTGTATGGTCCAGATCTCACAACCATACATTACCACCAGAAATACCATTGCTTTAACTGTGTGAATTTTTTTTTTTACAAGGTAATGTCTCTACTTTTAAATACAGTCAAACAACGCATAAAGAGTGCCTCGCTTAAAGAGTAACACGCTTAAAGAGCAGAATTTTCTCTGAATGTTCACTTCACTTAGCAAATAAAACCAACCAAAAATTTGCTTAACAAATAAATCGGGGTTCGCAATCCCCCCCACAATCGGTCATTTACAATGGTGTTTCGCTTAAAGAGCAAACTCGCTTAAAGAGCAATCCTGTGGAATGCATTATGCTCTTTAAGTGAGGTACAAATGTATGTTCCCTAGGTTTCTCATAGCTTGTCTTCCAAGAATTAGTTGGCTTTTTATTTCATGGCTGCTATCACCATCTGCATTGATCTTGGATCCTAAGAAAGTATATTCTGTCCCTGCTTCTACTTCTTCTCCATCTATTTTTCAGGGACTGATAGGGCCTCTTGCCATTATGTTGGTTTTCTTGATGTTGAGTCTCATACCAGATTTTTCACTCTCTTCCTTCAACCTAATCAGGAGCTTCTTTAGGTCTTCCTCACTTTCTGCCATTAGTGTGGTATCATCTGTGTATCCCAAATTGTGATTCGTCAATCCCTGCATTGCACATTATGTGCTCCATATATAAGTTGAATAGACAGGGTGACAAAATGCAGCCTTGTCTTACTCCTTTTCCTATTCCAAACTACTTTGTCATTCTGTATTCTGTCTTGACTGTTGCTTCTTGACTCATGTATAGATTTCTCATGAGGCATATAAGATGTTCTGGTATTCCCATCTTTTAGATTATTTGCAAAATGAGATGGCTAGATGGTATTGTAGACACAATGGACACAAAGCTGAGTGAGTTGAGGAGGATGGTGGAGGACAGAGGTGCCTGGCGGACAGTGGTCCATGGGTCGCAAAGGGTCGGAATCGATTGTGCAACTGAAGAAAAACAACAACAAAGTGAGAATATTATTAACTTACCTGCTGAAATAACTACTCTAGAAAAAAAGAATCTTGTGCTTCTAGCTTCTAATAGTCTTCTTCTAAAAGGGTCATATGATCATTAAAAGTAGGAACAAAAAAGGTTGCCCATGCTCTAAAGCCAGTTGTAGCTAACTCTAGGGTTTGGTACTCATCTCTGTTTATAGCCAGAGTCAGTGTTGTCTGCATCTGCAGACATTTCTGTGGACATGTGGCAGGCATGCCTAGATACTGGAGTTCTTTCATTTAAAATCCTGAAGAGGATTGATACATTGTTGGATGGACTATTTGTAAGTATTCATTTAAAAACAATGACTCTTCTGAGTAATTTTTTATTTATAAAATAAAATAAAAATTCCAGAGCCTCTTTTCCTGATTCTCAGGATCCTTGGACTGTCTTAAATCTTCACATAGTTCCAGTTATGTTATTTAATTCAGCATTCATGGGGGAAACTTTTTTTTTTGCAAAGGTCTTTCTGAAAGTCTTAAACTATATCTACATTTTCACCTTCATTTACCACTTGATTCTCACATCCAAGTACTCTGTCAGATTAATGAGGTATAGTTTCCCTTGAAGAAGCCATGCTGTTTTAGACCTTAATCAGTCACCTCTTCCAGATGCTTGATTATTCTGCTTTTAATTAGTGTGTCTGCAAGGATACTAGCTAAAGCTGCTAGACTATCTGGATGATAAATTCTTTCATGACTCCTACAGTCTCTAAATTATATATATTTATAACTTGTAACAATTCCAGCATCCAACCTATCAGAACCCTGGGCATACGCTAGATGGAGAAAGAGTAACTACTTTAGCTATGCATTTTATACAACAACTTCTCTTTTTCTTTCTAGATAGCAAATTGAGATAAAAACTGATGCTCATCAAATCACATCTCCCCAGGAGACATCAGTTTCTGAAAGAACCCATTATTATTGGGAAGGAGCATGTCTTTGAGAACAGTGTAGATCAAACAGCCTCCCTGTTTTATTTTCTATGATGAAGAATAGTTCACAGCATTAATTTAGCTTATCTGCAACCTCGTTATCATCTGTTGATGATTTATGTCAAAAAAGACAAGAAAAGAAGAAGAAAAAAGTCTATATTTTGTTTCTAAAATATATTCAAACATGTTTTATTTGATGTTGATGTTCTACCATGTGCCCTATCTTGGACTTGATCTAGGATTGGGGTTTGTCAAAAAGGGAGATGTTTTGTTTGTCATTTAAAATCCTGAAGACTATTGATACATTGTTGGATGGCCTATTTATAGGTATTCATTTAAAAATATTGTCTCCTCTAAGTTTAAGGTTCAAACCTTGGGTTTTTAGGGCATGACAAAGTGCTTCATGTGGGCTGCATAGAACTTTCTAGGCTTCTGTCCCCCACCCTGCCATCTGAATTAGTGTGTGTAACATTTCTATGCTTAAGGTAGGTCACAATAATTACAAACCAAGTAAGGAGAAAAACACAATACTTATTCACCTAAAAGGCAATTAAAATGCAACAGCACAAGCGCTAAGGGATGGGTCGGTTGGCGAGAAAAGGTGCCTCTTCTCGCCACCCTACTGGACTCTTAGCGCTAGCTAAGGGTCCAGTAGGCTTCTTCTGATCCCCAGCTGGGCGCCAGCGGACACCTCTTCTCCGGACCCTATCTGGGCATGATTGCACACCCAGACAAGGCTCACCTTGGCCGAAATCACCCCCATCCAGGTAAGGATCGGCATTGGCGACAATCCTCCCCCCGCGCGGGGGAGGGATTGTCACCCAAGCTGAACCGAGTTGCAGCTGGCGATCCCTAGCTGCAGCTCGGTTCGGCTTGGGTAACAATCCTTCCCCCATGCAGGGGGAGGATTGTAGCCAAAGCTGAGCCTGTCAGGGGAAATGCGCTCGTGAGCGCACATTTTCCCCGACCCTACTGTGCTCACAACAATTCTTGTGAGTGCAGTAGGGTCAGGGGAAATGTATTCGTGAGCATGCCTTTCCTCCCGACCCTACCTTTCTCACAAGAATTGTTGCAAGTGCAGTAGGGTCGGGGGAAATGCACGCTCATGAGTGCATTTCCTCCCGACCCTATTGCACTTGCAAGAATTGTTGCAAGTGCAGTAGGGTCGGGAGGAAAGGTGCTGGTCAGTGCACATTTGCTGTGGTTGGGGGGTGAATTGGCTACCATATCCACCCCCCAATAGGTGTTCTACCCAATCCACCCCACCCCCAGATGATTGAATCAGATAACGCTAAAGGATCATTATCCAGAATTGTTATCCGATGCAAGTTTTTTCCAAAAAACTTGCATTGTTATCCGATTCTAGTGTTATCCGATGCAATCGTTATACGGTGTATTACTGTATTGTTATTCAAAGTCTGATTAAAAATATACTTCTTTACTTGTCATTTTACTTTTTGTAACAGCAGGATGTATTATTTTATTTTGCTGCACTTTAAAGTGGCTTTAAAGGACTGCAGTGGCTTAAGTGGCTAAGACTCTGACTGTCAGCAGTTCAATACCCAAATACTGCATGATGGAATGAGCTCCCGTCTTTTGTCCCAGCTCCTGCCAACCTTGCAGTTCGAAAGCAAGAAATCACAAGTAGATAACTAGGGACCACTTCGGTGGGAAGGTAAACAGCATTCTGTGCATCTATTCATGCCTGCCATATGAACCATGGAAACAACTGCAGAAGCAGACAGCACTGGCTCTTCGGCTATGAAACAGAGATGAGCACTGAACCCTAAAGTCAGATATGACTGGATTTTAAGCGAGGGTTACCTTTACCTTTACCTAAATTGGCCCAATATGTGAATAGTACTATAAATGTTTATATTGCTGAACCATAGATCTGTGGACATGTTTAGAGGGTAGTCATTACTTACAGTCATATGACATTTGCAATTAGTTACACTTGAAAAAGTAATTTTTTTAACTTCCCTAATTGATGCAGCATAATTCTATTATCATTTGTAATATTATAACTCTATTATATGACCCAGCGTTATATTGCAATGCAAATACTGCAACACAGTATTTGAATAATAATAATGAATCCTCATAATTATTTGCTTACCCATATCGAAATGAGGGTAGGGGTGGGAAATAAGGTATTAGACTAGCACAGTTCTCAACCTTTTAAAGCCAGGGGCTAGGTCAAACTCCCCCAGACACCTTCTGGGGGCAGGAATGCCATTTTGCCCTTCCTCCATCACATGGCACTGTTGTGGTGAAGGCTTTGGGAGGCCACACGAAATTGTATTATCAGCTGCATCTGGCCCACGGGTCATGGATTGAGAATCCCTGGACTACCATATGCCATCACAAGGAAGGACAGAATGATTTGTTCTATGTAAAGGTATAGTCTTTGTGAATTAGTGCACACAAGTCTAAATGAAAAAACCTGTCAGTTGAGAGCTAATGTTCACAGATGTAAATATTAGGAACTTTCCTGCACAAAACAGAACATTTTTTCTCAAATGTAGGTAAACTGTGCGATGCAAAAGAGGAATGGAAAAAAAAAGTTCTGTGTCTATAAGAACTACCGACACTTACTACTTGTAAATTCTTTTGCAGATTAAATAGCTCTTTTGGAGACCGATAAAAGAACTTCCTACATGAAAGCCCTCTTTACTCAATAAATTTTCTTTCTGTTTCAGCTGCTCATTACAACAGGAGGAATTTGAAACTATTTCAATGGACATAGCTAAGGAAATATTTTACCTGAAATACAGAATTCAGAATATTTTATGTAATAAATATTTTATTTTCTCTCACGACCACTTATGACCATGGCCTGCCTTTGTGACCTACACTGTGCCAAAGTGTAATTACTTATTGCAGCATATAACTAGGAGAGGAGATCATGCTACCTTCTAGATATTGAACCATAAAGACCATAATCTCCAACCATTTGTCAAGGTAACTGGGCTGATGGGAATTGGAGTCTAATATCTAGAGGTTCATAGATTCCCATTCTATCTTTGCCAGATCTTTCATTGTTCCCTTCACCACATAAACAACAGAAGTAGGCTCTTGTGAGTTCAAACCACCTGATAGGACAGGAGATTTGCAGTGGTGGGATGTCAAAAAATTTACTACCCCACTGTGATGTCATCACAGTGTGGGTGGAGCTAACATCATGATGTCATGGTCTTGTGGGCGGGGCCAAATAAAAAATACAAAATACAAAATAATAAAAGATAATAAAATAAAAATAACACACACACCTAAACCCACACACACCTAAACCCACCCACAACACAAACCAGTAAATAAAATAAATAAATAAATAAATAAAATTTAAAAATACATTAAAATACTCTTCTTTTGCTGCTTGCTGCGCATGCGCAGGGGGGGAACCAGTGAAAAGGTAAGCCCCGAAGGTGTTTCACCCCAAAAGTTGCTACTGGTTCTCTGGGACACTGGGAAAAGTGACTACTGGTTCTGGCGAACTGGTGAGAACCTGTTACATTCCATCACTGGAGATTTGGAATAGACCACTCAAGATATTACTTAAATACACCACCAAAAACTGTCCTCCAGTTTCATAAAAGTCTCTACAAAAGATACCTCTTTACCTATGCCTCATTTTTTGGGGGCTGCTTTATGATATTTGTGACTATGTTTGCCTATGTGCATGTCAGTGTGATGTTTTGGACTTTATCAATGAGAGCTGCTGAAGGTACCTCATTATTTCTATTTAACATCTCCTCACCATTCCCAGCATTCATTTACTTGTCCTTTCTTATCTGAAATGGGCCCAGGAGACCAATCTGATAACAACTTGTCCTTTCCTTTATCCCAATAGCGGGACGCTGGAAAAGCCCATCAGAGAGGTATTGTACAGCAGAATATCAAGCTCATATACTAACGATGCAGCTACTTTGGAACTACAGCACACATACCATAGGTTATTAATTAATGTAAGACTCTAAATTTATTAATGCTATCTAAGTAGGTATTTTATTAATGTTCATTATTTATTTTTATTCAATTTGTTTTGTTTTGTTTTATATTACTGTATTGTGGGCTGTTCTTTCGTTGTTGTAAGCTGCCCAGAGTGGTGCTTGCCACCAAATGGGGAGGAGTAATTAATAGATAGATAGATAGATAGATAGATAGATAGATAGATAGATAGATAGATAGATAGATAACAATCAAACATTACACTTACATTAATGCTATAGAGCAAGGGTGCCAAAACTAAGGCCTGGGGGCCAGATGCAGCCCCTGACACTAATTCTTCTGGCCCACAAAGCCCTCATCGCTCCTGGAAGCAGAAGTAAAACAGGCCCAGATGAATTGGCATCAGGGTTGCATCCGGCTCCCGGGCCTTTTTTAAAAATCAGATTGGAAAGTACAAAAAATACTGAAGGAAGAAGGTTTGCATACAAAATTTACTCTTCACATCAGCAGAAAGATATTTTTGGGAAGATCTTTCCAGCTACATTAGAGGGTTCAAAGAGCTCTGAATTGGAAGGGTATGGGGTGAGTCAGAAGAAAGACCTGATGTTCTGTCCCCACTCCACCCTTAATATTTCGTTTCATATTTATCTTTTGAATGACTAGGTCCAATAATTTATTATGTGGTGAACCTGTAACTGTATATTGTGTATCTCTGTTAGCCGCCCAGAGTCGCTTTGCGAATGGGGCAGGATACAAGTCTAAAAATTAAATTAAATTAAATGCATGACCTTAATTGGTGGTTACGACTTTAAGTTTACTTGAAAAGAATATTAGACATCAAAAGTGTTTTTCATACAAGTGAGTTAAATCCTCTTTAAATTTTAAAATTCTTTTTTAAAAATAAATAAATCATACATTCTGCTAATTGGTTGTCTTTCACAAGAAGCTCTATACTTCAAAGTTAATTAGCATTACTTCAGTACATGCTGTTTGACTAACATTTTCTAAGTCGCACACAAGGGTGCATTAAACATTCGTGTAACTGTTCAAACAAGTTCAATGAGTCTTTGGTCTATGTATAATATTTTGTGCTTACCATTGCCTTTTCAGAGGTGACAATGATACACAGCTTTGGCTCCTTTGCTTTGAAGCTGCATTCCTCGTGTTAACATTTTTAATTGCCCAGCATGGAGTGCAAATGTTGGAATGCCCATCTACTAAAGCAGTGGTTCCCAATTAGTGGTACACGTACCCCCAGGGGTACGTGAGATTGCATCAAGGGGTACGCGCAGGAATCTCTTAACTAAAATATTAAATCCTTTAAAAACAATGATGCAGTAACAATTGCCAAAAAATTATTCAATTTAATTAAACGATCGGTAGGTAAGTCAATCGTATGCATCAAGCGCTTTCTCCCGCGGCAGCGGTTTTTCCTGCGCCTCCTGTGTCTCGCGTCACCCGATCGCGGCCACCCCTGTTCCCACTTATTTGCTCGTCATTGTCAACGTGCACATTTGTCACATTAATGAAACATGTGTTCTCTGTCTGTCACATTCCAGCCGGCCCCCTCACTTCTGGAAAAACCCCTGGAAACCAAAACAAACCTACACAGGGCGAGCTGGATGGCTAATTAGAACAGAGATCCAACTCTCAGCTGCTTATCAGCTCTTAAGGGGTTTTTATTTTGGTAGCGTGTTCAAAGATTTGTGTGTGTGAAAGGCAGCTCTTACCCTTTTTAGTCCAATGAAGACACGTTGTTCAGAAAAATGATGAAGATTTATTGATCAGGTTCATAAAGCATAAAAGTCAGTAGCATAGGTCAGTCCAATAAAGTCCACAGGTAAATCTAGGTAACCATTTTTAAGGAGCAAAATTGCATCGCTCCTAGGCTAAAGATTGCTAGCCCATTAAGAACTAGAAACAAAAGCCCTCTAATCAAAAACAGGTCTTAATCCATGAAGAAACAGAGACGAACTCCTTCTTCTCTCCAAAATGGAGAATTTTCAGTCATGTGGGACTGCTTACCCAATCAGGTAACAGCAAGCAAAATGAGAAAACTTTCTCAAAACAACAGTACATTGTTTATTCACGTGCACACAGAATGCACTGGGGCTAGTCATAACATTGCTCTGCTAGCTTACAAAAGATAAGAAATACTGAAAAACATGGTTGAAAAACATGCTGTTACACAGCCTTGAGGCTCAGAGAGAGAAAAATGGATTTTTCTGAGGCCTATTTGAAAATTGGCAATTTCAAGCCCTAGGAAATAGGTTCATTTCCTGACACGCCCTCCTTTCTGGAAAGGCAAACCGGGGGTTTGACTTTACCAAAAGGCATTATTTACTAATGTGAGCAAAGCAATTGAGCAAACAAGCTATCCCTTATATATGTAGGATATCAAGCGTTAAAGCTTCTTCCAGTTTTAGTTACTGGAGGTACACGTTACATAAGTTACATTCTGCATTGCAAGCAAACTCAGGTATAAAACCTTGCTGGAACAAAAGACTTGGGCATTTTCAGGTACCAAAGGTTTTCCCTTTCCAAAACACATTTTGCCCAAACAGAACAACCTTTAAATCAGAAAACAGGTCAGTAACACCACACATGTCACAGAGGCTGCTTGTACGAGCCTCTGGAAAAATAAACAGATGATTAGCAAGAAACAATAACATTTCCCCCCTTCTTCGTCTTCTTCGATGTTGCACCTGCAAACAATTAAACAGCCAGTTGAACAAAGTCCACTCAGAGTTCCGTTATCAGCTTTTCTTTCAGACGTCAGGAACATGTGCATCTCCTAGAAAAAAAACTCAAGAAACAACCTTTAAGGTATTTATCAGAACACAGTCCAAAGGAATTAATCAAACAACCCCGCACTCTCATCCCAGTGAGGTTTGGGAACTAAACAGGCAACAGAATTGATGGCTTGACTAGCTTCTCAACTCAAGAGCGCGCAGAATTCCATTCACTCTCCTCAGTACGTCGGGAATCTGGATCTGGATCTGGCCTCTGCTATTGCTGAAACCGCTAGTTGGGCTCTCCCCCAGCCATCTTCACGTACTCCCCCCTCGTCAGCTCTTGGCTTTCTCGAAGGGTAGTAAAACTCAGGGAAACACTGCATCCGGCAATTATTTCCCACTTCCCACTAGCTGACCAAAACAGCGTAGTGTAACAGCCTGTAGATAACACTTTTCAGAGTGGTGGCTCTGGCCCACACACTCTAGCAAAACATTTCTTCCTTGGACACGTGGAGGAGTCCGTTGGAGCTCTTCCACCTTTACACCGGTATTTCAAACACAATGAGGCAATTTGCAACCTCTCCAGGTCTTCAATTTCAAAGACCAAAACAGCACATGTAATCAGCAATTAGGAACTTCAATGCAGGAAAATAAATCTTATCTGAAGGGTTCCACTCCCTCTTCTTGGCTTTGGGGGAAAATTACTTCAGGGAACTGCTTCTGAGTGAAATAGGCACTCTGTGGAGTTTTGACTCCAATTCAACACAAAAGAGTCTTATTTAGGGCTTGGGGCTTGCTGGGCGTCTGGGGAAGTCTCAGAAGTCATCTGGACAAGCTTCACCCACCCTGGGCCCTTCCTTCTGGCTAAACATCATCTGGGCACCTTCTCCAAGATCCCATCTGGAATGGAGTCTGTCTTGGGGTGCTAACTGTGGTGAGGGGGTACATTCATCAGCCACTGGCTTACCTTCCATCTTGTAGGCTTGGAAGACATCTCAGTCTTGCCAGCACTGGAAACGGCCCTCGGCCCTGGGAGTTTGAGAATCCGACTCAAAACTCAAAACGAAGAAGCAAACAGCTGCGATCCTGCTTTCCTTTCAGCACCCTTATCTCAGGAAAATACATTCCAAGGATGCAGTTTCTCAGCTTCTGCTGCAGACGCATACATGCAGGCTTTCAGCCAAACAAACAAGGCTTGCTTCTTCTTGCAGGGCAGAGACGTGGAGCATGCACACACACACAAAAACTTCTTCAAGAGGCGCGACATCCCACCGCTGCCACCATGTCACAATCCAGCCGGCCCCCTCACTTCTGGAAAAACCCCTGGAAACCAAAACAAACCTACACAGGGCGAGCTGGACGGCTAATTAGAACAGAGATCCAACTCTCAGCTGCTTATCAGCTCTTAAGGGGTTTTTATTTTGGTAGCGTGTTCAAAGATTTGTGTGTGTGAAAGGCAGCTCTTACCCTTTTTAGTCCAATGAAGACACGTTGTTCAGAAAAATGATGAAGATTTATTGATCAGGTTCATAAAGCATAAAAGTCAGTAGCATAGGTCAGTCCAATAAAGTCCACAGGTAAATCTAGGTAACCATTTTTAAGGAGCAAAATTGCATCGCTCCTAGGCTAAAGATTGCTAGCCCATTGAGAACTAGAAACAAAAGCCCTCTAATCAAAAACAGGTCTTAATCCATGAAGAAACAGAGACGAACTCCTTCTTCTCTCCAAAATGGAGAATTTTCAGTCATGTGGGACTGCTTACCCAATCAGGTAACAGCAAGCAAAATGAGAAAACTTTCTCAAAACAACAGTACATTGTTTATTCACGTGCACACAGAATGCACTGGGGCTAGTCATAACATTGCTCTGCTAGCTTACAAAAGATAAGAAATACTGAAAAACATGGTTGAAAAACATGCTGTTACACAGCCTTGAGGCTCAGAGAGAGAAAAATGGATTTTTCTGAGGCCTATTTGAAAATTGGCAATTTCAAGCCCTAGGAAATAGGTTCATTTCCTGACACTGTCATTAGAATGTCTTTTGATGATAATAAATATAAAATACACCTGATTTCATTTTTTATTTAACGTTCCTGCAATAAGGGGTACGCAATATTTAACATTCCTGCAATAAAGGGGTACGCAAGTTTGAGGTCTTTCTTGAAGTGGTATGTAGAAAAAACTAATTGGGAACCACTGTACTAAAGCATAGCCAACTTATGACCTCCATTAGTATCCCCAAGTAAATGTGAATTATTCATTTTAACTGTGAATGACAGGGCCAATTAAAATAAAACCCAATGCTTTGATACACAGAAGAGTTGGTGGAAATTTGAGTAGAATTAATATTTTTCTTTTATAATAATTGTCATAATAATCATGCTCTGTCAAGTCAATTATTAGTTATAGCAAGCTTTTCAAGGGGTTTCTACTTAGAAAATGTATAGCTGTGGGTTACCGTTCCCTTCTTTTGTGAGCACCCTGGGAATGTGTAGCTTGTATGTGACTGTCAGGAATGCCATTACACATGAGTAGGACTTCTGCCCACAAGTGCCACTCTTCTAGCTTAGCAACCCGGGATATCAGCTTAGTGTAAATAAGGTAGCACATAGTCATTTAAACACTCCAGTCATCTTCTGATATTTTAAAAGTATATTGTAATCAGAGTAAGTTACAGAAGAAAGTTTTTCAAAACTTAAGAAAGCACATTAAAACAAAGAAAGCTTATTTAATTGTGAAAGCCCTGAAAGCCCACCCCTCTTTCTCTCTTTTACCAGCTAGCAATGTCTTTGTTCCATATCTCTTAAACTTCTCATTATTTTCTCATGATTTATGTCTCAAATCATAGGCAATATTGTAAATAATTTCTATCCTATACATATTTGTTGCTACTATTAGTCGAACCGAGCTATTACAGCCTTTGTCATCAAAAATGTGACTTGTAGCCTCTATTAATGAACTTATGATATGAAAATTATTTTATATTTTTCAAAGTATGAAATTAATTATGATGGAATAAAATGGCAGAATGTTTTGTTTTTTACATATTTCAATGAATTTAAATAAGAAAAGAGAGTGACATTATCTTGTTTACCATCTTTAAGAAGGATACAATAATGAATAATCTATTCTAAAAGTTTGCTCAAAGTGTTTTTTGTTTGTTTGTTTTTTAAACATCAGGACTGAGCATAAAACAGGAGTGGCCTAAAATAAGGAAGAAAATTATTTTGAAGAATATATTTGTTAAGATAAAAAAAATTCTAAATAATATTGAGCAGGAGATGGTACCTAACACCCAGTAAAATTAAGTAGTTTCAATACAAAATACTAAAAAAAGTTTGAGATATAAATGGTATATTGGTACAGTACTTATTTTCGTTTATGGTGGAAGTGTAGACCAATACGGAAAATATGGGAAATGGGATTTGATGAAAACAATGGAATACTATCTATTATTTTGAACATGTGTCAAATAATTACATTATTTCTTAGTTTTGGAGATGTGCACCTAGAGTGGGAACAAAAAAGAAAGAACCTAAAACAGTTTGGTAAAATAAAATATATTTAAAAATATTTGAGGTGTGTTTTTTGATTATGTGTTATTGAAAGTGAAAGAAATAATGACTGTGCAGGAAATTAAGTCTTTTCAGATGAATGGGGTGTATGTGAAACACAGAAAAATAATTAAAAACTAAATTATTTCCCTCTAAGATCCTGCAAGGGGGGAGCTTGCACAAATATTTATATTTTTGATTTGTTGTATATTCTGCTTTTGTATTTTGTATTTCTTTTTTATTGCATGTTTTAAAAATTAAGAACTATTTTAATTTCTTCATTGACAACATTAAAGTTGTAGAGTTCTTCTACAGTGATTTTATTTTTTAAAATAATCTTAATGTTTAGCTGCTATCCTACTTTGGCACTTCCTTCTTTCAGCTACACTAAAAGTCATTTTAAGTCATTGCTGTTTATTGACAATAAAATGGTGTCATCTGCATAGGATCAGTTCTTGATATTTCTTCCAACAATTTTCACTCCTCCTTCCTCTAGTCTGATTTTCCATATGAAATATTCTGCTTACAGACTGAAGAGATAATGAGATAAAGAGCAGACACCTCTAACACATTCATCTAGAGCAGGGGTTTACAATCTATGGCCTGTGGGCTGGACCCAGCCAGCAGCATCATTTCATGTGGTTTGCTGACTTCGCTCCCACCATTGCTCCTGCCAGAAGTGATGGAAGCAGCAAAAACAACTGAAAAAAGTGCTGTCTTTGCACCCGCCTCTTCCACTGCCAGAAGTGATGGAAGTGGCAAAAAGAGACAAAAATGTGCTGTAAATGCACCTGTGGCTATCATATATGCATTTACAATAACTGGATGCATTTTATGGCAATGTTTATGGCGAGGGAACCACGTGTCTGACATGCTCAGCTGTCTGAGGGGGCATGGTCTGTCCTGCAGCACAAAAATATTGAGAACCCCTGATCTAGAGAAAAATATTATGTCTCTCCTTAGTCTTTCTTTATGGGAGCTTATTATCCACAATATAGCTTACTCATCTGAGCAATCAAGAGCTGAAGATACCCCATGTCTTTCACAACAATCAATATTTTGTGATCCACACAATTAAATACCTTGTTGTAGATGATAAAGCATAGATTGATCTTCCAAAATTCTTTGCTGTGCTCCAATATCCAACAGATATTTGCAATGTGACTTCAAGTGCTTCTTCTTTTTCAGAATCCAGCTTGAACTTCAGAGATTTCTTGCCTCAAGTAAGCTAAAAACTTTTGTTGCAACAGCTTGAATATAAGTTTGCTAGCATGGAAAATTAAAGCAATGGTTCTATAGTTACCACATTCCTTTCCTTTCTGGATGATCAGAATGTATATTGAATGTTGCCAGTGTCCCAGTGTTTTCCATATTTGTTGGCATATTCTTGTTAGAATTTGGACAAAACCATTCTCTGTGGCTTGAAATATTTCTAATGGTATCCCATCTAACCCTGATGATGTATTTCTTCCTAATGCTCATTTTCTAAAACTACAGGTTCTTCATTATAGGTTTCCTTTTCAAATAATTGATTTTTTTTTTTTTTTTGGAATAGTAGCCGTGTTACTCTGTGGTTCAGGCATATCAGAAAACAAAATAAAATAAAAAAAACACTGTAGCACTTTAAAGACTATCTGCTGTATTTTTATTGTTAGCTTTTGTGGATCAAGTCCACTTCTTCAGACAAAGAGTGAAACTTACAGGCATGGTTTTTACTCTTTGTCTGAAGAAGTGGACTTGATCCACGAAAGCTAACATTAGTCTTTAAAGTGCTACAGTGTTTTTTATTTTATTTTATTTATTTTATTTTGTTTTCTGATATGCCTTTCCAAATAAGTCATTCTTTATCTCTCCTGTATTTCTCCTGGTCAAATAGTGTGCTTCCGTAATCTAGGATTAACTTTCCCTTTGATTTCTTGGATCTTCTGGAACAGATCTCTTATTTTCCCCCTTTTTTGTTTTTCAACTCAATTTTTATTGGCGTTGTTGTTTTTGCATTTTGTATTTTTGTAACATTTTGTATTTTTGTAACATGCCAGTTGCTGAAAGGATTCTATTTCTGTCATGTTTTGGATGGCTTTTCACCTGCCTTTTATAATTTCAAATTTTAATTCCACCATCAAACTAGATTTTTTTTCTTTTGACTACAGGAATTGTGGTTTTGCATTCTTCCCTAACAATATATCTGCTTTCCATCTACAATTCTTCCCATTCATGATAATGAAAGAGTGTTCCTTACCAGGAATTTAAATTAATCTCGTTTCATGTTTAAATGTTTAGACTGAGTGGCTGTGGATAAGGGGACCTGTTTTGTCAAAGGAATTACCACATTTGGAACTGGATGGGGCTATCTTGCCTCAGACAGACCCAGTGCATAATCTGGGGGTCCTCCTGGACTTACAACTCCTGCTTGAGGAGCATGTGGCAATCGTGGCCAGGAGGCCTTTTGCTCAAGTTTGAGTGATTCACCAGTTACACCCATTCCTGGACCGAGACTCCTTGGTTCATGGTCACTCATGCACTGGTCACCTCCCAGTTAGATTATTGTAATGTGCTCTACATGGGGCTGCCCCTGATGACCATTCAGAGGCTGCAACTGGTACAGAATGTGGATGCCCGCACGGTGATGGGGTGTGGCAGTTATGACCATGCCACACACTTGCTGCGGGAGCTGCATTGGTTACTGGTGTGCCTCCAGGTGCAATTCAAGGTGCTTGTTATGACCTTTAAAGCCCTACATGGTAGTGGTCTGGGTTACTTAAGAGACCGCATCGCCTTGAGAACATCTGTCTATCCCACTAGGGTGGACCAGAGGGGCTGTCTACAGGTACCAACAGCTGGAGAGGTTCATCCTTTTCAGTATCTGCCGTGGCCCTCTGGAACCTCCTGCCAATGGACTTCCACCTCCAACCACATGTTGGCCTTTGCGAAAGAGCTAAATACATGGCTGGCCCAGTGGGTGTGGGTTTTTTTCTGTTGGATCTACTCCACCCCACTGGCTCATATGACCATCTGGCAATTTTGTTATGGGGATTTTAGATTTTTTTAGATTCAAGCATTTAGATTTTAGAGATTTTAATATTTTTATGATGTTTTATCCACATGTATGGGTTGTTCTAATGGGTTATGTTGGGATGTTTCTTATGTTGTAAGCTACCTGGAGCCACCTTGGCGAGGGGGCAGGTAAATAAGCCAAATGAATAAATAAATAAATAATTTTTGACAGATAGATAGATAGATAAATAGATAGATAGATAGATAGTCTGTGCACCGCCCTGAGTTGGTTTCACTGAGTAGGGCAGTATATAAATTTAATAATAATAATAATAATAATAATAATAATAATAATAATAATAATAATAATAATAATAATAATAATAATAATAATAATAATAATAATAATAATAATCATCATCATCATCATCATCATCATCATCATCATCATCATCATCATCATCATCATCATCATCATCATCATCATCATCATCTCCAGCTTGAACAGTGGTACAAAAACAGCATAAATTGTTGTGGCACCTTAAGGACTCAGACGTGCTTGCACATATTAACATGGCTACCACTTCAAACATTTAAACAGTAGAAATTGTTTTCTTTCACCAGTGATTCAAAATCAAGGAGCACATGGAAATCCAGCAACAGACTATTGCCTCTCATTCCTGATTCTTGATGGCAGACCAATGTCAGACTAATTCTTCAGGGAGTAGGATATTGAGACCTGTGACCATGGGACTCCTGACAAGCTCAGATAGGAGAAAACTGACTCCCAGACTTGACTGAAAGTGACATATCTTTTCCAGACTAGAAGAGCAATGCTTCAAAAAGGCAAAGAAGTAAAGCTAGGTACAGGTATTTAGAAAGAGTGTCCGGTTCAGGAGCAGGTGGAAGCTAGGGTTACAGCTAGGGTGACCCAGGGCTGCATGGCTCACACTTAAATCTTGGATAGACTGCTGACTTCTGCAGACAGCATGCAAGCTTATGCCTCCTGAAAGCTTGAAGCAAATTGTTTATTAGAGTTTACACCTTGCAGCAAATGACCCGGACTGACCTTGTGTTTTTCCTTCACATGACTCCCATTCTTTCTGCTGTCTTTGGTTTGAAATGCTTCTTGTTTCAACAGATTACCCACTTGTAAGACTTTCCTTGGCTGCTAGCCCAGACCTTCTGCTAGTTAACTCCTTGAAACCTAGTTATCGCTATTAATGAGCTTCTGTGACACCTGCTTGGAAGTTACTTACAGAAGCAAGAAGCCCTGCAGCTGAAGGAAGCCTTCACCTTGCACACAGCAGTAATTTTATTGGGGTATAATTAACTAATCATATTAAATAGCAGACAATTTATCTGTTGGAGAGTCTTTAATTTGCTGTCAACCATTAAAAGAAAAATAATGTTGTCGTTCCATGCCAAGTTGAGGTTTCAGAGTAAATTAGGGCTTGTTGAATGCTAAACTACTTTTCTCTGCTCCAATTCCACATGTCTACATCAGCCCCTGTAGAATGAACCCATCTTGTGGCTTTTCTTTTTCGCTCAGTTGCACAACAGCTATCAATAGATCAATTCCCTTTAAAGCTTCTTCTTTTTTCAGACTATACCTTTTCTTTGCAAAGACATTATCTTTCATTAAAAAGATTTTGCAGAAAACATTGGGGGGGGGGGAGAAAGCAAAGGAAAAGGCACAAAATATAGCTATTGGCCTAGAAAGCACTTTCTCTGATTCCCTTAATTATGTATGTGTGGGGTAAAATATTTATTATTTAATGATGAGAAGAATACCTCATATTGGCATAATATTCTTAAATACCTAGACTGACACTTCATAGGATTCCAGGTTACAGGGGAAAATACCATATGCTATAGTTTTGAAAAGACATTCAATTTATAGGTTAGATTATAAGAAAAAGGAACAAGTAGGTCAGCATGGCTGGTTTTTAGCTAACTGCACTCATTGTGAGGTAACAAAATTACTTTTGTACAAGTGCTTTTTAAAAAATTGATTAGTGATGTTGGTATACTTTACTTACCTTCTCAATGACTTTGATAAGAAGTGACATTCCCTAATTATTGGCTTCTATAAACATCAAGCAGATGGGAAGACTAGTTTAGGGCAATGTTCCCGAGGCCCTGGATGAGGCTGGCATGGGATTGGAAACAGTGGAAGATGATGTTTCAATCCGCCACGTCAATCTGATGAGTGAAACACAAATCAACCAAGTAACCAAGTAAGTATAGATAGCAGTTACCAACCAGGATGTAGGCTGAGGCCCTAAATGTACATGTTGTCCTGAGTAATTTTTAAAAAAACTAATGGATGCTATATGTGGAGTTCCTAGTTTTTGCGTAGGCTCAACAAACAGAAGGATAAATTTTTCAACCTTTTATTTCTTGCCATGATATTGAAGCCCTCTCTCAATGCCTGTCTTGTGGTTAACAACAGATTTTAAACAACTGTTTAAGCAACGACTTTCTTTCTTTCTTTTGTCATGGTTGTTATAAGGAATAGAATACTTCAGTTTCAACATCCTTTATGCTACCATCCCAATAATGAGTGAAATTAAAAGGGTGATACTGGGTGATACTGCATTCTTGTGCTTGCTTGTCTGTCATCTTGCTTGACACCAATCCTTCTCCCGTCGACCTCCTGAATTTGGTATATAAAGAACATGCCTGTAAGGTTCATTCCTTGTCTGATGAAGTGGACTTGATCCACGAAAGCTAACAATAAAAATATAGAGGCTACTGTGTTTTTTTTTGTTTGTTTTTTATTTTGTTTTGTTTTCTGAGATGCCTGAAATTAAAAGCTTCTCCTATTTATATTAGTTAGTACCCATGATATGGGCTCCTAGTGTTTTTATTTACAGTAAAACACCAGATAACAATTGGATCGGATAACGCTAAAATCGCATGACGTTAAGCAATCTGGGGAGGAGAATTGGATCAAATAATGTTAAGGTCCTATGGGATGGATGGGATAACAACCACTAAAGCCTGTGCAGTTACAATGTATCTCTATGGAGCTTTAACGTTGTCCCATCCATCCCACAGGATTTTAACATGCATTGGATAACACTAAAAATCGGATAACACCAAGACTTGTGCAACCAAGTTTTAGTGTTATCCGGTGTTTTACTGTACAGTAATACCCCAAACAACGTGATGACATGGTTCCACAAGTCATGACGTTGTTCGGTTTTTCGCGTTGTTCGATACATTGATCAAACAACGCTAAAAAAAAAACTGAGAAGAGGCGCTCGCACACACGCGAAAATGCGCACCAGCGGGAGCCTCTTCTACCAAACGAGTATAGCGTCAAGGCAAGAGATCAAAGCGGGGGGTGCCACCCCACTTTGATCCCTTACCTTGACATGTGATCCCCATTTCACGCACCTGGGCAAGGGTCGGCATTTCCAATTCCCCCCTCCCCCGGGGGAGGGGGGAATTCGGAAAACCCTCGCCTCGCCCAGGCACTGTGCCATGGGACTTGGGGTGCCCAAACTCCCATGGCAAGGCACCTGTCGGCATTTCCGATTCCCCCCTCCCCTGGGGGAGGGGAGAATTCGGAAAACCCTCACCTCACCCAGGCGCGCGAAACGGGGATCCCACGTTAAGGTAAGGAATCAAAGTGGGGGGTGGCACCCCCGCTTTGATACCTTGCCTTGACGCGCCCAATCTCCGTTTAGGCGCTTTGGGAGACTTTTTGCTGCCTTGCGGTGGAGGGGGGGCGGAGTTCGAAATCCCCCATGTCGGCTTCTCGCACGGGCATGGGCACGTGTGAGACGGGGGCTGCAGAGGCTACGGAGCTCTTCCCCATAGCCTCTGCAGCCCCCATCTGACAGGCGCGCCCGTGCCTGTGGGAGTTGCCAACACGGGGGCTTTTTAAAAAGCCGACCCATGTTTAGGCGAGTGAAACGGGGATCCCACGTTAAGGTAAGGGATCAAAGTGGGGGCTGGCACCCCCGCTTTGATACCATGCCTTGACGCGCACGATGCCCGTTTAGGTGCTTTGGGAGACTTTTTGCTGCCTTGCGGTGGAGGGGGGGCGGAGTTCAAAATCCCCCATGTCGGCTTCTTGCACGGGTGCGTGCACGTGTGAGACAGGGGCTGCAGAGGCTATGGAGCTCTTCCCCGTAGCCTCTGCAGTCCCCATCTGACAGGCACGCCCACGCCCGTGAGAGATGCCAACATGGGGGCTTTTTTAAAAGCCGACCCATGTTTAGGCGAGCGAAACGGGGATCCCACGTCAAGGCAATTGCCTTGACGTGCAATCCGCGTTGCTATAGCGTGCCCGAGAAAGAGGCGGCTTGGTCGAAATCCTCACCCCCGCACAGGGGGAGGGAATTTCGGCCAAGCTGCCTCTTTCCCAAGCTGGGGAGACGATGTTCTCCTCTCCTGAAGTTTCGAAAGTGTAAGGATCCCCGTACCCTTTCCAAACATCATGGGGGCAGGCGCTGGGGCGTGTGTGGATTGGGTAGATGTTCTACCCAATCCACCACCACCCCACGCATATGCTTGTTCCGAATAACGTGAAAATCGCATTATTCAATACAAGATTTTTCCAAAAATCTTGTCACGTTGCGTGGTTTTCACGCTATATGATACTCGCGTTATTCGGGGTACTAGTGTATTTCCAAGTGATTAGAAATGCAGGAACAATACTGTGTTTAGTAAGTTATAAGTAAGAACTCTTATTATGTGACAAATCCACCGTTTCTCTCCAGACACAATTTGTTTATAATATATTCTTACTGTATTCACAACTCAGCATAATGAAGTGATAGGATCTGTATTAATAGCCAAAACAATTATTCATTTGTTTTCGTCACATAATATTACCACTCAACCTGACAATAAAGAGGTGGACACAGGTTTATGGTATAAGGTACTAGGCCATTTTTATTAATTTAAATCCCCTGACTTGCAACAGGGCTGGTGGTGGTATACCTAATAGCAGAGCAGAAGACACCTTGCCTCCTCACTGTACCAGACTGGCAAATCCCTTGACCCTGTGCAATGCTGAACTTTGTCAGCTACTACCCAGGTTGACTGACACAAAGAGGCATCTGCACAGTTGCTTCCAACTCAGTTTGCACGAGCCAATGTTTATCACACTGCCCCAATGTCTCATGGCATCCTCTTTCTGCCTAACTAATTCTCACAAATTGTGTCTGGCACTTTGGCTTTACCTCATCCAAACACACCCTGAGGGATTCACTGCTACCACCCTAGCACTACCCACCTAAAAGTTACCTACCTAACAGACCATACCCATAAGCCCTAAATTCCCATAAGCCACGGTAGGTAGGTGAAGAAAGCCCAACTTTCATAAAATGGGCCAAACAAAATTCCTATCTGGCATCATCAGGTGATCAGACACTTGAGCCACAGGGAGAGTAGGTGGGCTGTTACAAATCATGAAAGACACCTGAATCAGGACAAGGTTGCCTTTTGTTGTTGTTCAGTCACACAGTTGAATCTGACCCTTTGAGACCCCATGGACCACCATACACCAGACTCCTTTGTCCTCCACAATCTTCCACAGCCCACACAGATCTACGCCCATTGCATCAAAAATGCCATCTAGCCACCCTTCTCCTTTTGCCCTTGATCTTTCCCAGCATCAAGGCCTTCTTAAGTGAGTCTTCTCTTCTAATTTGGTGGCCAAAGTTCTTGAGCTTCAACTTTAGTATGCTCATTGGAAGGAGCGCAATTACTTTGAATCAGGAATAAGTTTAGTGGAATGACTTGACACAAACCAATGTCATTGTCTTCACCAACAAATGTGCACCAGTTGACATGGAATATAAGGAAATAAAGGACCCAAGTTTACAAACTATGTTTACGTTACACATTAGGCTAATAACTAATTCTTTTGGAAGATATTCAGTGAAGAAATGTTGCATATATAGTGGTACCTTGAAATACAAAATTATTTCATTCCTCGAGGGGGGGGGGTTGTATCCTGAAAAATTTGCATGTTGAAACACGGTTTCCCATAGGAATGCATTGAAAACCAAATAATGCATTCAAGAGGTCAGAAAAAAGTATTCTAGCTGTTCAAAATCCTTTCTAAAGTGGTGAAAACATGACCAAAAAAAAAAAATCAAAAGTGCACTTTAGAAAGAGTTTTGAACATATAAAATATTTTTTCACTTTTTTCTGACCTCCAGAATGGTTTTCAATTCATATTCAGCATATTTCTGACAGTGGCCTCTAGTGGCCAGTCCCCAGCAATCTGATGTTGAGGGGAAGGGGGAATTTTTGTCACTTTCTGGTGGCAGGGGGAGCTTCTGGCAGTGCCAAAAGGTGATGAAAAATTCCAAAAATGGATCAGAAATGCTCTGAACATCCTCTTGCTACTGTGGGAAGTGTTGGAAGACACCCCCCCCCCAAAAAAAAAAAAAAAACTTTTTGTATCTCAAAAAAAATGTATCTTGTAGCATTATTTTTTCCAGGATTTCCTTTCATATTGTGAGTTTTTTGTTAGTCAAAGTGTTCATAAATCAAGGTTTTACTGTAGTTCATAATAAATTGAGTCTTGGTTACTTGGCTAAAAGGATGGGAATATTTGTTAATTTCCTCATTCTCTCTTTTTTTTAGGGTGTTGCAAAATGATGACACATCTCAACAAGGAATTTGAAAACCCTGTGAGATTCTTCTGGCAGTGCCAAAATGTGATGAAATTTTCAAAAAAAAAAGGAGCGCAAATGCTCCAAACACCCTCCTGCCACTGTGGGAAGTGTTGGAAGACCAAAAAAAAAAACTTTTTGTATCTCAAAAAAAATTGTATCTTGAAGCATTATTTTTTCCATGATTTCCTTTCCTTGAGATGACACATCTCAACAAGCTATTTGAAAACCCTGTGAGATTCTTCACCTCCAGTCGAGAACAAGAAAATATATTTTCCAACTCCTCTCAACTTAAGGTCTATTTACTAACTCAAAAATGTTTCTAGGGTACTTTATACTTGAGAAATAAAGTATGTGCCCAAGAAACATTAAGAAAGATGATCCCAGACAATTCATGCATTTTACTCAATTGCATAATTTTCACAGTTTTGTGCAAAAAAAAAAAAATGACAACTTTCTTGCACACATTAACTATTGACAAAATATTTTTCTCGCTAGTGCAAGAGCTTTGTTAAGTGTGCCAGGAAATTCCTCTCCATCCTATCTGACAAGCAAAGAAACATTGCAGTTTCTTGCGTGGAAGAATTAGAGAAGTGGGGATTTGCTTCTCTCACTGATGAATGCTTCCTGGACAGCCAAATCCTCTCAAGCCTGAAGATTGTGGCCAAGAAGACTTTCATGAGGAATAGGTCCTTTACAGCAGTGGCACCACTATTACATGTATGCCAGTTCTTCTTCCTTTTCTGTGTTTCAGAAACTGGTCAAGGTGGAATTATTTAAAAAGGCATTTGCAAACATTTGACAATTGTTTTACTGTTATACAATGAGTACATATTTGATGGTTATAGGCCTGGGAGAGGGTTTTATATTTAACATGATATATGTTTTATTATGTTCATTACCCAGAGTAACATTGAAGTCCAATGTGTGGTATAAAAATGGAATGTCATATGTTTAGGATGAACAATAATTTTCTGCTGACCAATTCCATAGACCATATATACAAAAACAGAGACACGGATACTATCTGACAAGATGATAGCATGTGAAGTTGTATTGATAGTATACCACATTTGGGTACTTTGTAGCTGGAAAAGCTTGGAAAGAGTTGACATAAGTTGGAATCTACTTGAAGTCATGCAATGCAAATTGTTTTGTACTGAAGATGAGGCTGCTGTGTTTGCAGTTTTCATCTTATTAATATGCCATCTCTGCATATTTTAAACTAGTACACTTATTTCCATCCATGATTCTCAGATGTCCTTAGACTACAATTCCTAGAATCCACAACATGCTGACATCGACAAACTTTTGGAACAATCAAATAAATATATAATGAAAAATGACTTTAGAAAATATTTCTCCTGCATGATGAACGAAAATATGGATGGATGGAGCACAGGAAAAACCTCCCAACCCAGCATTGTCAATCAGAAACTATGTCCTCATTCTGCATTGTGTATGAAAGAGTGCAGAAGTCTGTGAGGGCAGCCCAAGAGGAAAAAGTAATAGCAGCAATGAAGAGAATGGCAAGCTGCCAAAGTGGTGTGTCTTTGATGAAAAAATAAGAAGCGGGTTCAGAGGTTTGTGTGGCACTCATGAGATGAGGTATTTTTGAAGACCCTGAGAAAGAATAAAATATTGTATAAAACAGAGAAGCATCCTGGCCCAACGGACATGATGAAGTTGCAGCTGGCCTTAGAGCTCAGTGGGATTGCTGGCCTATGCTTTTGGCAGCACCTGTGTTCTATTTAAATGGCCACCTCCGAGTTTTGCATGCAGAATATAATATGCAAAGAGGGCTAGGTATCTACCTAAAGTGGCAGGATAGCACCAATTTTCAGAGGGAAAATTGAGAAGCTCGCCTGACAGACCATTTGTCAGAATGTTGTGTTTAGACAAAAAAGTAATGTTAACTACTTCTCCAAAATACCAATTCTTATCTTTTGTTGAGGGAGTGCAAATGCTTCATTTGCAATCTTTTCAATTTGTTTTGTCCTTTTGTGGGTTTGACAACTCATGTGTAAAAGCTCTCCTTACAAGGGAGTATACCCTAGCATGAATCTCATCCACCATTTATTAAAAGAGTGAACAACAGACCAGGAGAACTGGAATTGACTAGAATTTACAAATGAGAAATGTCAAAGGAGGAGAGAGGATATAAGAATTGAAATATATAATTCTAAAATACATGCAGAATGGATCTAAAATTCTGCCCTGGTTCAGAAATAACTTCAGAAGACTTAGAAAGTATCCACAGAGATTGACCCAGACAAGAAATATATTGGAGAAAATTCATTGTGAGGTTTTCTTTTTTACTTCAAAACCAGTTGTGTATCAGGTGTACAAGAGCTGACATGTGAAGAAGATAAGGTTGAAATGAATCCTGACTTGGTATCAGCACAGAAACATGAAGAATGGAAACCCTACATAGAAATACGTTGGAACAAGAGAGTTAAATATAGCTGGGATTTTCCTTTCAAACTGGTAATATGACATGAACAGAGAACAAGGATCATGACAACATGAAATTGTTACAAGAGCTCTTTAATGAGATGAAGATTTTAGCTTCGGAGACGCAGAAATCAGAAACACAGCAAGATCAAGATTGGAGTACACAGGGAGTAGGAATGCAGTTTCAATGGAAGAGAGCAGGAAGAGAAAAAACAGCTAAAACATCGAGTTTATAACTTCTAGAACTATTCAAGGACACTTGTAGTGCTATTGCAATGCCAATAAAGGTTTGTTTAGGTATGTATGTATGACACTGTTCAAGGACATGTGAGAGGAAATTGCTGGATGGCTGTAAGCTCAGCCATTTACTGAATTAATTATAACAATGGGATATCATTGGGAAGAGTATACTGTACCACATTTAGTTCCAAAGAGACATTTGAATTCTTCATTCATTTTTCAAGCAGGTTAAGAAGAGAGACAGATATAATAGATTTGTGCTAGAGAGATTGTAGGTATAAAGATCATTATAACACATGTGGATTTCTTGCACATGGGTAGAATTGATGGAATGGGATGCAGCTGTGGCCGCCATCGCCTCTCTCCTAGCCCCGTCTGCAGCCAGAGGGTTGAAAAGACACTACAGCCACCGGGTTGCCCTTATATTCTGCATTTTTGATTGTGTTGTATTGTATGCTATTGACTATATTGACTGTATTGTTTGCTACTGTCTGTTTTGTCTGCTATTATATTTTTATTGTATTATTTAAGGTTTTGTGGTGTATGTAGATTGAGTGGCATACAAATTCAACAAAACAAATCAATCAAATCAAATCAATTAGGTAACCAATTGGTAAGAAAATTTAACAAATCAGAAAATAATCCCAAATGAAACCTTCTTTCTGTTTTCATCATTTACTGGAGGGAATGAAAACCTATTTCATAAGTAACTGGTGGTGATTCTAGTAGAAGCAGTGTGAAATGAAATTGCACAGTTTAAAAAAACCCTCATTACTCAGGACTTTTCCTTACAAAGATTCTTGAACAGACTATGGATTAATTGATAAATTGACCAATTGGGTTAAGTTATATGGGGGAAATAAAACAAGATAATCAAGATAATATGGCACCCACTGCTGGTCTCAGGTATTGAGTCAAACAATACAGAAGACATTTTGGAAAATATGGTGGAATGTTTGTATGATTTTTTAAAAAGAAGACACAAGACATGGATAATTGGGCATGAAAAGGATTGAAATAGTGAAGAGATAAGGTTAAGAGTGTGCACGTAACCATAATTCTTGAGTGCATACATTGTAAAAATGAGAGGTTTGTAGTGAATGTATTATATTATAAAACTAATGAATGAATGAATGGTGCCAGGAAGCTTCTCTGTGGAAGACAATTCCTTTGATTTCTTCAGCAATTGTGCCTTTCTTGAAATTCAACAAATAATGTTAGGTTTTGAAGTAGAACACCAAATATTTCGTTTAGTCTGTGATTTTTAATAAAGAGATAGAGTTTTTCCCAGCAAGAATTGGTAGTGGACAGTGCTGTATGTTACTATAAGGTTGGGAAATGTTGCTAAAGTATTTTAATCTTGGTATTGTATTACAGGAATTTCTTGGGGGAAACCAAATGCTATGTAATCACTAAGGAGAATTCAACTGCCCTTTCCACATGCCACTGCCCTAAAAATAGGAAACACTAATGAAATGTGTGGTAATTGTGCCTCCTGATTTAAAAGAAATTAATTGTCCTGAAAAATCCACTAAATCAGTGGTGGGATGTCAAAATTTTTACTACCCCACCATGATGTCATCAGTGTGGGCGGAGCCAACATCATGACATCATGACATTGTGGGTGGACCCAAATTAAATAATAATAATAATAAAATAAAATAAAAATAAGCACACACACACACACACCCCTTAACCCACTCACCCACCCACAACAGAAGGACAGCAAGGAGGACAATAAGGAGGCCGTGCATACGCGCCAAGCACTGTAGACATGCATGCACACCAAGTGCTTGGTGCACATGCGCAGTGGGGGAACTAGTGAAAAGGTAAGCCCCAAAGGTGTTTCCCCCAAAAAGCTGCTACCGGTTCTCTGGGACACTGGGAAAAGATACTACCGGTTCTGGCAAACTGGTGAGAACCTGTTACATCCCATCACTGCACTAAATGCTACCTCTTTATACTAAATTACATGAAAATCTTATTTTTACGTATTGACTCAATTTCAAGAACCAGGGAGATGAATGTTAATTTCACCTACATAGTTACAAATAGGCTTGCATACATGCACAAAGCATGCCTAAAGAAGTCTTGAGATGTGTGGGATTTTACTGCAGAGATGTTTTATGTTTTTCACAAAACTTAGAAAAGAAACCATGTATGCTAGTTAATGACAAACTTCTTTTCTGATTAGGAAATAAATATACAGACTCTCTTCTGTTTTATATCTGTAATACTCTTGCCAAGATTTTCAGACAATCTCTAAATATTATGATCTATATGCTCCCAGCAAGGAAAGCACATGAAAGAAATAACTTCTATCTTGGGGGTTATTTTGCTAGTTATATTCTTGCATATAAATGTGTTTTACATGAACAGCAACTTTCAAAACTTGCATGATGCTACATTCCAATGGGGAACAAACTGATCTCCATGGTTACTGAATAGTAAATTTATAGGAGCAGAGAAGGGGCAGTAGACATAGAAGGGTTTCATTGATTTTGTTTTCTCACTGGACATTATTTACAATTAACTGGAATGGGAAAACTTTCCTAAGAATGTTGGTGATTATATAATTAAAAAACCCTAGATGACAGAGCTGAGAGTCCACATCATCAACATTTATAATTTTGGGCCTTTATTGGGAAGGTATTTAGTATTTGTGATGTTAAAAGTTGAGGGATGTAATATATACAATGATATGTGGTATGAATATGCAGGATGGTGTCTCTGCCAGCTTCCATGTTTGGACAATCAGGTTAACAAACACCCAAAGAGATATGCAATTTCATGTGTCATGGACTGTTTCTCACTGTTTGGCTATCAGTTTGAATTTTGTGAAAAATCATTCCAACATTACGATATATTTTTCAGTCATCCATCTTTTCAAAGGAACTGATTACCTTCCCTCAAATAATGGTTGGGTCCATAACAGAAAGACACTTGCTTTATCATAATAAGGTACAATATTTGTACATTTTCACTTTTCTCAAGATTTAAAGCAGTAGGTATTCTGTAGCTAGTTCATTTTGGGAACATTCTGGATACACTGTCCAGGGGAGCATAATGTACATACTTCACAGAAGGAATGCAAAAGACGCACTCAACATCTGTGTGCCTGAATAAAGAGTACACAGATCAGGGTCAACCTGCCCTGTGACTCTTTGGCTATACTGAAACTCAATTCTTGTGCATGTCTGCATCTGTGACTTCTAGCTCTCCATGAAGATTCAATTCCCCATCCCACCATGAAACAAAGAAGCAAGACACATAACTTTTTGGATATAAAATTTGGACCACAATTTATTGAAATTTATTTAAACCCCTGACCTGCGGTGGGACCTGGTAGTGCAAAAAGCATGGTACTAGAGCAGGGGAGGCTACTTCTTCCCTCCCTAGTCCAGACTGGCCATGCTGGGCCTTGACAGCTATTGCTGAGGCAATCTAATTTAAGGATACCAATGTGAGAGTTTTCAATTTCATTCCCATGGTGAGCCTTGGATGCCCAACTGATTCACCCAACTCATATCAGGTATCCATTACCAATGATTTCCTGAGGTATTCACCCTTACCAACCTTACTGAGCACTACCCACCTAATGTAATTGTGATAAATTTATTTGATACCACTACAAATTAACCCTTAATGTTCCACATCCACAGAGTTAGATAGGAAAAAAACAACTTTACTGCCTAAACTGCCAATTCTAGAAAATTCCTATGTGGTCCTCAAAGGTGACACATTTTGCAGTCAGATGCCAAAAGGCCATTGTTAGGGTGGGGAGTTCTTGAAAACCCTTACATTTTCACCCAAGCACTAGTGAGCAGTGGAGTCCAGAGCATCGACCAAATCCCTTGCCTCTTCCCATGGAAGGAAGTGAACCCTCCCCCCTTCACTTCAGGCCATGTATTGGCAAAAATTCAGAGAGGCCAATTCTGTGGATGGAGAAATTCACTTGAAATTAGTAGTAATGCAGCCCCAAGATTTTGGTGACTTAATCAATGACAGTGCAGCAGGAAAGGTAAACCAATTTCACCTCTGAGTTGAAGAGGTTTTCCCCTCTTTCCTAAAACAAGAGTTATCTGAGGCTGTCATTCCACCTTGTGGGTGACAGGTGGGTCTTAAAATCAATACCCCAGATATGCCCAGAAAATGCACAAATATCCTTAATTCAGAATATATTCAGACATCTGTCCAAAGGCAGCACATATGCTAGTTTGAGGTATGACATTGTTACTTGGCAGAGCTCCTAATGTTAAGTACAGCCTATGAAGGTTATCCTCCATGTTCGTATAATTAACTCAGCCTTGCTATTCATTTGAGATGTGTTTACACACTACAGTTAACAAAAGAAAAGTCTACCACAATTGATTTCTATGCTATGCTGTTTTGTGGAAAGAAGACTTCATAAAGTTTTTTAAAAAATCAGGTTAATCTGATTCCTTTGCCTTAGTCTCTTCAGTGAGTTGTGGAACAATTGTAAAACAGATTACAAACATTGTGTGATTTTAAACTGTGTACATAAAAGTGATGTGTATTCTGCACTGAAGCCAACTTAAAGATGCAGCAGATCCAGATATTTGCAAATGTTATTGATATTTTCAGAGGACCTTGCCCCCTCCTCTGGGTCTACAACAACAGCCTGAGGGAGAAGATTCCATGGTCTGTCTGGCAGGTGGCTGAGAACATCACCCCCTCCTCTGGGCCCATAACAACAGCCAGAGGGGAGTTAGTCTGTGTTCTGCTTTGGTTGTTTTGTGAGGTTGTATTTTGTGATTTTTACTGTACTGTTGCTGTTTTGACTGTAAGCCGCCCTGAGTCGCCTAAGCGAGTGGGCAGCAATATAAATTTGAATAAATAAATAAATAAATAAATAATATTATGAATGCAAACCGTAGGAAGCACTGAATAGGAAGAATGAAACAAGTTATCAATTGTGTACATGTGCATGTGTGTTCTGCAAACCTATGTGCATGTTTTTCCTGTATCTGCATCTGAAGATGAGAAAGTGAGAGAGTTTGTGATTGTAGTGTTTGTAGCAGAGAAAATAAGAGAATATTAACTGGCTTTGTAGATTTGTTTTTTAGGGTTCATTCATGCACTCCTACATTTATTTATTTCCTGCATTTCATTGAACCCTAGCCCTGTTTTAGAAGCCGTAGAGCTAAACATGGTGCTAAAGAAAGGGTGAAATGAGCAGCCAGACAAACTATCTGATCAAACCCATGGTGAACATACATGAACCCCAGGAATCTGCAGGTCCACCTTTCTATGAAAGTTTTCAACTTTCAGCCAGCATTCTTACATATATATTTTTTTGTATTTCCTTGCATCTTTCTCTAATCAAAAAGCCAAGAAATACTTAAATCCAAGGGGAAATGGTAGAGTTAATTATTATTACAGGTGACTGGAGTGAGATAGAGTACTTGGGAGATTCAGGGGAAGTTCCGATCTCCATTGTGCCTACCAAGGGAAGGGTCACCCAATGTACCTTTGGATATGCCAAACAGTCCCAGAGCACCACCAGAAGAAGTTACTGATAAGCCACTTCTGAGTACTGTATACCTAGAGGGCCTTGGCAAAGGGACACCTTAAGTCAGAATCGAATTGAGAGTGCATAATTATGAAACAATATGGCATAGTGTACTAGGACTAAAAACACATGGTCTCAAATTACTGTTCAGCTGTGGCAACTCAGGAGTGTTGCTGGAAAACCTTCCTTCAAATATCTATAGACTTTGAAAATCTTTTTAGGATTGTCATGGTTGTTTGCAACTTTACAGTTCATAGCACACAAGCTTATTATTTAGGGAAATCTGCACAACCAAACTTGTGTGCTGGTCAAGTTTTAAGGCATTTCATGATGGAGGTTGTTCACTGCATGTTCAGAAGCTGACCATAACACTTGAATAACCAACTGTAGATTTAACAGCAAAGATAACAAATCACAAATAATCATGTGATTACATTGTAGTATTCTTCTTGTCAGTCCACAAAAATTCACCTCATTATTTTGCACTTATCAAAATGCTTGATGGGGTGGGTATTGCTATCCTAATAAAAGTGTAATTAGGAGGCTAAATAAATCCTTGTGCTGACCTAGATTGAGAACTGGGACAGGAATGAAGTTTCAAATCATGAGGCTTATAACAACTGCACTAATCCTGGACTGTTTCATGCACACAGTGAGACAATATGAGACTTTTCTTCTTCATCCAGTAACTCCAAGATGTCAGTCTTACAGAAATTTTGTGCATTTTTTACTTTTTCCCTCATTTCAAAAGTTCAACATTTATAACGGTGACAATTGTTTCTTTGTTGTATTTTTTAAAAGGTAGCACTGGATTGGTTGTTTCCATCAGTGTGATAATTGGGTTGTCCTTCTTTAGGTGTGTAGCATTTACTAAATATACGTGTCTGCATTTTAGAAATATAGTACAGTATTGTGCTTTTTTCAATAGTACATCATTTGCTGACCACATTTTTATTTTCCTTCTGCAGAATTTATCCTGGAAACATGGATTTCTATATTTTGATGCAGTTTTTTTATTGGACCTGTGAAGTGTAAGTTGAAAAATCTACTTTTTAAAAACAAAACTTCAACAGAGGGCATTTTCCCCTTAACCAAAATACAACCACTCATTTTATGCACAGCTGGAAATGCAGGTAAATATTCATCTGTAAAAGACAGCTGTTGTAGTCACTGTCAAGGTAATGTGTGATAGGTTGTGATAGACATGTAGTGATGGGATGTAACAGGTTTGCACCAGTTCACCAGAACCAGTAGTAACTTTTCCCAGTGTCTCAGTAGCAGCTTTTGGGGGGAACCACCTTCGGGGCTTACCTTTTCACTGGTTCCCCTACTGCGCATGCACGACAAGCACTTGGTGTGCATGCACACCTAAATCTGTTTTCCCTATTTGTTCTTAACTGTGCTGTTGATCCTCTACTGTTAATATCCTATATATTTTACTTACCAAGCATTACCTTGTTTTATTTAAAACATCCTGCTCATTTTGTGTGCTTAATTGCTCTAATTTTGAGTTTTTACTCAATTTCTAATCTATGACTCAAATTATACCAATATGACCTCTCTCTGTGTCTCTTGCAATCACAAACATCTTAAAATATTGTATTTTTCTATATACAGTCAAACCTCGCATAAAGAGCGCCTCGCTTAAAGAGTAACTCGCTTAAAGAGCAGAATTTTCTCTGAATGTTCGCTTTGCTTAACAAATAAAACCAACAAAAAACTCGCTTAACAAATAAATCGGGGTTAGCAATCCCCCCACCACCACCACCACAATTGGTCACTTCAAATGGTGTTTCACTTAAAGAGCAAACTCACTTAAAGAGCAATCCTGTGGAACACATTATGCTCTTTAAGCGGGGTACAACTGTATATACTTCTATAACAAACAACAACAATTTTGATATAAGAAAAATGGATCCTGGTACACATTGTGTTCTCTTCACTAGCACCAGAGGGGGAGTTGCTTGGATAATTAACACAGAATTCAAATTTTGGAACCGAATGAGAACTTGGTATATTTATCAATATATTTAAGATATATACTGTAATTATCAACTGAAGTAGGACACCCACTACATAGAGGAATGGGCTCAACATATATTAAAACTGTAAAATATAAAAACAAAGAAAAAGATCACTCTTATTAGACCTCTAACAAATTCTAAATCACAGCCCCCTCCCTGTATTTTTTCATCTTTTACACTTAATCAAATAGTTCATAGGGGTTATATATTTTTTACTTCCTGGTTTCTTGAAAAAATGTAAGAGCAAGTGTCTCCTGCTACAGTGGTTTTTAATGGTGCAGGGAATATGAAAATTCTCATAACAAAAAGATGTATTCACTAAAACATGTTCTTTTCCCCAGCAAATTGCATCCATTCTATATGTATGTATGTGTAGGAGGGCAAAAAGGTTGAACATGAAGATTTGATAAAATTAGGTATTCCATCCTCTGAGGTTAAAGATCTTATCTTCTTACCTGTATTCAGAAAAATTTCAGCACTGTCATGACCTTTGCCCTTGATAAATTGCCTTTGATAGCTACAGGCCATTTATCAGCCAGAGGGCAGTTATCAGTGTCATAAATTTGCAGCACTATGTGAATAAAACTGATGTCAAATTCATTTGCTGTTTTCCCATTGGAAATCTCCGTTCTTCTTTCCATCTGCTCCAAAGTTACCTGGCAGCACTGGTTTCCGAGTGGCATTGCTTCTTCATCAACATCTATTTTTTAATTAATTTATACCTTGAATTAATTCATCAATGCCCTCTCGCTATAAAACTGTACCCATGAAAACCTTAATAATATACATGCTATAACCAACAGTTTGAAATAAACACAAATTTTAAACGGAACAATGAGGAGAAATGGCCTACATCCAAACAGGTTAAATTTGCTTCAGCAGCAAGCCAAATTGTCATGTCCAATGACCTCCCTTGTTAAAAAAAAGTTTCTTTGTTTGGTGACACAACAGAGAGGACACCAAACCTAGTATCACTTGTCAGGGAATAGAGACTAATAGTGCAATTCTAATTCAGATGTGTCCTCGTAATATAGGGAAGTAGGATTACGTTTAAGCCAAATTTTCCTCAGCTGACTGAAATCCTCTTCTTCCGACAGAACTTTCCCCTGCTAGGTGATGCAGAGGTCTGAAGATAGTGTGGAATTGGTCTTTTGGCTAAGACTTGCCAATGGAAGAAGAGAAAGGCATATGATAAAGATGCAAGTAAAGGAGAAGTCATATTATACACAATAAACATCTCTGGTAGCTCAGAAATGATGCTAATTGGGCTGGGAATGGTTTAAATTTGGCATAGTTTTTGCTGGCCTAGTGTCAATTTAGTTGGTTCTTGGTCAACTTGCTATGCCTTTCCAAATTGTCCAAATAAATGTGTATTACAAAATGAATGATCTGTACATTTTATAGTCCATTTCTTCAGCATTACAAAATTTATTTGTACTCAGAAGATAGCAAAAATAATCACAGTGAAATGTTACTTGGCTGCTATTTAGTTATGGTAAAAGGTAAAGGTTTCCCTTGCTCAAAAGCCAGGTGTGTCTGACTCTAGGGTTCAGTGCTCATCTCTGTTTCAAAGCCGAACAGCCAGAACTGTCTGCTTCTGCAGAAATTTTGGTGGTCTTATGGCAGGCATGACTAGACACTAGAAGGCACAAAACACTGTTACCGTCCCACCAAAGTGGTCCCTATTTATCTACTTGCAATTTCTTGCTTTCAAACTGCTAGGTTGGCAGGAGCTGGGACAAAAACAGGAGCTAATTCCGTCCTGCAGTACTCAGGACTCCAACTGCTGACCTTCCACCTCCCAGTCAGCATCTTAGCCACTTGAGCATTTTAAACAAATGAGACTTGAATATATTGTTAACGTGAAAAATAGAATATGATAATATTTTAATATAATGCTTTGAAACAGAGTGCAACTTTTTTTGAAAATAAAGGTGGAAATCAGCCTGCTTCTTTAAAAAGATATAAAGTAAAATGATATATTGTTTTTCACTTCAGAAAAAAGAAACAGTTCATCAAAATGTTCATGTATAATGATACACATTGGAGACAGGTGTGTCTATATATTTACAAATTCCTGCATTTCCCCCATTACTTCTTAAATCATTCTGCTGAAGAACACTTTATTGAATTCCCGTGTCATTAGTCTAGTTAAATGTATCCATGATTTATTGCAGCTTTTTGACATAAGGAACATTATTATGAGTTTAACAAAATGCAAAGCTAATGTCTTTCTCTCTCCCCCCCCCCCAACTCTTTGGTATTTTGAACTTTTTTTTAATTATGAGAACATTAAAAAAAATCTTTGAGGTTCCAGACCAGGTTTTTCTACACAAAACCCATTTTTAAGACATGGTGATTAAAAAAAAAGGTTTGCTTGTAGAGATAGTGGTTAGGATCCAAAGATGTCACATCTGATTGAACAATCAATCACAGAGTTCCCTTTATTCTTTAGTTCTGTTGGAAGTCTCTGTACCACTGTTGTAATCAAATATTACTATTTAGCCTTCCTGGAAACCTTTGTGGTGGGGGAAGATGTCTATAACAAGGGAACGTCCTGAGCCAGTTACCAAGACAGCTTGTAAGAGGTTCACAGAAATCTACTGGTTCAAAATAATATTCAAATTGAAACAAGCAGGAGGTTTTACAGATATTATTCAGGAAATATTCGGTGCAGATAATTAAAAATGTGTACAAATGGATGCTGATGGTACAAAGGTGTTAATCCACTCAATATAGAATATTCTCTTTAGATACTGTCATTAAAAACTTGTAATGTAAACCAATAGAAGCTCTTTCGCATGCATTGATTTCAGGGGATACTAATCCAGAAATCCTTGCAGGAGGGGCAGAAAAACCATGTACCCGCTATATGTTTTTGAGCAATTATTCTGTAAATTGTGACCACTGGCCATTATTTGTTTATTTAATCACACTTTTATGCCCCCCTCCACAAAAGACCCAGGGTAGCATAGGTGAGTCTTATGTGATTCAAAGTGCAAAAGATCTGTAGACCCCCAATTTGGTCACGTGCGGTTTGTGCAGTATTAGATGAAATAAATTATTAAGTCACAATCAGAGCAGGCACATTTAATTAATGGGAATTAGGTGAGTCAACTTCTCCATAAGATCCCCTGATTCAGTGAGCCTTCTCTCACAGTGCTGGATTTCAAAAAATTTTCCAATCCTCATACACTACTGGTAAAGAAAAACAGTTTGAAGCAACTTGTACATTACTTTCTTACTCTATCAGCATTTCATTATGACAACGGTCAGCAGTAGGGTGATCACTTTGGTTGAACCTAAGCTATTAAAAGGGCTTGTGTGCATTTTGTGTATTTCCTGAGTCAAGTGAAAATCCCATTGTTCACTCCCAAGTAGAGTTGATTGGATAACAACCTGATTTACTTATACTGTACATTTATCAGAAGATCGGATGGGGAATATCATATGTGAGAAAAAGCAAAATGGAAGAGCATTCACCTCTTCTAATTCTGGCTTTGAATCTCTGCCACAGACAAACATGTTTGCACTGCTTAATCAGAGTTACCACCTTTTGTTTTTCCTGGCAGTCTTTTGGTACAACATGCTCTTTTGCATAGCAGTAATAGTTTTATTTCTTGAATTTAGTAGAGCACAGATGGGGTTTTTTAAGTGTTGCACAAGCTTATCAAAATGTACACATTTTTCATAAATGCAATAGAAAGAGCTTAAGGTTAAAATCATTTGAATATGGCATACAGCAAAACTCATAGACTTATCCTTTGAAGTCTATGCCTTCAAGTGCTGAACTCTGCATTTTGAGAATCTTTTGTACCTGAATCTTAATGCCGAGTTAGGATTACAACCTTTTTTGAATGCTGTTCTCACAACAGACAGATATGACAGTGCAAGATCATGTTGGAAAACCAACAGTCCTCTATGCTTCTATGGGATGAGTGCTTTTAAGACTAGAGAGGGTTTCTTTCTGCACCAATCTGAATCAAGCCACACCTCTTTTGTTCTGCTTTGCTTCTCTCCATTAAGTTCTCTCTGTAAAGAAGCTACTAAAGATGGAGTTTGTAATGCTTCCCAGTAATTGGCTGAGAGGCTTGGTTGCCTCAGCTGTGAAGGAGGGAGGCAATTCAGTTTGGAGAAAACTATGGTCTTAAGAAAGGGTTTACTTATGAGGGTGAGAGCTACACTCCAAGGGACACTAAGAAGAAGCTTGAAGCATCTCCTTCTTAATTAGAGAAACGAGTACCAGTTGGAAAGGAAAGGGGGTGTGGGGCAAGAAGTTGCTTTCAGGAAGTTGTTGGGATCTGGATATGTCTAGCAACCTAGAGTCCTGATTGTGGAAACTTCTGGAAAAGGAGTTGATGTTTATAAGAGCAGCTCAAGGGAAAGGTAGAGAGTTTGGGGGCTTTATGTTTTCATTAAGTATCTATTTATTTATTTATTATTCGTATTTAGTATCCCGCCCCAATCGGGAAGACCCGACTCTGGGCGGCTTACAACATACATTACCGCCATAGGTAATGGTCATAACAATGTATAAAAACCTTAAAAGTTCATAGAAAAATTGTGGTATTTCTCCTTCCTGCCTTTAAAGATATCATATAATTAGTTGTAAACAATTATTGCTTTCCTTCCATTTTAAACTCTTTTTTCTTCCTGAGATTAGTAGCTAAATTGGTGCAGAAATAAAACAATGGTTTTCATTGCAGCAATGTATTTTTGTTGTTGGAAACTCTGAAAACTTATTCCTGCCAATTTATCTTAGTGGACAACAAGGCTAAAAATAAAGTTAAGCACTTTATGGGAACATTATTTTCCTGAAATCATGGAGGACAGGTAAACTGCCAGATGATTAGAGGAGAGCTAATGTTGTCCCTATCTTCAAAAACAACTGGAAGAACTGGGGAATTGATGTCAATTCCTGATGTCAATCCCAGGGAAAATTCTGGATCAGATTATAAAGCAGCCATTCTGCAAGCAATTGGTACGCATGCCGAAGGCAGCTCCCGATGGCGCACACTTTGCCCCGACAACCCAGAAGAGGACAGAACAGCGTCGGCGGCAATAAGATAGGGGTGGGGCTGAGCCTTGCCACCTTTATCAATTTGAATCGGGCGCAGTTGGCTGGCTCTGTCAGTTTTTTCTGTCAGTTTCACCTGCCTGTTTCAGCTTGGTTTTTTTTCTTTTGTAGAGACCTTCTGTCAGTTTCATCTGTCAGTTACGGTCTGTTGCTCCTTAATTAACCAATTGACCGGGGCAGGCTTCCTTTTTGTGCTTCAAGCCCTGATTTTGACTTAGTCGCTTTGCTGCTCATTATGGCTCCTAAGAAGGCTGCTAACCCTAGGCCCAGGGCTTCGGCCCGGTCCCGTGGTCCTGCAGGGCCTTTGGCCAGCCAATGCGCCTGTGGGACAGAGGTACCTCCTATTAATCCCGCTGCTCTTCTGGAGTGCGTGGCCGCACTGGAAAGGGCCACGGGCCTTGATTTGGTGCCGGCTACCAGCTGGTTGGCTCACCAGGCTGTAAGGGCCATTGTTGACCCTCACAATACCGATTGGGGTGGCCTGGTGTCTTCTCTTCAGGCCCGCCTTACGCAGCTTGAGGCCAACCAGCCGCCTCCATGGCCTGCAATGCAGCCTGGGTTATTTTCCTCTGGTGAGCTGGATGAGCCTGAGGTGGGGGGCCCTTCTGGGGTCCTTACTGATCCTGCTCCGGTGGAGTCGCTTCCGGCCCCCTTGGTGGCTGCTTTGACCCTTTCGGGGATTTCAATGGGTGAGTATACAGTTCAATCTAGTCACACACAGCCACCATTTGGGACCCTCATTCAACTGGTGCAGTGCACGCAACCACCATTTCCAGCCCCCATTCCACCGGTGTAGTGGCCTTGGCCACAGCAGGCTCCGGCTATGGTGTTTCAGCCTTGGTCACAGCCTGCCCCGACCTCTATGTCTGCATGGCGGGCTCCGTACCCACCCGTGCCATTTTCGCCTATCGGGCCATCGGCACTTCTGGCCCATGCTGGGTTTCCAATCCACTTTGGGGAGATGGGGTACAATTCGGTCCCACGTTCAGCTATGCCGTTTGGTGACCAATCCCTGCCCCTGGGGGACCATTTGTTGTCTGCCACCCATGACAAAATATGGTGCAGGGAATACATATATATTTTTAACTTACTTAATAGGGATTCAACCAAGGAGGAAAAAGACAAAGAGGATGACCACGACAATGAATTGGTCCGGTGCAAGAAGCTGCCATGCACTTGGGCCAACTGGTTGCCCGGTTTCCTTATATATGCAGGGGTTTTGGTCAAGGCACACCCAGAGATGGCTTTGCCTCTCTTTCAGTACCTTGACATAATTTACCATGCTTATGTGGACTTCCCAGGACAGGCGTGGTTGACATATGACAAAACTTTTCGCATGTGCACCGCCATCTGCCCCGGGATGCGTTGGGACGAACAAGATTCCCAACTGTGGCTGCAGTTGATGACAGCGTCCTGTCCTGCCCTGGGTGACCACTATGACTGTGGTCATTTGGTTCAACGGCCTGCCGCAGCACAGGCTACCCGCCAGATGGCTGGGGAGGGGGTTCCGGCACACCTGCTGTGCTGTGATTTCTCTTCGACGGGCCACTGCAACTGAAAACAGTGCAAATTTAAACACGAGTGTTCCATCTGTGCCGGACTGCACTCAGCCACCTCGTGTTTCCAGGCGGGCATGTCCTGGGGCAGGGGGTGCAGGCAGACCGGGAACACGCACCCCAACTCCGATTCTACCGCTTCAAAAGAGTCCCAGCCCAATCTGGCTGGAGGTTCTTAAGCGGTGGCTCCATGTTTACCCCAGACGTGAGGATGCCGCCTACCTCGCAGATGGTTTTAATTTTGGTTTCCGTATTCCAGCCATTGGGGAATGGCGTTCCCAGGACGCTTCTAATTTGTGGGCATGGAACATATGGCACGTGAGCAAATCTTTAAAGAGGTTCAGGTAGGCAGGGTGGCCGGTCCTTTTGACGCCCCCCCCCACCCTAAACTCCGCATTTCACCCCTTGGGCTGGTACCTAAGAACTCACCTGGCGAGTATAGGTTAATCCATCACTTGTCCTACCCTGAGGGCTCCTCCGTTATTGATGCTATCCCGGACAGTCTTTGCTCGGTCCGGTACGCATCTTTTGACAAGGCCATAGCCATGGTCCGCTCTTGCGGCCCGGGTGCGCTGTTGGCGAAATGCGACATTAAGTCGGCGTTTTGCCTCCTTCCAGTGCACCCAGAGGATTTCGAACTACTGGGCTTTTGTTTTGATGGCCAGTATTTCGTCGACAGGGCCATGCCTTTCGGCTGTTCTATATCCTGCTCTGCTTTCGAATGCTTCAGTACTTTCCTCCACTGGGCGTTGGTGCACAGGGCGGGTGCCCCAGAAGTAATACCTTACCTAGATTACTTCCTTTTCGGGGGAGTAGTGGGGACGATGGGTTGCTCACACCTTTTGTTGTCTTTTCAGGGGCTCATGGATGAACTGGTGGTGCCCTTAGCCCCTGAGAAGACTGAGGGCCCTGCCACTGCCCTTACTTTCCTGGGCATTAAGTTGGACATGGTGGCTCGGACGTCCCGCCTCCCCCCTGACAAGGTGGACCACATTCTGGTCAAGATGCTGGGCAAGCGCAAGGTTACCCTCCGTGATCTTCAGGAGCTACATGGCCACCTCAATTTTGCTTGCAAGGTGGTGGCTCCGGGCAGGGCTTTTGCCCGCCACCTTTGTGATGCCATGGTGGGTTTTACTAAGCATTTCCACCACACTCGTGTGACCAGGGGAATGAGGGCTGACCTGTCGGTCTGGCTGTCATTCTTGGATGAATTCAATGGTATTTCCTTCTGGTGCAAGGAACTACTTTTGTCTTCCAGCCTGCAGGTCCACTCCGATGCTTCTGGGTCATTTGGTTATGGCATCTATTTTGACGGCCGGTAGTGCTGTGGCCGCTGGCCTCAGCACTGTCATGACTCGGGTATCATGAGGGACCTAACTTTTCTTTAATTGTTTCCCATTCTGGGTGCCATTACCTTGTGGGGATCGCAATGGAAGGACTCGGTTGTTACATTTTGGTGTGACAATGCGGCCATGGTCCAGATTGTGAATACCCAGACATCCAGATCCCCACGGGTGATGGCCCTAGTTCGCCCTTTTGTGTTGACAGCATTGCGCCTCAATATTGTTTTTCATGCCCGGCACATCCCAGGTGTCGATAATTCTATCGCTGATGCCATCCCGCTTACAGATGTCACGGTTCAGGACATTGGCTCCCAAAGCACAGGAACTTCCATGTGTCCTCCCAGAGGCCCTCTGGAGCCTTGGAGGGTTGAAGTGAACAGGGCAATGGGGACGTCATTGTCGGCACGCACACGTAATTTATACAGGTTGTCTTCCAGGTCTTTTGCTGAGTTCCGGTTGTGTCATCAATTGCCTGACACCTGGCCCCTCCCGGTTCAGCATGTGTTCCAATTCATGGTGCACCTTCACTGCTCGGGCCTTGCACCTCGCACGATTTGGGGTCGCCTGTTGGTGTTGGCGCTTGCGGCGAAGGCCAGTGGCTTTCAGGACACGTTGGGGGATTTCCATATTAAACGGGTCTTGGATGGGTGGTCTCATGAGTGGGGTCCCTGTGCTAATACCCATTCGTCTATCTCTCCTGATGTCCTGCAGCGTTTGGCCATGGCCTGGCACAGCCTGTGTTCTGGCCCCTTTGAGGCTTCGCTGTTTCATGCATCCGCCTCGGTCGCGTTTTTCCGGCCCTACGTGTGAATTAGCTCGTCCCGTCCTCCCGGGCTGACAGGTCAGGTTGAGCCCTTGCCATCTCTGACATCGAGGTTTCCGGCACACAGATTAGGCTTACCATCCAGTAATCTAAAACGGATCAGGCCGGCTGTGGTGCATCGCTCATGCTGCTGTGCTGCGACTTTCCGGACATTTGCCCAGTGGTTGCATTGTCATGGTATTTGAGCTGGCATCCTGACTTGACTGGCACTATTTTTGTGCATAGGGATGGTTCCCCCCTTACCCATTTTCAATTCTGGCAGGTTACGGGGTCCACTCTTTCGGCGGTTGGGGTGCGTGGAGCTCACTACTGCACTCATTCCTTCCACATTGGGGCGCGTCCATGCCTTTGGCATTCGGTTACTCCGACGAGGATAGTATGCGGATGGGGCGGTGGGCTTCTGCCAGGTTTAGGACCTACGTTCACCCGTTATTTGTTTAGATATCCTGCTGGCAACTCCTGTGTTTGTTTGTTTCAGGTTTCCATGCCCTGCCGGTTCCTGCCTGCGTCTGGATCGTTGGCCGCAGCTACATCTTTTGGGCCACTCGCCATGCCGCTGCGTCACCGTGTGGGACCCATCTGGGGCTCTGTGACAGGGTCTTCATCTTCTGGTGGGGATTCCGCGGCAAGCTTTGGCGGCAGCTTATGCAATTTAGGTCGGGTCCAGGCATTGTGCCCCACCTGAAATCCTTTTGTTGCATTGGGGGGACAACGATTTTGGGAGGTGCACAGGCATTGATCTGAGTGTGGCTATATGCCGCGATCTGGCCCTACTTCACCAGCGATGGCCTGGGACCAGGTTTCTTTGGTCCAGCATTGTACCTCGGTCAGTTGTTCGAGGTGGTGGTGACCCTCGCCATATTGATCGGGCTTGGTGGGGTGTTAACAGTTATGTTGCTCGTTTTTTCAATGAGCAGGGCCTGGGCACGGTGATCGAGCACCCGGCGCTTAGGGTCAAAGACCTGCGCATGTTCCGGAGAGATGGGGTGCACCTCTCTCGCATGGGACTTGCAATTTTTGTGGCTGCTCTCCAGCAGGGCCTTTGGACTGTGCTCTCGGTCTCTGGGGAGGGGGGCAGTGAGTAGTTATTGCTCCTCCCCATGTGGTGGGTAGCACTGGTAAGGAAATGAAGCAGATCCCTATATCATCAGATCAGGACACATTTCACCAGTCAGGGTGGTTACAGCCTAAAAAGAAAGATACCCTAGATTGCTTGAAATGCGGAACAGGAACAACGGGCTGCCATGCTTGGCAGCTGGCAATCCCATATAATTGTTCGCCTGATTTTGGGGTCAGAAGTAAAACCAGGTGAAGGTCACTTCTGACAAGGGATCTAGAAAAATTGGTCAGTATTCAAATTTAAAAGTTAAGTCTAAGGTTAGTGGAATAGATAATTCCAACAAGCAGCCTTACCAGTGCTACGTTGGCCTGCTGCAGAACAGCCTAACCAAGTTAATACATTCATCAAATTAAGATCATTATCAGTTAATAAAGTGGCCCGATTTTTCAACCAACTTGATTGTGTCTGTCTTCTTACTCCAGGGGTGTATGGCGCAAAGAATACAATACAGTACTCAGTAGAAGCAACATGGATTTGTTAAAAACAAATCCTGCCAGAGTAATCTGATGTCATTTTTCAACTGTGTATCTTCTATGGTGAACAGTGGGAATGCTGTTGATGTAATGTACCTTGACTTCTGCAAAATGTTTGACAAAGTGCTCCATGATATTCTGATTAGCAAACTGTGGCCTGAATAGCACAGTTACAGAATCAGTTACAGAATCATACTCAGAGAGTTATTAATGGCTCATTCTCAAGCTGGGAGGGGGTAACAAGTTGAGAAACACAAGGCTCAGTATTGGGTCTGGGCTCTTCAACTTTTTCATAAGTGACGTGGATGAGGGAGTGCAGAGAATTCTTATCAAATTTGAAGAGCAGAAAACTAGGTAGAATAGCTGATACCTTGGAAGGCAGGAACAGATTTCAGTGAGGTCTTGATTGACTTGAACACTGGGCTGAAGCCAACAGAATGAAATTAAACAAGGAGAAGTGCTAACTTTTACACATGGGGGGGGGGGGAAGCCAGATACACTGTTACAAGATGGGAGATACTTGGCTCAGTAATTCTGCAAGTGAGAAGGATATTGGAATTGTTGTAGATCACAGGCTAAATATGAGTTAACAGTGTGATGTGGCTGTAAAAAAAAGATTAACACTGTTTTTGGGTGCATTAACAGATGCACAACCTCTAAAACCATTGAGGTACTTTGTTGTTGTTCAGTCGCACAGTCGATTCTGATCCTTTGTGACCCCATGGACCACTGTCCGCCAGGCACCTCTGTCCTCCACCATCTTCCTCAACTCGCTCAGCTCTGTGACCATTGTGTCTACAATACCATCTAGCCATCTCATTTTTGGCCACTCCCTTCTTTTTTTGCCCTCCACCCTTCCCAGCATTAAGGCTTTCTCAAGCGAATCCTCTCTTCTCATTTGATGTCCAAAGTACTTTAGCTTCATCTTTACTATTTGACCTTCTAAGGAGCAGTCAGGGTTAATTTCTTCTAAGATTGACCTATTTGTTCACCTCGCTGTCCAGGGGACTCTCAAAACTCTCCTCCAACACCACATCTCAAAGGCATCTATTCTTCTGCGCTTAGCTTTCCTAATGGTCCAGCTCTCACAACCATACATTGCCACCGGAAATGCTATTGCTTTTATACGAATTTTTATTTTCAATGTGATGTCTCTACTTTTCACTATGTTCTCCAGGTTTCTCATCGCTTGTCTCCCAAGAATCAGTCACCTTTTTATTTCATGGCTGCAATCACCATCTGCAGTGAGCTTTGATCCTAAGAAAGTAAAATCTGTCACTGCTTCTACTTCTTTCCCATCTATTTTCCAGGGACTGATAGGGCCTGTTGCCATGATCTTGGTTTTCTTGATATTGAGTCTCCACCCAGCTTTTGCACTTTCTTCTTTCAACCTAATCAGGAGTTTTTTTTTTTAAAGTCCTCCTCACTTTCTGCCATTAGGGTGGTATCATCTGCATATCGTAAATTGTTGATGTTTCTCCCAGGAATTTTGATCCCAAATTGTGATTCCTCCATCCCTGCATTGCACATTATGTGCTCTTTGTATAAGTTGAATTAGCAGGGTGACTTCTTCTTTCATGTACAGATTTCTCATGGGGTATATAAGGTGTTCTGGTATTCCCATCTCTTTAATTACTTGCCACATTTTGTTGTGATCCACATAGTCAAAGGCCTTAGTGTAGTCAATGAAACAGAAGTAGACTTGTTTCTGATATTCCTTTGTTTTTCCCATGATCCAACATATGTTGGCAATGTCCCCCTCTATTCACCACTAGTTAGACCACATCTAGAATTCTGTGTCCAGTTCTGGGCACCACACTTTAAGAAAAATGTAAACAAATGAAGGCAGGTACAGAGAAAGACCACAAGAATGATCAGACGACTCTAAACCACACCAAACGAGGAAAGACTGAAGGAACATGTTTGGTCTTGAAGAAAGGAGGCTGAGAAGGGATATGATATAACTTTTCAAATATCTGAAATATATCATCATAAGGAGGAAGAGCAGACTCTGTTATCCATTATCCCAGAGTGAAGGATGTATAATAATGGGCTCAAAATAAAGGAAACCAGATATACGCTGAATATCAGGAAAAAACTTCTAAATGGTTAGAGCAGTATGACAGTGGAACCAACTTCCTCAAGAGGTAGTGAGAACTCCAACACTGGAAGCATTCAAGGGAAAGTTGGACAACCATCTGTCAGATCTGCTTTGATTTGGATTCCGGCACTGAACAAAGGCATGAACTTGATGGCCTAAAAGGCCTCCTTGATCCCAATTACTCTATGATTCTATGATTGTTTAGAGGCTGAGCAACCACAGACTGAGCAACCACAGATGCACAGGCTATAATTATTTGGGAAAATAAGGATTATGTGTCCAAAACTATGATTTATAAGATCCTTTCAGATTAACAAGTGTTCTATACAGACAATCATGGAACTGTTAAAGAGATGCTGAATGCACTGGAAAATTCCTATGGCTGGTGGGACAGATATGGGGTATGGAAGGTATAATGACCCCAGCACATTGGATGATCTGAGCCCTTCTCTCTACTTTTAAATTAGTAGTTGTAGCATCTGGTGTGTTTTTAATCTGTTTTTAATCTTTTTTAGATTTTAATTTTAAATTTTAACAGTTTTAAGGTTTTGAGATGGAAGCTTCCACTTCCTAATCCTGGGCCCTACCTGCCCAGGGAAGAAAAAGACTAACGTCCTCTGGTCGGGAGGAGGAATGGATTTTAGCTGTTTGTGCTGTGTGTTGTTGTTGTTGCTTGTTTGTTTGTTTTCTCACTGTAAACTGCCCTGAGTCGCCATGGTGAGTGGTCGGTGATATAAATCTAAATAAATAAATAATAATGATGATTGTATTGTATTGTATATTTCGACTTATATGCTGCCCCATTCGCACAGCGACTCTGGGAGGCTCACAGAGGAAACAGTTACAATTACATAGCAAAATTCCACAGCATAAAAAACAATTACATATATCACATACCAATTACAAATATCACATAGCAAGAATAGCATCACAAAACATATCCAAATACATCCCAAAAATCTCCAGTAACAATTACAAATTACAAAACATCAGGACATCCTAAAAAATACATCAGAGATACTATAACACCTTCTTATTGCCAAGTTGTATTCTATTCCCAATGGAATTGCCTGCACGGTCGAGGCGACGGGGCAAACGCCCGCATGACCAGGGCTGCTTCTTCGGCCGGGCTCCTGTTGACGGCCCTTTATCCCTCCCAGCCAGGTGGAATGAGTCCGGGGGGGAGGAGGGAGAGGTGGAGGCATCCTCACCTGCCCACACGGTCAAGACGACAGGGCAAACACCCAGTTCTTTCTTTATTCATGTCAGAGGCACCACCAGGATATAATAACATACAAAGCTAAAATTAACATCTCTAAAACAAAAAGGAATTAAAAGGGCTAGATGACAACTGCCCAATATCAGGCCACATCAACAGCATTTCCTCTTGCAAACATAAGATCCTTCTCAGTGCAAGTTTTACCAGATTTTTTAAAAAGTCCATTTGGATAAAATAACTCATTAATCTGAGACAAGACTCTAAAGAAAAATGTGAAAGGTTCATAGTTGCTTTTGTGAGTAAACAAGGGAGTCCAGGCCAGCTGGACTCAGGTTCTTTTGAGATGTGGAGGCAATAGTGGATAACAAGAAATGACACTTTATTAGACAAGTCTTTTTATACCAGCTGACAGTTAATAAGAAATAGAAGCATACCAGATTTCCCTCCCTTCAGCTAGCAGGAGCCCAGAATGGGTAGGCACCAGGTGCCATGTCTGTGGGGAGCTCCCATCTGGGTGGTAAAACTTGCCCTCTTTTATCCAATGGGCAAAGGTGTTGCCCTTGGCTCAGAACTTCCCACTTTGAGGTGCATACATTAAGTTTAATTAATAGCCCCTAGTGTGTTCTGGTTGTCAAAAACATCATATAAATCTTGGCTGGTGAGGATGGTACCATAATTCATGCTGTATGTTATTGATGGAAATTCTACTATCTTATCTTGGTCAAGGACTCCTCTTGAAGCTGTGTGTTGTCCAAGAGTTTTGGGGAGTAAATGTCTTCGTTACCATCTTCTTTCTTCATTCATGTCTTCATTCATATAACAAATGATAATTCAGGGAGTATTCCTTTCTCTGCTAAACAAGCTGACTCAATGTATTATAAGTGCATATGAAGGTTTAATTGTTTCAGGTGCCTGATGGAGGAATAGGACATGTCACTAAACCAGTGGTTCCAACATAGGACACATGCCCCACAGGAAGGCTTCAAATCCCAGAAGCCTAAGTCAGTACATTGGCTGATCTTTGAGGAATTGACTTAGGCTTCTGGGAATTGAAGTCCCCCCCCAAAAAAAAACTAAGGTTAGGAAACACTGCACTAGAGTAGACCTTCTTAAAATACAATTCTCTTTGGCAATGACTACCCTTGGCACTACAGCTTTGTTAACTGAATTTGCTAACTTAAGCCTGACTGAATTTAACTTAATTGATAAAATGAAAACAGGCTTTTCTTGTGCAACACTAAGTGAGAAATGTGATGCTTTTGTGCCTTTTCTGAATGGGAGCCAATTAAGCTTTTGAAGAGGTACTTAGTTGTTTCAGAAGAATGCATAAATCAGAAGAGCCCTCCTGAAATAGTCTCAGACCAGAATGGCTCTAATTACATGGTGAATAGAAAAAGGCCACACCATGTAGCCAAATGTGAAACTGCTGGAACTATAATAGGAAGAGACATATTACCAAGGAATGTCATCCCTACTATTTCAACTATTAGAATTCATAAGGGAAACAACAAAACAGGCATGAAGAGATTGATTGTATAAAAAGGAAAACTGAAAGAGATCGTGCAAGATCTATAATTCTGGTATGAAGGTAAATCTGTGTGATATGAACAGTACAGCCAAGTATGTACATTCCATCCCAGAAGAAGGTGTTAAGCTCTCATTCCAACCAAGGATTGAATAAAAGGAACACTAAGATGCTGGATAGGGCAACAACAGATCTATTTTAATGTTTGTAGATTATTTTGAGGTATACTTATTGAAGGAAAAATAAGATACAGTAATACCTCGGATAATGCTAAGACTTGGTTCCATAAGTCTTGGTGTTATCCGATTTTTAGTGTTATCCGATGCATGTTAAAATCCTATGGGATGGATCGGATAACGTTAAAGCTCCATAGAAATACATTGTAACCACACAGGCTTTAGCGGTTGTTATCCGATCCATCCCATAGGACCTTAACATTATTCGATCCAATTCTCCTCCCCAGATTACTTAACGTTATACAATTTTAGAGTTATCTGAGGTAAACGTTATCTGAGGTATTACTGTATATGAGATGCTTAAGAAGTATATGGTCATGGTAAGCAGCAAATTTAAAAGAAAACTTTAGGCACTACAGATGAACAATGGGGGTGAGTAACTCTCACATCACACACAAGTTTTTCTAGAGGAAGAAGGCATTTTGCACAGGAACAGCATTGCACAGAATGTTCCAGGTAGCAAAGACTATAAAGCAGTGAACTTAAAAACAGGTGAAATCAGCCAGTCTTGATGAAGTCTATTATAGGTTGAAAGCTGGCAATTTTATTAGTCTAATTAAAATATATCTTGCCCTTGTTTTTGTATTGTCTAAGACAGTGATGGGATGTAACAGGTTCTCACCAGTTCGCCAGAACCGGTAGCAACTTTCCCCAAATATTCCCGAGAACCGGTAGCAGCTTTTGGGGGGAACCACCTTCGGGGCTTACCTTTTCACTGGTTTCCCCCACTGCACATGCGCGAAGCACTTGTGGTGCATGCTCGCCTACAGTGCTTGGTGAGTTTGCATGGCCTCCTTGCTGCCCTCCCAAGCGGGGAGGAGGAAGAGAAGCTGCTATCTGCTGGTTTGTGTTGTGGGTGGCTGGGTGGATTGAGGGGTGTGTGTGTGTGTGTGTGCTTATTTTTATTTTTTATTATTTTGTTTTTTTCTTTGGCCCCGCCCATGACATCACAACATCATGATGTTAGCTCCGTCCACACTGTGATGACATCACGGTGGGGTAGTAAAAATTTTGACATCCCACCACTGGTCTAAGAACCATATGGTTTAGTTTGCTTGTTTGTTTTTCTGTACTATTGAGGATACCCTGAACAGCCACTCAGATATCAAATCAAATAAAATCAAGTCTTCATTACAGTCCAAGACCAGCATAGTACAACAAGAAACAGAGGTTAAAATTAGGGCATTCAAAGTATATTTTAGAGGAGTGTTTCTGCTCAGAGTTAAAGGAGTAATAAAATTAGTATTTTGGATTCATGATGTTACGACTATTACTAGCCTATGGTGTAGTGCTAATAGTTTATTTAGCTGAAGGATCTGCCAGGATTTTTCTTCTGATCTTATATGCTGTGGCAAAGAACCAGGCAGTGTTGTGGGTGAAAGTGCAACTTTCATCAGACAACAGCCAGCAGGTATATGTGCTGTTTGACTGGCCAGGGCAATGGAGAAAGGGATTTGTTCTGGATGTCTCTATAAAAAAGGCAGATGCAGAGAATGTGTTCTTTAGTTTTGGTTTCTCTGGTGTCACAGAGGCACTGTCTAACATTGGTTTCCTTTGTAACTTTCCCTTGAGAACCACAGAAGGAAGAGCCTGACAGTGGGCCATTGTAAATGTCCTTCAGTGACTAGGTATCTCAAGTTAGAGCAGCTACTGGGCCGGGGTAACATTGTGTCTCCAAGACTCTGAAGCCAGAAAGGTTGGGGCCCTGGCTAGGTTGGTTTGTCTTTCCCTGTTTAGCATTATCTGTTTAATGGCCTGTTTCACCTAGTCATGAGTCATGTCCTGCATGAGAGATTGGGAGAAGCCAAGGTACTGCAATCCAGAATGAATGGTTCTTTTCCATGCTAATTGGAAGCTCTCCTGGAGAGTTAGACAAGCCAGGCTACTGGGATTAAACAGAATCTTGAGCCAAAGATTGAGGGTGGCTAACTACAGTCTCACCTCAGCCTTTATCATACTTGTATCCAGGCAAAGGGGGGTGAAGGACACAAAGTGAGGGGCCACTCAGATCTACTGCATCTACCTTATTCTCTGGCCGAATGGGATCTCTTTGTTTGATAAGCTGGGACAGATCCATGGGTAGCATTTGAAATCTATACTCCTAATTATTATTTTATTTTTTTGCAGCATACATTTTGGAACTTAAAAAAAAAAAACAGACCTGGCAAGGACATCTTTCATGATTTATGGAACTGTCATGTGTGTGTTTTTCCTGCACCATTCAGAATATATTAGTGCAGAATCTGATGAAGACTAGTATACAGTAATACCCCGGATAACGTGAGTACCATATAGCGTGAAAACCGCATAACGTTACAAGATTTTCGGGGGAAAAAATTCTTGTATCGAATAACACGATTTTTAACGTTATCCGATACAGTCGTTCTTAGCAGCAGGGTTGCTGGAAAGCTGAACGGGGTTCTCCGTTCAGCTTCCCCAGCCACCCCACAGCTGCGGAGGCAAGGGTGGGTGGGTAGGGAAGCCGACAGGGAGTCCCCGTCAGCTTCCCCAGCCACCCTGCAGCTGTAGATCGGGTCTCTGATCTCTCTGGATCAATGTATCACACAACGTTAAAAACCGGATAACGACGGGACTTGTGGAACCAAGTCATAACGTTCTCCAGGGTACTAATGTATGTTAAATCTTGCACATTTAAAAGTGGCCTAATCAAAGGGGAGGAGAGAGAAAAAAGAAAAAGATCAAAAAGACAAGGAAAGGCATACACCGTCACCAATGATGGAGACTACAACAGCAGCAACGGATTCTCAAGCAGGTACTGGAGGACGATTAGTGGACCTACCGGAAAGAATGGACAATATGTGTGCTATTTTACAACAATTGGTTAAAAATGGGAATGATAATCAGGTTGCAATGCAAAAATTGAATAAAATGGTGGAAAACAATTGTGAAGAAATGAAAAAGGACAGAGAACTGGCCAGGTTACAACATGAGAGCCTGGCAAGGACTCTGACTGATATGCAGAAAGAGGTTGCAGAGAATACAAAAAAAATCAAAGTGATCACTGATACAATGCAAAAGGATTTAGAGCAGGCAAAGATTTCAATGAATGAGTTGTTGATTCAAGAACATGTGATTGCCTCAAGAGTATCTGTTCAAGAGAAAATGATGATGATGGTGGAGGAGGGGCAGAGAAAACAGAACATTGTGATACGCAAAATGGCCGAACGAACGCCAGACAAGCTTAGAGATAGAGTAGTGGATTGGCTGAACTCTTTGAAAATGGGAAAGGATTTTGGGGCAGAAGATATCGGAGCTGTGTATAGAGTGGGGGGAAGGCGAGATAGGAGATCACCAAGGAATGTTTTGGTTAAATTTGCAAACTGGGCGGATAAGTTAAAAGTGATGGCTTGCATCAAACAAGCGGGGTCTGGTGTTCTAAAGATTGAGGGTGCTGATGTGGAAATCTACAATGACATAGCGCCGGAGGAAAGAAAATGGAAATACATGATGAAACCCGTGATGAAATTTCTGACTTCTAAAGAGATTAAGTATAATTGGAGATTTCCACAACAGTTGAGATTTTTTTATGAAAAAAGATGGCATATTTTGGATGATAGAACAGATGTCTTGGAGTACTTGACCCAACTTGGGTTCATGAAGGTGGCTAGTCCAGAATAGATTACCATGAGAACTGATTTGTATGCAGTTGGGGTGATGGGCCCGGTTAAGTCACTGAAAATAATAACGTGGAATGTGAAGGGAACAGGGAATGCCCTGAAAAGAAGGAGATTGCAGATGTCGCTCAACAAAGATAGGGCTGATATAATTTTTTTGCAAGAAACTCATCAAAAATCCGCAGATGTCAATAATTTGGTGGTGAGGGGAATCGAAATATATGAAAAAGCATATGGGACATCCAAAGCTAGGGGAGTTGCAATCCTGATTTCGGAAAAATTGGGGTTTACGGTGAATAAAATTATTGCTGACCCAGAAGGAAGATATTTAATAATTAAAGGAAAAATAGAGGAAGAAGAGATAACGTTGGTTAACATCTATGCTCCAAATGACAAACAGCAAGAATTTTTAGATAAAGTGGGGAAAATTTTGAATAAGGAAGGGACTAAACGCATGGTCTTATGTGGAGATTTTAATATGATGTGTTCAGATATTGACAGTACAAGTGTAAAAAAAAGAGGTAAAAAGTACATATTAGAAGAATGGAGAAAATTCATGGGTATGAAGGATGTTTGGAGAGAACTTAAAGCGCAGGAAAGAGAATATACTTATTATTCACACGTGCATGATATGTACTCATGGATAGATTATATTTTTGTAACAGAAGAATTAGTCAAAACAATTGAGGATATAAAGATCGGGATATTTAGGGAATCTGACCATGCAAAGGTAACAGCAAATATAAATCTTAAAGAGATAGAAAAAGGAGGGTATATTTGGAGATATGATGTGAAGTTATATCGAGAGGAATCAACGAGGAAACAAATTATGGAGAAATGGGAGGAAAGTTGGAAATTTAATGAAAATAATGAGGTCAGTCGGGGAGGAGTTTGGGATACAATGAAGGCAATCTTTAGAGGGGAATCGATAAAACTGAATAGTATTAGAAATAGACAAATTCAAAATAGGAATCAGGAATTGGAACAACAATTAAAACACCTTCACATGGAATATGTTAAAAAGAAGGATCAGAAAACATTTCAGAAGATAAAAAAAATCAAGAAAGAGTTGGATGGGAAAGATATTGAAAAAGTAAAGAAAGATTTGATCTTTCTTAAGAGAGAATATTTTGAATATGGCAATAAAAATTCTAAATTATTGGCAAAAGCAGCAAGAGATAAAAAGAGTAAAGGGCAGGTTGGTGTCTTGGTAGACAAGAATGGGAAAAGATGCAACAAAAAGAAAGAAAAAGCTTTGCTTATTGAAAACTTTTATAAAAATTTGTATTCAAAAAAAGAGGTAAACCAAAGAAAAATGCGACTAATTTTTGAACAGCAACAAAATAAAAAAATTACAGAGGAAGATAGGAATAAAATGGAGCAAGGAATATCTATGAAGGAAGTAGAAGATGTAATAAAAAAGTTGAAAAAGGAGAAAGCACCTGGGGAGGATGGTTTACCAGCTGAGTTTTATAAAGATTTTATGCCTTGGATTGCCCCGAGATTATATGAGTTATATAATGGGATTTTAGAGGGAGATGCAACTCCAGATTCATGGAACAGGTCGATTATAGTTTTGATTCCCAAGCCTGGTAAAAATATAGAAAAAATTGAATCTTATAGACCAATCTCCCTGATCAATCAAGATGCAAAAATTTTTACAACGATTTTGGCAAACAGATTAAATGGTTTCATAGCCAATTATATTAAGAAGGATCAAGCGGGATTTGTTAAAAACAGACATATGGCGGACCTTATAAGAAGAGCAGTGGACATACTGGATTTAGCTGAAAAAAGAAAGGAAAAGATGGGATTCTTAGCATTAGATATTTTCAAAGCCTTTGACTCTTTACAATGGGTGACGATTCATGAGTTGATAAGATTATATGGATTTGGAGATAAATTTCAAGGGGTTATTGGAAAGTTATATAAACAAGGTTCGGCAAGAGTCAAATTCAATGAATCTTATACAAATGAGATTAGGTTAGAGGCGGGTACGAGACAGGGCTGTCCATTGTCACCTTCATTGTTTATATTGGCTATGGAAATGTTGGCAAATACAATTCGTCAAGATGAGGACATAATTGGAATGGAAGGTACCAAAGTAAGCCTCTATGCAGACGATACACTGATAACGGTGAAACATCCAACAAAAACTATAGCTAAAATAAATAAACATTTGAAAGACTTCGAGGAAGTAACGGGACTGAAAGTTAATTGGGATAAAACAGAAATGATCTTAGTTAATGGGAACAAAGAAGACGAGGAGTCAATAAAAAGGAATTATAATGTGCAGATTACACAGAAAATGAGGTATTTGGGAGTAATGCTATCACATAAAATTGGGGAACTCAAAGAGTTAAATTATGGAAGACAGAAGAAGGAAATAGAGAAGAAAATAGCACAATATAGTAAATTAAATTTGTCATGGTTTGGTAGGATAGCCATATGCAAAATGATGTTAGTTCCTAAATTGAATTTTTTGTTTGATGTTTTACCGTTAAGACATACTGACAAGGAGTTGAAAGGATATCAGAATATGATCAATAGGTACTGTAATGGAAATAGAGGAGCTAGAATAGCCAAATCACTGTGGTATCTCTCACAAAAGGAGGGAGGACTAGGGATTCCCAATGTTATTAAATATTATAGGGCCTTTCAAATAAGAAATGTGATAAAGATTTTAATTAGGCAAGAAACAATCTGGGAAAGAATTGAAGGGAAAGGATTTACAAAGGAGGGTAAGGCGCAGTTTTTATGGGATGGAAAGGAAAAAGGAAAAAAGGAGATTCAGGTTCTGATGTTAAAGACAACAGTGGAGACATGGAACAGAGTGAGGAATGAGCTTACTCCGGGGATTTCACCGATTTTAGAGGTGGAAGATTTTCAGGATTTTCCAATTAAAATTGATAAAAAGATTAGGGATATATTGGTAGAAAAGAAGGTAAAATTATTAAAAGATTGGGTTAACACTTGCAAAGATCAGGAAAAAAGGCATGAGCTGTACACGCAACTACAATTAGACTGGTTTAAGATCCTTCAGATAAATAATTGGAATAAGAAATTCCTAAGGGAAAATGGACTAAATAGAGATTGTACGGAATTTGAGATACTTTTGGCTAAAGTCAGGAATGAAGAAATGGGTATTAAAGGATTAGTCAGTAAAATCTACAAGATCCTGAATAATAGCCAAAGTATACAAGAGGTGTTAAGACAAAGTTGGGAACAGGAACTAGATATAAGAATACCAACAAAAAAATGGCAAAAGATGTGGGAAAGAAGGATAATGAGAACAATGTCGGTCAGAATCAAAGAGCACAATTACAAAATAGTATGGAGGTGGTATAGGACCCCAGTCGGCCTGCACAGAATGTATAGTAATCTGAGCGATATATGTTGGAGATGCAAAAAAATGAAGGGAACATATGAGCATATGTGGTGTAGCTGTGAGGCATTAAAATCTTTCTGGGAAAGAATAGAAAAAGAAATAGAGAATATATTAAAAGTGCAGATCGGAATGGGGTCAGATACAATCTTGTTAACAGATATAGGAGATTATGATATGAATAAGAACAATAAAGAGTTATTGACTATAATGTTGACCGTTGCAAGATTATGTATAGCCAAAAAGTGGAAATGTAATGAACAAATCAATATTCAAGATTGGTATATACAAATGTGGGATTTGGCGTTAAATGAAAAGCTTACTTGGGAAATAAATTGTAGGAAAGGAAAAATGCAAAGTAATAATTTCTGGAGGATCTGGGAACCTTTTATAAGTTATTCTTTGGAGGAAAAAAAGGGCATACCCCCTGTACAAGAACAGAATGACTTTTGGAAATTGTAAAGGTACAGAACTCCCTGGACAGTGTATATAGCACGAGGGTGGTGTTAATGGGCTAATAGAAAAGAAGGTGTAGAAGATTATGTCTAAAAAGGTGGTAAATGTAACACGTAATATCATTATGCATAAAATACTTTACATGATCTTCATAAGTCTAGATATTTCTGTAATTGTCTTGTTATGTATTTCTGTATTTTTGTACTTTTGTACTTTTGTATCCTTGTATTATTTTTTTAATACCTAATAAAATATAAATTTAAAAAAAAAAAGAACTGATTTGTACGCAGTTGGGGCGATGGGCCCGGTTCTGAATAAAGAGGGGGAGGTGGAGGGTGCAGTGGTAGGAGCGGATGCGTCAGGAACATCGAGTTGTGAGCTTTTTGAATAAGCACTTTGTAGAAATAAAATTATAATGGTGGAGGGAGGGGGCCCTTAGAAGAACATAATGATTTTTTTCTCCGGTCCCCCCCTCCCCTCTTTGAGTGACAGAGGTGATATCTTGGAACAAGGTGTGGGGAGGGTAACAGAAAATGGAAGAGTAGGTAAGTTTTCTTTTTTCTTTTTTGTAGTCCTAGTATTATGTAATTTTTCTCAAGTATGTTATTTTATTGAGTTCTTCAGTAGTAAGAACTCACAATCTTTGTTTCTGGTCTTACATTGTTTTCATTTATCTGTTCTTTTTCTTGGGTTTTTAGTAGGGGATGGAGATAGCACGTCAGGGGAGAAATGTAAAGGAGGGGAGAGTTTAGCAAATATAGATGGTTAAAAATCTAAGACTGTTAAATTGGAATGTGAAAGGAACAGGGAATGCCGTGAAGAGGAGGAGGTTGCAGATAGCGCTCAATAAATCTAGACCTGATGTCATCTTTCTGCAGGAGACCCACCAAAAGTCGGCAGACACCAATAAATTAGTTGTGAGAGGAATTGATATTTATGAAATGGCTTATGGGACATCAAAAGCGAGAGGGGTTGCAACCCTTATTTCGGAAAAATTGGGTTTTAGTGTGATAAAGTCTATAGCTGACCCAGAGGGGAGATATTTGATAATTAAGGGAAAGATTGAAGACGAAGAGATAACCTTGGCAAATATATACGCTCCAAACACTAATCAGGAAGAATTTTTAGAAAAATTGAGAATAATTTTAAATAACGAAGGAAAAAAGGAATATGATTATTGGGGGGGATTTTAATTTGCTAAGCTCCGAAATTGATACCACAAGTACTAAAAAGAGAAACAAAAAGTATATTCTGAGTGATTGGGTAAAATCAATGAATATAAAAGATGAATGGAGGGAACTTAAAGGACAGGAAAGGGATTACACTTATTATTCTCAAGTTTATGACATGTATTCAAGGATTGATTATATATTTGTTACACAAGGTTTATTGAAAACAATAGAGGATATTAAAATAGGTACATTTAGAGAATCAGATCATGCTAAAATAAGTATGGATATAAAATTGGATGAAAGCGATAGGAAAAAATATATTTGGAGATACGACTCAAAATTATATAAAGAGGAGAACACAAAAAAAACAAATAATGGAGAAATGGGATGAATATTGGATATGGAATGATAATAAAGAGGTCAGCTCTGGAGTGGTATGGGACACAATGAAAGCGATTTTTAGAGGAGAATCTATAAAATTAAGTAGTTGGAAAAAGAAATGGAACATTAATAGAACTCAGGAATTGGAAACACAATTGAAACAACTTCACCGGGAATATATAAGGGGTAAAGATCAGAGGGTATTACAACAGATACAGAAAATAAAGAAAGAACTAGAAGCCCAGGATATGGAAAAGGTAAAAAAAGATCTGATATTTTTAAAAAGAGAATACTTTGAGTATAGTAATAAAAACTCTAAGTTATTGGCAAAAGCAGCGAGGGATAAAAAGAATAAAGGTCAGGTAGGAGTTCTGGCAGATGTGAAGGGAAAGAGATGTAATAAAAGGAAAGAGAAAGCAGAAATAATTGAGGGCTTTTATAAAGATTTATACTCAAAGAAGCAGGTAAATCTGGGCAAATTGGAGGACTATTTTAAAAAGTATAACATAACACTAATAACAGAAGAACATAGAAATAGGATGGAGGAACAAATAACAGTGAAAGAAATTGAGGATGTAATTAAGAAATTAAAATTGGATAAAGCACCAGGAGAAGATGGGCTTCCTGCTGAATTTTATAAGGATTTCCAACCTTGGATTGTTCCAAGACTACATAAGCTATTTAATGGGATTTTAGAGGGAGAAGCAACACCGGAATCTTGGAATAGATCTATTATTGCATTAATCCCTAAGCCGGGTAAGGATTTACAGAAAATAGAATCATATAGGCCGATATCCTTAATTAACCAAGACGCTAAAAATTTTTCTACAATAATGGTGACTAGGCTAAACAGTTTCATAGCCAAATATATAAGAGATGATCAAGCTGGGTTTGTAAAAGGCAGGTATATGTCAGACCTTACAAGGAGGGCAGTGGATTTATTGGATATAGCTGAAAAGCAAAAGGATAAAGTAAGTTTTTTAGCCCTGGATATTTTTAAAGCATTTGATTCTTTGCAATGGGCCACAATACATGAGATAATCAGATTATATGGATTTGGTGACAAATTTCAAAAAGTTATTAAGAATCTATATAAACAGGGGATAGCGATAGTGAAATTTAATGATAGTTATACAGGAGAAATAAAATTAGAGGCTGGAACTCGGCAGGGATGTCCTTTGTCACCTTCACTATTTATATTGGCTATGGAACTATTGGCGAACTTAATTCGGCAAGATAAAGATATATTTGGAATTGAAGGGAATAAAATAAGTTTATACGCCGACGACACATTACTTATGATTAAACAACCAATACAAGTAATTCCAAAGATTAACAAACATCTGAAAACCTTTGAGGAAATTACAGGATTAAGGGTGAACTGGGATAAATCCGAGCTGATATTAATCAATGGGAGTAAGAAGGATGAAGAAGAAGTAAAGCAAAAATTTAACATTCAAACCCCGCATAAATTAAGATACTTAGGGGTAATACTTTCTAGAAAAACTGGGGAACTTATAGAAATGAATTATGGTAAACAAATGAAAGAGATAGATAAGAAAATAACACAGTATAATAAGTTGAATCTATCGTGGTTTGGCAGGGTAGCAATGTGTAAAATGATGTTGTTACCCAAATTAAACTTTTTATTTGATGCCCTGCCAATAAAGCATACAGATAAAGAATTGAAAAGGTATCAAAACACTATAAATAGATTCTGTAATGGGAAACGAGGAGCTAGAATACCTAAGATGCTGTGGTATGTATCGCAAAAAGAAGGGGGATTGGGTATCCCGAATGTTAGTAAGTATTATAGAGCTTTTCAATTACGAAATGTTATTAAATTATTAATTAGAGAAGAGCCAATATGGGGAAAATTAGAAACAAAAGAGTTTTCTAAAAAAGGGAAGGCATTATTATTATGCGGGGACAAGGATAAAAAAATGAGAATGCAGGGTAAGATGATAAGAGCAACAATAGAGGAATGGAATAAAGCAAGAAAGGATCTTATTCCAGGGATCTCAATGGTCACAGAATTAGAAGATTTTAATAATTTACCGATGAAAATTGATGGGGTCTCTTTGTTGAAGGATTGGATCAAAGCATGTAGGGATTTAGAGAGGAGAAATGAGCTCTATCGACAACTGGAGCTGGATTGGTTCAAAATCCTCCAGATGGATAGTTGGAACAAGAGATTTTTTTCAGAGATGGGACCAGACAAGGAGCTTACAGAATTTGAAACACTGCTAGTCAAATTAAGAAAAGGTGACATAGGACTAAAAGGGATAGTTAGTCAAATATACAAAATTTTAAATAAAGGGGGGAAGGCTCAACAAGTATTGAAAGATAGCTGGGAACAGGAATTGAATACGATAATTACGGAGAAAACATGGGGAAAATGTGGAGAAGACGAATTATGAGATCTATGTCGGTAAGAGTGAAGGTACATAACTATAAATTAATCTGGAGATGGTATAGAACCCCGGCGAGACTGCATCTAATGTATAAAGATCTGAGTGAGAATTGCTGGAGATGTAAAAAAGCTAGAGGTACATATGAGCATATGTGGTGGTCTTGTGATGTTTTGAAAGATTTCTGGGGAAAAATTGAGGATGATATTAAGGATATATTGGAATTGCAGTTTGAACTGGGGTTAGATACAGTGTTGTTAACTGAGGTGGACAAATACAAAATGAGTAAAGATAACAAGGAATTGATGGCAATAATGTTATCGGCGGCTAGGCAGTGTATAGCGAGAAACTGGAAAAATAATGAAAAGCTAAAAAGAAGGGATTGGTATAAGGAAATGTGGGATTTGGCACTAAATGAAAAGCTTACTTGGGAGATAAATTTTAAAAAGGGTAAAGTAACTGGTAATAATTTCTGGAGGATTTGGAAACCTTTCATTGAATACGCAATGGTTAAGAATAAGGGCATACCCCCTGTATCTGAGCAAAATGATTTCTGGAAAACATAAGGAAACATAAATCCCCGGACAATGTACATATCACGAGGGTGGTTTTAAAGACAAAAAGGATAGTAGAGCTAGTGAACAACATATATTGGTTATGAGGAGATATATGGAGACATAGTTTATAACTTGAAGAATTAAATATTGGTTTATAACGAGGTAATAACATTTGATTGATGACACCAATGTAGAATTGTTGCTCATGTGAATTTCTATTTCTTTTCTTATTTTTATATATATTTTAGAGTTATGTAATGTTTTTGTTTTATGTATTTTTTCTGATTTGTATTGTCTTATATACCTAATAAAATTTATAAAAATTAAAAAAAATAAAAATAAAAGTGGCCTAATAAAGGCATCAGTAGTTCTTGCTCTTGTCAAGATTTTCTAATAATCTAAGAAACTGGAGGTGCAAAAGGTTTTCCCCTCCTGGGTTCCCACACACTGTGGAAGAGGGCTCACCCATTTGCTATTGTCTTTTATTTCATTTCAGACATATTATAGACATTTAGCTTGGCTGTTGCTGAACAGGTCTTTAGCTAGTTGGATGGTGATGTTTGATTGATCTTTATCTGAGTTATTTTCCCCCTTATTTTTAATTCTATCTATTTTTATTTGATTTTCCTCTCCCTATTAATCACTAAAACAGGTGTTCACAACCTGTAGCCCACAGGCCAGTTCTGGTCCCTGACACCATTCCATCTGGCCTATGGTGATGACCTCGGAATCGCCTGTGAATGAGCAAACATGCCCACCAGCAAGGGGAAACCACATTTCCGGCCCACTCAGCTGTCGGAGGTGGAATTGTTCGGCCCATGGTGCGGTAATATTGAGAACCCCTGCACTAAAATAACAATTCTTTGACAACAATTTGGGATATTAATTTAAGAGATTAATAAATAACATAAATGATTACTTTGTATACAATCTGTGCATAATTACTCTGCATTAAGTCCTCAGTATTAATTCCAGCAGCACGGCTTAATTTACTCTATTTAAGAGGGTTGCAATATTGTGTGCACTTCCATATCTTTTATTTGCAAGATGTTACAAATCACTCTTTACTTTACTCTGGTAGGGACTTCACAGTTTGTCCTTGATCACATGGTAGAATATCTTGTGTGAAGTGAGTTGTGTTTACATGGAAATAGAAATGGATACTGTTACTCACCTGCTATTTTATTTGAATCCCTCCCATGAGTTCAAGGTGCCATTTATAGCTTTCCTTCTCCTTACAACAAAAGTTCAAGAGTGAGAATGTATGATTGGTACAAAGTCACTCAGTGTTTGTCATGGCTGAAGAAACAGAATCCTCATTAGTCCTCATCCAGTGCATTATTGTGGTCAGGCAATGGTCTAAAACAGGGTGATCAAGACTTCTGGGAATTCAAGTCCAAGAACAACTGGAGCCCCAAGGTTGGCCATTCCTGGTCTGAACAACATCAACTGAACAACATCCACTGACAATGATGTAAAGGAGAAAAAGAGTTGTGTATCATCAGCATATTCATGATAACACAGTTTGGATTTCTGCATGACCTCATTGAGCAGCTTCAGATAGATGTTGCAGAGTTATTGTCATTGCTACTAAAAATTAGTGTTTTAGAAGTATTTTACATGTTTTATTCAGTATATTTCATAGCTTCCTACCAAACATATAGCACCTTTCTTAGAACTGTTATCAGTTCTCATATCTTTTATTTATTTATTCTTGCTAGCAAGGCATTGCTAAAGGTGCCACTGCCTGTAGGAGAAATCAACTTAACATCTTCCATGGGTTGCTAAAAGTGCAGCTCTAATAAGTCCTTACCAATGGTGGGACAGAATGGAAGCTGAAGCTGAAGTTCAAAAATCAGTTGGAAGGTCAGAAGTTCCTCACACCATTTTAAAGTTTTTCATCTTCTAAATATAGAACTGTCAGCCATGATGAAAATAGGGGAATGAGCACCCATAAACTCAATACCAGAGGGAGAAGGGGCTCTGCTGCTGGGGCTCAATGGCTTCAAAAACTTCATGGCTGCTACCACCAGATGCCTGCCCTCAGACCGTCCGGCTGGAGGGAAAAGTGGCCCCAGCTGTGAGGGTTCAGCAGCTTTAGGAACTTCACTGCTGCTTTGTAATGTCTCTGTTAGGTTTTGAAATGCTTTTCTCTTTACACTTTTTTGATGTATATTGTTTCTATGATGACACAACATTGTGACTTAAATTGTGTTTTATTATGTAAATTGTATCTTATGGTATTTCATTCTGTTGATGTATATTGTGTTGAGGATAGGTTTGTGAGCCACCCAGAGTCGCACTTCATGAGTGGGGTGGCATATAAATTGAACATCATCATCATCATCATCATCATCATCATCATCATCATCATCATCATCATCATCATCATCACAACAACAACAACAACAACAACAGCAACAACAGCAACAACAACAACAACATGCAGGCAACCAATTTTTAAAAAACAACAACAACAACATTTTGGCCCTTTTTTGATAGTAAATGTCAGGATAGTAACTTTATTTATTGAACATCTGCTGCTCCTGCACTTTTCAAAACAACATTGGAAAACTTTAATTGACAAAGGCGAGCAAGCATTCCTGCAAGAAAATTCTGAATGTAAGATACTAGTTTAGGATCTTCTTTCACAGCTGTTCCAAAACATCTTCTTACATCAATGATTCACTTTAAAGAGTTTCCAGGATGTGTAGATCCAAATATATTATTAAAATCAATGCTTTATTTATGGTAATTTTAAACTGGTTGAATACATTAAGATCTGGAGGAGTCTGCTTAGGTATGTTTATTATAACCAGACTGTGAGTCATATCCTGCATTCTTCAGACAGAATCCAGGTGGCAAGGCAGACAAAGCTGAATTGAAAGCATTCCCAAACATTAGAATTACCTGTACGCCTAAAGAGTGTGTCAATCCCAGAGGAGTCTTAAATTGCCCACACATGCCCGCACAAAAGAGACTGACCACAGTGCAGTTGGTAGAAAAATTGGGCCACTTTATTTGAAATCAACTTGGTTAACTTTAACCATCTTAACAGTAACTTAATGCAGCAAGGCCGCAGTAGCACTGGTGAGGTCCACGATATCCAATTGCCAACTTAACTTGGATATCGGACAGTCATAACCCAACATCATTTAACTGTCCCAGTCAGAAGTAACCCGTTGTTATCTCCTTCTGACCCTACACCGGGCGAACTCTATATTGGGGCTGCCTGCTGCCGAGCTGGGCAGTTACCCAAGTTCCCGGTCCGCATTTTGATCAGACTCACAGAGTGGCCGATCAAAACACGTTCCTACCCGGTTGTCCTGGGACCAAATTTATTCCACACCAGTGCTACCCGCCCCCAAAAGTGACCAAATAACAAACCCAATCCAGCTCCGTGCGGCTAAGCAGTGTGGGATGGGCGAAAACGCCAAGAGACCTACCGGCCAATCAAGGTCTCAAGCAAAAATTCCCATCCGGCCCCGAAGCGACCCAAAAACAGTCACACTGCGGCCAGGGAGGGAGGGTGGGGCTCTCTTTGCCCGCCGACGATGGACTGGCGACGAGCGCAGGGAGCGCGCCGCCCTTATAAGGGCGGCGCTTAGCCACGCCCCCTGCGCTCGTCCCCAGGCCCGTCTCTCCGGCGGGCACCGGGGCAAAGCGAGCGGCCGCGGCAATTGCCGCGGCCGCTCGACCATTGCCCACACATGCCCGCACAAAAGAGACTGACCACAGTGCAGTTGGTAGAAAAATTGGGCCACTTTATTTGAAATCAACTTGGTTAACTTTAACCATCTTAACAGTAACTTAATGCAGCAAGGCCGCAGTAGCACTGGTGAGGTCCACGATATCCAATTGCCAACTTAACTTGGATATCGGACAGTCATAACCCAACATCATTTAACTGTCCCGGTCAGAAGTAACCCGTTGTTATCTCCTTCTGACCCTACACCGGGCGAACTCTATATTGGGGCTGCCTGCTGCCGAGCTGGGCAGTTACCCAAGTTCCCGGTCCGCATTTTGATCAGACTCACAGAGTGGCCGATCAAAACACGTTCCTACCCGGTTGTCCTGGGACCAAATTTATTCCACACCAGTGCTACCCGCCACACGGGGGGAGTGAAACTACTCACCGCCCCACCCCCCCCGAGACCGACAACTCGGTCACCAGGCCCTGCTGCAGAGCTCCCAGGAATATGACCTGGCCGTTCGTTGACGGGTGTACTCCGTCGCTCCTGTACAGGTGGCCCAACTCCGACATGTGAAACAACGGATGCTCCACCACTGTACCAAGACCCCAGGTCTGCAGGAAACGTGCCACGGTGCGGTTCACCCCGCGCCGCGCCCGGTCCACAGCCCGGTAATCCACCGCGCCCCTGTACCGGGCACGCGGTATCATACTCGACCAGACAATTCTGGTCGCCGGCCAATGCTGGTGCAGGAGATGGAAATCCCTGCAAATGGCCCTGGCCAAATCTAGGCCCATCCGCTGACCCAGGTCATTCCCACCCAGGTGCACCAGAATGATATCAGGGGGAGGGACATGCCAGCTGGCCGTCAGAAGAGGCATCAGCTGATCCCACAACATCCCCCGCACCCCCCGCCACATGAGGTAGGCCCACTGTCGCAGGCCAAGGTGGATTCCGCAGGGCGCTGCACCAGCAAAACGAGCGGCCCAGTAGATGTAGCTGTGGCCGACGATCCACACCCGGGCCACAGCACTCCGAGGGAAGAGCTCTGAAAGAAAACAAACAGAAAACAAACGGCAGAAAGGCAGGTCATGGCAGTAACGGTCGCACATAAGTCCTAAAACATGCCGACCCCCACCGCCCCATCCTCATGATGTCCGCATCTGAATACCCAAAAGAGGCCGCTGTGGAAGCAGCCCCGATGCGGAACGAGTGGGTGCCGTAACGGGCACCAGGGATCCCAACCTCAGACAGTGCCGCCCCAGTCACCTTCCAAAATTGAAAACGCGTGAGTGGGGACCCATCCCGGTGTACAAAAAGGGGCAGGGGACCAGAGGGGCGTATAGCCAGGTAGCGCTCCAGCGCTCCCACCGGGCAGATATCTGCTATACTGCACCGCAGTAGCAGCAAGGAGACCCCCCGGCCCAGCTGGTCGGTCTTGGAGATCCGAACCGTAAGCCGGACCGACGACGCGGTGAACGCTACGTCCGCCAGCTGCAACGCGCGGCTGGACATGTCCCCTCGGGACGCCACCACCAGTTCACCCACTCGGAGGGCCGCAAAGAATGCTACGGAAGAAGCGGCGTGAAACAACGCCGCCTCATACCCGTCCGAGCAATGTCGTGGCCAGGCCGCAGCCAAACGCCGCAGCACCGCCGGTGACACCGGCTGTCGGGCATCCGGGCGGTGGCCACGCTCCCTCGACCAGCCCTCCAACACCCGGCGAATACGAAAATCGCCAAGGGTGTCGGGAACCCCATTCGCCCGGGCGGCAAAAGCCAAGGCCGACAGCCGCCCTTGGATGGTACGTGGGGCAAGGCCAGAGCTCCGCAGGTGAACCATGAACTGAAGCACATGGTCCACCGGGAGCGGCCAAACCTCCGGCAACCCCTGCTGGCTTCTAAAGGTGGTAAACGCCCCACACGCCAGTCGATAGGCACAGCGTGTGCGACCCGATAGGGAAAGGCCGATGGCCCGATTCACCTCGGCCCTCCAATGTTCCATACCGCATCCGGCAACTCCGAAGGAAGTGCCCTGGCACCGGGAGCCAACGCCCTGAACCGCGCCATCTGAAAGCGGGACGGGCATCAGCAATGGAATTATCCACCCCCGGCACGTGGCGTGCGCGAAAGACGATGTTAAGCCTCAGCGCAGCCAGGACGAACGGTCTGACTAAGGACATAACCCGGGGGGAGCGGGACGTCTGCGAGTTGACCACCTGGACAACCGCCGCGTTGTCACACCAAAAGGTGACAACGGAGTTTTCCCAATGACGTCCCCACATGTTAACCGCCCCCCAGATGGGAAAGAATTCCAGAAAAGTCAGGTCCCTCACGACGTCGGAGTCCCGCCAGTGTGGCGGCCACGTGCCAGCGCACCATCGGCCATCAAAATAGATGCCAAAACCGCAAGACCCCGAGGCGTCGGAATGTACCTGAAAACTGGAAGAGAGGAAAAGGTCAGAGCGCCAAAAGGAAACCCCGTTGAAGTCCCTGAGGAACGCCAACCAGACCTCCAAATCCTCCCTCATCCCGCGGGTCAGCCTAGTTCTGTGGAACTTCTTGGTCAGGCCGGCCATCGCGTCGCACAAGCGGCGAGCGAAGGCGCGGCCAGGGGCCACCACCCTGCAGGCAAAGTTCAAATGCCCGTGAAGCTCCTGCAATTCGTGTAGGGCAACCTTCCTCTTGGGTAGTAGCGCCTCAATCCTGTCAACCAGGCGTTGTACTTTGTCTAAGGGAAGACGAGAGGTCATGGCCACCGTGTCCAATTCGATGCCCAGAAAAGTGAGGGTAGTGGCCGGACCCTCAGTTTTCTCAGGCGCCAACGGAACAGCCAACTCCTCCGCCAGGCACTGAAATGAGTGGAGCAGGTGAACGCAATCCCCGGTACCAGCGGGACCCCCAAAAAGAAAATCGTCAAGGTAATGGGCGACCCTGTCGGAACCTGCCTTCCTAACTAACGCCCAGTGCAAGAAAGAACTAAAGCGCTCAAACGCGGCGCAGGAAATAGAACAGCCGAACGGCATGGCCCGGTCCACGAAATACTGGCCCTCAAAACGGAAGCCCAGTAGCTCGAAATCCTCGGGGTGCACCGGCAGCAGCCGAAACGCGGACTTAATGTCGTATTTGGCCAAGAGTGCCCCCGGACCGCAGGCACGGACCATGCGAACAGCCTCGTCAAACGACGTATACCGGACCGAGCACAAAACGTCCGGGATAGCGTCATTGACGGAAGACCCAGCGGGGTAAGACAGGTGATGAATCAACCTGAACTCACCCGGGGCCTTTTTTGGAACTAATCCCAACGGGGAAACCTTAAGGTTGGGGTACGGCGGGCTGTCAAAAGGGCCCGCCACCCTGCCTGCCGCTACCTCCTTAAAGATTTGTGCTCTGGCCACTGACTCCATACCCACCAGAGATCGTAAGTTGGGCGCATCCTGAGGCCCCCGAGCCCCAACTACAGGGATACGGAAGCCGCAGGTGAAACCTTCAAAAAGGTACCGGGCGTCAGTGGGCGAAGGGTATTCACGCAGCAGGCGGTACAGAGCGTCGACCCTAACTGGGCTGGGGCCCTTTGCCAGGGGCGGTGTCAGCCCCGGCCCGCTTGGCCCCGTGTTGGTCCTTACCTCGGCCCCGGCCCGCCCCCCCTCGAAAACAGGAGGTGGCGGGGTGAGCGCCCGCGCAAATCGAGCACTCGTGCTTGAATTTGCACTGCTTTTTGTTGCAGCGACCTGAAGCAGAGTACTCCCAGCACAGCAGGCGGGCCGGAACCGCCTGCCCCGCCGGCTGGCGGGGAGCCTGAGAGGGAGTAGGACGCTGAACCAGGTGGCCGCAATCATACCGCTCACCAAGTGCCGGGCGGGTCGGGGTCATGAGCTGCATCCAAAGCGCGGAGTGCGTCTCATCCCAGCGCATGCCCGGGCGTATGGCCGCGCGCATACGAAATTCTTCGTCATACGCCAGCCACGCCTGCCCCGGGAAGTCGACATAAGCCCTGTAAATAATATCCAGGTACTGGAACAGGGACACACCGAACTGGGGGAAAGCCCGGGATAAGACCCCGGCATAAATAAGGAAACCCGGAAGCCAATTGGCCCAAGTGCGGGGTGGCTTCCTCCTCTTGGCCCTTTCCTTGTCCGCGTCGTCAGCCTTCTCCCTCTCCTCCTTCGTGGAGTCACGATTAAGGAGCGCGAAGAAATCGACGTACTCGCCCCGGAGGATCTTATCCCGGGTAGCGGGTAGCAAATGATCACCGAGCGGCAACGAGTGGTCGCCGTACGGCAAAGCATTCCTGGGCGCCGAATTATACCCTGTATCCCCAAACGAAAAGCAAGGCCAACCCGGAGGCATGGCCGTGGGTGCGCCAAAAGGCGAGGTCCCCGGGGGCGGCGGGTAGGGCGCCCGCCAAGTCGCCTGCAATGGCTGCACCGGCAGGGACGGAGCAGCCCCGAACGGAGCAGCCGCCGCCCAGGCGGACACGGACGCCTGCGCCGGAGGCGCCGGGGGCAGCCACGGCAATCCCGGCGCAGGCGCCGACCACTGCGCCGCCCCGGCCGGGGCTGGCTGGCACGGCCAAGGCCACTGCACCGCAAGCTGCGGTGCGATAGCCGGCGGGTGCGCGGCAACCGAAGGCGGCTGCGAAAGAACCGGCGGCAGCTGCTGCGGTCCTGGAATGACAGTGGTACTAGGGTCGCCGCCATACTCACCACCGGCTCGAGCCGCCGGGATGGCCGGAGCAACAAGTACAGGTCGGACGTCGCTGAGCCCTGCCGATGGTTCCACGTCGGCCGGAAGAGGAGGATCCTCATCCCGGCCCGCCTCATCGTCACGTGCCGGAGCATCGTCGGGCTGGGAAGTTGCCGGAGCATCGTCGGGCTGGGAAGTTGGCAGACTCGCCTCCAGCTGCGAAATCCGCCGCTGGAGAACCGTGGCGAGCTCCCTCCAACCGGCGTTGGCCGGGTCGGCCACCGCCTGCGCGGCCCTCAGGGCGGACCGCCGAGGTTCCGGCACAGGGTTCAGGCCAGTGGCCCGTTCCAAGGCCGCCACACGGGCAAGGAGGGTCGCAGGTGTGGCAGGGGCCGGATCCGGCCCCTGGGCGCGGCGGCTGGGTTCCCCAACGGCAGTAGCCCTACGGGGAAGTCGGCGAGGGCGAGGCACGGCCTGCTTCTTGGGACCCATCCCAAACTACAAGGAACTGGAGCCACAAAATATTGCCACAATCAACGAAAGGAGCAGAAAGCACAACCTTGGGCCCGCCGGTCCAAGATTATCCTTATGGAGTTTGGGCACCCCTGCCTAAGGATCGAACTCACAAACTTTCGGCTGCAATGCAGCAGCTTGAGCACCTTGCGCCACCAAGGCTCTTGGGGGCAGCTAACACCCCCCCCCCTATACCAAGCCTGGAGGGCCAAATGGTAGGGGCCCTGACCCGGGAGGGAAGGGTGGAAGGCTGAGTCCCCGTCAGTATCGAACTAACACTTTTTGGCTGCAGGACACCAGTTACAAACACTGCACCACCAGGGCTCTATTGGAATACCAATGTAATAAGTGAGTGGAAACCAGGCCTCACTAATCTAAGGAAACAAGCAGAAATGACAAGGAGGCAACAAAAATGGCGACCGCAACTTGCGGAGCCAACAAAATGGCGACCGCAACCTGCGGCGCCAAAATGGCGACCGCAACAGCGAGCCGAGCCGGGGCCCAGGAAGGACCCGAGCGGGGAAAGGACCTACAACTGCCGGGAGGCCGGACGGACCGAGAACGGCCGACCCGGAGCCCCGAAACACCACTGGAGGGCAAGGAGCACGATGGGGATAAAGCCGACCGACCAGCCCAACCGCTATCAAAGCCACGCCGCTCTCTTTGCCCGCCGACGATGGACTGGCGACGAGCGCAGGGAGCGCGCCGCCCTTATAAGGGCGGCGCTTAGCCACGCCCCCTGCGCTCGTCCCCAGGCCCGTCTCTCCGGCGGGCACCGGGGCAAAGCGAGCGGCCGCGGCAATTGCCGCGGCCGCTCGACCATTGATTCTAACTCCTCATGGAGACTATAAACTAATTTAAAACTGGCTGTGCAACTCTGTTTAAGTCATCAGACTTTCCAACCCTCAGGGTTTCCATTTTCTCAAGGTTAGGTACAATCATTGAAGAGTTTTCTTCTTGTTTATGTCAACATCCAAAGAAGAGCATTGTATCCTATATTCAATCCATCAAACACCCTTCAGTTTACAAACATGGATATGCCCTCCATGCACAGCATTGACTTCAAAAATCTAGGACATTTTTGGACATTGCCTTACAGTATTGTGCTTGGATTGCCAGCTGGAAAAAGGATGTCAAGCTTTTGTCAGGATCTGAGGCAGCTTCAGGGCACCATCTGTTAGGAAAGCAGCACTGATACTGGCAGGATGAGACCTGCCTGTTCCATCCCTCAATATACCCTTGCTTCGGTTGATCCCATGGTTGTCTGACTCCTGGTCTATGTCTTGTCTACTGGACTAGCTTTGTTACTCCATCTGTTCCTGGTTTTTACTTTGGACTTGGATTTGAACACAGATGAAGTTTGTTGTTTGACTTATAGCTAGGTTGCTCTGGCAACTGTGCTCATATTTGGCTACTTATGTCCCAGACTCTGACTGCTTTGCATAGCAAAAGTCAGCCTGAATGTAGTCAACATCATTCTCAGCAATCAATAAAGTCTACAGTCATGGTTCCCAACATGGGGCACATGCCCCACAGGGGTGCAATTTGATTTTCAAGCAGGACAATTTGATAATGAGTTATTAACAGTGAATGGTCTTTTAGGCTTCCTCTATGTAAATAGGAGTTCGCTTTTTGAATAATAAGGATTATATGTCACAGGGGGCGAGGCATCAGGATTTTAGAGATGCTTAGACAGGGCATGGCTGGAAAAAAAAGTTTGGGAACCACTGATCTACAGGATCCTCTCTTACACTCACAGCCATATACAAAGAGATACCAAGGAAAGGGTACTACAAAACCCCCTTTTTAAAGTTGATTTATCATTCCTTTTTTTCTGGGGCACCATGACATAGACCATGACTGTACTAACTGACTCTTTTTCAGGAACAAAGTTAAAAACTGAACATCCAAACTCTGGCTCTGCAGCCAGAATCCTAAACCAGTGAGCTATCCAACCAGCTACCCAAATTATAATTCAACTCAATATAAGGATTAGAACAAAACAATTGCCCTGACTGGGTTTTGACAAGTTCTGTAAATGTCACAAGACTTGGTACACAAAGGAACCTGGGTAGCAAGAAGAAATCTGACTTTCAAATAGGATGTATTTAGTGAAATATCCTTTTTTTCAGCTGGAAGGTATTACCACGGATACCTTGGATTTGTTATTCAGCGAGGAGTCTGCACATTGGTAGACATCTCTGCAACAACATTCTGCACATGCAAATGGACTTGAGAAATCAAGTCCACTTTCATGCAGTTTTTTTTAGCAATTTGGATATCACATCACCCATTGGCTAGGTGGACCATGACGTGTGCCCACCACTTTCACCTTGTCTAAGGGATCTGACAGAGGATGCTTTGGTGAGATTTAATCCTAGGCAACACTGCATAGTTAGACCACTCAAGCCCTAACACCACTACAGGGGCAATTCCAAACTTGAAAAGTGGACATTCACAGCTGATCTGAATAACAGCCAGAGATCATCTGCCATTAAAAATTGTATAAACCCACATTGATTTGCATGCTAACCAATCATTCTGTACCTGACCTCTGTCCCTGATTTGTATAAATTGATGTCATGAAGTCTCACTCCTATGTCTGATGAAGTGGACTTAATCCATGAAAGCTCACATTGAAACATAACAGTCTTTAAAGTGCTATAGCATTTTTGTTTTGTTTATTCTCAGATATGCCTGAAACATAGACTAACATGGCTTGTTGTTGTTGTTGTTGTTGTTGTTGTTGTTGTTGTTGTTGTTGTTGTTGTTGTTGTTGTTGTTGTTGTTGTTGTTGTTGTTGTTGTTTTGTCACACAGTTGATTCTGACCCGACACTTTGCAACCCTATGAACCATTGCTACTACAGTGGTACCTCACTTAAAGAGCATAATGTGTTCCACGGGATTGCTCTTTAAGTGAGTTGCTCTTTAAGCAAAACACTTGGAAAACGTGCCACCACTGCCATTGTAAGTGACTGATTGTGACTTCTGGTGGGGGGATTGCAAACCCTAATTTAGTTGTTAAGCAAGTTTTTGGTTGTTTTTAGTTGTAAGCGAGGGCAACCATTCAGAGACAATTCTGCTCTTTAAGCGAGTTAGTCTCTAAGCGAGGCACTCTTTGTGCGAGGTTTTACTGTACTTCGTAGTCTCAAACACCTAGTTGTCAGGATGGTATATTTTGTGTTCGATCCCAGGCACAGGAGCAAGAGTTTTTCTTTCAATTCTAGGAATTCTGTTTCAGAATCTGCTACTGTCACATCAGATGAAGTTTAACAGCTACCTCTCTCCATGAGAAAAAATGTTAATGAGCACAAGCATTCTTCTGCTTCCGTTACTTTGGAATGCATAAAGTGTAGGTGAAGGACTGATTTATCTTTTCCAGTGAGCATTATTGGTATTCGGTGTATGTAGGGGTTTTTTTTATTCCTCATGTTGCAACACTTCAAAGCCACAGTCATTGCTAGAAGTAAAATCACATCCACAGGTGTTGCACAAATAATATAAAAATATCCCCAGTTATTCCTGCGGATCTAGGCAAGTGCTATAATCCAGCTGCTGAGAATTGCCGTTTGTTTCTTGTCAGGTGCATTTCCCAGATTTTATTTATTAATAGCATTCTCCTACAGCACTATCATTCCCCAGCTCTGAAATAGCAGGATCACTGTGACTGGATTCAATCTGTGTTTTGTTATCAAAACTATTTTTAAAAACTGTTTTAAAATTGTACCTCAACTATCCTTCCAGCCATTCATATTTGCCAGTCACATAGCCCTAAACATATAAAGCTCAAGTGTTGAATTAGTGAATGCTGTGCAATGACCAAAACCAAACACGCTCAGAAAATGTGATTGATCATGCAAGAGTGCCAGGATCTTTTTTACAGTATTTGTTCTAGACAATGAAATGAATATTTGTTTTTTCGTTCAACCATGAGATTGGTTGTAAAGATTTTCTCAAAGTAATTCATGTACCAAATCTTCCTTTCTTTTCAGCTTTCTGAAGGCCTAAGCTGTAGGTCAAATCTTAGCAATAGCAATTAGACATATATACTGCCAGTGGTGGGATGTCAAAAAATTTACTACCACACCATGGGCACAGCCAATGTTGTAGGCGGAGCCTGTCAAATGGAGTTTTGACACATGCACACTTCCGAGCAGCCATTTTGGGCTGCCCAGAAGACAGATCCGGAGGATAGCCAAAGAGGCGACCGAACCGGTCACCCGGGGGTTGACCACCTCCTCGGCAATCCCCTCTGGATGGCTGCTACCAGTTTGGCTGACCTGGTCCAAACTGGGAGCAGCCCATCACTGGGTAAGCCCCCAAGGTGGTTTCCCCCCCCCAAAAAAAAAAACCGCTACTGGTTTTCCGGGACACTGGGAAAAGTTACTACTGGTTCTGGCGAACTGGTGCAAACCTGTTACACACCATCACTGTATACTGCCCAATGGCACTTAGTGTACTCTCTTAACAGTTCTCAAGTTCATTAGCATTCTGTCCCCAACATGCAGGGTACACATTTTACTGACCTCAAAAAGATGGAAAACTGAGTCAAACTTGATCCCTGGTCAGCATTGAACTCATAAGGTTTTGGTTGCAGTATACCAGTTTACCCACTGCACCACCAGAACTCTTTATCTTCCTGCAACATCTTTCAATTCTCTTTGTTCCGTTGATAATACTGTTTGCAAAAAGATGTGCAAAGAATGCTTGTGAAAATATTTATGTCTTCCTCTATGACAATTTCTCAAGCCTTACAAGATTTGCAACCTTAAAGGCCAGAGCAAAATGAGAAGCACCATTTACATTTGCACAGGCCATCGATTAACAAAGCTAGTGCTTTTTCTGTTTGAAAATTAAAGCACACAAAGATACACACATACATACGTACATGCAGCAAGTGCCATGGAATTAGATGATTGTAAAACCGAAATGAAACAAAGATACAAACAATCTCTTTGATGAATTTTATTCTCAGACACTTGTACAACATAGAAGCCATTATCAGTTCCTACAATTTACACTTTGTTTTAAGGTATGATTTATGCTAATGCAAATTTGTGTGCCTTTGGTTAACTTGGCCAAGAATATCAGTTCTCTCACTGTGTCTCTTTTTGTTGTTGAGATTGTTTTGCCATTTCACAGAGCAAGGTGAATTATTGTGTGGTTCCCTCACTCTTGTGCAGTGGTACCCAAACTTTTTGGACCATGGACCGATCATGTGGTTCAGGAAGCCGGTCACTAAGGCCCGGGGGCCAGGTGCAGCCCTGACACCAATTCATCTGGCCCGCGAAGTCCTCGTCACTCCTGGAAGCGGAAGTAAAATGACGAGGGCTTCGCGGGCCAGATGAATTGGCGTTGGGGGCCGCAACCAGCCCCTGGGTCTTAGTTTGGGCACCACTACTCTTGTGTAAGAAGACAAGCAAAACAAGAAGGTACATCCAAAAAATGGACTTTTTCCTCCAATTTTTGTGGCGTAGCTGGACATAAGCCACAATAAAAACTTTGGGTATTGCCTCTAAATACAGTAGATCTGAAGCTATTTGTATTCAGTAATGCTGCTGTTTAAATGGATTCTTGAATCTACTCCAACCCACAAAATTCTTTGTATAATTAGTAAAGCTGATTGTGGGAGAAATTGGAATGAACACATTCATCTATCTCGGCCTGAGAGCTTTGAATGATTAGCTCTTGAAAGTCTAGGTTTTAATCTCTGTGTTCAGTCATGTTAGTGTTCAGTTAGGGTTGACATTGGTAATTTTACAGAAAGGCTCTTCTCTTGTAACAAATATATTGCAAGCAGAGAGAGAGAGAGAAAGCTGCTTTAGGAATAAGAGAATCATCTCAGGGACTTGTTTCACCTGTTGTACTATTCTGAATAGTATAGAATAGATGAAAGATGATTCCCATTTTCTCACTTAAAAAAAAATACACCACCCTCACATACCCACCCTCAAGTCAACAAATGGAAGATGATCAGAGATGTGCCACCTTGCTTCACTCACAATATCAGGGAAGAACCACCTATTTCCATGGCCTGGAAAAATTCCCATCTATCCTATACTGGATTACCTCAAGGCTAATGGGCAAATCAGAGAGAATTTTGCCATTTTATATAGGTGGGTAGTGAGCAGTTGAAACAAGAGTCAGAGAATTCCAGGGGTCATGGGTGTCAGCTATGCAACATTCATCGCATTGGCCTGGATCTCAAGATTCAGCTGCTGGGGTTAGATGGTGGGTGGGTTAAGCTGTTGGGCACATAGCCCCAGCATATTGGATTCCCAGCAGCTAGACAATGCCATCATAATTGAGCTGGGTGGTGAATCAGGGGCAGCACTGCACCTAGTACTTGGGACTCACCCAGTCACATCAGGAGCAGGGGGCACTAGGAACCTCTTGCCTCCACCCCCCAGATCTGCACTACTTTAGTCCCCCCTGCAGCAGTTTCTAATAAAGTTGTAACCATAGTTCATTCTAATATATGTGCTTGACTTCTTATTTTGGGTGTAGAGGGGAAACATAGTTTGAATGAAGTGTCCATGCTTAAGGATGTTAGTTATGGGGATCTTTTGAAAATAGTGAAGAAGAAAGCTGAATACAGAAAGGAAATGATTGGAAGTTGAGCTGCAAAATGGAAAAATAAGGCTATAAATAATCAATACTTGAAAAAATATAGCAGGAAAGAATGACTAAAAGCAGACATGGGGCTAGTTAAGAGCAGAACTATTGAGAAGAAAATGGAAGGATTTTGGCAACTTAAGAACAAGTTTTTCCAACAAATTACATGAAGACTAAATACTTATCTTCTGTATTTACAATTAATACCAGAATTCATCCTCTTCAAATCATTCTTATTTGTTCAAACATTATAATAAGTTCAGAAATAGATATATTTCAAAAAGAAGAAATAAACAACTTGTAAAATACAGGAAAAAAGGAAGAAAAGTATACCTTCAATACAGTTAATTGGGGAACTAAATCGTAAACAAACTTTCTGTTCCTATAGTTTTATATTATGTTATTTGAATATTCATCTTATATATGAGAAAGGAAGGAGATTTAAGTAAATCTGGGATGACTTGAAAAATCATAAAGTGTAGTGAGGAACTTAGAAGAAGCTTCAAATCATAAAGCTGTCAGTCTTCCAATTTTTATTTAAAGAACTGTGGCTCAACACACTGTAAGGTTTAGAGAACCTTTTAGTATTAAAATGTAGGTTGTCACGAACCAGCCGGCCCCCTCACTTCTGGAAAAACCTCCTAAAACCAAAACAAACCTACACAGGGCGAGCTGGACGGCAATAAGAACAGAGTTACAGCTTATCAGCAAAAAGGAGGTTTTAATTTGGTAGCGTGTTCAAATGTTTGTGTGTGGGATGCAATGCTGCTCTTACCCTTTTAGTCCAATGAAGACACGTTGTTCAGAAAAATGATGAAGATTTATTGATCAAGTTCATAAAGAATAAAAGTCAGTAGCACAGGTCAGTCCAAAACAGTCCACAAGTAATCTAGGTAACCATTTTTAAGGAGCAAAAATGCATAGCTCCTAGGCTAAAGAATGTTAGCCCATAGAGAACCAGAAACAAAAGCTCTCTAATCAAAAACAGGTCTTAATCCATGAAGAAGCAGAGACAAACTCTTTCTTCTCTCAAAAATGGAGAATTTGCAGTCAGGTGGTTTAGCTTTAGCCAATCAGGTAACAGAGAAAACTTTCTCAAAACAACACATTGTTTACACATGTGCATACAGAATGAACAGAGAATGTTCTCTGTTTAGTCAAAACATCCAGGAGCTTAGCTAGCTTGGAAAAGATAACACGGGGTACACTAACACTGAAAAACATGCTGTCTGTAACAGCCTTGAGGCTCAGAGAGAAAAATGGATTTCTATGAGGCCAATTTCAAACTACAACTTAACCAAGCTTTGTGAGCATTAGGAAAAAGATGTCTGTTTTCTGACATAGGTACTTCAAGTTTCCCTTCCAGATTTGGTTTCTCTTCTTTTAACTCATGACACCATCACAGTATTGATTCCTCTGACTACTTAGGAGGTGTGCTGATGTTACTTTAAATTTATATATATATACATATGCCTTGAGTAACATAAAATTCGACTTAAATAATGATTTTTGCACAAAAACCATGTCCCGATTTACATAAATGTCTCGATTTACATAAGACAATTTCCTATGGGTTTGCTTTGAGTTATGTAAAAAGTTCATTTTTCCTATGGGTTTGCTTCGAGTTATGTAAAAAAAATTTTTCCTATGGGGTTGCTTCAATTTACATAAATATCATTTTCCTATGGGTTTGCTTTGAGTTAAGTAAAAAATTCATTTTTCCTATGGGTTTGCTTCGAGTTATGCAAAAATCATTTTTCCTATGGGTTTGCTTCAAGTTAAGTAAAAAACCAATTTACATAAAAGCCTACGGAACAGACTTTTTATTTAAGTAGGGATTTTACTGTATACAGTAATACGTCATATAACATTAGTATCGAATAACACTAAAATCGCATAACATTAAGGAATCTGGGGGGAAGAATTGCATCAAATAACATTAAGATCCTATGGGATGCTTCAGATAACAACCGCAAAAGCCTGTGTGGTTACAATGTATCTCTATGGATCCCATAGAGGATCAGATAACACTAAAAATCATATAACACCAAGACTTGTGGAACCAGGTTTTAGTGTTATATGAGGTTTTACTGTATATACAATTATCCTCCTTCTTATCACATGTGTTTTTTTCTCCAGTTATTACTGATATTGTTAGCAATGTTGTGGAACACAGGAAGTCATTAAAAAGACATTAAAAGACATGGTAGAGGTACACGGAACAGAAAATTGGACCTTTCTACTAGAATTTTGGACCACTTGTTCAAAACACTGCATTCAACAAAGAAAGTGTGCTTTCCTTCTCTCAGTTTTGCCTTTAATCAGAGTGTTTAAAGTTGTTCTTCGGCACTCCATTAGAGTATTGTAGGTTTAATTGGAGTATGTTTATAAAGCTCTTTTATAATGGTAATGAAATGCTATTACAAGTGTTGGCTATTGTTATCATTAAATAGTAGTAGTAGCATAAAAAGGATGGAGTGATTAAAGCTTTATTTTTGAACTGTGAATGAGGATTAGAAACACAAATCTGTAACAAATGTGCCATGAATAAAACTGGATCAAGGGTATTATTTTTGTTTTTTCTACATCCGTTTTTCATTACAAATTCAAATAGTATTTAGAAAGGAGAAAAAATGGGAACAAAGACTGTAACTTCCATTCATTGAAATGACAGTATGTCATGCAGATTGGAAGATGTAGCATGAACTTATTGAAACATTTTCCTTACTGAGTCCAGACAATAAACACATTTTGTCCAACATTTCTAATAAAAAGGGCATAAAGCATAAAAGATACAGTGCAGCCTGGGTTAAAGATATGTTGAGCTTTATCCCATACATTTTAATGAGATTTAAAATGTCCTAAATCAATAATGCACAATTTCTTTTAAGAGAAATGCATGGACAGTATTTCATAGTCTGTACCAGATGCATTTAATTTTTACAGCTTTCAACCAAGTCAACATGGAGAACTGTAGTTTATGACCTGGGCATTTCAAGCTATTTTGTTAGAGCACACACTCAAATTATACTTATTTTGGTGCTGGATGGAAAACTATTAAAACCAATTTAAATTGCTACAGTAAGAGGATGTTTCTACTTGCATATAATATGTTTTTGTGGCAAAGTTAGCCAGCCTATTCCATTACACACTCAACATGCCCCATTTTCAGATCTCATTAGAGGTCCAACTAAATTGCCATGCTGTATTTTATCCCACCTTCCACCGTGGAAACCAGCTGTGGATTTTTGCACAAGGAAGACTACAAATGGCAGGCCATTTATTTTATTTTATTTTGGGTATGGAAAAAATCAGGATCCCTAAGACTGCAATAAGTTGGATCCCTCCTAATCCCAAATGCCAATGAGAATGTCTTCAAAATACATGCCGAAGAACTTTCATGACAAATTTAAAGACTGTAAAAATGAAATGGGAGGATGCCTAAGTACTTCCCCAAGACCAAAACTGTTGGAGATCCCTTGCTGTCCGATATGCTACATAGCATGGGAGGATCTAAGTATAAGTATTTTATCCCATCCTCATTATATATGCACACTAGGGATAGGATAAAATAGAGCAGCAGCTGAAAAACCACTTCCTAGCTGATCAGAGGAATTCTACCCCGGTCAGCTGATAAATGCTCCTGCTGCTGCCATGGAGGGGATTCTCCCAGCCCTCTTTGTGACAGCATAAAATATATGCTTCTCATCTGATCATGAGAGTGCTGTCCCAATCAGCTGAGAAGCTTGCTCCTTTGGAGGAGCAAAATTCTGTCTGGACATAGGGATCATGTCATGTCATGTCATCTGGATTCCTGTGTTGAGCAGGTGTGGTTGGACTCAACTCAGTTATTCTATGATTCTACGATTCTATGATCATGCAAAAAAACATTTTGCTTCTTCCTGTAACTTCACGTGTATTTTAAAAAGTCTGTATACAGTGGTCATAGATCTATTCCATGGGATTACTGCTTCTATAGCCTTTTCTCTTGTAATGATTATATTTTCAGAAGAACCTTACTGAAATCTAGTAAATGCGAAAAACCTACGTGTGAACATCCACCAGCCATCATACTTCATGCAGGTCACCAATCTTTATTTTGGCTGGACATCATACTTGAAAAAATACATCATAGATCTGGGAAAAGGTGCAGAAAAGTGAAACTAAAATAATCAAACAAATGAAGCAACTTCTCTGGGATGAGGAGTTACAATGTTTGAGGTTTTTTGATCTTACAGGAAAGGTGGCTGAGAGGAAAATTACATATGTAAAATTATCCATTGTGTGGAAAGTAAAGAAAAAAATGTTTACTTTGTCATTCATCATGCAGGAATCCAAGGTCAACCAATGAAGATGAAACAGTGCAGTTATAAATTAGAATTTTGTCACATGGCAAATAATTAAACTGCAAAATTGACTAGCACAAGTTCTAGTCATGTGTGATACCTTGAATGGCTTTGAAATTGAATTGGCTGAACAATCTGGGAGTGGGGATAAGACTATCATGGATAGGCATGTGTAAGTATGTCCCTCAGAATCAGAGACAATAGCCTTTTCAATTAGTTCCTTGGAAAAACAATCTCTTGTCTTTTTTCAGTCAGTTGGGCCATCACATCATTTAAAGGTTGATACCCTTGTACTTTTCCCTTACACGTGCTTCATACACAACTGCCAGTATATAAACTGTTTCAAGTTAGACCTGGCTGAATAGAGTATGGGACCTAATAGTATTTTTGCCTGATCCAATAGTGTCCTTCCATTCTTATGGCTTGAGTTGATGAACCAATCTTTAAATTGTATCCTGGAAATATTCTAACAGTGGGCAGGGCAAGTAAAGGATACCTGTAGACAGGAAACTAGCTTGGGAAATATTTCCTTAAGGAAGCAGAAGCCAATATAATCTCATGAAACTTGCTACCGGTAAATTGTGCTGTTGACTTTGTGCATGAAGATGTTGGATAGTCCTCTAGCTCTAGCAATGGGCAAACTGCAGGCTATAATTTAATTTAATTTAATTTAATAGATTTATATACCACCCTGTCTAATGGACTCTGGGTGGTGCACACAAGTTTAAACTAATATAAAACAATTTTAAAATCCCTTAAAAACATAGCAATATTAACCCCCGCTGTGCTAATTACTATCTAAAAACAAATATAAAATCTACAAAACTTTAACATTATAAAATTAATTACAGGAGAGGGAGCCTCAGATGAGCCAAAAAGGGGAGCTTGTTGACAATCCCAGCCCCCTTTTTCCAAACACGTCTTCAATTCTTTCCTAAATGGTAGCAAATCCCTAGGGCTTTCTTGAAGCCTTGCAACACTCCCTGCAACGAGAAAGAAAGCTCCCAAACCTGCCAAGTCATTTTTTAACAAAAGGGACCACTGTCTTAGTGGCTAAGACACTGAGGTTTCCAGAAGGTCAGCAGGTCAGCAGTTTGAGACCTGAGGGCTGCACGACAAAGTGAGCACCTGTCATCTGCTCCAGCTTCTGCCAATCTAGCAGTCCGAAAGCAATAAATTGCAAGTAGATAAATAGGTACCGCTTTGCTGGGAAAGGCAACAGTGCTCTGTGTGGTCACGTGTCTAGTCATGCCCACCTCATGACCACAGAAATGTCTGCAGACAAAGACAGTGCTGGCACCTTGGCTGAAAATAGAGATGAGCACTGCCCTTCTAGATTTGGATATGGCTGGTTTTCGAACAAGAGAGACCTTTGCCTTTATCTTACCTTTGGAAGTGACAATTTTCACAGTAGGGAGGTTCCTTCCCAATTCATCTATTCCATCCAAACACATACTTCAAAACCAGAGGTGGCCATTCATCCAGGCATTTCCTGTTGTCTTTGTTTTCTGAAAAGCCATTTTCGAGACCTTGGGCAGTTGCAGGATGAAAATGTAACTCTTAGCCCTGCCAAAGAAATCCACCCCTCAGCTGTAAGATGTGCTTGGTTGAAGCAGATTTTCTTGCTGGCGCTGTAACCACATTGGGTCCAGGGGTCTTTGCTTGTCATTGCACAATTGTGTTTTTTCCTTGGAGTTCTTTAGCTGAACAAGCTGTGCTGGTTTCAATGCTTTTAAGGATTTAGATGTACACCATCTGTCAAAGATGGCGTCCTGGCATGCGTTACAGCTAGTTTCTTGTCCCTGCAAGCTGCAGAAATCAGGACAACACAGGTTTAGTAAAGAAGGAAAATTTTTGAATTACAATGTCTAACTTTCATCCAATTAGCTCTTTGGCCAGAGCATGGCACAATATGCTGTAGAATAGAAACATGGAAGGGATCTGAAGACTTGGAGAGCAGCAGGTTTAAATATATGTCCTCCTGTTTCATTTTTCTGGGGGAACAACAGATTGAAGAAAATGTGCTGACAACTAAGGGCCGCCAGAAACTGGCTGGAAAAAATATCAGAGGAAAAAGTCATGAATTACTATCTGACACACACAAAAAAACTGTTTCCATTTTGTTAATACTGCACAAGAGTATAGCAATGATCTTGGGTGGCAGAGCAAGTCAACATACCACAAGGCAATTCTAAATATAAGAGCAACACACAAGTACAGCTTTTGAACTTCAGATCAGCACTGAATTTGGCACAAATATAGCTGTCATCATGCTCTTCCTTTGTACCAAATTTGAAGAATTTTGGACAAAGGCTGTTCAAGTTATGATTTTTTAAAAGGTAAAACTAATTTGCCTCCCCTTCAGAAATAGGTGACAACAAACTTCCCCAGGTTTAAAATAGCTCACCTAAATTGAAAAGATAAATCTTGCTTATCCTGAAACATAATTTTTGTTCCACCCACTTTTTTGTTTAGAAAAAAAAATCCAGGATGCATAGATAGAAATATCAAAAGAGGAGCAAAGACCACTAAACAGCCTGCTATGAAGAGTTTGCAGGGCAGTCTGCACAGAAAGTCACTTGGATCCATTCTGATGTACTGTAGATGCTGCAGTTGATAGAGGTCCTATTGATGTAATTCTGGATTGTGCTTGCCCATTATAATGGATACATTTCAATTGGTGTGGCCTGAGGATGTGGATGGGAACTTTGAAGACATGAAAGCTACCACATGTGTGCTGGACCTTTGCCTCTCCTAGCCTATAAAAACAGCCAGAGGGGGTCTGGCTGTGAGGGTTAGGGGAGATATGAATGGCTCTTTGCAACAAGACAGGGCACCAGCATGTCTTTGGTTCTCCTGGACCTCTCAGTGACTTTTGATACCATCAGCCATGAAATCCTTCTGGGGTGCCTTTCTGGGATGGTTCTTGGAGGCACTGTTTTACAGTGGCTCCAATCCATCCTGGATAGCCTATTTCAGGAGGTGGTACTTGGGAATCCTGTACAACACCCTGGCTATTGGTGTCAACATTCAGACTGCCCTTTTGGTATGGAAAACTTGACATCTTTTTTTTTTTTTTTTGCTGGCAACGTGGGCATGATATTTTACAACAATACTGAGACATTTCTTGAAATTTTGAATCATAGCTAGAGAAACACATATCTCATATTGATTAACTGGAGGGTGATTATGAAGATTTGAATTGATGACTTCTTCTGATGCACTTGGAAGTTCAGAATCCCAATATGTTTTTAAGAAAGTCCATCCACAGAAACTATGGTAGAATGTTGCTCCGCAGCTACAAAAGGTGAAACCCAAATTACTGCCAAGGATGGGAAGAGAGAGACCATGGCTTGAGCTGTGGTTTTCTGTCATGATTCTTATTTTGTGTCCTGATCAAACTTTGGACTGCCAAAATGAAGCCACTTTCTTGGCTTTGCCATTGACCAAACTTAATTGGCCAAACTTACTTTGTCATTGGCTGTCATACTGGAGTTATTTCCATAACTCTCACCATCACACAGACTGGTTTTCTTGTAAATAGCACAGTGGATTTAGTTAAGAGGCTATTGTTTGCACCTAGATCTGTTATGTAACTGCACTGAAAGGCTTAGAACAAACACATCTCTAGTCAAAGTTGATAACAATGAAACTGGGAAAGGTGAGGAAAGGAAACAGGAAATGATACAACTCTAGAAGAGGCCAGTCTACTTAGTCTATGGACCTATACCCTTTCCTCTCAAATCTATCAGCACACTAAGAAATCCATTGTTAATGTGAACAGTGTCACATGCAACTAGCACATCTTCTCAAAATAACATGCATTGATTCCCTCAAGTCCACAGGTTATCTCAGGCAAGCAGCTCTTCATGGTGTATATGCTGTAGCAGAATTATTTTGTGGAATATGAGGACTGCATCTGGACTTACTTGTTGGATCCTTGGGAACTACTCATTCATGTTTTAGAAAATTTACCTTTGTCATTGAGTGTAATTTCAAAGCTCTTTCATCATTTTTACACCAAGAAACCTCTATTCATGTCGATTTTGTGTGGTCTCAAAAATAAAGGTTTCACTCCTCTGGCCCAGGAACATTTCAAAGCTCTCAAGGTTTGGGGACATCTTATTCTGGACTGAAGAGATTCCAAATAGAAACTGATCATAACAAGTCCATCCCAAAGTTGTAACAAAAGTGGTCCGTAGCTCTGATTCTTCTGCTAGAATACTTGCCAAAGCTCAAGAGGCATCACTGATAAAACATCTGCATCTTCCTATAATCTCAATTGACATAGACATAGACATCTTAGGATGTAGTCTTTTCTCACATTCTGAGGAAGGTAGAAAATCTGTCTCTCTTGGACTCTTTAATACATAGTTAGACTTTTGAAATTATGATACAGTATCTTCAATCTATTGTATAATGAAGAACAGATTGCAATAGCATCTGTCTCTCTTTCTAACTTAAATTCAACTTGGCCATCACTAACTGTGATAGCAATGAAACCTTGTAGTTTGGTTTGGCTGCCTTCATTAATGGCTACCAGACAGGCTATTTCTTTGTCACCTGAATTATCATCTAAGTTTTCAGTCACACACTCTAGCATAATGTCCCCTTTCTGTGCATTCCCTGCATGTTATTTCTCAAGCAGGATACTATTCTTGTGTAGGGTCACTTGTTCCTTCATTGGATTGATCTGAACCTCTTCTACCTTTGTTTTCTTTGTTCCAATCAAGGTTCATATCTGTGTGTCTATGGACTGTTTCTTGCTTGCTCTTTGGGTTTCTTCTCTACACTATCAGTGACTTAGCTGCAGTCTCCTGTGAGAAGGGTTTTCTCTCAGAAAGAGAGCCTGGTTGTTGTTGTTTTGTTTTTTGCTTTATATAACAGCTTTGCAGGTAATTGCCCGGTTCTAGTGTGAGATTAGGATACTTTGCAATGTTTCAGACAGACAACTGCCTTGAAGCCCTGCTACCAGCTTGTCTCTGATAAGGTCCTTGCTCAGCTTGCAATGTGGAGAATGCCGAATAAGAGCAAACAAGCCTGTAATAAAGTCAGAGACAGACTTCCCCTGTAGTTGCTTGCTTGTTTAGAAATATTCCTGTTAAGAAGAATTGAATGGTAAACCACTTCTAAGTACTCTGTAACAAACAGCAATAATAATTCTGTAACATCAAATCAATGCTTACTCATGGTGACACTTTTCAGGGTTTTCTAGGCAAAGAATACTCAGAAGTGGTTCACCATTTCCTTCTTCTCAGGGCATCCTGGGACTGTGAAGATTTGCCCATGGTCACACAGGTTTGCTTTTCTGGGACATGCAGTAGCTCCTCATTGACTTTATTTTAATGTTTTCATGTGGACTGTGGGTAGCCACGACTAGACAGAAAACAAGTTTCTATTGTATTGCTTTATTTTGTTTGTTAACTGCTAACACCTCTTCACATACTTCTGGAGGGGCAGTGCCAGCCAAATAATAGCCTTTTTATCTGTGGGAGTAAATTAAAGTCAGTCAGTAATAATCCTGTATGATTCATTAAGAGATATGCCCATTTGTTTGGCATGTGTTGTTTTATATTACATAGCACTAGTGGAGACATGCATAGACAGAGCTGTTGTATCCAAGTCTGACTCAACTAGTTTGTCATGTATGTTATTTCTAGTGGCAAATTTGATGTTTTAACAGTGGCTTTTGTAGGTCAAGGTTTGAATCAGAGTGATGCCCAAATGCTTTAGAGTAGGGCAATGTTCCAAAATCTTGCTTTCTCAACTAACTTAGATATTCTTCTCTGCTCCTGGTTATTTTTATGATATAAGGAAAGACCTTCTAAGATAGATGCTATCTGGTACTTTTCCTGGACTGTAAAGTGAAGATCATCAGAGTAGATAAAACTCTTGGGGTCTGGGAACATTGTCTGATAATTTGTGTACCGTTCAAAAAGTAATGATTCCAAGACAAAATCCTATTGGAGACTGTTCCTTTGACTTCTCCAGAAAACATGCTTCTCTTGAAATTCCACAAATAATCTTTGATTTTGATGTAGAACAGTGACTATTTCTTTTAATCCATTACCTTTAGTAAGGAAGTAGAGCTTTGTGAGCAGAAATTGGTGATGGATATTGTCATATGCTGCTGTAAGGTCAATAAATGGTGCTCTATTTCATGTGTTTCCAAACCATCTTCTATACACTGTGTTAGATATATGGTTTGAGCCACACAGCTCTCACCAGCTCAAAATTTCAGTGTTCTGGAATTAGGAGAGGTTCAGTTTGAGGGGCTAGATAATTTAATATCATTCATTCGAACACTTTATATAAATGGCATAGTAGGGCTATTGGCCTGTAGTTTTCTTAGGATCTGATAGTTCTTTTCCTGGTTTTAGTTTAATAATTTATTTTAATTTTCCACTATATTTTTGGGAAATATTTTGCTCATTCAGTAGTTATTAAAGATTTTCTGGAGCTATCCTCTTTGCTTTACCTAAAATATGTAATTTGCTTGATTCAGGTACCATTAAGTTCCACCACTTTGTCATTCCTACATATTCCTATGACTATCTCTAATTCTGTTTGTATGAAGGCAGTAGATTTTCCAGCTCTGCAGGCTGCTGTTGTTTAGTCAGAAGTGCTTCTGTCTTTTCTGGAAGCTGGCCTTCCCATTTATGAGAATGGGGTTTTCCCAGAGAAAAAGAAATACACAAATACTGATGATGATATGAAGAAGAATTCTCCAACGGTGCAGAATGTTTGTGACTTTATTTGGGAACGAAGAGGGTTGGGGCAGCATACATTCCTAATCTCCATTCTGACATTGTGTGGCATTAACAGGGAGTCTGGTTCCTGTGTTTAGGTAGATCTGCAACCAATTTTAGGCCCTTTTCTTTAAAACACCTCTTTGCCTGGTGCTACCAAGTGGCCCTAAGACATGTGCACAGGAGGAACTCAAGAACTGCTGAGATGTTTTAAGCATTGCAACATGACTGTATTAAACTTTGATATATCTTAAAGGCACTGAGAAACCTAGATGCACCTTCTTGTCTGCCTGCCTACTTGTCTGTTTGTCAGTCCATGCAATAATTTAAATCATGTTAGCAAAACACATTGGATAAGGCTGCTTAGCTCAATAAGGATCGCACTGTAGCTTCCGAGCCACTCTACCACTCTTTCCATTATGTCTATCCCTCAGAAGTAATTTCCATCTGTTCTACCAAAATAGAGATTGAAATTTATGGCAGACTTGATTAGAAGAGTTTTGAATTTATTAGATATTACAAATCAAAACAAAGAAAGAGTTGGATTTTTATCACTAGACATTTTTAAAGCGTTCGATTCACTTCAATGGGGAACAATTAAAGAAATAATTAAAATGTATGGATTTGGTGATAAATTTAGAGGGGTGATTGGAAAACTTTATAAACAAGGTTCTGCACGTGTCAAGGTGAATGAGGGGGTCACAGGGGATATAGAATTGAATGCAGGAACAAGACAAGGCTGCCCATTGTCCCCAATATTATTTATAATGGCCATGGAATTATTAGCAAATGCCATAAGAGATGATAAAGAGATAGAGGAAGTGGAAAAAATAAGATAGGGTTATATGGTGATGACACATTAGTAATTGTGAAACACCCGATAAACACACTGGAGAAAATACAAATACATTTGCAAGAGTTTGAGGAAATAACGGGGTTAAGAATCAATTGGGATAAATCGGAAATGATATTGTGTAATATAGGTAAAAAAGAACAATTGAAAATCAAGGAGAAGTATAAAATACAAATAAAAAACAGTTTGAAATATTTAGGGGTAAATATCACAGGAGAATGGGATAATCTTAAGAAATTAAATTATGACAAGCAAAAGAAAGAAATCAAAGAAAGAATACAACAATATAAGAAATTGACCCTATCATGGTTTGGCAGGATTGCATTATGTAAAATGATGTTGCTACCAAGATTGAATTTTTTATTTGATGCCCTGCCACTCCAGCAAAAAAAAAAAAAAAAGGAATTGAAAGAGTTTCAATCAATGTTAAACAATTATTGCAATGGAGGACGTAGAATAAGATTGTCGAAAAGCCTGTGGTATTTGCCCCAGAAGGAGGGTGGTTTGGGAATGCCAAATATTGAAAATTATTATAAAGCTTTCCAGATTAAAAATGTGGTAAAGATTCTAATGAGAGAGGAAGTAATTTGGGAAGAATTAGAGTTAAAAGAAATATCACAAATGGGCAAGGCTACCTTCTTAGATGCAGAGATAAAGAAAAACTGGTGTAAAAATAAATTACTAAGAGGCCTATTAGAGGTATGGAGGAAATTGAAGAAGGTGTTAGCTCCAGATATATCCCCGATAATAGAAATGGAGGATATTAAACATTTTCCTATTAAGTTAGACGAGAGGCAGAAAAAAGTAATAGCAGAAAATGGGGTAATAAGATTGAAAGATTGGCTTTGGGCGTGCAAAAATAAGGAGAAGAAGAAACGAATTTATCTACAGATGAATTTGAACTGGTTCCAAATTATACTGGTTGATAAATGGAATGATAAAATATTTAAACAAAGCTGGTCTGGAAAGGGAGAGGACAGAATTTGAAGAAATGGTAATAAAAATTAGAAAGGGAGAAATAGGTCTTAAGGGCTTGGTAAGCAAAATTTATAAAATGGTAAACAAGGAAGGCAGACCCCAAGATATTTTAAAAGACATTTGGGAACAAGATTTAAACATTAAAATTACTGATATAGCGTGGAAGAAGAAATGGAGGAGAAGGATCATGAGATCACTGTCTGTGAGGGTGAAAGAGCATAATTACAAAATGTTATGGAGGTGGTACCTGACCCCAGTTAGGCTTCATCAAATATATAAGAAAGCAAGTGATATGTGTTGGAGATGTAATCAATCAAGAGGAACATATGTACACATGTGGTGGAGTTGTAATGAGGTAAAGATATTTTGGGGAAAAATAGAAGAGGAAATCTCAAAAATAATGAAGGTGAGGCTTGAGCTGGGTCCAGGTACGGCCTTACTGACAGAGGTGGACAGTATAAAAGTGGATGAGGATAAAAGAGAACTGATATCTATAATGTTAACAACAGCAAGACAATGTATAGCAAGAAACTGGAAAAACGATATAAAATTAAAGATTGAAGATTGGTACAAAGAGATGTGGGGGCTCGCTTTAAATGATAAGTTAACGTGGGAGCTGAATGTGGCAAAAGGATTAGTCCAAGAAAACAAATTTTCAAAAATTTGGAACCCATTTGTGGAGGGGACACTAAACGGGGAAGAAGGGAGACCAGCACCAGATCAAAGGAGTTTTTGGAATTAGAAAGAAGTTGACCCCCCACTATCTCCTTGGCAATGTAAATATCACAAGGGTGATTGATACAAATTAAGCAATTAGATGTGTTTATACAAGAAATCCTTTTTTCCTTTTAATTTTATAATATTAGTAGTAGATTGTTTATCCTGTAATGTAATGTAAGTGTTTGCTTTTTTTCTTTTCTCTTTGTTATTTCATACATAGATGAGATAATGTGAAAACTAACAGTTTTGTCTTTTTTGAAATTAATGTATTGTTATGTTGTTTGAAAAATGTAATAAAATTTAAAAAAAAACAAAAACAAATGAGACATCGGGAATGGCAACACAGAGAAACCTGTCTCAAACCACTTCAATCTACCTGGACACTCTATCCAAGACCTGAAAGTTACAATCTTGGAACAGAGAAATTACAAGACTAGGATGGAAAGAGAGACAGCAGAAATAAAATGCACCCATCTGTTGGACAACCATCACAGAGGCTTAAATTTTAGCAAAGGGTTTCTGGGACATTTGATACACAGATTGCTATATACGTACTGATAGATATTTTATATATTATATTTTGGTATATTACACAACTTTCCTGCCAATTCTCTTTTACAACTTGAGCAGAACAGGAAATGGCCAGGTGGCAGTAAACAAGAGATTAAAACAGAAACCAGAAAGGGTTTTACTTCACACCTTTGACATTGAAAGGGAGACACTTAAAACTAATCTGAATAATCTATTGTTACTGACAGCTGTAGGAATCTGTATTGTTAAACTTGCTTGTCTGTCATTCTGTTTGAGCAAACCCTTCTTCCTTTTACCCCTACATTTGGTGTATATAAACCATGCCTGGAAGTTTTACTCCTTGTCTGAAGAAGTGGACTTGATCCATGAAGGCAAACAATAAAAATAGAGCAGTTAGTCTTTAAAATGCTACAGTATTTTTGTTTTATTACTTTTTTGTTTTTGTTTTCTGATACTGTATGCCTGAACCGCAGACTAACACGGTTACTATTCCAAAAAATTAAAGAGTTGAAGGGGGAAAAAAAAGAAATTTATGTCTTTGTTTTATTTTTATTTATTTTATTTCATTTGTACCCCACCCTCCTCCGAAGACTCAGGGCGGCTTTACAACAAAAAAAAATTAAAACAGATACATAAAAATTAAAATTCAAGTTAAAACACCAAGGAGAGAGGTGGAATATTTAAAAGAGCCAGGCGACCAAGTTGGTCATCTGGCCCATGCCCCACACATGCTCTGCCAGCCAGGTCTTCACTCCTTTCCTAAAGGGCAGCAACTCCGCCTGGAGATGTAACTCTGTTGGCAGGAGGTTCCATGGGCCCTCCTTCTCCTGCTAGAGAGATGAGCCTCTCTAGCTGAAGGTATGACCAGAGAGCCTCTCCTGTCCGCACTAGTGGGATGGACAGATGTTCTCAGGGTGACATGGTCTCTTAAGTATCCTGGCCCACTACCATGTAGGGCTTTAAAGGTAATAACCAGCACCTTGAATTGCACCTGGAGGCACACTGGGAGCCAGTGCAGCTCCCGGAGAAGTAGTGAGGCATGAGCATAACGTCCACACCCCATCACAACTCGAGCAGCTGCATTCTGGACTAGCTAAAGCCTCTGAATGGTCACCAAGGGGAGCCCCATGTAGAGCGCATTACAATAATCGTGTCTGGAGGTGACCGAGCCATGTGTGATCATGAGCAATTCCCATTACAAAGCAAGATATCTCTTGATGCCACATGTCAGGGATAACAGTATCTGTGGCAAAGTCACTATTAACCTCTATTTTTAAGCTCCAAGAAGAAACCCAGGATGAGAAGAGAAACCAACAGAGTACAACTCTGAGACTTCATAGCAATTTCTCCTTCCCAATTTAGAACTATTTTGTCTCAGCATTTGCTGCACTATCACACACCAGCCTTATTTGTTTGATAAAGACTAGAAGTCAAATCCTTGTTTCAGATAAAAATGTTTTTGGGGGCTAAGCAAAACTGCATACCAAGCAATTCATCCAGACTAGCTTATTCATTCTGAAGTTTTATCTTTGAGAAAGGTGTATAAAGCTGTAATAGTATAATATAGTACAATCCATTGTAATAAAGTGATAGTAGTAGACATTCTTCTGTAGTGATTATTTTCCATTTACACACAAAATTCCTTCTGACAATTACAGTGATTTTTTTTTTTTGCTCTCTAAGGAGACCTTGGTGTGCCTCATCTATCCTGCCTCCATTTTATCTATCAAGAAAGAATTATATACATACCTTAATTCTCCCTACTCCACTCCTCATGTTTCTGTCAGTTCCATTTGTTGTCACAGTTTTTTTAGATTTCTATTGTAAAAGCCCACTATTTTCAATGACATCTTGGCTTCCAAACTTAGGATGTGAAAAAGCTTTTTCTTCAGATTGGTGGCTAGCACAAAGCTGAGCCATTGCAGAAGGTGGCTTTGACTACTTGGGTGGTGATGTTTCTTTTTATTCATGCCCACCCCAAGTAAACCATGGGGCAATTTTTAGCTGTTTATTTTGATGTCCCTCTAAAGCAGGGATCAGCAAACTTGGCTATCCAGATGTTCTTGAACTTCAGTTCCCAGAAACCCTGATCAGCAGGTGTACTGACTTGGGCTTCTGGTAATTTAAGTTCAAGAACATCTGGAGAGCCATGTTTGCTGATCCTTGTGTCCTATATCGTGAGCATTGAGTCCCAACATTGGGACATCAGATGCTATTGGACTAACATTCCCAGGAGTCTTCACCATTGGCTGCCCTGGCCAAAAATGTTTGGAGTTGTAGTCCAAGAACATCTGGATGTCAAAGGTTGTGAACCACTAATGTTTTAATTACATTTATTTTCTCTAGTTTTATCATGTTAATGTGCCATTACATGCCATTTATTATCACGATTGGCTTACTTACGCTTTATGTTGTCCATTCTTGAGCACAGATAGTACCACAAAAATACAAAGGAAAGATGTATCTTAATCAAAATTGCCTCTTGCCTACATATCATTATAAACAATTGATCTTTACATGTCAGCATGTTGCAATATAAATGTCCAAATCAACAGAAAAACAAAACCCTCATATGGAAATACACAAAATGAAATATAATTAAAAACACAGGTCTCTCACTGCTGCCAACACAGTAGGCAAACCACAGAGGATTCTTTGTGAATGAGGCAGGTTGGTGGTCCAACACCAATGAAGCCCTGTTGTGATCAAGCAAAGAAGCCTGAACTGGAGCAGAGAACACCTATAAACTAGCCTGTTGTCCTGCCCCCAGACTTCTGAGCAAGGTCGCTAGAGCATCCACTGCTTTATTCTGCTCTTTTTATGGAAAAAGGAGGGTAAAATCCCACATACATTCAGGCTGCATAGCAGCCAGATGTACAAAGGACATATGTTCTGTGTTTCTGGGTGCACTTCAAAGCCTGAACTATTTGTTCTTAGTGAGACATATCATAACATCCTAGAACTGGTATTAAGATTTCTAAGGAGGTTCGCTTTTGTGGTTTTGCTTGAATTTTACACACAAAACAGGCAAAACAAAACAAATCCATAAAAGGATTGGGAGAGGCAGGAACAAAGGACAGATAGAGATGGGATGTGAGGAGAGATTAAAAGAAGGGAGCTGTGAGTTGGAATGTGTTCTATGCAAACACTGCACTCCTGAAAAATTCTACAGCCCCTATGTGAGCACTTCTTCTTTTTCAATCCATGTCTTGGCTGGATGTGAAACTGCCAAAATGAAGGAACCTTTTTGTGAGTTTATTCTGCAGTTCCTTTCAAATGACCTAGTGTGAGAAAGATTAGCTGGCAACAAAGGTTGCTGTTACAACAACATACCGGATTGTAGTTCATAAACATCACAGTCTTCATGAGAGCACTGATTCCAACTAAAAACATAATATAAGCTTCACATCAAATCATTGTCAAATCAAATCATTCTAATTCAGAGCCTGAGGGTGCTGATTGAGTCCCAGTCAGGCTTCAGCTGTCTCCTAGAACCACCAGCTGTAAAGGTTTTGTTCCTGTGTCCCCTTTGCTGTACAGAAAATCTAGTTTTGGGAAACTTAGGATAACATTGAGAAGTAACACAATATTTGAGATAAATTACGCCCGTGTTAATTTAGGTCTTATTCACTGAACACAGAATAGTACTTTGAAGATATATTTAGAATCACAGGTCCCAAGGAAGTACAGCATCAGCTGTGATCTTAACACATCAGAGGTTTGATTGAAAATAGCAGGATTTAAAATTATTTAGGATTCTGTGTTGGAATGTAACCGTACTTGCATTTCCCTTAGATTCTGGAGTCTTTCCTAAGAGATGGCAAATAAGCTGTTGTTCTTGTTAGAGGAAACTGGTATATTTCAGAGGGTTGGAGCCCCTCACAGGGCTGGGAGTTAGAATCCCAAATGCTGTTCCCAAGAGAAGGACAAGACAAGAGTACCAGATGATTATTAGCTGGGGATTTCACATTCTACCACACATGCAGCCTAGGACAAGCTCCACCATCCCAGAGTGCCACCAGAAGGAGGGACCAAAAAAACTCCTGTACAGATAACATTTTGTCAATAGAAAACTCTACAAATGACTTGAAGTCTCATCATTGTCCATTAAGGACAAAGACATTTTTAGATCATTATCTTTCTTCCTTTTCTAGGTAAGAAACTGAAGTAATTTTAAAAGGCCTTTCCAGGATTTTTTTTATTTGTTATATGATGAGGAACTATGATTTGAACATAGTAATACATTATTATTATTATTATTATTATTATTATTATTATTATTATTATTATTATTATTATTATTATTATTATTATTATTGCAGAATTGCATTGCTTGAACTTTTAGCTTTTTTTCATCGCACTAAGAAAAAAACCCTAACTTTTTAGCTTCTAAGATTAGAGGCTGACCAATACAACAGTAAATTCAGGTTTTCTAGTTGTTGAGGCCATCTTTTGCAACAAGATTCCTCTTCAGGGACACTTCAGTAGCTTCTCACTGTTCTAACAAAGCACTTCAGATTTTTTTTTATTACGCTGAGAATGGCTTTATCCACATGTCAATCAAGCATAAAAATGCTTTCCCAAGTAATTCCTTCTCAAAGTGACTACCGTCGACAAGAATGGCTCTAATAGAGTTTAAACTGCCTAACAGACATTGTTCCTATCGGACACATTTCTTGACTTCATCAGCTATACTACTAGTCTCTTTAAGCCTAAGGCTATGAACAAGCATACTTACTTGGAAGTTTCAGTGGAAATAAAATAGAACACACAAGTCTTCAAACTAGGCCATGCATGTGCTTATATATCATGGCAGCAATCCAGTGAAATAGGAAGGAAGTAGAATATTGGGAATTACCTGTTCCTCTGCTATGTAAAATGAAAAATCATAGACACATGGCTGGGATTAAAGTGACTGCAGTGGTAATGAGGTACACACAGGGCATAATTAAATTGAATAAGGCCAATATAGAGGAGAGTTTTGCCAAATATCCACACAAAGTTGTGTTTAAGGGCATGGCATATCTGTGCAGGGTGGTGGGCAGTATTAATAAAGATGCTAACTGATTAAGAGCTTGTTTGATGAATTATTTAAAATGACCTTTATTCTGATTTTGCACATAATTTTTGGCATATATATGTCTACAATAGGGATTATAGTGTAGCAAAGAAGGTAGTTTGTTTCTGTTAAAAAATCTGTGTCGCAGATTGTCATATACTGTACCACAAATTCTAATGGTCTGTTCATTGAATAAAGGTTAGACCAAACTGGTGCCTTCTATATCTATTGGATAGCTGCTTTTATTATGCCTAATAATTCACAATGAGGGCTAAAGCTGACAGGATTTGTAGAGGGGAAAAAAAACATCTGGAGAGAATCACATTAGAGAAGGCTCTACTCAGAAAATGAGATGTTTCCATACCCAGTATGTCTGGGGCAAAATGCTAATTAACTTTTGAACTGCCCAGACAGTGTACTATGTGCTATGGGGTGATATATAACTGTAATTGCTATTGCTCTATAGTTTTTGCATCATTGATGGCAGTATTGCTACTCAAAATGTCATGGCATTTCTGCATTAACCTATGTCCGTCACATCTTGTAGTGTCACATATCCTTGTGGTTCATAAACATGACCTTAACTTGAACAGCAAAAGAAAGCTGGCCTCTGGAATTCTGCATCAATTCTCTACTTTCTGAGGATAAGTTTGCCGCACAGTCACATTTATTATTACTTTCAGTCACATTGTTTGGCAGCTGCATTTCAGAAATGGAAAACAAAACAAAACAGGCACCTCTTCACCACTGGAGGACAGGAAACCTCTGACTATGAATATTGCAACAGGTGTCAGCAAAAACCTACAGAGAGTGTGTCAAAATGAGTGTGAGATGAGCACACAGCTTACTGTTGCTCTGAACAAAGGCTGTTTCATAGCAAGCTCTGCACAAGGGAACACACTGAAGAGCAAACAAGTAAAAAGGATACAAAACACAAAGTCATGCCTGCTACCCAAAAGGCGGGAAGACAGCCAAAGGTACATTTCCACAACACTTGGTCAAGAACAAAGTGTTTGATATTTTTTCACATGGGATAATAACTGTTGATAAAACTCACTCGGGGCTTCCATTGCTGGTCCCAGAAATTCAGCTGCTGATGTGGGCATCAGCCCATAGTAGAAAGTCAAAGAGACAATATATGCTTTTTACTGTCTACCAGTCCACAGAGGAGTGCTGACAGACATAATAAGAGCTACCTCTGAGCCACCATGAAACACATCTTCAATATCTGTTTGCAACAAAAAAAGAGAAGAGTAGAAATATGAGGAAAGCTATAAAGCTGCACATCCCTATTTTTTTTAAAGATGACAGTCTACAGATGACTAGTACTTAAACCTGTAGAAGAGGAAGGAATAAATTCTATGAACCAAACAACCATGTTGCATCACTCCAAGCATCTATCTAAACTAGTGTCTGTTTATATTAAATAAATAATAGATGGTTCTCAAAATCCCACACACTAGAGCTGAAAACTACAGCCAAACACTGATATTTGTCCTACTCAGAAACTGGTCATGGAATCAATTTTCATTTGAATAGGTAATTTTTTCAGCAGCCAATCCTCCCGTTGTCAAAGAAACCTGTTTTGTCTGGGGCTTAATGCAGATGCATGAATTACCATTGTCCCTGTGTTTGTAGAGAGAGTCTTTGTATTGCTTTCTTCATAGTAACCTTTGGCAGAGGTCAAGTGGTACCTGCAAGATTCTGTAGCTCATCAAACTTTTATTATTTAATTTAATTTAACTGTTCGATTTTTATGCTGCCCCACTTGCCAAAGCAACTCTGGGCGGCTAACAACAATACAAAAAGAACACAAAATATACAGCTACAATCAAACTAGCATAATACACAAAACATTTCAGAACTTAAAAAATATCCCACTTAAACCAGTACCCCACAAACCCAGAAACCAAATCAACTTTAAAAAAATTAACTATATATTTACCCCCCCAAAAAAAAAACCCTTAATGATTTAAAAGGTTAAAAGGTTAAAAAGGCTAAAAAAAAGTTTAAAATAGTTTAAAAGCGAGAGAGAGGGGTGTCTATCCCATCAGATCAGCCACCCAACGTGGGACCCCGTATTACTTGAGCACCACACCTGCCCTGGCAGCCAGGTTTTTAGGCCCTTCCGAAAGGGCAGTAGCTCTGTCTGTAGGCGTAACTCAGTTGGTAGGAGGTTCCAAAGGGCCGGGGTGGACACGGAGAAGGCCCTCCTTCTGGTACTAGAGAGATGTGCCTCTCTAGCTGATGGGATGATAAGAGAGCCTCTCCAATCCACTCTGGTGGGATGGACAGATGTTCTTGGGGTGAAGTAGTCTCTTAAGTATCCTGGCCCACTACCATGTAGGGTTTTAAAGGTAATGACCAGCACCTTGAATTGCACCCGGAGACATACTGGCAACCAGTGCAGCTCCCAAAGCAGTGGTGAGGCATGAGCATAACGCCCGCACCCCATCACTACCCGAGCAGCTGCATTCTGGACCAGGTGCAGCCGCCGAATGGTCGCTAAGGGCAGCCCCATGTAGAGCACATTACAGTAATCAAGTCTGGAGGTGACGAAAGCATGTGTGAACATGAGCAATTATCCATATTGGAACAAAGTTCAATTGCATATTTCTACATCTTAACACATCTAGCCAAATATTTTGAATCCCTGGGTTTTTATTCTTCTTCCTCAATATTGTAACCATCTAGCACAGGGGTGGCCAACCTCCTCCTCCTCTTCCTCCTCTTCCTCCTCTTCCTCCTCTTCCTCCTCATTATTATTATTATTATTATTATTATTATTATTATTATTATTATTATTATTATTATTATTATTATTATTATTATTATTATTAATTCAATTTGTATAGCTGCTCCAATCGACATGTGACTCTGGGTGGTGTACATAAAAATCACCAACATATAAAACTATAGAGACCCTTAAAATCCTAGAAACACTGGGGGGAGGGATTACCTCCCACCCCCACCAATTAAAAAAACCTAGTTAAAATTTTTGAAATGCATGCGTGATCCTCCACTAAATGAGCCGGGGGGGGGGGGTTGCTCCCTCTCCACCTCCCCATACCTGCCCTGCCAGCCAGGTTTTCAGCTCTGTCTGGAGATGCAGTTCAACTGGCAGGAGGTTCCATAGGGCCATAGCAGACACAGAGAAGGCTCTTCTAGTGCTAGTGAGGCAAGCCTCTGTAGCAGTTGGTATTTTTAAAGAGCCCCTCCGGTCCTCTCTAGTGGGACGGGCAGATGTCCTTGGGGTGATGTGGTCTATCCTGGCCCACTACTACGTAGGGCGTTAAAGGTAATTACCAGCACCTTGAATTGCACCCGGAGGCATACTGGCAACCAATGCAGCTCCCATAGAAGGGACGAGGCATGGACATAACACCCACACCCCATCACTACACGGGCAGCCACATTCTGAACTAGCTGCAGCCTCCGAACGGTAATCAAGGGCAGCCCCATGTAGAGCGCATTACAATAACCTCTGGAGGTGACCAGAGCATGTGTGACCATAAGCAAGGAGTCCCGGTCCAGGAGTGGATGTAATTGGTGAATATCATGAAGTTGTGCAAAAGCCCTCCTAGCCATGACTGCCAGAAATGAGCAGGAGTTGTGAGTCCAGGAGGACCCCCAAATTACACACCAAATCTGTCTGAGGCAAAAGAGCCCCATCCAGCTCCAAAGATGATAGCTTCTGGGATAATGCAGGGGCCCTAACCCACAGCCACTCAGTCTTTCCATGATTCAGTTTTAGCCCGTGGTCCCCCATCCAGACCCTTACAGCCTCCAGACACCTGGATAGGACTTCAACTGCATCACTTGGATCACCATGGGCCGAGATGTATAGCTGAGTATTATCTGCATATTGATGATACCTCACCCCATGGGAATGGATGATCTCACCCAGAGGCTTCATGTAGATATTAAATAGGAAATGTGAGAGCTCTGAGCCCTGAGGCACCCCATATTAGAGGGGCCTAGGGCTGGATCTCTCACTCTCCAACCACACCAACTGGGTCAGGCCCCTCAGAAAAGAGGAAAACCAGGACCACACTGTGCCCTGGATCCCCAATCCTCTGAGCCGTTCCAGAAGGATACCGTGGTCATGGTATCAAAGGCTGCTGAGAGGTCAAGAAGAGCAAGGATGGAGGGATGACCTCCATCCCACTCCCACCAGAGATCATCCAACAGCACAACCAATGCAGTCTCAGTACCATATCGGGGCCTGAATCCTGACTGAAAGGTGTCTAGATAATCCAGAACCCCCTGTAACTGTCGCACCACTGCCTTCTCCGAAACCTTCCCTAAAAAGGGGAGGTTGGATACCAGCCAATAGTTGGCCATTATTGTTGGATCAAGTGCTGGCTTCATGCCATGGGCCTGACCACACCCCCAGACAGCTGAGCAAGGTGTACCATGCCCCCTGGAAGTGGAAGTGGGTGCATTTCAGGCTGTCATAAATGTGCCCACTTCCAAGTTTACGACAACCACAGGTGTATTTGTGCATGCATGGGTGCGGGCACATGTAAATGCACCTGCTTCCAGTTCCAGGTGCGGAAGAGGAGGAGGAGGGCTGGATGGAATGGCAACTCTGGCCCATTGGCCATAGGTTGGGAACCCCTGATCTACCCTAAGAAGATCTTGAAAGTTTGCCTGGTTTGCAAATGTGTACTTGTTCATGATAAACAGATTGCCCATCTGTGGATTTTCAATTTAGTTTTTACTAGGCTTGAAAAATGGTTAACAAATGAAATAATGAAAGTACAGCTTAAAAGCCTTAAGATTTTTATATCCTGTTTACACTGGATTTCCATGGACAAAGTCATTCTGTATGAATGATAGTTCTTTGTTGAAAGTGTAAGACATTTTGAGATCCAGAGAACATATTCTTCTTTATGATATGGCTATATGATAACCACAAGATTTGGTTCAGGCCCTAGGTTGGTTCAGAAATCTGAATTTTAATTTAGTTCAGCTCAGTTTGGAGTCTGTCTTATATACTTCAGATTCAAATGTGAATCTTCAGGAATTCAAAATGTTTGAGAGCCAATTCCTTTTTTTGGGGGGAGGGGGCATATTATTGAAATAGGTCAGGAGGCTATATTTGAACAGAAGGGTCTTCAGAAGCTTCAGTCACTCTGGAAATTAGGGGATGCTACAACTCTTCTAAAGGGACTGTGGTGACTTAGTGGATAAGGTGCTGAACTTGATGAATCAAAGGTTGGCAGATCAGCAGTTTGAGACCCAAGTGTTGCATGATTGAGTGAGCTCCCATCTCTGTCCCAGCTCCTGCCAACCTAGCAGTTCGAAAGCAAGACATTGCAAGTAGAGAAATAGGTACCACTGTGGTGGAAGGTAAACAGTGTTCTGAGTGTCTAAATATGGCTGCCATATGTGCACAGAAATGTTAGCAGATGCAAGCAGCACTCTCTCTTTGACTATAAACAGAGATGAACATCAAACTCTAGAGTTAGATATGACTGGTTTTCATGCAAGGGTGACCTTTACATTTACCTACAACTGTTCTGCAACTCCCAAACTAATTGTCAAATTGTTTTCAGATGTCCAAAGTGACCCCCATCCATCATACTCAGTTTTTGTTCAGGTTATCCTTTTCTCATTGCTAAGTTCATTTTACAGTAATTCTGTTTTATAGTGATTCTACATTATTTGTTTTATATCCCAATTTTAGTACACTGATTTCTGCTGGTTAGAAAAATTGTTTCTATTCTGTGAGGGTTTTTTTGTCTACTAAGCATTTAATATTTCCTAAAGAATATGTTCCATTTATGCTACTGGCCTCTGTTACATTTCCTCATGTGTTAATGTTTAATATTATTTTTAACTTTTCTAGATTGCCTAGTCTCAACAGAAGGAAGTTTTATTCAAAGGCAATCATCAAAACAACAACAACAACAACAACAACAACAACAACAACAACCACAGCATCAAGCCATTAAATTATGGCAAATGAAAACCTCATCAGCCAGCTAAATATTAAATAGCATTGAGTTGTAAACAATTTAAATCTATTAATATAATCAACATTAGTCTGTAAACAAATTGTTTCCATTTTGAAAGAATTTATTGATTTATATAATTTGCTTATGGTACTGTAATATAAATTGGAGACTACACTGAGTAATGGGAATAAAAGTAGGAAGCTGGGATAAGTACTTCTATGTGCATATATACATATTACTGAATAATATCTATGAATATATACAAAAATGAATATATGTGTGTCATTAATATAGACAAACAAAATTCTAAGGAAAGTTTCATAGCTAGTGTTTTGCATAGGAGATGCACAAAAAAATTATAGGTTCAATCTTTTCTACTTCCAGGTAGTTTTAGAAAAGAAACTTCTGACTGAAAGCTAATGAAGACTAGTGTAGAACGCTCAAGCCACTGAAGCTCAGTATAAATCTGATGGCCTCCAAAATCCTCTTACTAAAGCACCTGCAGTCCTTAACCATAAACTATGCTGACTGGATTTTTAAAGTACTTAAAATCAGGAGGGTATTTGGTTCCTTATCCTTGGCTAAAAAGTAGTAAGATGGAACTATGCACTTAGTTTGTACAAGCTTACTCTGTTTCTGTCTAAAAGAATAAGGAAGAAAGGAAGTACTAAAGAACATGGAAAAAAGGAAGGAGAAAGCATATTTGAGATTCCGTGAGGAGTATAAGAACAATATGAGATCAGACCAAAGGCACCCATCAACACATTGATCAATCAGTTACTTATGGGTAGCCAACAAGAAAGACAGTAAGTGTAACAGCAATCCCCCTGGCACATTTTGCCAAGAAACTGATATAGATTTTCTCCTGTTCTGAACTTGTTTTAATTCAGACTGCAGTACTATGCACACGACATCCAGTGTGATGTAATGGAGAGAATGGTGGACTACAACTGGGTTTGAATCCCTCCTTAGCAGTGGAAACACACTGGAAGGGATAGCTCTAGTAAAAGCACTCCTTTAATATCTCACATACCATTGAAAGCCCTGTTTTCAAGAGTCACCATAACTCAGATACGATTTGGCAACACACCTTTCTATTATTTTTACATAGTGTTTTCTTATATGTTTTAAATGTGTATGTTATACACCCTGAGAAGCTTTGGTGAGTATGACAGGCAGTACAGGTTCCCTCCATATCCATGAGGGATATCTTCCAAGACCTTCAATGGAAAGCCAAAACCATAGATAACAGCAAATCCCATATTTAACACATATACCCGTGTCATAGGAGGAAACGTGGGGTTTCAAATGCTTGTATTTTCTGGTTCCTGTATTCTCATAAAGGTACTGGGAAATCATTATTTGTGGTCATTATACCATTGCTAAAACAACAAATTTAATGGTGGCGTAAGACTTCTGCACAGTACTGTATATAGATATTTGTTATGGAACATAACATGGCTAAAATTTATTTGAACTCAGTATAAGCCCAAGCATAACTTTCTTAGGGGTACTAACACAAATGCACCAAGTCACAGTGCAAGTGTACTCCCAAGAATTGAGGCAGTAGTGCTTTTATGTATACATATATATCAGGGAGGCAGGGCCCAAACACTTGCATTATTTATTCCTCTTCGTCTTCCTCTTCCATGTCGATGCCAGACATGAAACTGCCACAATGAAGGCATCTTTTGGTGAGTTCATTCTGCAGTTCTTTTCACCTAACCTAGTCTGAGAAAGATTACCCAGCAACACAAGTTTGTTGTTACCAGGATACGCCCGATTGTGGTTCAAAAATACCACAATCTTTGAGGAGGCTTTTTCTGTGCACCCCTGCATTCCTGCTATAAACAGGATTTAGCCCATGAATAAATGTCCAGGGCAGAGTTTATCACTAGATTATGATTTTTCAGCACTTGAAATAGACTGCACTGCACTGAGGTGTCCACCTTCTTCCTTCTACTAGGTAATACTGCTTATCTAGCTTGAACCAAATACTTTTTTTGACCAGTGGAACATCTAAATTTAATCTCCAGTGATTGCTGTGTTTCTTTGTTTTTGTGCCAGCCAGAATGGGAGTCACGTGTTTTAGAAGAAAAAAAAACCATCAATGGAAAGTTCTGTGAATAAATGATGCTCCTTTATCTGAAGAGATAGAGATGATTGATTCCATCTTCACTGAGATGAAACTTGATTTTTCCACATCTCAAATTGGCTCTTGGAGTAGGCAGACATCACCTTGGAACTTTTGTTTAACTACTAATCCTGCAGCTTCAACCTTCATCAGGGCAATTTTTGGGATTTTCAGTTTCTTCTCTCAACCCAAGCTCTGCAGAGCCCAGCCTCATGAAAAGCCCTTGAAAGTTTTCAAGGTCAGATTTTTAATCAGATTTCAGTGGTTATTATTCAACCCTAATATGCAAGTATTTGTGTCTATTTCCAGAGCATGTATTCAGGGAATGAAATATGATGCTGAGTTCAAAGAAAGATTCTGCAAAAGCTTTAATCAGTGTTTGAAAGCATCCACATTTTAGTGATTTCATGCAACCTGATTTATCATGGGGATAGTGCTCATTTGCTAAGCATTAATTATGGTTTGATTTTTATCACACAGATAAATCTAATGGGATAGACATAGTTATTTTAACCCTATTTAGTGGTTAAGGAACTGTGTGGAGCCCACACACTTTGAGGGACATATGTGATTCATCATCAAAGAAGGACTCATGATTGTGTGAAGAGAAGGAGGCTCTTCTACCCACTTTGTCTCTCCAGGTTGGCCTGGAAGAGTCAGAATCAGAGCATTGGCTCATGTGAAAAGTTTACCCTAGGGTAGGTAGAACAATCTCCCTCTCTTCAGAATGTTACATTTATGTGTTTAGCAGAAATGATAGGTCTAACATGCTCCTCTCAATGCAAGTGGGCTTCAAATGCTACCTCAGTGACTGAGTACAGCTATGATCAGTGATGGGATGTAACAGGTCAGCACCAGTTCGCCCAGTGTCCTGGAAAACCAGTAACAGTTTTTTGGGGAAAACACCTTCAGGGCTTACATTTTCACTGATTTTCCCACTGTGCATGCACAACAAGCACTTGGTGTGCATCCACACCTACAGTGCTTGGCGCGTATGCACAGCCTCCTTGCTGTCCTCCCAAGTGGGGAGGAGGAAGAGAAGCTGCAAGCCTGAAGCTCCCTATAGCCTGATCCCCAGGGTAAGTGACTCACCTTTGGATGTGGTGTGTCTGTGTGTATTCTAATTAGTATTTAATACCTTTACCTATATTGACGTACTACCACAGTTCCTAAAAAGGCCTGGTGGCCGGCAGGCCTGGCAGCCTGACTTGGGGGTTTTAAGCAAAGTCTTGGAGTTACCTCATCAATAAGCTACACCAGTACTGTTCCAATTGCTGTTCCAGTTGAAGAACCCTTAAGAAGGTACAGCTGTTTTACATTTACATTAAGGCATATTATTCTGGAGAACTGGTTAGGCAAAGACTTAGTACCTAACTTCTTTAACTGTTGAAAAGTTGAAAAGTGCCAAAATGCACTTTTCAGTGCCATCTTGTGGTGAGTTCATTCTGTAGTTCCTTCCATCTGACCTGGTGTGAGGAAGATTAGCCAGAATAAGCTTTAAGCTCTGGTTTAAAAGCTCTGGTTGATTTGTGTTTGGGGTGGGTGGGTAGGTGTATTTTAATGTATTTTTAATTAATTAATTAATTAATGGGTTTGTGTTGTGGGTGTGTGGGTGGGTTGAGGGATGTGTGTGCGCGCGCACTTATTTTTATTTTATTTTTTCATTTGGTTCCACCCACTACATCATGATGTTAGCTCCGCCCACACTGTGATGATGTCGTGGTGGGGTAGTAAAATTTTTGACATCCCACCACTGGCTATGATGTCATTATTTTGCACATTCAGTTGTGGTCATAGAGTGGAGGAGCAGTTTGGTGGTGGTGGGGACACAAAGGCTCAAATACTAAGCTGCTGTTTGCAGTGGCTCAGATTTTTTTCCTTCCTACTTGCTGCAGTCCTGCTAATGATAAATACTACCCCATGCAATGGCAATGATGTGAAGGGGTTGGAGCTCCACTTTTTCATTTACTGATTTCACTCAGACTTAGAACACCTGAATAGGGCTTCTGTTTAGGTAATCCATTCAACAGTATATTAGGTGTAAATCCTGTTGCACTGTGAAAATGCACAGGCCACATTATCTTTTAATTTCAGATAAAGCGTAATGGAAAAATATTGCACATCATTCACATATAGCCCCATTTAAAGAAGAAGTTACCTGGAAAAAAATGGAATTATCTAATAAAGCTCTGCTTACTGAGGCACAGTAGCTTTAAAAAAAAGGCATGCAGAAGGCATCCATAGATATACATGAACAATTAGGATGGAAACCAAGACAGATGTGTCAACACTTCATATTTCTCCTTCTCTCATAGCCTTTCAAGTCAGCCACCAAATTGTCTGTGCTCCTGGCAGAAAGTACAGTGTGTTTTCATCCCACAACAACTGTTCAGTGAAAGGTTGATAGCTGAGACTGGTTAGTCAAGGCCAAGGCCTAATCAATTTATTGAAACATTATGGCATGCCAATGTTGTGGAAACAATTCTAGGAGATAAAAGGAGGTTGGGTCCTACAGATGAGCAGGGAGGGCATTACCTTCTAGAGATTAAAGAGGGTGGGTTGGTTTAAAAGCTTTAGATCTCTAGAGTTTGAGGGACCGTTGCTGTAAATAGGCATCTTCTGCTATACCAGATGGCTGGGGAAGCAGTTCCAGACAAGTAAATGCTGCTGAAGAATTTCCAAAAGGGAATTGCTTACAAGTGATGTGCACACAGAAATAAAACACAGCATAGTAAATGACAAGTTAATTGCTTCCCTTGTCACAGCTTTATGAACAGATTGTGACACTTGTGCACATTTTGAAATTATTTATCTTCATTTTTTCCTAGCTATTTATTAGATGTCTGTCACCATAACATGGGTGTTCTGGTGGACTCAGGCAAATTGATGAGAAGAATGTATTGTTCAAGAGACTTTCCCACAGCTTCATCTCATAGATGTGCTATACAGCTAGATCCCTAAATAGAGAGAAATTGAGCATTCTCATCTCAATAGACTAGTTCATACACACAGGTTCATCATTTGATGGCTGCAAAATGAATTTGTTCCTAGGAATGCCTGCACAATTTGTTTAGTAACCCCGTTTACCAAATCATCTATTCCATATCTCCCAAACTGACTCAAAGCCTGAAACTTACTTTTACATTTCATGAATGTTTCTATGGAGGTTTTTTTTTATTTTTTTGGAGGGGGGGTTAATGTTTTGAAATATTTATAGACTAAACTTAAGGAAAAGTATGGATACATGTTCCAAAGCACCCCATTTAAATGACTCTTAGGGGTGTTCAGTGCAGATCCTTCTTTTCAAGATGATGCATATAGGAGATTTACTTGTACCTTTGAGAGAATAATGAATGGATTAAGTTTGAGCATCTGATTTGCTGTTTGTTTTGACTAAAAACTGTATGTTAAATTAAGTCCAATAACTTTTTTTAATATTTGTCGAATTCCTGCTCTAAATCAAGGTGAAAGGAGAAGCAAATATTTTCATTTGGCTTGTCTGCCTCCTCCTCCATTTTACCAGAATGCACAAATTATCTCCTTGTACCTAAAACATTGGCAGAATCCAGATTTTTTAAAAAAGAGGAGTAACAGAGATCAAGTTCAGCTGGTACCATGTTTCAGTAAAGAAAAGAAAGAAAGAATGAATGAATGAATGAATGTTTATTAATTGATTAGTCTTACGACCTTATTAATAACATAACAGAAGAGATTAAATCTGTACAATGCAATGGAGTGCAATAAAATACAATAAAATACAGTAAAAATACAATAAAATACAATATGAACATATCTGAGCTACTTTTAAAGAGTGTAAACTGGAGAAGGTACCTTAATACAATTAATACATGCATATCCATAGTCAGATAAGTGAATCTCCCTTGCAGGATACCCCAATTTGACTGACATATTCAATTATTTTAGCTGATGCCTTAATTATAAACTTGGCAATTCTACATACAATGTGCATGTTAGAACCCAGAAATAGGTAGGACAGTTTATTTATTTTATTTTATTATTTTTATTAATTCAATTTATGTGCCGCCCTACTTGGTGCAACCGACTCAGGGCGGCTCACAAAACTAAAAAATATAACATTCAACACTATAGTCAACAATACAGTATATTACATAATCACAATAAATTGAAATTAAATATAATAGAAAATACAATATGATACAATACAACAAAACAGAAAAATAACAACAAATACATCAATATTATCAGTGTATATCATAGAAACAATTACAAACAATCACTTCCCTCCAGGCAGGTAATTATAATCACAAAGCAGCAGAATAGCAGCAAATACATTAATATCATCTGTACATATCATAAAAGAAATTGCAATGCAAAACAATCACTTCCCTCTGAGCAGACAGATACTGTATAGTCACTTCTCTCCAAATACAAAGTTTGTTATTAGAGTCCCAAAAAGTTGTTTTTTCCAATAGGGATGCAAGGTATTTAAATCTAATATCAGTGTACAACTGGCAATCTAATAAAATATGACAGATATTTTCAACATTTGCATGTTCTTTTGTGATATGGTAAGTGGTGAAACTGCCCATATCTATTCATAGAGTCTAATAGCTTGAATCTGGCTCTACAATATGCCCTTCTTAGAGGATAAGGGAGGCACATCAATACATATTTTTCAGGTTGAATTGTAATTTTGGTAGCAGCCAGCCACCTTAAAGAACCATTTTTGGCCAGTAGTATACGTTTGGCATTGCCTTATAGAATGTTGATTCATTATGCCAGGTCAAAATTATTTTTATAGTCTTACGGAGGAGTAATGTATTTTTCTGATTTGATTGATTGATTTATTTGATTTATTGGACTTGTATGCCACCCACTCGACTAAGCAACTCAAGGCGGCTAACAGCAATCACAATATATCACAGTACATTTAAAATTAAATACAATAAAAATACAATAGTATAAAGCAGACAGTATTGTGGACTTTCTCCACAATAAATCTAAAACTGAAACTTAGACACTTAGCACAGATATTGATTCATGTTTACTCTTGATTGTCTTCATTTTCTTGTTGAACATCATCTTTTCCTACACTGACTTTGGACATGGAATTTCTAAACCATGATGTTCTGCTGCATCCAGACGGCAGGTTCTCTCCTAGGTTCTCCTCCTTCCTGCCCTTCTTTTTCCATTTGTTTTACTCCAATTTATCAGTTGCATACTTTTATACCTTTAGCCATTTGCTTAGCACATCTTCACTCATCACTTTAATTTTTAGTTTTCATTGATTAATTGAAACTTGTATATAATCCACTGAGCCACCTTGTAGAAGATATTCCTCAACATATGATATTATTAAATGGGAGAGAAAGAAAGTTTTGCTTCCTGGTAAGATAATGAAGAAAAATCTATATGAATGTGACCAAGGGTGAAGAGAAAAGGCAGAGACAAAAAAAAAGAGTGAAGTGATTTTTTTTTTTAAAAAGAGGAAGACAGGAGGAGGAGAAAGATAACCTACATAAGTCCTGAGAAGAGATTTTTAAATTCATATTTTTCATAACGTGCACGTGTATTAATCCAATTCTCCAAACATACACATTTTGTAAACCTTTTGTTGATTTCTCCATTGACTACAGCATGTTTGTATGAAGTTCTAAATTGTACACATTCACATTTTAAAAATTAAGAAGAGTTTTTATTTCTTCAGAATGAGATACACCCCCAGGAATATGGAAATATCTGTAGCAAGCCTCCTGCAATGCAGGATGATAAATCTCGGAACCACACACCCCATATCGATCTCTGCTTTCTACAAACCAGTTGTAATGGATGACAGAGACAAATACAAAACACAAAATGGCTTGGCTGGCATGGAGATGGGAAATCCCAATAGTTCTATCTTAGCAGCATAATGTATTGGGACAAAAAGAATTTTGTACTGCATTGTGTCTGTGTCTATATGAACCACAGCCCAATAAAACAGACATTCTGCAAAAAGAAGGCTGCTCAATTCTACCCCTCCCTTGAGAAAAAAAAAATCTTTCGAATGGACCAGCCTATCTGGGAGATTCCCTCCTCCCGCCCCAAGGGAGAGTAACGTTGGTATTCATTCAAGAATTATTCCAGAATGCAATAGTAATAACAAGTACATTTATATACTGTCCCATAGTGCTTATTGTAATCTCTAGGCAGTTTACAGTAATTAGCATTTTGCCCCCAACTCATTTTATCAACCTCAGAAGGATGGGAAGTTGGTTCAATGTCAAGATCAAACTCACAATGTTTTGGCTGCAGTACATCAGTTTAACCCCTGCATTACCAGGACTCTAGAAGTCTTCACTTCCAGAAATTGGAAAGGTGCTTCGAATTTAGCATTGAGTAAATGGTATATTGACATCTGGGATATGGCACTTAATGAAAAAACTTACACATGATTTAAATATAAAAAAGGGGATATTAAAACAAAATAGATTTTGGGACATTTGGAGGCCATTTCTGCAGTACAAGTTGGAAAAAAATAAAGGAGACAAGCCTGAACTGGAGGTAATGAGTTTTTGGTAGAATAAATGAGTTGATGGAAGACAACTGGTAGATTCAAGGACATAAGGTTAGTCCACTAGGGTGTTTTATGTATTTGTATTATGAGAAAATTAGAATACCATATTAAACAGAATAATTAGAATAAAACATTAATGCATGTATACACACTTAAGTAGAATGGTTAAGAGATTGGATGTAGTGAAATGATTAATTTGTATTAACTTTTTAAATGTATTTTTTCATCATCTGTATTATATTTTTTCTCTTTATTATGTTTATGTAACTACACTTTATTATTATTTCTATCATTTTTTTGTTAAAAATCTTAATAAAGTCTATAAAAAAAGAAGAAGTCTTCACTTCACCTAGCATTGTCTTACCTGCTTTTATTTTACTATTATTCCACCTGAAGTATTCTGGCTCTGAGTGTTCTGAGTGAAATTCACTAGGTTCTGCACACCACTTTTTGGGATGTGTGACATTTTGTTCTTCCACAATGCAACAGAATTTTCACTAGGGTCAGGGAATGCCTCACAGTTTTTTTTAAAAAAGATTTATCCCAGTTTAAACTATTTTAAAAAAAGTTTGTGCAAGCTCCCCTTTTTAACTGTTTGGAACTTTTTTTTTTTACATTATCTTTGTAAATGTGCTTTTCTGCAATAAAATTTTGCTAAATAAATAAATAAAGTAGTAAAACATGGTGATATTCCAATCTACATATTGGTTAAAAATAATGCCAGTCTAAATTATTCTATTCATTTGGGGTTTTCTTGAAAAAAATATTTTTAGTATAGAATGTTCACATTAGTTTCTTCTTCCATTGCATCTCAGCTATTATTAAAGTATAAATGTTACTTATGAACAAAAATATCCTTCCCTTTCAAATTGTTTCATCTCTGTAATTACCAACCTTTTACTTTGGTCAAACATTTGTTTGATCTTCTGTTACAAGCCAGGATATGTATGAGTTAATGCAGAGAAAGTAGATGAAACAGGCCTTACAGTTTGATCTGAAAACTGGGACAGTTTACTCCTAACTAAGGGGCTGATGAATTCTACAAAAACAAGATGACAGCATAAAAATTATACTCAAAATAGAAACAATGAAAGAATGAATACAGACTCCTTAAGACAAAGACATAAAACAGACTGCTTGCCTTCTGGGCTTCTCCCTCTGAAGCTAAAAATTCATTAAAAATCTTAATAACCAATGCTTTCACATCATAGGACAGATGTTTACATGCATGCTTCACTGCATTGTGAATAATGTAACAAACACAATTGCCTCTCATAATACTGGATTGCTGGCAATGCAAAAAAGCAACAATACATAGATCTCCCAAAAACCTACAGAGTTAATGATTGATTTGGAAGCAATAATATTTTAAAATGTATTTCTTCTGTTCCACTGCTATTCTTGATCTAGTTTGTATCATCAACAGAATTTCCACCCATTCTTGGAATTCTAATGATCTCATTTTTTAACATCAATACATCCTCTGCAGCCGCCTTGTAAGCAAGGCAGAAACAACTAGAAGCTGACATGGATTTGCCAAAATCAAATAATGCCAGATTAATTTTATCCCATTTTCAATGAGACAACTTCCTTGGTAGACTGTGGGGATGCTGTAGGTCTAATATATCTTGATTTCAGCAAACCCTTTGGCAAAGTGATATTCTGATTAGATCAGGGATGGATAATAGCATGGGTGTTGGATGCTCTTCAAAGCAAAGCAATCACACTTATATACTGCCCCATAGATCTTAGTGCACTCTCTGGGCAGTTCACAAGTTAATTAGCATTTTGCACCCAACATGTTGGGTACTCATTTTACTGACCTCGTAAGGATGGAAAGCTGAGTTCAACCTTGAGCTCTGGTCAGGATCAAACTCACAACCTTTTGGTTGCAGGGCAGCAGTTTAACCACTGTGCCACCAGGGTTCCTCAAAAGTCACAATTAATGACTTGGAAGAGGGAGTGTAGGGGCATTTATCATATTTATAGGTAACACAGGATTAGATGGAATATAACACCTTGGAAGCCAGGAACAAAAGTTTGGGGTTTTTTAAAATACCTGATAGGCTCGAACACTGGGTTGTAAATAACAATAACAGGGACAGGGACGTTTTTTCACCCAGAAGGGGAAAAAAAACACAAATGTACGGTTACAAGATGGGGGACACTTGGCTCAGTAATACAATGGTGAAAAATCTGTAATTTATTAAAAAGAAATACAATGGTACCTCAAGTAACAAATGGTTCAAATTACAAAACTTTCACAATACAAATAAAAATCAATTGACAATAATGGCTCGAGTTACGAATTTTTCCAGAACAGATTAATTGGTTTTCAATGCATTCCTATGGAAAATTTGAGTTACAAATTTTTCATAACATGAAAAATGTCTTGAAATGCATTAAATTTGTAACTCGAGATACCACTGTATTTCTTGTTAATGAATTACAGATTTTTCACCATAGGGGAAAAAAACAAAACAGAACACCAAAAACAAAACAAACACTCAAACTGTTAAATGACAAAGACAGAAAATGACCGATAAGCGTTATCTTCTTATTTCCTCATGTCAACAAGTTCTGTTCAAGTATTTTAATCTAAGAAAATAGGATCCTGTAGCTACAGTTTTGAATACCTGTAATCAACAGAATGCTAGATTCACAGCATTCTTGGCCAGGGTTAATACTAAAAATAGATCTCCACGTTCTGCTTGAAACATTCTCATCTCTTAATTCCCTTATTGGTCCCTGAGTAAGGGCGAGGTGCATTTGGTTAGGCAGAGTTTGTTATTCATTAGTAGTCCTTCTAGACTTCTTGTCGCTGCAGTGTACAATGTGACTTTGGAGTCAGGGGAAAACACGGTCATCCTCAGTAAATTTGTCCTGGACTATCCTTTTATTTCTCAATGAAGGGAGTGAAGTTATGTGCTCAATAAAACTTGGAGACAGACTAGACTCCTAAAAAGGGGGGAGAGGGGGAATAAATTTCAAACAGATAGTGTCAGGGGTTTGAGCCTCCCTATGCTGAGGAGAGGATTTTCAGGGGGCACATGAAACTGCAAGAATCTAGGAGGGGCACATTGCTTCAGTGGAGCTTTACATTTTAAAATTTGCACTTAAACACAGCAGAAAATTTAACATTTGACTTTGCCAGAAACATCATTGTGATTTTTTTTTGTTTTTTAGAAAAACCTCTCCCCTATGCTCACTAGAATTCTTCTATTTTGTTCCCAACTTTGTATGGCCTTCTCTTGGAGGGGGTTTTCTCCCTTCCATGTAGGAATTTGCAGAGTTCAGAGGATGATGCTCTAACGTTGCTGTTCATTTCTGGAAGGGCGAGGCTCTTAAGGTTTTAAATGTCTAAATCACCTTGGTTTCAGCCTCTTTGCCATGACATTTCAGAGGGCAGACCTGCCTGCCCTGTGGGCTAGAGTGTTTTTTGTTTTTGGTCACTTTCAGGCACCAGATAGGAATGTTTGGGCCTGGCTTCCTGATCGACTTATAAAAGGATGCTGGATCATTTTTTGCCTCCTACATTCTGGGGCTGCGGGATATTATGGGCTAGTTATGCCAGTGTTACTTAAATAGGCCACAACAGTATTAGAAGGGTAGTGCTGAGTTAGGGTGGTAGCTGTGAGTCCCTCGACAAGGTGAGTAATAGTTACCTGACATGCTTTGGGTGAATCAGTGTGCATCCAGGCCACACTATGAAACAGTTTTGCAGTATAACCAATATTTGTTCTAGTGAATAGAATTGGAAATGCCCACATTGATGTCTCCCCAAAATCAGCCAGGCTGGGCAGTAGCTGACAAGGCACAGCATGGCATAAGGGTTATGGATTCACCCATTTGGACTGGAGAAGAGAGGAGTTTCTTTTGCTCTGGTAGCACGTTTTGTAGCACTGCCGCAGGTCAAGGATTTGGCAAATTTCAATAAATTGTGGCCCAATTTTTCATATCAAACCTACTGTGTTTGTCTCTTTATTTCATGGGTGGGAAGGGAACTACCATTAAAATATTTCTATGTTTTATCATTTCTTTATTTTTACCATTTACATGGTATTTGACATGAGACAATAGCAAGAAGTAATGAATCCTCTGTGTGAAAAGATGCATCACAATGTTGACAAGGGATACATTTGGAAATTATTATCATTATCATTATTGGAAGGGAGGGCAGATGTAATAGAATAGTGAGGAAAAAAACATGTTGTAAAATGATGGTAGGAATGTTTTAAAACCATAGCATTGAATAGTATTAAAAAGAAAATTAGAGAGGGATGGGAGTAGTCCCTCAGGTGGTACTGGAAATTGCAGGATATATTTTTATAAAGTGTCAATGGTCATCCAAAGCCTACTTTATAAACTGGATTTTACAATGGAGAAGATTCACTGGGAATGAATAGATTCTGGGATCTGAAAAATGAATCTTACATCTGGAGACTCACTCAACAGAAAAATAATGTCATACTCAACTGGAGTGGAATTATGAAATAGCTTTCAGAGCATAATCACTGATGATCTCATGCTAGGAGTTTAATGTTTAATTGTACTTAAATTAGCATCTCTTCATTTGACCAATGCAATACTAGGTCAAGTGGCTGCATTTAGCCTTTAGAGAATATGGAGAAATGATTCCCATCAAATTTGGTACCTTTCTGGTGGGTTGCACTTACCTGTGAACACATAATCTAATCACAGTTCTCCTCTGGGAGAACAGTGCCCTCAAGCGTTTTTCTTTGCTATTAAATTAATTAACATACTTGTTCATTAATCATAGTGCAGGAACAGTGTGCATAATCCTGTAATTAAGAGAAGTTACCTAATGATTTTTGTTAATCTAATGCTAAATCTAAGCACAATGTCAGCACAACTTTAACAAAGATGGCACCGTTGTCTAAAAGCCTGGTACCTACTTGATGTAAGTCATAATCCAACTAAAGCCTTCTGAGTGAATATGGGGAACCATCTAAATAAAAACTACTTAAATAAGGATAGACTACAGATATGCAAGTGAATCTAATTCTTTGTTTTACTGTGCTAATCATAGCTTTCATACACATCCTTGAAACATTTGCATTCACTTCAAATTTAATTTCAAATGAGGTTTAAAAAAAAAAAATAGTTGCAAGCTCAGGTAGTGTGCCAGAGAATTCTGGATTTATTCACCTGTTGGCAATCTTGCAGCATATTGCCTTGGAAATTAAGGATACTGTCAAGATAGACAACCAATTTTTTTTCATTCATTTTGTAGAGGACATGATCTATGGTAGTGCTGGTGAACCTATGGCACACATGCCAGAAGTGGCATGCAGAAGCCTTTCTCCTGGCACATGACATGTGCCATCGAAGGGAACTCCCACCCTGTCCAGTCCAGCCTGCATCACTACCCCACCACCCTCTCTCTCTGCCAAAGGACAGGCAAGAGGGGAGGGTAAAATCCATGCCAGGAGGCTGCAGCTATGAGAGGTAAGGTAGGGAGCACTTGGGGGGGGGTCCATTGGGGGATAAGAAGGCACATTAGGGGTGGTGAGGCCTTTAGGGGTTGGGGAGACCCATCAGGGGGTGGGAAGGCCCATCAAGGTAGGAAGGCCTGTAAGGAAGGTGGGAAGGCCCATCAGGGGTTGGGAAGGCCTGGTGGGGCTTCTCCTTGCAGCTGCTAGACACTTCTCCAGAGACTGTGAGACCTTCTAGCAGCCACATGGGGCTTCTCTGGAGGCCTTTCTAGTGTCCAGCGTGGCTGCTAATTGCTTGTCAGGGGAGGGGGGATGGCATGGAGGCAGGGGCTTGTCAGGGGGCTTGCTACAAAGCTTGGTGGTGGTGGTGGGTGATGTGTATGCACACAGTTGAAGCGTGCCAGTGATATCACATGGGTGTGCATACACCCATGTGATGTCACCGGCATGTGTGATGCCTGCCACCCATCTCCCCCCCCCCACCTCCTTGGGCACTTGGTCTCTAAAAGGTTCACCATCACTAGTCTATGGTGCTGTTAGAATAAATGCAACAATACTGTATTTATAATAACCGGTAGAAGGTAATGACAGATAGTCATATGGGATCTTTTTCTGTCTTGGTCTTCTGTAACTGACTACTAATAGATTGCTATCATTAGGTGACTTCTTTTCATCACTTTCCTTCTTCAGGGAAATAACGTAGGTTGCTTGTTTTTGTTTATCTGATTTTTTAAAAAAATTAGAAATACTTTTTTTAAAAAAAGCAAGATATACAACAAATCAAAATAATAAATCTATTATTTCATGTGAAGCTCAATCTTCATGTGAAGCTCAATCTTGAGTCTTGAGTCTTCATTATAACCCACCCAAACAAGGGATCTTAAAAGTTACTTTATTATTTTGTTATTTTTTGTCATATTTCATAACACCAATTCATCTCCAAAAATGTTTTCCCTTGCACTGGCATTATGCCATTCGCTTTCAAAAATACATAATCCAAACCATGTCTGAAATATCTTTAAGTCTATTTTATTTTAACATTCATTTATTAAACCTTATAAGGTCCATTAGGAGAACTGGAATGGTGTTATTGGCAAATTGATAACTGAAATAAAGTTTAACAAAAGAATGTTAAAAGAAAATAGACTTAATTCAATTTAATTTCTATTTAAGGTCCCTTAAAAAAGTTAAATATCAAAATTAACCTTCCAATTTTTAGTTATACAGTACTTAATCTTGCTGCCATAATCTACATAACAATCATTCTTTTTTTTAAAAAAAACACAACCAACTGCACATCTCCAAAAATTGATAATAATGCAATTCTTGGGCACATATTGGCATTAATAGATAATATTCCATTCATTTCATTATATACCATTTCCCATATTTTCTGTGTTACCACACACTGCCACTATAAATGAAAAATAAGTACCAATTTACCATTTACAACTTGAACATTTTTATTAGTATTTTGAATCATATTTGCTCAGTTTTATTGGAGTTTATAACAATTCTCTTTAATCCTAAAAGGCCTATTCTTCAAAATCTTTCTCTTCCATAATCTATCCTATTCCTGCTGTTTTATGCTCATACCTAAATCTGTTTCCCAGTTTGTTCTTAAATTGTACTGTTGATCTTCTAGTTCTACTATTATTCTATATATTTTAATTATGAAACATTTCCTTGTTTTATTTAAACCATCATGCTCCTTCTGTTCAATTAATTCCTCAAATTTTGTTAAGTTTCTACATTTCCCATATTTTATAACTCACGTTCTAGTTAATTTTTTTAATTGAATCCGATTATACCAAGATATCTTACCTTACTCTCTGCCTCATCACATTTTTATTAGAGACTTTATTTAGTCATACTTGAGAGAGTGAGAGGGAATATTTTAAAAACAAAATCATTCAAGAGATATTATTAAACTGGGCTCAATTTTAGGTTTTCTTTATGTCCATAAGTTTTTTGTCAGATAGTTGTACTGAATGCCTGTCAAAAATGATACTGTTTCTCTAATCCATGTGTCTATTTTGAGAAAGTTGTACAATCAGATTTAAGTCATATGTTTTGGAACAAAAATGCATGTTAATACATTGCATGGATGCTGTTTTCCTCCAACAAGCTCAAAACAGTGCATAGCTTGCTACTTCCTTTTTTCATCTCTCAATCACTTTGGATTCCTCACTCTTTTCTGACCTTGGAGTGAGCACTGGCATTCCTGGTTCTTACATATCAAGGCCCCTGTAGAAAACAGCTTAACATAAGCAACACATTTTTCTTCTACATTTCTCCTCCATGCCAGCTGTTAACTCTCTCCTGGGATAAAAAGAACCTAGTCACAAGATGGTAAAAATCAAGGGTCCTTTTCTTGGGCATTATGATTTCTAAAACTCAAAGCTGACACACTAATCCTTGCACAACACAGGGTAATATGTGAGTAAAACACATTTTACTGTTGCCCACCCCAACATATTGTAATGTAATGTAATGTATTGTCTGTAAGCCGCCCTGAGTCACCACGGCGAGTGGGCGGCAATATAAATTTGAACTAATAAATAAATAAATAAATAATTGCACCAAACATGTGTTGGTGCTGAGTGCATTCCGGGACTACATAATCCAATAACACATCAGGTATTTGTTTCAGCATTATAGTAAATAAGGCACTGTCTTCAGACAAATGTACAAAATGTGAAAAAGAAGCTCAATCTTGAGTCTTCATGTGAATTTGCAAAACAAAATGGTGGAACAATGAGCTCCTGACACTGTCCATTAAAACAGATCTTTCATATTTCTTAGTAGGGTTAAAAAAGGATAACCAAAAATTTGAAGTCTAGCACCAGAGAAGCTGCTGGCACCAGAGCAGAAGGTGAGTAATAGCTGAACTTCTCAATAAAGTTCAAGATCTCCTGAATAGTCCAACCACTGAGACACCAGGGAAGACTCAGACTGAGGCTGCTGTTCACTATATAACCCTCATATATACACTATTAACTATTTATTTCAGCATAGAGGAAGTTTTCATCACTGTTTAGATAATCTTGACTGGAGCATTATGTTTTTGGTAATATTTCTGAATGTAATTTGCTAAACTTTATGGGAACACTATAACCATATTGGGATTTGAGTATATATAATTGCATAAGGATGGTTGTTGTATGGTTTTGGAGTGAAAAGCTCAGACTATAAGGATGTTATGTTAAACTGTTTTCTTCATGTGCCTTGATATACAATGACTCATTATTTTTTTGGTGGCCCAATGTTTCTGGCAGTAATTGGCAGACCAGTAAATGAGCCAGGTTCTATATCTCTCCACATTCACAATTTGTATTTTTATCTGCCAGCAGCCCCACTTGAGTATGTTGGTCTTGCATTTGGGGACTCCAACCCTCAATCTATCTCAGTCCTCCAAGTGACATAGGGAAGGTTGAGTTCCTCAGCCATACCCTCATTTAATGTTATTCATTATCCAGTGAGCTCCTTTCTCCATCTAAGTTGGTTTTGCTCTTGCATACCCTTAAGAATGTTTGTTCTTGCCATAAAGCTCTTCCTGGATCTCAGCTGGTGGACTTAAGGCACATATTCATTCAGACGATGTCGAGGATTTGTTTATTTATTTTTATTTGTTTAGCACTCACATTATATGATAAGTTTATTGATGCTGTCCAGAAACGCTCTAAGGAATCTCTCCCTAGAAGATGTAGGAAGTCCTACATCCAAGATCCAACACATGAAACTAAATGAATATTTTACCCTTTTTGATGCAAATCTACTCAGCTAAGAGACCATTAAAGCCAGCCAAAAGGTAGTGTCAGCTATCTCAGAGCACAAAAAGGGAAAATGGATTAAGCTCCTAGAAGAAATTGACACAACTCACAGCAGTCAATAAGCATGGAGACTACTTAATTGTCTTCATAATGATGCAACTAAACGACCCATACATGCCAATGTCTCAGCTAACTAAATTGTCCACCAGAAATTATTAATTGTGAAACCAGATTCTAACCTATGGAAAAACAACCCACTGAAAAACAAACAGAGGACAAGAAGGAATAAGGAATGGAAGATAGGTGATCTGACTACCCCCTTTAACATAAGAGTGCTAGATGAGGCAATAGGCAGGTGTAAGAATAGTAAAACAGCTGGCATGGATGAAATTCAGATTGAGCAGATCAAACTTTTTGGACCAATAAAAAATGGTTACCTAGACTGTATAATAACTGTAGTCAAGATAGCGAAGTTCACCTTAGGATATTTTCTTGGTCCAACAATGATATTGCCCAATTGTGACTCTCTGCTGTAGCCAATTTCATACCAATTGTCTCCAAGGTGCGGTGTTGGGAGGGGAGAGGAAGTGAGCCATTTTCCAGCCAAACTTTTTTGGACTCCTAGTCACTTCTCCATCCCAGACCTCACAGGTTTCTCAAGGCCACCTCTATGTTGTCTGTCATTTTCTGAACATCAGAACAAAGTAAACTTAAAGGTGCTCTTTGGAGATACGTCAAATGGGAAGGCTGATCTTGCAGAAAAAATACTGTTACTGTGAATTGTGGCACTCTTCATTGACAAAGAAGAAGCAACTATATTTTTTAAATTAATGAGAGTTCTGTTTGTTTTGTTATATACCACCACTCTGGAGAAGCCAGTTTCTCACTCTGAGTGGTGTACAACATTAAAATGACAAAATAATGAACCAATTAAAAAAACAAGAAAAAATATATAACAATAGTATTGGGTATTGTAACAACGACTATAAAAATAAATCAAACTTCAAAACTTTGGGTCCACTAAGGTTGGTTAATTAGTGGGAGGATATCATTGAATGCCAGCTTAAATAGATCCACTTTCAATGTATTTTAAAAAGCAGCCAAGGAGCTTGTTGTAGCTTCACCAGCAAGCTGTTCCATGAGGTAGGTGCCACCACTGAGAAGATTCTTTTCCTAGCTAGGGAAAAATCATTATTCAATCTCTAATGATATTCTGAGGGATAAGAAATATTCAGATTTCTGAATTTCAACTTAAATTTTGGATCTGATTTGAAGCATTCTGTCTGCAAATTACTCTGAGATGTAGGGAACATTTCTGAAAGTATCCAAATGTGATTCAAACCACACTGTGTCGTTAGTGAACTACTTATATTGTATTTCTGAGGCTATAAACCTACTGTGGGGATTACTTCAGACTCCACGTTTGTAGAGTTATACTGTAACCATGGGATTTCACAGAACATACTTTGAAGATTACTGCTTTAATTCATCAGTTGGTGGCAATATATTTTAAATTATGCAATATGTTATCTCATTCTTCCATCTCTGTCTAAAAAGCCACTACATTTAGGCTCTCTGGTAATATACAAATACACTGAAAGTTAAGTTAATCTCTCAGTTATTTAATCCATACACAGTAATTCTTATCAGTTTATAGCCAAAGTCATTATGAATTACTTTCTCAGCCTACTTTATATGCCTGATGAAATAAAAATATTCTCCCTGTTTATAGACATTGTATCTCCAGGTACAAGAAAGTAGCTGCAATCAACAAGGATGGGGGAAATGTTACCTCTGTGCTTCTCTTGAGAGTTTCCGGGTGAAATCTAGCTGGAGAAAATGGGATAAAATGCTTTATGAATTGAATTTTGATCTGTCCCTGTTGCTGCTTTTGTATGCTTTGTGTATCTTTTTGTGATCAGCTGATAAGATACTGCAAACATCTTGGTCACATGTTGGATGGAGCAACTGAGATGTGTCTCAGTACTTTATCAATGACAAATTATAGGATTCTGGCCGGTAGCTTATATCAAAATAACAGTGTAGCATCTTTGTCTTTCTGCTGTTCATACCTGAGCAGAATTAAAATTTCTCAAGGGGGCATATTTGAGGGTTATTATTTTCCTTCCTCTCCTTTCCCCAAAAATATTTTCTATTTACACACCACTCCTTTTTCTGCACAATTTATTTCTGTCCATTTTACAGTGACAACTACTGTTTTCTCTCCAAGATGTGCTGCAGTAATGCAAATCTGGGGCAAATTGAAAGGTAAATTCAAAATGTTAAAAAAAACTAGTATGGTCAGGTTATCCTGCTATGGTAATAGAGTAGACCATGTTGCCAGTGACTCAATGTCGAGCATCAGGCGGTGGTTAACTAACCTGACTAGCAGCCTTGGCAAAGTCCACAGCGAAGGGTGATGGTCCCAAGTGTTATTAAATCCTACTTGAATCCATCTTGATGGAGTGCAGCAGCTTTATCAATACTGGCCTGGGACTGAGGAGGAACTTGTGTATCAAAAGGACTAAAGACCAGAAAGTGACTTGCAGAACTGGATACGTGGTACGGGTGTCACACTGTGATGCAAAAGTCAGATGAAAAGCCACAACATTGTATTCACAGGGCAGTCTTCATGGCTGATCATCATGATGATCACTAATATTCAGATTCAGATACAGCACAAGAAGGAGAAGAAAAACACTGAAAAGGCATTGGATCTTCTCCTAATTTAAAAGCTTAATGTGACCCCTAGAATACTATAGGAAAGGAGCTCTGTCTTTGCTGAAGTGATCCATCCATTTCTTAGCCTTCTATCCTATATTTATAAGTAGGACAGAGAATTTTGATGACACCATAATTGCTCTTTTTTATTCTTTATGTACCCTTGTCAGGAGTTCTTCCATGGTATGATCACTATTCCTTGGGGAAAAACACTAAGGCCAGTGGTCTGCTGTTGTGACACAAACCTTTATAAAGTTCAGTCTGGCAAGCATTCAAGGTCTAAAGATAGATGAACATAAAAAAACCACTTTGACATCTTAAACTATTACTACTCTGGCAGAATTAGAGAGATTAAAATTCCAGGAAGGCATTGTACTTGTCTTGGGTGATTGCTCAGCCATTGAAAAAATAGAAAGCAAATAATGGGTTACATCAACTGGGTGATGTACTGTGACAAGATTTAACACAACACATTGGAATATGAACATGGTACACTTGTAACCTTGTATAGCATACTCTTCCTTTTAGTTTGCAGCATATTATAATCCTTCTTTTCATATTGCAATATGCAGAGCAGATAATGACTGTTAGGAAGTCCATTATAAGAAAGTGAAACTATTGAAAGAGCTTGACCTGGTATTCCTTTAATAATTCTTAATATCTGTCTAACAAGATCCACAGCATTCAATCCATCAGCCCTGTCTTTCAGATACTGTACTTGTTTCTTGACCCATGCATCATTTTAGAATGTGAATCAGATGGAGCAATTTTAGGTATAACATACTAAGTATGACAAAAGAGCATCAAATCCTCCTGCACCAGGTAGTTAGGTGACATCAGAGAGCAAAATCTGTACTCCTTTCTAACAGAATGGTCCCAGGGTTGGCACTTCTCTTTTCAGTCAATTCAACACTGAGGGATGCAAACAGAATTTGGTATTCTTCATGCATTCCAAGTCAGTAAAAAGTTCTAACTAAAGGAAAAGCCAAGGAAGCTAAAGTCTCAACATTCATGTGGTGGTCGTGGAGAGCTTATGGTTTCTTCTATTTCAAGGTTATGAAACAGGACAGTTGTAAAACAAGATCATTTTCAGTTAATTGACAAGCGTAGGTGTTTTTACACAAACAAGCAAACAACTTTCTATTATAGCTATTGCTTTTTCCCAGTGCAACATTTTTATTTTATTTTCCCAACCAATACCAAGACAAATAAGTCTCATGCAGTTTTTCTGTGACCCATGATGTTGAAAATCAATCCAATGTACTCTGATCTAGGGATATGAGGAATATTTGATAAATCCCTTATTGTCATTAATTTATGCTTCCTTGAGTCCATGAGACTCCTCAGCAAATAATTTCAAAGGCATAGAAGTATCTACAGCTCCTGCAGAGACTGAGGTAAAGAGTTTTTCATTAAATCTTTAATATATACAGAAATAAGAAATCTGCTTCCTGACAACAAAAATAAAAGCAGTTAAATAAACCATCCTTGCTAGAAATATTTAACTGCCAATGAATACAACCTTATTCTTCTATTTCATCCTCTCTTTTATGGGAAAAACCTGTGCCTGGCAGTCTATCTTCCCCATCTTAGCTCCAGTGGAAAACATGTTGCTGCTTCTGCTGCTATTATTGCCAATCCTACTACAGTAATACCTCGGTTAATGTTTACCTCGGATAACGCTAAAATCGCATAACGTTAAGTAATCTGGGGAGGAGAATTGGATCGAATAGTGTTAAGGTCCTATGGGATGGATCGGATAACAACCGCTAAAGTCTGTGCGGTTACAATGTATCTCTATGGAGCTTTAACGTTATCCGATGCATCCCATAGGATTTTTACATGCATCGGATAACACTAAAAATTTGATAACATCAAGACTTGTGGAACCAAGTCTTAGCATTATCCGAGGTATTACTGTACTTAGATAGAGACTCATCTTCCAGGGAGTATGACACTGATCGTGAGGTGCTCTCTATACAAAACAAGCATCCACCCTGCCAGGACCTGGCTGACTTCTTTGTTTTCTGTAATGTAGGCACCCAGATGAAAATATTGGCACTTGCTCCCCTCTGCCATTGTTTTAACTCTCCTTGCTCTATGCTCACAAGCCAGCAAAGGCTTTTGGCTCAACATTTGCCCTGCTACTCAATGGGAAAGGTATTATGCATAGATAGATGGCTGAATTCTAACATCCTTAAGTTAAGTTTTCTATATAAGATTTGCCACCAATAGCTCAAACTGCTGTTCTTCAAACCAGATGTTATGCTCTGTAATGTTTGTTATGGGGGCTAATGGTAAAGTTTCCGTAGGAAAGAAGGAAATGACAGTCAAATGCAAATCCTACACTTTCTCTCCTTCTTTCCTCTGGAAGCTTAACTACACATGTCACTGGTCAACCAATCAAACACAACATGATGTAATAGTAATTGAATGAACCCTACAAGCCTAAGTTACCATATCAATATGTTGAGTGAATGTTTGTGGGAAGCTCATTAGCCCCAGCCCTTCAATGATCCTTAATCATGAGAAACCAACAGTATGAAGAGGGGGAGGCAGGGGTGTTCTCTCCATGTGAGCTAGAACTCTTGACGTTCAAGTTCTAATTCCTGATAAGGGCCTACATAGATATGGCAGCCTCTTTCTGATCAAACAGTCACTTTTGCACAATTGCAGAAGCTACCCCAGAAGCTACCCACTAGTTCAGTGTTACTACATTGGGATGAATGTATAGTCCATGGAATTTCAACAGAATACTTTTCACATTAATTTCCTTCTTAGTTAAATGGTGAATCTCAAAGGACACCCCCCCCCCCCCGGCCCGGCCCGGTTGAATTGCTAAAAGCTCTAAATGAACAAACTTTGATATCCTATAGGAGGATAATAAAGATGATTTATGCTTGTGAAGTGGTGTTCTGAATCGTGCAAACAGCACAGCCAAATACCATTTCTTTCATTGACATTCGTTCTAAACTTAGCAAATCAAACAGAATCCCAATGACTAAGGGTTTCCATAAGTACTTCACAGAAATTACTTGGTGTTTACCATATTAATATTGGGTTTGTTTTATAAGTGATTGAAATATCCTTTTCAGAAACTTTTAAAAAATCAAGGCCATAAATGCTTGTGGCATTCACTTCATATATAAAGAATTTGAGTTCATTTTATTTGTATGCCTTATGGATAAAATATCATTGGGAAGTGTGATGGCCACTGCTTGGTATTGGAGATTTGGAAATGCGGCAGTCGAGCAGTTTTGGTTTAAAAAATGTAGGCGTTGCAAACTTTTTTTGAGGGAGGGGTAATTTAGTATCTGGAAGAGCACTATCTAACTGGGGGAAAAATAGAGAAAGCAATAGCAATATTGGGATGGAAGTATAATTTCAAGGTCACAGTGATAAAAAGGAGATCTAAAGGAGCAGTTTGAAAACAATTTTTATCCAAAAGACAGAAAGTGTGTGAAAAATTTAAATTTAGAATAAAGCCATGAAACACATTTTCCCTTGACAAAAGTTGTGGATGAGGGTAAGACTTGATCTTGTTAAATTCATGATGGAGCCTTTTCAAAGATCAAGTCTGATAAGAATCAGCAACTGACTGTATAAGGAGTCAGCCATATATCCTGCTCCAAAACCTGCTGCCTGATGAGATTGTCTAATGATTAGATGACAAAGGAATTCATAACTGTAAAAAGACACCAAAGTGAAACCATCACTGCAAATGAGAACATAGTACATAGCAGAGTGCAAATAGGGTCATAATGCTCCTGGGAACTGTGCTACCTGCCCAATATAGACTAGGTCTCATGGGACCTCCACTCACTTTGATAGTTTGAATATAAATGGAGAGAAAGGGAATCTGATCTCTCTATAAAAATAGAAGTTAAAAATGATCTGTCCTCTGAACTTCCACCACTTTGGGCAAATGATCAAGCCCTCTTGAAGAGTTTTCATTTTCAGCAAACCAAATTTAAAGAGGTCCATAAGCACAAGACCATATTGTTCAAAGAGCTGTAAGAAAAAAACACACATCCTGTATGAGTTGAAGACAAAAGTTTAATCTTGATCTACTGAAAACAAACATTTTGCTCTGAAAATGAAATGGGCTTCAGCTTCATGCTCCCTGAAGTATTATAATGTAAGCATAGTTGGCGGTGGGAGAAAAAAAGAAAAGCAAACAATATATACTCTGTTGTGATACTGGTAAATATCACAGCAGACAAGCATAATCTAGGAAACATTCCTCATCACACTTTATGAGCCCAATCTAACTCGGGGAGGTCTGGGCAAAAGGTTTTTTTCATTATGATTCTTTAAAAGTAAAGCTGTTCTATGTCATCATTCAGAAGTAGATTTAAGATATCTCATAAAAATTGAAGGAAAAATCTTACTCATCTTGAAATAAAATTATTTGCCCTACCATCCTTATTTATTTGGAAGGAATCTAGTCAGTTGCGGCCAAACTATTGGTCCTCAACAGGGTCTTTAAAGTGTAAGAAGCAATTATCTCTTATCACATTGAGCATGCTTAGAACAGACTTGCAAGCAAGAATATCACAAAGTACTGTAGCTACATTGTTCAGCTTCCTTGGAGGGGAAGGGAGATGTTTGGAAGAAAATGAAAGGTCACAGAAATAGAGTCAAAAGTTTTAAGTGTCAGAAAAACAGGCTTGCTTTTTTTCATATCTATTAATAAATCTCTATTGGTTAACCAAGTCTCTGTTCTCATATCCACTTCTTTCAAAAAGGCTTCATGTGGTGACACTCATAGAGGTATTACTTGATAAAATTTCATCTTATATATTTTCCAAAACTAGAAAATGAAACAGGCTTGGTCAGTGATGGGATGTTACCGGTTTGGACCAGTTCGCCTGAACCGGTAGCAACCCATTAGGAGGGGTCGCCGGGGTGGTGGTAAAACCCTGGGTGACTGGTTCGGTCGCCTCTCCAGCCCCTTCCAAAAATGTATTTCTGGGCATCCTCCATTTGACGCATGCACAGTTCTATTTTTCTAGTGTGCATGCGTCAAATAGAGGTTTGACGCATGCACACTAAAAAAAAGTACTGTGCATGCATCAAACGGAGATTTGATGCATGCAGACTTTTTTTAAAAAATTATTTTTTTGCTCCGCCCATGATGTCATGACATCAGCTACGCCCACAATGTCCATGACGTCACGGTGGGGAAGCAGTGATTTTGACAACCCACAATTTGCCATATTTCTCCATGGAATTAGCATCCAATTTTCTTAGACATATTCAATGTACATCTGCGTTATAAAACAAAGAGTGTGTTTTTTCACAGTTATTAGTGCCTTCTGTAAATTTTCATTCTGAATTTCTGAGACCAGGTTCCAGACATAAGCCTTCAAAGGAGAAATTATCTCCAGGTCTGGGATATTCTTAACTTTTAGTACTGTCAGTCATGACCTAATTAGCAGATTCTTGCAAGAATAAATTTTAACTCCTTCCTTGCCAAACAAGAATTGTGGTGTGTAAAAAGTTTCTGTATCTATTTGTAAAAATATTAAAAATAATTAAAAAAAAAAACAAATATTCAGAAGCTCACTTTATTTGCCTTGTGACTGAGAATAGTCTTACTCAACACTAACAGAACTTTTGGACTTATATCCTGTCATAGACTGGATAATTCCACCAATCTTGTTACTATACAATTGTTTGATAATTAGGAAAATAATTCCAGAGATGTTGTGTGGATAATTTGACTTTGATTTCCAGTAACAATCTTTGCAAACTTCGAGACATCCCTTTTTAATATATATATTTTTCAAAAAGTGAATGGATATTGTTTGGAAAAAATGTGCAAAACATACAGCTTTGGGTCTGATATAGCTGTGAAATATACCATTCAGACTTGTAAAAAAAAGAAAAATCAGCCAATTATAATTGCTTTGTTTTTAAGTAAGAAGTGGTTACCTGATTTAAAAAAAAAGTAAGGAAAAAACTTCTGGAATATTCCCTTACTGGTGTATTTTTGTGATTGGTAGTGAGTACAAAATGGTATCATGTAGATACCCAAACTATGGCCCAAGGGCCGGATCTCACCTGTGGTACCAGTTAATCCAGCCCATGCAACCCCTAAGTTTGGGCACCCCTTCTGTAGAACATATTGACTGTTGTTTTTAGAGTTGTAGATATTCAGGCTGTACTTTGATATGTAAAGCTTAGCATTATTTTTCCTGCTGGTAACCTAGACAGAATATTGTGCAGCATTTTCTTTGTGTTTGGAATAGTTTATACAGAAGCACCATACCTCATGTTCATAGACCAAAGAGTGATGTTTTTATGAATCACTGAATTTCACTCTCTGATTTATAATAATTCTAAGCCATTATGTGCAGGTGAGACCATGATGATCAAATAGCAAATTCAGAAAGCATAGTGCTGGAAAATATATATAAAATCTAAGTCCAAAGAGAATTCTAGTAGTTTTGCTGTTTGGCTTAAACCATGCATTGAAGTTTGGGACACTGTCCCTGGTTTCTCTAGTTGCTTGGAAAGAGATCTTGGCAAAAGATGTAATGTTCACAAAGTAAAAGTAGTTTAATACATCATTGAAAATGATGGCAATCAAAATTGAAGACAACACAGAAATACCCCTAGACTCCCATACTAAGGATCTTCTTTTGAGCAGCTAAATGCCAAAGACCAAAATAGCTTGAAGGCACTTTGAAGAGAGGCAATGTCAACAGCTTCCCAATCAATGAGAATAGGGGGTGGGCAGCTGTATATCACATGGGGGTGGAAAAAAACATAATAATTTGAGAATAGTATAAGTGTGCTCCTATGTAAAAGAGAGTACGGCTGACAATGTGGAATTCCTGGAGGACTATCTAAAAAAATGGTGTTCAAGACACACATATACTTTCACATCAGTTAGGAATGGGAGGGATATGGGTACCGAGGTTGGAACACATGGAAGGAAATATTTACCCAACAAAGCCTTACCAGACAGTCTGTCAAGCCAGTTGCTGGTGATCTTAAATTACATGATACGGAAGCTTAGCTTCAGGAGTTGACTTATATGGTTTCCTGGGAGGAAGAGGTTTCCTTCTGGTCTCAAACTATTTCTGAGGAAACCTCTTATTCCAAACAGTCTTTATCTGTCTGGGAGATTCTATCTATGATTATGGCTTCAGTTTGTTGTATTTGCATGGAATGGAATGAAGGTACATACTCTTCTGATTACTCCATGGAGCTACCTTAATATAGGGATTCAGATTCTTGGCATCAGATAGGTCACATACTGAGATACAGTTATCTTTGACTTTCTACATCTCTGGAGGCCAAGAGACTGCAGAATCCAGCAACTGCTCATCCATGATGGGTTCAAGAGGCTGTAGCATGCCTTCTCCTGAAAATTCATCAAGCCAAGCCATGCTAACCGGATTTTTAGTGACCACACACAATTAATTCACATTTTTTTCCTTATTATGTCCTGCTTGTCTTGTGATTCATCTCCCCACCTAGACATGTGAAGGAAAAAGATAATCTCAGAGACTTCAACCTTGAGAGCTGGCAAGCCTAATGCTACTAATGTTACCTTAGTATGTGAGGGGACACAGTACTTTTCTGTCTTTCCAATCATGGAAATGATCTAAGAAGTGGGAGGAACTCTTACCATGCTCCCTTATCATTATCTATGAAAGAACAGTGGGCTCAATTCCTTCCACACAGTTGAAGTATTCCAGCTCTGCCAGACAGAAAAAGAAATGAGCACATATCCAGCAACTCCCTGGCTATAACATATAACATAAAGAATTCTGAATTAGGTTGAAGAAAATCAAGCTTACTTATGATTAGCTTCTATTTTGATTCCCTCTTCTCCACACCTGGTAGCAAATAAATCTTTCAGTGGAGAAGAGGTTGAGAACCATAATGATTTTCTGATGAGATTATACACTTCTTTTTCAGATGTTATTGCCAGTTACAAGCATGAACTGTTGCAGTGTTCATGGAGCAGGAAGGTGTTAAAAGCATTCCTTTGCTTGGTATACTGCAATGTGTTTTGCATTTAAAGGGGTTTCTTTGTAAAGGCCTGTCAAATTTGATAAATTCTCCTGTGGCATATAAAAAGCCAGAGTTCCAAAAATAGAACATAAAAAGTTTACTTGATAGGCAGCTGTGGCTGCAACTGCAGATTTGTGAAATCCTTCTATTTTTTGTTGGTTTTCTGCATGTAATAATAACTTTAAAAATTTAAAAATGGAAGTAGAGTTCAGTTCCTTTGTTATCTTCTTGTGCACCTATGTAGTTCAAGGCTTTGCTCTGGATTATGGTGGTAACAGATATTCAGAATCTTTCTTGGCCTTCAGGAAAAAGGGTGTCGACACAAATACACTGCTGAAAAGATGGTCAATCAGTGGAAGATTTTTTAGTCCTGCATGGGGGGGGGGGTGGGTGGCCACAGCAAAAAATAAAGATCATTGGTGTACATACTGTAGAATATAGTAAACAAAAACATGCATCAAAAATTGTTTTGCAAACAATGCAAAGTTTTCTATGCCAACACAATTGTGCAAAATGGATATTTCCCCACAAAAGCCATTTGTGAAAAAAAATAGGAAAAAGTATGGGAATGTAAAAAAAAAAGTATAAACATTTCTATAATGTCATCAAGTGTGAGTTTTTAATTGTTTCTGTTCTTATTTGTGAGGATATAAATCAGTAAACAAACAGTTGAAGCCTTCACTGATGACAATACTAAGTGAATTTAATATTAACCAAGCCAATTGGGAAGTTCTTGCTCCAAACCAAAGTGCCTAGTCAAACAAAAGGGCTAAATAATTTGAAATAAAAAGAATCACAGATGTGCAAAGGAAGAGAAAAGTGAGAAAACAAGGATGTAGAATCTCAACAGCAGAATAAGTTCAGGATCAGTGAACCTGTCCCCATTCCTTCCACATTTTCTAGGCTCATATTCAGCCACACTATCCAACCTTGTAACTATTCATTTCTTCTTTTCTTCCCTAAATGGTGAATCTAAATCTGATGGAGAGAGATCTCTCTGGAAACAAAGGGCAAACTATTACAGCCTAATGTGTTTATAGAGAAACCAGGTTTTAAACTTTATTTTGGCAACACTTCATTGAGAAATAAACAGATACATCTGAATGTGTTTATTGGCTCAGGAAGCTCCATGGGGAGCAGCATTTCAAGCCTGCGGTTCACCATTTCTGTTTGAAGAAACAGCAAAAAAGGAAAGATGTGAAGTGTCTTATTTATTTGCTCAGTTCATCCTCATCAAGCCAGATGAGTCACACATCATCTTCAGGAGGAATAAATTGTGCTAGGATCAGGGCCAGGATCAAGATAAGTTGAGCCACTGTCAAATAGGAGCAACAATGGCATGAGATTGGAAGGTGAGATAGGACCAGAGTCAGAACCAGGATGTAGTCAAGTGGTGTGAGAATCAGGGTAAGGGAAGATGTCATGCTACATATAAGTGGCCCATTCCCTGAGTATCTTATTGCCCTGGCCCCCAAGGGAGAGGTACAACAGAGCTCAGGATATTGCATACTCCAATAAGTCTTGCTTTTTTCCAGTCAGACTGTTTGTACTCATTTGCCTCATCCAGAAATAGGTATCCAATTTCATACCCTCAGCCATCTCCCACATCCACACCTGCCTTTGTTTCCTTAAAGCCCCAGTATTTCCAGTTCTCTACCATTCCAAGCTTTCACCCCTGTCCTTCCTCCAACGTGTCTTGCTCTACCTTTGACTACTCCTTGGTTTTTACTTCTGTTCTTGATTGTCCCTCAGTTTTCCACCTTTTTCACTTTACTTCTAGGGTTTCACTGCTTGGCAACTGGACACGTTTGCCATTAATATCATGGGGTTCCACAATAGTCAGGAGCTCCATTGAGTTCTTCTTACCACTATCCAGGAGGAGATGGAGGTGGTACTCCTCAACTCTTCCTAACAACATTATAAGTCTATGTTGTACAACATATATACAAGGATGAAGCAGAGGAAAACACAAAACATATATCTTTAAATTAGGGATTAAAAGCCATAAATCCTAAAGACAAACCAAACCTCTTGTAATGTGATGTGTGACCTCCAGCTGCCAACCCAATGACAAAAGCAGAGCATAAAATTTATGATGAGCACTGAACCCTAAGTTTATGATGAGCACTGAACCTTTACTAAAGTTTATGATAATTGCAGCAATGACTATTCTGACCCATGCCCAGTGTGAGATCATTTTCATGTCAGAGATTACTCTGTGTTGAAAGGATTTTTGCAGGGGATGCCCAAATGAGACTCCTTTCATGTCCCCCATTGTGCCGCTCAACCAAACCCATATTTCCAGTCTCCAAGCCTAGTGCCCTAATCACTAAGCCATGGGGTGGGGTGGGGGGTGGGGGAATGGTGTGAGATAATGTTGCACAAAGAAAACTCAGGATTATTTGACAAAGCTGATGGCAGTGCTGGTTATCTGAGACCCCTGGTTTGATTTCCCACAAAACAGGTCTCTGCATCTTTCAGAAACCTATGAAATATTTATTGTTTTTGGTTGTTCCTGGTAAAACAACAACCAGATCATGTAATGCCATTAAGCCGCCCTGAGTCTGGTTCTCCTGATTGGACGGGTTAGAAATCAAAAAATTAAAATTAAAGTAGTCGTGTGTAGCCTTCCAGCAGAGTCAACCTTCTTTAGCTATATCCAATCCTTCCTCCAAAAGATGACAACTTGCTGAATAGTTTACAAGTTTATTAAAAAGTAAGTGCTGGCTCTTCAGCTATGCAATGGAGATGAGCACTGAACCCTTGTCGGATATGACTGGTTTTCGAGCAAGGGTGACCTTTACATTAAGAAGGAAAAAGAAGAGAAAACATTACAAAAAGGCAAAGTTAAAACAGAAGCAAGACATTTTATATTTCTCCCTCATCCCAGAGAAAAATAAGAAATAAGCTAAGAAAAAAAAACCTTCCCCATGAGGGAATTCTGCTAAGCACCCAGGGTCTAAGCATTAGCTACATGCCTGAAAGACAAAAGACTAAGCTATTATTATTATTATTATTATTATTATTATTATTATTATTATTATTATTATTATTATTATTATTATTATTATTATTATTATTATTATTATTATTATTATTATTATTATTATTATTATTATTATTATTATTATTATGTTCAATGTATATGTCGTCCCACTCGCAAAATGCGACTCTGGGCGGCTCACAACCATGTCATCACATAATATACATCAACATAATAAAATCATAAAATACAGTATACAGTACATAGTAAAATACCATTTAAAACTAACATAGTACATCGCAATTAAGATAGAAAAAAATCCATTCGATGCTCAACCTCCTTCAACCAATGAAGAGGACTTACAAAATAACAACAATGTTCCTAAAGTCTTTCTCCCTCTTCCTGGCAAGTTGAGGGCAGGCGTCTGGAGCTCACAGAGGTGAGATTTTGTAGCCTTCGAAGCCCCCGGCAGCTGCGGCCACTTTCTCCCTCTCCTGGCAGGTCGAGGGCAGGCGTCTGGAGCTCACGGAGGCGAGATTTTGTAGCCTTTCGAAGCCCCAGAAGCTGTGGCCACTTTCTTCCTCTTCCCGGCAAGTCGAGGGCAGGTGTCTGGAGCTCACGGAGGCGAGATTTTGTAGCCTTCGAAGCGCAAGCAGCTGCGGCCACTTTCTCCCTCTTCCTGGCAAGTCGAGCTAAGACTGAATACTTCTAACATCTCTTTTTAACTACAGTAATGCCCCGGATAACGTTAAGACTTGGTTCCATAAGACTTAATGTTATCCGATTTTTAGCTTTATCCGATAGCGTTAAAATCCTATGGAGCTGGCTCGGATAACGTCAACTCCATAGAGATACAGGTACTGTATGTACATTGTAACCGGCACAGAGTGCAAGGGAAAGTCAAGGAAACCTTTCGCTCCCCTGCTGCCGGGGGGGGGGGGAGATTTCGGACAAGCCTCTCCTTGCTTAGGCGCGGGACTGTGCCTAAGCCTTGACTTTCCTCCTCTCTCCTCCTTCTCTCTCTCTCTCATTCTCTCTGCAAGCAGCCGGGCAGCTTCCTGCACTGGGGAAGGAAAGTCGAAGAGCGGAGGAGGCGAAGGAGCTGGAGAGAAAGAGAGAGGGGGAGGAAGGAAGGAAGAGGGGGCACCACCGCCAAAGCCGCTGCTGCCTCCCCAGTTGATCCTATTGTTTCTTAAACTGCCTTTTTTTTCCTTTCTTCGGGGATCCCAGAGAAAGGTGACTTCAGCCCAGCAGCGGCTGCGGCTTCGTCGTCTCCCCAACACCACCACCCGCGGCAAGTGCTAAGGTTCGTTTCGGGTGGTGGTGGAGAGACGACGAAGCCATGACCGCTGCTGGGCTGAAGTCACCTTTCTTTGGGATCACCAAAGAAAGAAAGAAAGAAGGCAGTTTAAGAAACATTAGGATCAACTGGTGAGGCAGCTGTGGCTTTGGCGGCTTTGGCGAAGAGCGGAGGAGGCGAAGGAGCTGGAGAGAAAGAGAGAGGGGGAGGAAGGAAGAGGGGCGGGCATGCACGCGACAGATGGGGGTTGGGGAGGTTACGGGGAAGATCTCTGTAGCCTCCCCAAACCCCATCTGACGTGCACGTGCCTACACGGTGTTTGGAAAGGACACGGGGATCTTCCCCGTACCCTTTCCAAACATCGGGTGAGCGGGCATGCGGGCGCGCATCAGACGGGGGTTGGGGAGGCTATGGGGAAGATCTCCATAGCCTCCCCAACCCCCGTCTGACGCACATGCGCTGGCACGGTGTTGAGAAAGGATATGGGGATCTTCCCCTTACCCTTTCCAAACATCAGGCGGGCGCACACGCGCGCATCAGACGGGGGTTGGGGAGGCAATGGGGAAGATCTCCATAGCCTCCCCAAACCCCATCTGATGCACGCGTGCCTGCACGGTGTTTGGAAAGGGTACGGGGATTTTTCCCGTACCCTTTCCAAACGCGCTGACGCGCGCCTGCAAGGTGTTTTGGAATGCAGCGGGGAGTCCCCATCTGCGTTCCAAACCACCCTGTAGCCTACACGACTGTACCGCATAACGCTAAAACAATCGTTATCTGATGCAAGATTTTTCCAAAAATCTTGCATCATTATCCTATTCTAGCGCTATCCAGTACAATCGTTATCCGGGGTATTACTGTATCTACTACGTTTCCTATATGGATGCAATCACTCAAACTTCTTGCATTCCCTTCCTAGGTTTAACCAAGCAGTGTGCATTTTGTGACATCAGTCATCTCTCCCTTTCTTCCAAGTCCTTTCCCATTAAAAGTGTCTGTTTATGGCCCAAGTATTTATTATTTTATTTATTTATTTATTGCATTTGTTACCCCGCCCCAATCGGGAGGACCCGACTCTGAGCGGCTTACAAGAAATAAAAACATAAAACAATCTATATCTATAAAATCAACAAGAGTTAAAAAGTCATCAAAAGTTAAAAACAATACAGAAACAACCCGCAAATCCCACATTCAGATCCAGGGATGGCAATCTGTTAAATAAGCCACCTAGTATGAGAACCCATGTTCCCGGGTCCCCAGACTTGTCCTGCCAGCCAGTAGTGTGGAACTGGAATGTTTTGTCTCCAGGTGTCATTTTCACTTCTTCCATCCTTCATGTTTTCAGTGTCAGCTCTGGTCTTATATGCACCTGGAAAGGAAACTTAGAAAATCAGACATTTCTCCTCTACAGACCTCTGGCATTCCATATTTTAACCCTCAACTGGGCCACAGCCATTTTAAAATATAAGGCCTTTTTGATGGCACTATACATGGAAGCCAATTTTCTGTCATTTGGACCATCTGAGGCTGCATAAACCATAAAAAATGCACCAATTTTTTTTTAAAAAAATCATCCTAGCAATGACTAGAAATCTACATCCAGTTTTTGTGGGGGAAAAGGTGATTGGGGATATTATATGGTGCTTTATATCCTGTGAACTATTTGTAAAATAAACAAACACTCATAGAAAGCTAGAATAAGGTTACATTAGGCACAGGGTAGAAAATGTTGAACTTTTTAAAAAGTGTTAGCCATGTTAGTCTGTACAAACATATCAGAGAGTAAACAAAACAAAAAAAAAGACCCCAAAAAACCCCACTGTGGCATCTTAAAGCTATTTTGAATGTCTCCTGAGAAAATGAAAGCACAGCTTTATGAAGGCTACATGGCATTAAGAGCACCTTGCCTAACTACTTTTCCAAAGAATGGGGCAAGGTATATAGGAAGGAGGGGTGAACTAAGGATAGAAGGAGGCTTCCTCCCAGGTCATAAGCCATTAATGGCAGGAGACTCTTGAAGATATTGCTTCTCTGTGGCATTGGGTTCTGATGCCATTTCCCATGGATTTCTGTGAAGCTACATCTTTTCCTTCTCTTGCTTCTCAAAGGTACCATCAAGTGAAAATAGTTGCTAGGAGTATAAATTATATTAGCCCAAGAGAATTACTAGTCCCCAGAAACTTTTACTAACCTGGTGGGGACTAGCAGAGGTTGGACAGGGACCTCATTCATTTCTGCATAAACGTGTTCTACATTTATAGTGCAGAGAGAAGAGGTGGAATCCTTTTTCTGGAAGCCTGTTTAAATTCTCTGCTGGGCACAGAGGAAAGATACAGCAGTCTTCTGCTAGCCTTCTTAACTCCCTGCACGTAATTTTTGGTCTCTCGTGAGTTTCACAGAAATGCTTCAATTTTGTCTGCCTTAAAAGGCAGGAAAAGACCATCTGCCATTGGGAATGCTGGTATTGATTTTTATACATGTCTTATGCTACAGCTTTTTATAAAATCATAACATAAGGCTCATTCCTATAGTTTATGAAGAGCATGGTTTTTCCGAGCTTAAATTTATCAAGATCTTAAAGCTTCCTGTGACTAAAGGAAGATTATAATGATTTTCGCTGTTCATATAGTAATATAATATAAACTGGCAAAGTCCTCAGGAATTGTACTTTGAAACTGCAGTTCATTTGCAAAGTGTAAAACAAATTATTCTTCAGGAATTCAGATTGTAGTCACACCTCACAATTTTGTTTTTACAAATAATCCCTGCAAAGTTTATAGTTCTATTGGGAAATGTGAAATACTGTATAACTTACATGAGCTAGTTCATACTTCATCAGTGGAGAGGAATTTTCCTAAAAGTAAGCAAGTGCTAGGACCAGATTAAATAAAATATCCCCTCCTTAGAGGTCAATCAAACTAAAGTTTCATCCAGCTCTATAGTCTTCCTGATACTTCTCGTATTCATTACAAATCCCAACCTTTCCCTCCCCATACATACATTGAAATCAACAAGATCAAAAATATTCCATAGCAGAATGCCACTTTAAAGAATATGCTTTAGTTTAAAGTAATCAAAATTAATTAATTGAAGTTGGGGCAGTGATAATCAGAAATGCTAGTGTTCTATAAATAACAAGATACAAGAAAAGTGATTGTGTTCATATATTAATGAAATGTATAATTATGATTAGCTTAGATAATTTCAGCTTCCCTGCTTATCTAAAGTTGGACATTTATTTATTATTTATTTTATTTAATAAAATAAAATTTAAATAATAAATAAATATAAATAATAAATAAATCTAAAGTTGGACATTGCTACACTTGTATCTAGAGCATGAAAGAGAAATCGAATGAAAGAAGGAGAATTATTTCACAATAGAAGATATGGTACCATAGACTTTTCATGAGCCTCTGAAAGCATCCATGAAGTAAAAGCTAAGGGAAAGTTGTTTTCACTGCTGTTGCTGCACACCAATTCCTTTTTCTCCCTCCCTTTCTTCTAATCTTTGCAAGAAGGACTTGTAGTAAAACACAGCATTGGCAGGGTCAGTGGAGGCTTGCAAAAGATGTGTAATGTTGCTTCTGCTCCTTCTCAGTGCTGGATTAGATGCCAATCCATGTAGAAAATGTGGCTGTTCTGAAGGGATCTGAACTCACATTACACACATTGTCCGTTCTCTACAATATTGCCCAAGCTGAGTACATCCACTGCCACCAGATTGTTCTTTGAACACAAACTCCGCAATAAACATTGGCACAAATACTTCAAACTCCCTGCTTGCATGATATCCATTAAACTCATACCTCCCAAACATGTGCACAATCAGGGACTTAAAACGTGGATCCCCTGACAGAAAGAAGACCAAAAATGGTTTTGGCTCAGTGGCTTCTTGCTGCTAGTAGAAATAGGTTTCCATTTTAGGAATTGAGGTACCCTTCTGCCACAGAATGCATTCCTCTTCAGAATAGAAAAAAAAATCCAGCTACAGGGAGGAGAGGAAAGGAAACTTAACCTTTCTTTCACAAGCATCTTTGCTACTGCTACTGCTGGTGTGTACCTTTCCAAGACCTTGCTACAAATATTAGAATACAGTTAGAAGGAATGACATATCGAGGCATTTCCTAAGTGTTGAAGCAACACAAACTTTCTCTCTTCAGCAGTATAGATGAGAGAGGCTCCTCCAGTGTGGCGTGGCTTACTGCCACCATGCCATCTTAAGGGAGCTCAGCACAGAGTGATTTCCAATGGTTGCAGCAAACATAATCCAACCCTTTGTTGTTCTGTATCATAATGACTGTTGGATATCCCCGCTAAGCATATGAGCTTGGCTGGACCAAAAGCACAGATACTTCCACTTGGATAGAAACTTTGAGAAATAATAAACTTCCAGTTTCCCACTATTTTCAGGATAAGTTCTTCATAAGGTCTCTATCTGGAGTTACACAGAGAGCTAAAACAGAGATACCAGCTCTGGTAGGCTGTTCTGCAGAAGAGCTGTTCTGGAGGAAAGGAAATGCCATTCTTGAGACTGGAAGAACAGCAACATCCAACCTATTTAGTTTCAGTTCCTTGGACAGACAATAGCTGTGTGGAACAGGAAAACATGTTTTAAGTATCTTTAGTGTACCTCAGAACTAAAGAATGCTTTCATCCCTAGTCCCTATGTCTTAAAAAACCCAGAAAGAGAAATATATTAAGTCTTTAAAGCCTAAGTTCAATTTTCATCTGTAATAGTCCAGTGTTTTCTACCTCTCAAAACAAATACTGACTCTTAGGTTTTTAAAAAACAAATCTGACTGGCAAAGGGGGGGCATTTATTTTTAAAATTGTTCCTTTTTCTGATAGATGTAGGAGTCTTTGAATGACACAAGTAGTGGGGAGAAAGTAATTTTTGACTAAGACCTCAAATAATAGGTTAGCTAGGTAAGAATTTTATATGGTCATGTAAGTTTCCCTCTGCTTATTGAATAGAATGGGAAGCATTGTTGGAAGTTGTGTTTATAAAACAGCAACTAAATATGCAGTGCTGCACAAGTCTCCTCAAAAATGTGATGTTAAATTCATTGGGACTGAGATACTGGGAGTGGATCTCAGAAAGATTGTTTATGAATTCCACATTTTTAAAAAAAATATTATATAGCCAATCAGATTAGGATGGTTCTTAATAAAATGACATTAAATAATTTGTTCTGTGGAGATACATAATCATAAGAACTAGGGTAAATGTAAGGATTGTTTATTTTAAATGGGATGGTAAGAAAGTGATAAAAATATATTTTAAATACTTCATCTGTAGTAATATTCTTCAAATTTGGTTTTAAAAAAAGTATTTAGCCCAGAAATATCACTGCTGATTCAAATAACAGATGTAAAGAAATTCCAGAGAATCTTTAAAAAGGATTAATAAAATATTCAGAAAATGTAGGGGTAAATAAGACTGAAGGATTGGTTAAGGAAAGTGTCCCATAAGGAACATATAAAAATCGAGAAAGTTAAAGTATCTTGGTATAATATATTACAAATATATTTGTAATATACAATATATTTATTTATTTTAAGCAGAGAAACTACTGTCAGTTTGTTTGTTTTTGAATTGAAGGTGGTTTGAAAAGTAGTCAGATGATTAGGAGTCTGTATGCATACACATACTTCTTTTGCTTCACTCCCATAGTTCCCAACATGGGGTCCATGCCCCACAAGGGAACTTCAATTCCCAGAAGCCAAAGTCAGTACATTGGCTGATCAGTGCTTTGGGGAATTGACTTAGGCTTCTGGGAATTGAAGTCCAAAACCCAAACATTGGGAAACTGGTCTAAACCCTGAAAAAAGTAGTTCAAGTGACAAGACATGTAAAGAGATGTGTCTTAGAAGCTGACTAAGCCTCTTCCAGAGAAAGTCTTTTTTTTTTAAAAAAAAATTGTCACTAAATATATATTGCTGAACAAATGGGGCAGGCATGAGTATCTGTGTGAATGCCAGCCTGCTCGTGCATATGTGAGATATAGACACAGAGATAATTCATTCCTCACTGTTTGTGAACACCTGTGTGCCTATATAAAATAATGTTGTGTCTTTGACTCTACCAATTCCCTAGTCCATCTACAACTGCCTACCTTACATTCTACACGACAAACTCCGAGCTTCATTTTCCATATGGAGAGACAGGGAAAAGGAAGGAAAGAAGAGATGCACTTATTTTGAAAGGAGAAATTGTGTACTGCTGTGGGAGAACTGAAGAGGAGAGGTCAATATGGGAGTCATGTGGATAACAGTATACTGTTGTGGGAAGGAAGGTGCCCCAAAAGAAGGTACACAAAGCTTCATCTTGCCCCAAGGATCAAAGCTATTCATTGCAACTCCAAAAGAAAACAGCGTAGTGTCCAGCTCTCTCTATAAAAAAAGCCAGTATCGTGCCACTATTTGTACTCCAATTTCTCATCTTTCCACTCTTCTGCCTCTCTCTCAAAGCCTTTTCTTTGCTGGTGGCTTGGTTATAAATGTTGAGGGCAGAAGAAGAAGGGGGCAGCATGTTGAAAGAGAATGGTCAAACTTCTCCTGGGAACAATTTTCTGCAAAACATGGTTCAAAATGGCAGAGCACAGAACACCCTGTCTTATTCCAGATCCTAAGAGGCCACAGTGACTTAGCAGTTAAGACACTTGAGCTTGACAACTGTAAGGTCAGCAGGTTGAGACCCAAGTGCTTCAAGAAAGAGTGAGCTCCCATTGTCTCTTCCAGCTCCTGCCAACCCAGCAGTTTGAAAGAAAGAAATTGCAAGTAGATAAGTAGGTACTGCTTCAGTGGGAAAGGTAACAACATTCCTTGCACTCTGGCATCTAGAAATAACTTCCACATCATCATGGAAATATCTGCAGATGCAGACAGCACTAGCTCTTTGGCTGTAGATGGAGATGAGCATCACCCCCTAGAGTTGGACTCAACTGGCTTTCGAGCAAGGGAAACCTTTACACTCAGCAAAATATCTCTCAGCAATTTTATCAAACCTACTGTGTTGGTGTGTCACATATTTTGACCAATCATTGGTTAAAATATGTGACACACTAGGTAAACATGAGTTTACTTCAAGTTGCTAGGAGAGCTTTTCTGAGTAGGCAGGAGGTATAAATTGGTAAGGATATCATTATTACAGTTTAAAATTTTCAATCAAAAGAAAGCTGTGATACATATTTCCCAGCTCACTGGAGCATACACAGTGTCATTTCAGTAATGTATAAATTAAGTCATATATAGATTCTTAGTTATATAACTATCATCTATCTAAAACAATTAAGCTTAGCTGAAGAATGTTAAGGGTCTTCTTAATGATAGCAAGGCAAATAAAAATGTTCAAAGTGAATGGGGAATAAAGACACTGAGCAGTAGTAGGAAAAACAAAATAAAGTGCTTACTGTTTGATGCATTGGAAGACTGTAATACATTATTAAGTGCCATTTAATTTACCAATTGAACAGAAATTCTCCATTAATAATGTCAAGCAAGAATAATGTATGCCTTTGTCTACAAATAACACAATGTTGCATTAAGCATGGTTTATTCTTAAATGTACTACCATAAGCATCAAAGGTAGCTGCAAATCAAAACAACTTAAATTGTTGTGCTAGCTTTCAAAAAAGGAGCATCTTTCATTGTTTATTGGATGTCCTGAGCTGGAAAATAATGGACCTAAAAACAGAACATACTGTACTGGATTATGATTCTTCAGACTCCTATTTTGTTGTTGTTACATTCTGTCAAGTCATTTCTGACTTATGGTGACCCTACAAATGAAAGATCTACAAAATGTGCTGTCTTCAACAGTGTAGATCAACTTCTGCAAGTTATAGTCTGTGGTGTCCCTTAGTAAATCAATCCATCTCAACTTTGGCCTTCCTTGTTTTGTGCAACCTTCTACTTTCCCAGTATTACATATAATATCATATTTCAAACAAATCATTTCACCCTCTTTTTCCTCCTTTTTGATCAACTTCCTTTCCTATTTTCACATCCATACACAGTGACTGGGACTATAATAGTTTGGATGACCTTTGCCTTAGTCTCCTGTGGCACATCCCTACATGTGATGACTTTTACATGTGGCTCAAGTGGTTAAAATGCTGACTGGGAGTTGGAAGTTCAGCAGTTCAAAACCCGAGTACTGCAGGATGGAATGAGTGCCGGTCTCTGTCCCAGCTCCTGCCAACCTAGCAGTTCGAAAGCAAGAAATTGCAAGTATATAAATAGGGACCACTTCAGTGGGAAGGTAAACAGTGTTCTGCACACTTCGGTGTCTAGGCATGCCTCCCAAATGTCCACAAAAACATGGGCAAACACAGCCAGTGCTGGCTCTTCAGCTATAAACAGAGATGAGCACTGAACCCTAGAGTTGGATAGAACTGGATTTCAAGAAAGGGTGACCTTTACCTTTTTGTTGTTCAGTCACACAGTCGATTCTACCCTTTGTGACCCCATGGACCACCTTTACCTTTACATGTGATGAATTTTTCTAATCTTTTCATTACTACCCTCCAAAGTTTAAGCTTTCCTCTGATTTCTTGGCTGCAGTCTCCATTTGGAATGACTGTTGAACCTAAAACAAAATATTTCACTATCTCAATTTCTTCATTGTTTAATGTTGTATAAATCATCGGAAGTAATAGTTTTTGGCTTCTTGATGCTTAACAGCAGGCCTGCTTTGGCACTTTTTTCTTTCACTTTCACTAAAAGTCATTTTGAATCATAGCGGCTTTTGGCCAAATTGATGGTGTCTTCTGTAAATGTTAAATTATGTTCACTCCTCCTTCATCTGAATTTAGCCTGGTCTTCTATATTCTGTGTACAGATTGATAGACAAAGGGACAAATGTTCCATACGGAATGCCTCACTCATTCCTTGGATTGTAATAAATGAAATATATTTCAATACAATGCAATATAAAGAAGACAAAATGAAATGACTTGAAATGAAATAACATTTTTTTGGTTCAACAGTGTCTAGCCCTTAAAGAGCAAAAAACCTTTGACTGTGCATAATCCAGAGGCTGATTTGATGTTGAAAATGAGTTTTTAAAAGTTTTTTTTTTAACTTTTGAATATGTCTGCAACTATTAGACAGCTCTGTAGCAAAGGGAAAAAGAGGGCTAAGTCAATTAGTAAAGGTAAAGGTCACCCTTGCTCGAAAATCAGTCGTATCTAACATAAGGGCTCAATGCTCATCTCTGTTTTATACAGCCAGTGCTGTTTGCTTCTGCAGATGTTTCCATGGTCACATGGCAGGCACGACTAGACACCAGAGCACATGGAATGCTGTTTACCTTCCCAACAAACTGTCCCTATTTATCTACTTGCAATTTCTTGCTTTCAAACTGGTAGCTTGGCAGGAGCTGCAACAAAGACAGGAGTTCATTCCAACCTGCAGCATTTGGATATCAAACTGCTGGCCTGCCACCTTCCAGTCAGCATCTTAGCCACTTGAGCCACTGCAGTCCTTTAAATAAAAAGTTAGGTGCTTGAAAATATGTTTTAGCACTTTCTTATCTGCTGACAAAAAGGCCATTGGTGTATGGACAGGGAGATAAATAAGTTATATACATTTAAAATAATCATACTGCTAATATTATTTGATCAAACATCACCAATTTTGGTACATCGGACTCTGTACTCTTACTGTGCCAATCCGAAGCCTGGTTTAATATATAAATTTTTAGAATTGTCTTGTAGAACAGGGTTTGCCAAAACTGTTGGCCCAAGAAATACAAGCAGCCTCTGAGCAATTTCTCTGTGGCTCTCCAACCTGCTTGTTTACTGTTGTCACCCTCAAGACATTTTATCTTCAAGCAGCACCATCTATTGATCTTTTTCCTGTTGCTTGCTAACACAAAAACTCAACAGCAACTTTGGGTTGTTGTTGCTGCTGCTCTTCTTCTTCTTCTTCTTCTTCTTCTTCTTCTTCTTCTTCTTCTTCTTCTTCTTCTTCTTCTTCTTCTTCTTCTTCTTCTTCTTCTTCTTCTTCTTCTTCTTCTTCTTCTTCTTCTTCTTCTTCTTCTTCTTCTTCTTCTTCTTCTTCTTCTTCTTCTTCTTCTTCTTCTTCTTCTTCTTCTTCTTCTTCTTCTTCTTCTTCTTCTTCTTCTTCTTCTTCTTCTTCTTCTTCTTCTTCTTCTTCTTCTTCTTCTTCTTCTTCTTCATTCTGTAGGTCTTCTCCTACATACTAGCATTTGGTCATTCTGGTCTTTTTCTAGCCAGCAGACCTCAGATACTCACACCACTTGGCTTTTTCATTCGCCCTCTCCATGCATTACCATGTTGAAGTCTACATATCTGTGTAAGGGAGATAAAGAAGCTGTATGGATTGGTACAAGAAATATCTGGCCTGCTTTTGCAAAAATACAGGAAGAATAAAAGGTCTGGTATTTTTTGCAAAAAAGATGCAAAGGTTTTTGTGTACTGAATGTTTCTAGAAGCCTCACTCAGGAGGACAGGTGGGATTGAAGTAGCACCAGAAAAATGCAAGTAACATTTTCTTACATCTTGTACTTTGTCCCATTATGTACACAACAGCATAATAACAGAAAGAGATAAAAGCATGTGAACCTTTCAAAGAGGCCTTCTACTAATCTCTGATGCTTTGTGATGTCTACAGAAAACACTGAATAAACATATATTCTTTATTATCTTAAAGTGATGTCTGAGTGATTATCAGGCTAGTTATTGTAGTGAGGTTAAATCTCTTGGGAGACTTGATGGTGACTTTAACCACTGTTCCTCCTATTGTGCCACAAAGAATACAAAGCCCATCAGAGTAGAAATTATGTGTATTCCCAAGCAGATATAGGGTTGTGGCATAAATGTCACAACAGTGAGATGCTTTCCCATTAATAATGATAATAACAGCAACACCGGAGATGTTTTAATTACTGTCCCTCCCACTGTGATTATAGTAGTGCCCCAACAGTGAAGAAGATGGATTGAATCATCCTCCCAAAAATAGAAAATAGAAGGAAATGTGCAGCCCATAGTGACAGCAGCAACAGCTCCACTGCCAACAGAATCCAATTGTACAGTGAGCCAATTATTTACTTGGATGATTAGAAAGCCCTCAGAGCTAGATCCTATAAAAAGTATGTGTCGGAAACGTGTCTGCGTACATTTACTTATCTCATTGAGCATAGAAATAGAGGAGTTTCCCCCATATAACCATGGAATGATTCTAGAAGTAGAAAGCTCTGCAAAGCAGTAGACATCACAGCAGTTCTCCTAAATGGTAGGCCCTGTGAGTGACAGAGAAAGAGACTTCTGCCTGGTCTCTTATGGAGACTGGCACATTCACTCTAAGAGCAGGGACGGTGCTTGGGAGTATGAAGAGGAAAACAAATAATATGTTTTTCACTGGTTGAATTTATATCCCTTTCTCTTCCTGTTGAATTCTTTACATACTGGAATGTGGGTTTTTCTTCTTTTGCATCCTGATCAAACCCTGGATGGCCAAAATGAAGCCACTTTCTTGGCCTTGTCGTTCGCCAAACATAAGTCCTCATCTGTACATGTTTCTGGAAGGAATTGGCAGACCAGTAAATGAGCTGGATTCTGTATCTCTCCACACTTACACAGCATGCTGTTGTCTGCCAGAAGCCCCCACTTGAGCATTTGGTCTTACATTTTGGCACGCCAACCCTCAGTTTGTTCAGAGTCTTCCAAGTGACATAGTGGAGTTCCTCAGCTGTATTCTCCTTTAATGTTGTTCCCTGGTGGCACAGTGGTTAAACTGCTGTCTTGCAACCAAAAGGTTGTGAGTACAATCCTGACCAGGAAGCAAGGTTGACTCAGTCTTTCATCCTTCTGAGGTTGGCAAAATGAGTACTGAACATGTTGGGGGCAAAATGCTAATTAACTTGTGAACCGCCCAGAGAGTGCACTAAGCACTATGGAGTGCTATATACATGTGATTGCTTTGCTTTAATGTTGTTCCTTGTCCAGTGAACTCTTTCCTTCATCTTCTAATTTTGTTTTCCTCTGGTGTACACTTAAGAATGTTTGTTCTTGCCATAAACTCTTCCTGGATCTGAGCCGGCACACTTGAGGCTCATATCCATTCAGAGGATGTTGAGGGTCATTCTCTTGCTTAGTTCTCTTGATGTCTGCTGCTACTTTTCTCCTTTTATTAGGTGGAACGATACCAACAGAAGGGTATATTTTCTCAACTGCTGTAGGTCTGAAGTATACTGTCACTACACACATGGCTTCATTAACAGAAATGTCAACTTGTTTAATGTGAGGATATTCTCCATACTGGAGCAGCATAATCTGCTGTGGAGATGCTCAGGGCCAAACCTGATTGGATTGGACCAATATGGAGGCAAGAATTCAAGAAAATGGAATTTTCCTAAATCCTTCCAGAAGAAATATTATCTAATGACAGTGATTGAGCACCAGTTTACAGTTGGTCTGGAAGTTTTTTGCTTGGAAAGAAGAGGATTTATATTCTACTTCTGAAAAGTCCTATTTCTGAAAGGGAGAGGACACACATCTCCAAGAAGCTTTTGTTCCTCTGCCTTGTGTAGGTCAGACTTCCAATCTTCTCCAAATCTAGAGAAGATTATTTACAGCCAGAGAGTTAGCAGGGATACCTAACAGAGTTCCACAGAGTTTTCATTTCCATTACTCTTCAGGGCAAAAGCACAGGCAATGAAGAGTTTGCTTTGAAGAAGGGAGATCACAATCTCTCTCTCTCTCTCTCTCTCTCTCTCTCTCTCAATGAGCTTCCTATCTTGTTTTGCCCACAGACAACTGTACAGATCAGTTAAAAGAACCCTGCAAAAATGGCATAGGGGAACATGGGCACCCAGTACAAGAGAATGAAAAATAAGATATATACTACTTTTTTAGTGCTTAGTGCACTCTCTGAGCAATTTACAAAGTCATTAGCACTTTCTCCCCAAAAGCTACGCACTCATTTTACTGACCTCAGAAGGAAGGCACACTGAGGTAAGCTTGACCCCATTGGGATTGTATTCAGTTCATAAGCAGAGTTCTGGTTGCACTGCAGCTTAACTATTATGCCACAGAGTCTCAATACATATGTAAGCATAAGTCTGTGAAAGACATTTGAACTTCTGTTATTACTTATGCAGGGTTGTTAATATTTTATATCAATTAACCCATATGGTGGCAAGCTCAAATATCAATAGATGTCTTTGCATTTTCAGAGGTGTTTCAGGTGTTGAGTCACATCTGAATGGGGTATTGCTTATATAAGATTTTGGATCGTTAAGATGTTGACATTAGTATTAAGTAACATTTTCATTCTGGTTTTACTTTAGGTTCCACGTTTCCTTCATGCTGCAAACCTCTTGGTATTATCTTTCCTTTACACCCACAAAATATCTCTAAATGCCATCTGTGTTGCCTTTTCTCAGGAAATGTTACTGCATTATTTCTGAATTGCCTCTAATTTGTTTAGGTATTCTTATCATCCACCACAAGTCCACTGAGGGATATCAGTATGGTGCACACCTAAAGCCAAAGAGGCAAGTGTCTGCAAAACAGTCTAGTAGTTTCCAAATGCAGACAAATTAAAGAGCAAATGCTTGCTTCTGAGACAGCTAAACCCTTAAGCATAGTAGTCATGCTACAGTCTATGTTCTTTCATCTTATATTTATTTATAGATATAGCAATTGGATTACATTCAATGGTTGAAGTCTTTTTTTTGGGGGGGGGGATCTACTGTTTGAAATAATGATTAGCTCAATGATTAACCAACATTGATTTTTGATTGGAAGCTTCCTAGCCCCCTCCCAGGGATCTCTTTTGACCTGAAAAAGGCTTGGAAGCCTTTGGACCTTGGAAAGGTCTGAAAAGGAATCTTTAATGTCCAAAAAAATGTCACTGTTGATCTCATAGGATGATGCTTCTGCAAAGGATAAAGCTTCTGATGTCTATACTTCCCCACCAAAAAATAAAATTAAATAAACCCCTCTTCAAAAAGCTAAACAACCAGCAGTACATGTTTCCAGCACTAGAAAGCACCATGGGGAGGAAGCCAGGAAAAATATCCATGGAGGAAGGTCTGTGTATCCTTTGTAGTGAAGAATTGGGGTTTCATCATGTTGTTCAATCACACAGTTGAGTCTGACCCTTTGCAACCCCATGGACCAAAGCATGCCAGGCTCCTCTGTCATCTGCAATCATCCAGAGTCTTCCCAGATCTATGCCCATGAACTATGCCATCTAGCCATCTCATCCTCTGACACCCTCTTCTCCATTTGCCTTTGATCTTCTCCAGCATCAGGACCTTCTCCAGTGAGTCTTCGCCTAATTTTGGTGGCCAAAGTACTTGAGCTTGAGCTTCAGTATTTGTCCTTCCATGGAGCAGTCAGAGTTGATTTCCTGTAGGATTGACTAGTTTGATCTCCTTGCAGTCCAGGGGGCTCTCAGGAGTTTTCTCCAACACCACAGTTCAGAGGTGTCTATTCTTCTCCGCTCAGCCTTCCTTATGATACAGCTCTCACAACCATATCTGACTACTGGGAACACCATTGCTTTAACTATGTGGACTTTTTGTTGGCAGGGTGATGTTTCTACTTTTTTTTATCCTGCCTAGGTTTCTCTCATAACTTGCCTCCCAAGAAGTAAGTGTATTTTTATTTCATGGCTGCAGTAAACATCTGCAGTGATCTTGGATCCAAAGAAGTTAAAGTCTGTCGCTGTTTCCATTTCTTCCCCTTCTATTTACCAGAGAATGATGGGGCCAGATGCCGTGATCTTGGGTTTGTTTGTTTTTTTTGATGTTGAGTTTCAGGCCAGCTTTTGCACTCTCCTCTTTCACTCTTATCAAAAGGCTCTTTAGGTCTTCTTCACTTTCTGCCATTAGGTATGAACTGAATACAATCCCAATGGGGTCAAGTGTGCCTTCCTTCTGAGGTCAGTAAAATGAGTGTGTAGCTTTTGTGTATCTCAGGTTGTTATTTGAATGTCATACCAGGTTATGTTTATGTGTGGTTGATTGATTCAGTTAATGAGGTAAATAAATATAATAAAAGACATGCTTGGAAGAGCTGGTAGCATCAGAAATTTGGAAGAATGTTATCTTTTCAGTAAAGTCTAATAATGGTTTGTGTATTATTGTTCACAGTTTTTCCATATGTTGCTAAGTATGGCGTAGGAAATATGACGGGTAATACACTTTTTTTTCTTATGCAAACAATATGTCCTGTCACATGATGTATGGTGATCTTCAGGGATCTCTAGGTTTAGAATTTGCAGAAACAATTTTACCATTCTATTCATCTGGTTGGTCAACTTGCCTAAGGATACACAGGTGGGCTTTTCTCACTGGAGGCACAGTGGGGAACTGAACTCTCAACCTCTTACTCTGCAACAACATACCCAACCTACTGATTTATCCAGCCAGTTGTACCTGGACTTTTTTCCTAGCTAAGGAATCTAATGATAAATAATATCCATCCTTCTTCTGACACAGTAAAGAAAGAGTCTTTCTAACCCCTGAAAAAAAAGAAGTTCATGGTATCTTCAATTAACCTGCTTCAGTTTTATTTCCATCTGAGATTTTCAACTGACAACAATCCACTGTGAAGGGGAGAGCTTGTGGCAAAGCAATAACCATATTGTGAGCTCTGCCCGGTTTTTTGCCAGCCAAGGTTGAATTAGTAGTAATCACTACTAGTCATTTTTGTTACATCTTTTTCTCTACCAAAATAATAAAATTTGTAATCCAAAATCTTTCCCAATCCACCCATCTTGAAACACATCTTCTGGGTAAATAAAACTTTCTTCTTGTACCATTGGAATGTGAGAGGAAAACAATGAAGGGGGGAAAGTCTCAAAACCACCATGATAATGTTTGAAAGCACTCCCAATCTGTGAAGAAGAAATCAAGCAGGGAGGGAGGAATGCCCACCACATCGAAAAGTCACTCATCCATCCTTCCCGGGATTTTAGGAGCATTCCCTATACAGTGGAACCTTGCATAATGAAAATAATTGGTTCCACAAGGCACTTCGTTATACAATATTTTTTTTCATTGTATGATGCATGCATCATACAATGAAAATCTCAATGGGAAAAAATAATACCACAAAAATCCCTATGGGAAAAACCATAGAAAGAAAAATATTTGTTGTATGATTTTTCCCATAAAGATTTTTGTTGTACAATGCAACATTCCCACCCACCCCCCCATGGCTACCGCTTAAAAAATGCAAATTTTCTATTCAATCTTCCTCTTTTTTCATCAAAGGAATTTTGTTTTTCTTTCTTTTCCCCCTTTATTATATTGTTTTTTCTTTTTTATTAATTGTATAAACTGGAAAAGACCCTTTCAATAATAATAATAATAATAATAATAATAATAATAATAATAATAATAATAATAATAATAATAATAATAATAATAATAATAATAATAATAAACTCTTAACATAATAAAAAACATTTTTTTCAATGTTGTGTTTCTCCAGTTTCACATTACTTATATGCTGCCCATATCAAAGGAACATTAGATACTCTTCATGATGTCCTGATTGAATGGGGAAAATGAAGCTAGCATTAAAATTTGTCTACTTCACAGTGTTACACATGTGAGGACTTAAAGGGCAGAGAGATGAAATAATACAATGTATCACCCCTAACGTACTAGTGAATCCCAACCTCAAGAGCCCTGCTTGTGCAGTGGTTAAACTGCTGTACTCAAGCCATAGCATTGTGACTTCAATCCTGATGGGGATAAAAGGTTTTCTCAGTTCTCAATCCTTCTGAGGTTGGTAAAATGAGTATCCAGCATATTGGAAGCAAAATGCTAATTACTGTAAAACCACCCAGAAAGTGCACTAAGCACTATGGGGTGCTATATAAGTGCAATTGATAATTGCTAGTAATTGCTGTCCCCAACTTTTGCCATATTGGGTAAGAGGTTATGGAAGACATTTATACTGATGATGACTTTAATGCAAACCAGATCATCTGTGCACAAAACCATCTTCAGGAAAGCATAGGTAAAAATCCTCTTCTGATCTTGCAGGTTTTTTGGCCAGGATGAGGAAATTATTGCAAGAAGGGTATCATGTCTGCATCCTCTGCCTTTTGGCCCACACAGGTACAGACTAAATGCCACTAGTGAGTGTACGTGCATGGGGCAAGAGGAAGAGAACATAATGCAGGGGAAACAGTTTAGATAGCCACTCCACAGCAATGTTCAAGAGGTTGATTTCCCCCCACATTCATCTCCTTAATTGAATCATAGCACTTTTTCTAGGTCTCAAATTATGCTCGATTAAAATTTCATTAATCATTATCACATTTTTCCATGCAAATGAAAGAACATTTAATGCCTAATTGTTTGCTAATTGACTAACAAGTGGTTCACAGAACTGTTAAGTAGCATATCAGTATATCAAAATACCAGAGGTTTGTATATACTCTATGTATATGTGTATTACAAATAAATAAATATTTGTGTAACAGAAAGAGATAAGAGATTTCACTGAAGGGATAGCTTAGTTTACCTTTCTTTGTGGTGTCTTTATACTGTTCATAGTTTGTAAATTAAGAATATATATTTTTCTTTACCAGCAAAGTATTTTCTGAATATAGGAGGAGAGCAATTAACATACAAAGGCATATTTTCAAGATGCCGAGTCGCAATAAGATTTGTTTACACAAGTGGCTTTGATAATATAACAGACCAGTACAACTAGACAAAATCTTCTGGAGTAAATTGCATCTGTATATAGATGATAATATCACCATTGGGGGAAAATGGTTGTAATTAAAGACTCGAGGATTGTTGAATGAGTCTCACTGGGGCAGCCTTGAAATGATGAAATAGGAAGTGTTTAATTGCTGCCAATCTCCCCTTCCCAGTGTCCTCAGGGGGAAGCCAAAGTCAATATATATAGTTTTATTCCATTACCCTATTACAAACAGTTGGCACTGTCGTTCTTTTTAAAATAATATTTACAGACAGTTACACCTCTATGTCTTTTATAAAACTGAGTTTTAAGGGCATCGTGGCTTATCTGAGCTGGAATCCTTTTTGAATACAATATTTAATGTTACAATTTACACAGTTACATGGATTACAAAATGCCATATTTCCCAGTTTTCTATGTTTGAATGTATATACAGTAAAACACCAGATAACACTAAAACTTGGTCCCACAAGTCTTGGTGTTATCCAATTTTTAGTGTTATCCGATTCATGTTAAAATCCTATGGGATGGATCAGATAACGTTAAAGCTCCAAAGAGATACATTGTAACCGCACAGGCTTTAGCGGTTGTTATCTGATCCATCCCATAGGACCTTAACATTATTTGATCCAATTCTCCTCTCCAGATTACTTAACATTATGCGATTTTAGCATTATCCGATCCAGTCGTTATCCGGTGTTTTACTGTATCTGAAAGTGGAAGCCTGAGGGACAATAGAGATACTATTGGAGCATAGCCCAATTCACTGCTTACAGTCACCTTTCTTGAAATAGCTTCACTGGTTTTGTGGGTGGCATTGGAGTGTCCACAGCTTGGTCTACAGGGTATTACAATAACCTTTGTTGCTCAGAACTTCATGTCTTCCATGATGACCATGGGTCTGCCCCAAAAGGTATCTGGCCTCCTGTTCTGAATGACACATTTTAGACCTTTATTTATGTGCTAGGTGAGATGCCTCTTACCAGGATATGGATAAATTTTATGTGGTTCTATTGTCACAGACAAATCGCTGGAACTCAAGAGCCTCTGCAGGGCTCAAGGAGTGTATAAGATAGTCAGAATGAATGTGAGTCTATTCTAGGACAGTGGTGGCGGCAAAAAAAAAAAAACCCCATTCTTCTTTTCCACTATTGGATCCACAGAGATTTGGTTAGCAGAGGTCTTTTGAGTATTCAAAGGCCTATTAGGTGCCAGCCCAAAATAAGAGAATGCAGACCACTCACTAGCCTGCTATGAACAATTTGCAAGTTACTTTTTAGAAAAAACAACAAGAACTCACACTGCTATTGTTTGTACACTATCTGTATAACAGTGGCCTTTTTTTCTTCTGCAGCCTAAAGAAGTGAAAAAGTACTTTGGAGAAGTGAGAAATACTATATGTGTATTGGAGTCTCCTCCTCCTCCCTCTCCTCCTCCCTCTCCTCCTCTTCCCTCTTTTTCTCGTCTTCTAACCCAGTGGTGGCGAACCTATGACACGCGTGCCAGAGGTGGCACTCAGAGCCCTCCCTGTGGGCACCTGAGCACAATTTGCCCTGCCATTCAGCCCAGCAGCCCAGTGGGAACGCTGCCTCCCTCCTCCAACACAGAATTCACGCCATCCCTATGCTGAGCTGTCCAATGGGAGCACTTCCTCCCTTCCCCCTAGCACAGAGTTCGCCCCGCCACTCTGCCCACCAGCCCAATGGGAGTGTTTCCTTCCTCCCCTGTTGCTGTGTTGGAACTTTGCGATAAATAAGTGGGTTTTGGGTTGGAGTTTGGGCACTCGGTCTCTAAAAGGTTCGCCATCACTGTTCTAACCAATGTAGACAGGCCCAGAGAGAAGGATACTGGATATTGTTCAGATGGGTGCTTCTCAATCTTTGAACCTTAAGATACTTTGGACTTCAAGTGTCAGAATTCATGCCTTGCTGGGGTCCTGTGTGTTGAAATTCAAGCACATCTGGAGGGCCAAAGATTAATAAGTGCTGAATAGTAAGCTACGGGGTCAGCATAAAGTATAACTGATGAGGTTTCTGTCGTACAGTTCTCAGTTTGATAAATGTCTTGCTTTGCTCTTGGTGTGTATCTGTAGTGAGAAAATTGCCTCATCTTTTACTCTTATTACTCTTATTAGTCAACTAAATTCTTCATTTAAGCACCCAATGATGGTTTGAACAATAACTAGGATTTCCATTCATTTTTCTTTTTACACATTCTAAACACATTTATACTGCAGAGGAGTTATGTTACAGCCTTCAGTACTATTTGGCAAAACACAAACTTAATGTCCTTGTATCAGATATTTTTATAAACGTGCACCTTGATTTATTTCCTGACCATTCCTTTATATACCCAGACAGTATGATAAAGCCCACTTTTTAATATTTGGAATATGCTTGAATAAAATATGTGTAGCAATAGCTATTATAACCCTAGACATGTTCCAATCAGATTAGAAAGCGAGAAATGTGAAAACATTAATATACCTACAGGCCTCTTCTATTTATGGCTCCCAAATTTTTATTTTAAAAAATTTGTATTACTGGAAAGTGGTTGCAATTCATTTTTCTTCTAGCATAACACACACTGAATGGATAGGAACAAACTGTGTAAATATTTCCTCTTTCTAAAAGGATTGCATAAATGGCTATCAGTAATTATAGCTTAAATGTAATCCTGGGTGTCTAGAGAAAACCTTTTGCATCCAGTTCTGTAGGTATGTAAGGAAGAGATTTAGTAGGGTGGTGTCAGTCTGATATTATGGTGCAGTGTAGATGCACTCTGCAACATAATTCACTGACATTAACCTCCGAGTAGACATACATGTGATTTTTCTATTTCTTTATTTTTGAATGAGCTCAATTCAATTCAGTATGGGACTTTTGATTGATTACCTAAGGGGTTGTGCTATGCTTTTGTAAGATCGCTTTTGGGCTCTGCCCACACTGACTTTCACAACAATACAGCTATCAAGATTTTTCCCAAAAGGGAAGGTAATCACCAAGATGAAAATAAATTATCATCTCTGATTCACATACCTGCTGTAATCTAGAAATTCATCACAATTAAAGTAGGACATTGGATCAGTGGGGATTTGCTTATAGATTTCATTAATTCAATGGGCTTCAGTGGCGTCGCGCAGTCTTCAGCCGCCTGGGGCGAAAAGCAAACTCGCCGCCCCCCCCCCCCAGCTCGCCGCTGCCGCCACCCCTCCCCCTCCCAAGACAGAAGGCGCCCCCCCTGCTGACTAGCGGTGCGCGCACGACCGCGCGCGCGCCACACACACCTCCGTCCGCTCGCCCACCAGAGGCCGTCCGGTCCGCCACCCACCCCCGACGAGCGCACCTCGCTCCGGCAGATCGCTCGCCCGGCTGGCCGTCGGGGGCTCTCCGCGCGCCGCCTGCCGCTGGCAGCGGCTTTCAGGGGGCGGCAAATAATGTCCCCTCCCCACCCTTTTGCTGGCGAGCGTCCTGCATGCGCTTCGCCGCTTGCAGGCGAGGAGGAGAAAAAGGGGTTTTTTTAAAGACAGACAATTCAAGGAGGGGCCCGCCCCCCGCCCCGCCCGGCTGGCCGTCGGGGGCTCTCCTGGAGGGCGGCCCGCGTGCGCGCGCGCGCTGCCCACCTCCTCCTGCCCAGCCAGCCACCAGGGGCTCCCCGCCACGGCGCCACCCACCCCAGACGAGCGCCCCGTCTCACGGCAAGTTGGGTGGGTGGCTGGGCTGGTGGAGACGAGCAGCGCGCGCGCGCGCGCGCGGGCCGCCCTCCAGGAGAGCCCCCGATGGCTAGCCGGCCCCCCTCCTTGAATTGTCCGCCTTAAAAAAAAAAACCTTTTCCTCCTCCTCGCCTGAAAGCGGCGAAGCGCACGCGGGGCGCTCGCCAGCAAAAGGGTGGGGGGAGGGGACATTTTGCCGCCCCCTGAAAGCCGCTGCCCGGGGCATCTGCCCCCCCTGCCCCCCCCACGCTACGCCACTGATGGGCTTGCTCCAGTTGCAACTTATTACTGAATTTCTGCCTTTGTCTTTCTCTGTCACGCTTATAATATAATAATTGATTAGACTATTTGTCCTAACAGAGTCACCCCCCTGCTGATTTGTGCAAGTATGCATTGTTTCTCTTTATTTAGAGGTCTGCCTCATCTTGTTTTAGAATAAAGTTATTTCAGGCAGTCCTCTGAAAAAGGCAGTTGTGGAAAGATGTTTGGCCAAATGGAAGGTAGCTCAATTTCCTCCTCTTGCTTGTCTATATCATCATCAGATTACAACCAACCTCAAACCTGTTCAGTAAACAGTTGGTGTAATTTGCAAATTCATTGTGCAGATATGGCAGCTTTGTTATGTATGGCCTAGATGGATAATATTTTATTACCTTCTAATTGCAAAACTGGAACTTGTTATTCAGTCAAAAAGTTGAGTCCAACCCTTTGCAACCCCACAGAACACAGCATGCCAGGTATTTCTATCATCTGGCACCCTCCTGAGTCTGCCCAGATCGATGCTCATCATGTGAACAATACTGTCTGACCATTTCATCTTTTGTCACTCCATTCTCCTTTTGCCTTCCATCTTTCCTAGCCTCAGGCCCTTCTCCAGGCCCTTCTCTTCCCATTTGGTGGCCAAAGTATTTCAGCTTCAGTTTCTATCCTTCCAAGGAGTAGTCAGGGTTGATTTCCTTCAGGATTGACTAATTAGATCTCCTTGTAGTCCAAGAGACACTCAAGAGTCTTTTCCAGAACCACAGTTCAAAGGTGTCGATTCTTCTGTGCTCAGCCTTCCTTATGGTCCATCTCTCACAATCTTACATTCCTACTGGTAAGACTATTATGATTATTATGATCATCATCATCATCATCATCATCATCATCATCATCATCATATTATTATTATTATTATTATTATTATTATTATTATTATTATTATTATTATTATTATTATTATTATTATTATTATTATTATTATTAATTTGATTTATATGCCGCCCTACTTGGTGAAACCTGCTTTAACTATGCAGACGTTTGTTGGCAGGGTGATGTCTCTGCTTTTTATTAGGCTAGGTTTGCCATACCTTACCTCCCAAGAAGTAAGCATTTTTTTCTTTCATGGCTGCAGTCACTGCTTGCAGTGATCTTAAGTGCCAAGAAAGTGACCACTTCCATTTATTTCCTTTCTATGTGCCAGGGAGTGATAGGGACAGATGCCATGATCTTGGGTGGTTTTTTTTTGTTTTTTTAATGTTGAGTTTCAAGCCAACTTTTGCACTCCTCTTTCAGCCTCATCAAGAGGCTCTTTAGTTCTTCTTCACTTTCTGCCCTTAATGCCATCTGTGTATCTCAGGTTTTTTTATATTTCCCCCACCAACTCTAATTCCGGCTTGGGATCCAGACCTATATTACACATGATGCAATATGAATTAAATAAGCCGAGTGAGAACAGACAGCCTTCTCATACTCCTTTCCCAATTTTAAACCAATCAGTTGTTCCATATTCAGTCCTAACGTCACTTCTTGGTCAGCATGCAGATTTCTCAGAAAACAGGTAAGGTGGTCTGGTACTCCCATCTCATTAAAGACTTGGCACAGTTTGTTCTGATCCACAGAACCAAAAGCTTTAGCTTAGTCAATGAAGAAGTCATTTTTCCTGTATTCCCTTGCTTTCTCTATAATCCAGCAATGTTGGTAATTTGAGATCCAGTTTCCCTGCTTCTTCAGAATCCAATTTGTACTTCTGGTAGTTCTGGATCCACATTCTGGTAAAGCCTTCATTGTAGGATCTTGAGTATTACCTTGCTTCCTCCCCCTTCTGTTGTTTTCCTCTATTACTTTGCATTATTCATTTAAGAACTATAATAGGAACTACATAAAGCTGGAACTACATTACTCCATATTTTTTATCTTCATAGGTAAAATGGTCTCCACAGAAAACTGACCTGCTCCTTTTTCTCAATATTGTAATAAAAGAAGAATTGTTATTCATACTATTTCTACTATTTTAGTTTTTAATACAATTTTTACTGTACAAGGCACCGCAGCAGTACAAGACATGCAGTTGTCTGAGTATTGTAGAGCTTAACAATTTCTAATTTCATTTGTTTCTACTTACAAAATCAATAGCAAGAATCAGTTGCCAAGTGATGCTTCTGTAAGTGAAATGACATACGTCATGGGAGCAAATTGCTTCTAATTAACAAGGTGACAGTTACATTTCTGGGCTGCCAGCAAGATATAACCAATACTTTGTCAATCAGTGCTTTCATGTGCACCATTTCACTAAATAAGTTTAAATCCTTTGTTGAGTTCTATCCAATGTCTGCAAATCATTAGTTTCTTACCCAGGCAATACATACATTTCCCCTCTTAGATTGTAAGTGCAGCTGTCCTTGCCAGACATTACATTGCTTATTCTTCATGTTCTAATCATATCAAGGATTAAGGAAATCCCATATTTGCTGAATGAAGTTATGATAACACTATTTGTGAGGAATTATATAATTGTTATAATAAAAGCAGGATGTCTTTGATCTGTGTGATGCTTTTCATAGCTTGGCAGCTCTCCAGGCAAGGAAATGCAAGTCAAACATTGGCTATACAAACACATTCTGGAAAAAGGTTTAGCCCAGAAGTGGCCAACCTTGGTTCACCAGGTGTTCTTGGACTTCAATTACCAGAAGCCCAAGTAAGCAGACTTGCTGATCAGGGCTTCTGGGAATTTCAGTCCAAGAACAGCAGAAGCTGTTTTGTTTGCTGTTTAAGGCGGCGTTCTGGCTGGTGTTTTTGGGGCCCTACACATTAGCAAATTGGTGGCAGAGTCTAAAAGGCACAGGAGGAACAGGGTGCTGTTGTTCAAGGATGTGGTGGTTACCAATTTGCAGTTGTTTGTGTTTGTGCATTTCTCAAAGATGGACCAGAAAGAGGAAGGAAGGTGTCTAGTTTTGGGGACTTGTCAGATTAAGGAAATTTGTCCAGTGATGGAGGTGACATGGTACATGGAGCTGAGAGGTAAGGAACAAGGTAAGTTTCTTATTCACAAAGGCAGGGATCTGGTCACTAAGTTCCAGTTCTAGGCCATCATGGAAAAGGCCTTGGCTGCAGCAGGAGTGGTGGGCTGGAAGCTTCCCTCCCATTTTTTTCTGAATAGGAGCAGCCTCTATGATAGTGGCCTTAGGCTGCAAGGAAGAGAACATCAAGCAGG